>OZ007574.1:11969516-12587016 GCA_963931925.1 Onchidella celtica
GATCAACGTCTTTTTGTTTTTTAATTCAAATTCTTATTTTGATATGAAGAAAACTGACATTGTGACAATACTTCATCATGGCCAGCGTAGCCTGGGGGATATTAAGGGATCCTTGTAATGAAAGACATGACTGACTCCAGTCCAGACATTTTATTTACCCAAAAGATTTGTTGACACTGTTCGCACCAAGTTTGTATTGACGTTAGTTTTGAAGGCGGCAAAACTTGAAGCGTGATTTTTATTGTGAATGTGTGAGGATGTTTTCCAACACGCTGTGTTTGCCCTCACCTCGTGAGCTCGGCCAAACATGACATGAGCTCAGCTGTGGGGCCAAAACAAGTTGAGATTTGTGTGCAGTTTCTGGCACTTCTTGTTGAGTCCAAGTGCTTGCGAAGCAACTGAAAACGGTTTTTTTTTTGGTGCGAACCCAAAGTGTAGATCTTGTGTCTTATTCACCGAGGAACATGTCTCTTTTTGATCTTTGTGGTGTTTTGGTTCGACTGAGAATTCAGAAGAATGTGGAGAAAAGACGTTCAACGTTTTATCTTCCGTCGGTGAGAAGAGGTAGGGTTTCTCCTTCAATCTTATGTCCTACTTAAACTTTCAAAACGAAAGTTATTATTAGAAAAACGGATAGGAGATGAGGTTTGACAGAAAGTTTTCCTCGCGTCAATTCCCCATTTTCAACCTTCCATTCTCCTCTGTTGAAATTTATTATAGTCCGTTCACCGAGGCGTGATCACGGTTTAGTTGGATTTTCTCAGCTCTTACGAAATACAGCGTCCTGAATTTTTGCATGCAGTGTTACATTTATCATGACCCTACAAATCTTGAATCTGAAGTCTCTGCACAGCACCGTTCTTTCAAAGCGGCGAATTCCTTTGATCTTTCTTTGTTTTCAATTGAATAGGCCCCAAACTTACAGATGTCTACAGTATACGCGTGTTCCAACATGATCTATCACTTCTCTTTCCCTGTAGTTGATGTAAATTCCTAAATATAGTAACAACCTGTGGTGAATTGCAGTGGCGTAGCATCACGTTAGGGACTTGAGGTTTGCTTTACACGTAAATTATTGTTCCTTTCCTGTAAGATAAAGATAAAGCTACTACAGATTCATTACTAGTCATTTGAAAACAGCCTTCTAGTTATACTGAACAGTAACATCCTGTGAAAGATAAAGTTTGTAAAGTAGCTAGGCATTCCAATCTGACTTAAGTTGTGAGAAATATACATATCGAGATATGACCACCCTTTCCCCTCTGAGTCCCTGTCATTGCAAGAGCATGGCCTTGCGGGTAAAATGATCAGGCTGCGGACTTGGGACAACCTTAGGCCCATTAGAAAGGTTAGCCCTACAAGTTTTTTGTTGTTGTTGTTGTTTCAAAACAGGCAAGAACTGTTCGATGTTTTTAACGTTTTATCATCTCAGTCGCTTTCGGATTCGGATGTCTCCATTGGACTGATGACGATATTCGGGTGAATAAAATGAAGGCTCTCGTTTTGCCAGTATTGTTCCTCCTACCGCAATACATGGTCTTCGCACTTACAGAAAAAATTTTGCATCGACTGTTTTCAATGCTGCATGAGTTAGATTTTGGATGTCTGACAGTTTGAAGATCTTGTTCTCCAATGTTCCGCATCCTATTGATTTTGATGTTTAAATCCACGATGAAAGGAATTCTGAAATTGAAAGGTCTCTGACAACGCCTCTGACTCTATGTTGGAGTACCAGTAAACAACCACGAGAGTTTGTTTTTAAACTCACTTTAATCCCGTGCTGTACCACATTTTGGTGGGACTCAAAACCATGTGTTAAATTATTACAGTAAACCACCTAAATGTTTACCCTTGTCGGTGCTCTCTTTATTTATATACCGCAAATAAACAAACTCGAAAACTACTTGAATAATTCGGAGGCAAAAAATCTGGGTTAGGGTCTTCACAAATCTAAGACTTGACGCTAAATTACATTCAAATATCATCGACGGTTGCATCGCCACGAGCAGTTTTCTGTGATCATGCCTCGGTGAACAGACTATAGAGTCATCAGCTGCATACATTTCTTGTGGTGTCCAGTACTCTCTAAAATGATCCTGGCAAATTCATTAAAGTCAGTAATTTCAAGCGAAGCCATACACTTATATTTCCTGGTTTCACGCCATTAAAGAACCATAACGTTAGTAGCAATGTAAATCGATTCATGGTGTATAGTGTCGTAGCAGTTTCGAGACATTTCCAAGGAGCTTATTTACCTGGCAGATAGTTTGCGTGAGAGACAGTGAGCCACGGACTGTTTCGTTCAAAATAATAATGATAATGACGGAAAGGAGCAGATCAAATTATGTTAGCTTTCGCGTGTAATTAAAATACTTCCGTGATCTGTGGGGGAAACCAGAGAATAAAATGCACTGCATTGATTTCTGATAATTGTAATTTTTTTTATCATTACATGTAATTGGAACTTAATCAACACACTCAGATTCCAATTGTCTAGGCAGAGCATAACGAAATAGTCACATTCTGGCCTTCTCGTAGTTTTACATGTGTCAACAAACCGTCATACATGACGCTAAATCGCCATCATTTATATGCAAGAGCAAAGTTTCAAATCTCTTCTAACTTCCCACCCCTCTCGCCCCGCATTGTTTAATAACTTTTATACTCGTTTACAAAACTTTTTTCAGATCATACAAAACAACATTCGAGGATTTTACCAACGTGACAAAATTATGTGAGTGTATTTGATTCTATGTTAAACTTAAAAGCTCTGAATACGAAACATAAATTTGAAAAAACTTGCACCCAAGTGGACAGTGAAGGGCGCAAAGTGGCCGTTACCGCGCCGACGCCCCGTAAAACTCAAACTCGAGTCGTCTTGAGCAGTTCTCACCTCCCATTCAGTAGAAAAACATCTTACTCCTTCAAGAGGACGTCCACTAGTCCACAAGTCCAGTTTTCATGCAGACAAACGGCACGTGATACAGCACCTTTTTCTAGAAAGAAAAAAAAAGGGGGGGGGGTGAGAATCCATTTTGCGTTCAATTTGAAACTTACCATTAAATTCCATTACCACAAGTAAAAAAACAAAAATGGCAGTGTTTCTGTTGAGAAAATTTTCCATGCCCTCATGGAAAACTGGAGTACACGTTTGACACGGGAGCTGACCTTAGCTAGCACGTTATTTCGTTTTGTGCTTCTTCCTTGTTGTCAACCCGTCACAACGCCAGTAATCAGTGTGGTTCTTGCAGAGCGGGAGCGCTTTTACTTTGTGTGTGTGGGGGGGGGGGGGGGAGACAGATTTTCGAATGCCTATCAGAATTGCCAGACAGACGGCAACTTTCAATGTACTGGGCAGTTAATCGCCGAGCCGTTCTTCAATTATGTTGAAAAAAAAATAAAATAGAGAGGACTAACTTTTAAACGAAAAAATCAACATGATGGAGATACGGGAGATAGGTATCTTGGTTTTTATGCGTCCTATTCCCTATCGCTCCCTCTTTCCCCACTTCCGCCATGATACATGCGACGCGCTCGTGTTTGTATTATTTCAGTCAATCCAAAAACAACATTCTCATCATCAATGTGTTTACACTGAAGCCTGAATGACAACAACAAACACGAGGGGAAAAGTCCACCAGTTTTTAAGAATATTTTGTACGTTATCACCGACCAAAATAGAAATCTGTCCTGGTTTGAACTTTGGTCTCGCGATCATGGTATGTTTATACTGTATAAACTACTAGACGTGATATGAAATTTTAGTAATAAAAGTCATGCCGGGCATGGAGTTTCAGTGGGAAAAATCTGAGCTTACTGGATGCTGAGGTCTATCCAAATTTCGGCTCACCCGGAAGGTAATGAAAAAGGGGAGAAATATAAACTATCATTATTTACTATTCTACGCGGTACACTTTATAATATGAATGCCGCCATTCTATCTGACTTTGTCTATAACAAATCCTTTGCGTTTGTGTATATAATTTACTGTCAGCACAGAGTAACACATCTGCACATTTCAGTGTAGTTATAACACACTCACTTGGCCTTATCTTTTTGTATTGTCCTAGCCTCTTATCTCTCCGTTAGTTTGTCTAACAATGACGGGCACAATAAGCCCCCTTGGTTGGTCTAACGATTACCGGCGTAATTCTACATAATGATACGAGTTAGACTGGGCTATCATGGCCAGCAGTTCCGCCACACAATGACTGTCATATAGGCACTCCAATTTTTCCGGTTTGAGAGCAGTTATTCCGCTTGATTGGTGCAGGAGACACGAGTTATCGTCTCATTATCTCCGCCATGCTAGGCACCATCACGTCATTGCCTGGTCTCCTTCTCTTTTCTAAAGGAATGGAGATTCGGATTTTCAAGTGACATGATTCTAGTGAATGGCTCTCTGTCCACGAACTACTTTTAGAAAATGCAATGGGGCTGTGAAGTACATGTCAAATGTCACAAAATTTACACAAAGTAATGATTTCGGTGAAGTTATGAGTGGAAAGTGAAACGACATGCCTATCGTCTTGTCTTTCCGTCGCATTCATCTATCTATCTATCTGTCTATCTATCTATCTATCTATCTATCTATCTATCTATCTATCTATCTGTCTATCTGTCTATCTGTCTGTCTGTCTGTCCGTCCGTCCGTCTGTCTGTCTATCCTTTCTTGGGTCTTTCGTCTGTGTCTATCTGTCCATTGCCCCATTCCATCTACAGACTCAGGAATCTATCAATCTAACCTACCTATGTCCTGTTCGTCTATATATGTTTATTATCTAATCTCAATTTACATTCTAAGTCCGTCCTAGAATATCATTATATTATTCTTTCCACTCTGGGCGTCGCTGATCTTCGATGTTCGTGCCGTGTTTGTTGATTTCACTGTGTCACTGAGGTCAAAAGTGGATATGTTGATCTTTGCATTCCTGGCCTCAGGAACATTTAAGTGCTATTTTGACACTGGGGTCTCCAGGTTGCATGTATGGAATTTATTGTACATCCTGACTAGGTCATGGCCACAATTACATGACATCTGATGAGAACAGTGAAAATTTGAAGCATGTCCGACAAACTGGAAGCTTCACATTCTACCTGTAACACTTCCACAACATCTGTCTCTTATCTACAATTCACTGTTGGAAGTTCATCGAAATTTTTATCTTTTCATACCACAGTGATGGGCAGCGAACAACAATTGCATTTGGCAAACGTAGAATTTTTGTAATTTCCTGAATTTTTTGTTTTTGCTGCTCGTAGAGACGTCTGCATACTGTGTTCTGTCTTGCGCCACACAGATGAATTTTATGGAAATTTCAGCTATTTCCTACGTGAAACCGCTTGTCATCTCATTCGGTGTTTGGTTTAACGTAACATTTTGCAGATTCTGAGCATGCCGGATTGTATTATGGCAGCTGCAGCTGATTCCAACTATTACCATATATTGGCTATTATTTCATACCACCTTTGTCCCATGCGTATTTCTGCATGTAGTTTTGTCAGTGTCTCTCTTCCATCGTTAGAACATGGTTTTGATTAAAAAATGGTGCCTCCCCAGTGAGCAACAATCTTGTTACAAATGTGAGGGGAAATCGGCATGTGTGCTGACCTTTTGTCTGTGAAGGCCAGGAATGATGTTACTCTCTTCAAATGTCACGTCTGTCGTATTGTGACACATTACGCATGACATTTCGCCTCAGCCCAAAGATTTGTTGAAGTTACCGACAGGGAATCAGTGTGGGTGTTTACTATAACAACCCTCTTCTCACAGTTTGAGAGTAAAACGTTTCACTGTCAGAGCCAGGCGTGTTCCAGTTGCTGCGAAATATTAAGGTTTGTGCATGTTAGGTTGATGATAAGTTCTACGGTGTCGTCATTTTGAAAGACACAACATGTGTATCCCCCATCGCTGTCTTTCTCCAAAGACATCTTACTCTCTCTCTCTCCTCCCCCCCCCCCCCCCAGAAAAAAACATATGAAGTCATGGAACTCAAATTAACATCATGAGTATGACCCATATACAGTGTACGTCTTCCTTTGTTGTGCCTTTTGGTAGAACCTCACAAGATCCAGAGGTTTCAGCCGTGCGATTTGTTGTTTATTGTCAGTGTCAGCCCTACACTGGTTTACTTTCTTGCTTAATTATGTAAATTATATATATATTTTTTATTTTTTTTGAGCCGTCACGTTGTGGTTCATGTGTAATACTATGGGAACAGAAACCGGCAACGTCAACAGCGTGCGGAAGTAACGTGGACGTGGAGCAAGAGCTTGAGCAGACCTTGACGTTGTCTCGCATTGTCTAGCTAAGCTCATTACAATCAGCTTTGATCGATCTTTAAGGGCGGTCACCAGTGGTCTGTATGGAGCAAGAGTATTAGACAGTCGCTTTTGTTTTCATTGCTTGGCCAACCTGAAGACTTTTTCAAACATTCATATCCGACACATGGGCTGGTGGAGAATGGGCGAATTACCTTGACGGTAATGGAGGGACGTGATGTCCAGTGCGACATTGCGGTTTAACTGGAGAGACGGGATGTCAGTAACAATAATCACAACATGCCCATGTGCAACAAAGACAAAGCAATAATTATTTATAGAATTTTAAATACGAATAGTTTTGATCTCGGCACTGCACGTCTTTGAGCTTTGAGCACGTAACTCTTCAAACTGTGTAGACCGCTAATGAACTGACTCCCTGTGGTCAGACATGATTTGGCTCACTGAGTGTTTCAATCATATTGGATGAACGCTAATGGGGAGTTAAAATTAAGTTTTAAAAAAAAGCGATTTCGGACTGGTGGATAGAAAATACAATAAGACAAAAAGCTTCCCCTTATTCAGTGACTGTCTGAAAGTGCAGGACAGCTCTGAATTCAACAATGAAGACATCGAGCTCATGATAAATTTATCTTGTCGCCCCCGCCCCCCTCCCCCTACGGTAATCTATTTTGGCCCATTGTTTTCATCCCCTCTAGAGTGACGGGTCCTATGATGGCGTGCTGTGAAGAGAAGCTAATGAGTGGATGCAATGGTCAAAGGCTGGAGGGGTATCTTTTTCCCTAGTTGCGCTCTGTCAAGCGGCTTTTGTGGTGTTTATTGACTAGAGCGACTGAAGAGAACTGGACTCATTATCGCAGGCCTTTGTTATGTATTGATTCCTAGCCACCATGTGGTGTCCACTGGTCATTCGTCTGTCCTCTGGTAAGAGCTATCAGCTAATGGGCAAAGCTGTGGAATAACAGCACTGTTATGAAGCCTGTAACGAGCTCTTTATTAAAGAGATGAATACAGGAAGGATATCACTCTCTGAAGGAATAAACAAATGTATAATAATAATAATTATTGATTTTACCCGCGTTTGCCCCGTAGTTCCAAAGCATTCACAAGTGATGATCATCGTTGCTGTAGAAATAAGGGATAGCTCGAAATAAAGAGCTATCCCGTTACGCTCATTTTTTCTGCTAGAACGAAACATGTTACCGACAGGTAGATAAATGGTATTGATATTAAATCGAATACTGCCTAGCGTTCAGATCTCACTTTCAAAATCACCAGCTCGGTCGGTGTTATGGCGTAAGGACTCTGTCGACAGCTGGCAAGGACAGGGCTATCACGATAAAGAGATAAGCGAAACGATAAAAATTATGGTTAACAACCAAACCCATAGAATTGAAACCGCCCGTTAGGAAAATAGGACTTGACCATCATTGAACAGCTCAGCAAAGTCATTAACAGAGTCATTTAGCTGCAATGACAACGATACGGTACTGGCTGTCACAGTTGTCGAGGGTTTGTAGACTGTACATTTCCCATGATTTATAGCGCTCGTATTTTATAATGAGAGTAGTTTTATATGGATATTATACCAGAAGTCTTCTCGATACCTGGCTGTGGGAACGTTTAGCACGAACTTTCCCGGGGTGAAAAAGTAGTCCGATTTTAATAATAATAATTTAAAAAAATTCAATGTCAGCATGTCAGGCGGACACAAACTGCTCAGTAAATTTATAAAGGTGTTCTTATAAAGGTGTTCTCGGTTACGTGTGTACGACGGGGTGGGGTAGGATGGGAAAGTTACCTGATCCCATGAGGCCTGGAAATCCCCAATGTAGGTTGTAGCATCAGAGCTTACCTGAAAGTCAGATAGAAGGTGCCACAGGTTTGGAAGCGGACAGGACATTAAAGCGTTTGGAGTTGAACAGATTGAGAGTTATCACAATGCAGTTTTGTTTTGGACTCTAGTCATGATTGTCATGATGTCATGGCAGTCCCTAAATGAATATCCAGCTGCAAAACTGAGAATTATCCATTAGAACGGGGTAAATTTCTTTTTTCTCCCCCCCTCCGCAAAAGTTGTTAGAAATAACACTGTTGGAAACGAACTGCTGGTTTTTTCTTTCGAATCAAGAGGATAGACAGTGCAGTGATAATTGAAAATAAATAATTCCCCGTTATTCGTCAAGGCATCGAATCTGAACTAATTTGTTTTGTAATATTTTGTTGTTAGTGTATTTCTGCCTAAATATGGACAATGTTGCTGCTGCACATGAAATGAGTCATTCTGTTCAGTGCCAACATGTCATTGTATTGTTAACGTGGCATCAAGCGGTCGGATTCAATAATCAAATGTGAATGAAACCTGGCGTTTGAGTGCTAAGTAATAGTCAATACTGGACCATGATTTTTATCGCTTGACAGAGCTATTCTTTCCCTTCACCATCTCCACCCACGTTCCCTTTGCACTTCCACAGGGTTCGTGCAAAACAGCCGACTCAGGATCTAGATGTGGCGATGGAATTAATTGGACCACCGTCAGACTCATCAGTTACCGGATGTTACGTCCGTATTCCATAACTTCGCGTGATTTTGGTGTTTTTCCGCCAGATCTGCCATTGCTGCTGAACTAGGAGGGGAGTTGTCGGATGGGCTCCCGAGGCTTTGGTTGGGGATAAAAGTGATTTCCGAGATTACTTGAGAACTCCAGATAAATCTCGCCAAAGCCTCTTCAGCCAAGAATTTAAATCCTAGGCTTTTGACATCATTCCTTTATCTGTTAGGGCTTCTGTTATGCGTTCACCTTTGACCTCTTTGCTATTGTCTGTGCCATATGGTAGTATCGTAACAACAGTCGTGATTTATTTGGACGAAATGTAAATATATCTATATACTAATTTCGAAGACTATTCTTTCACACTGCTGTATTTAAAACGATTTGGTTTGATAAATTCCAAAATTGTGGAGCGATTTATTGTTAAGATGCTGCAGTTCAGCTATTTATTCCTGGAACTGACCAGTCGTATTCATCCTGGGTAATGTTGGATGCTGAAGTTTGTGAAGCTGGCCTCGTTCTGCCTTATCATTCGGCCTCGTTCTGCCGTAGCATTCCACATTTGAAAGAAAGCAGAGGCAACGGTATAATGCCAAACTAAAAAGAACCAGGAAAAGGAGCCCAGAAAACTACAGTGTCTGTGGTATGAGAGGCATGCCATATTTTGGTGATGGTATAACCGGAGCTAACCTGATGCTAATTTGCAGTTAATGGCACACAGAAGTTCTCCAAGTCGATAACATTTAAATGTTACTGTTGACCTCCCCGCACAAGTGGTGTGGGTGAAATGTTCATTCACCCGATAGTGAAAACGAAACTTTGGAGCCGTTCTTGCGTGAGTAAACAAATCTCGGCATGAGCCACGTTCAGATCAACGCCAGGGGTGGAGGAGGGGAAACCAGGACCGGCAGTTTAAAGCAGCACACCTGTCCTTGTTGCCGTGTGTTCGCCCACCCCCTGACACTTAAATGAAAGATGGCCAGAGTACACGTTTTGTCATTAAAATTCAACCGAGATTCTGACAGTGTTACATTACCTGAACCAGATGGGTTGTAATGTCTAAATTTTAAAGCATTTCCGGAGTTATTTACCCTTGAATTGCTGACATCATGAATTGCTAATTTCTTAGTAGGGCCAACGAAATTTTCGTCTGTCATTTTTAGACGTGATAAGATTAGTAGGCCTACTCGCCAAATTCATATTTTCGCTACTTGAAATAACTTCACAAAACAGATAGAAAAGTCGCAAGTTAATCATGGTATCACCCGAGTTTCCGGTATCAGCGACATTAGTAGTTAACGTGTAGACCTGAAGATGAAGAGGGCATCTTATTATAAGAGGATACAGTATTCGTATACATGTCTGAATAAAATCTAAGACTGCATTTGAAGCGGCAGTTACAGTTGTGCAAATCTGGCTTCCTCGAGCCAAGAAGGTCTGGTGTAATGCATTGTACCCGGTGCAGCTTTATCATTTTTCAAACTATCCGATTGAGAAGCGAAAGAAAACATTAAATTTTGATTCAGGGTACCCGAGAAATCAGTTGGGGCAGGGTAGATCTACCTTGTTTCTCTTTTCAAGGTGTATAGACAGAAGTTAAGTACTGTGCAGCGAGTGCATGCTTTGTTAACCTGAACCAGCGACAATTAAGAGTGTCTTACTCTTGCTTAATGTTACATTCTCTATTTCTCCTTTTCCTGGAACCAAAGTTTTGCTTTCGCCAGGGTAAACTCTTGCAACATTACCACCACAGTGGCACTAGTATTAGCAGTTACTAGGGTAATTCTTTTCTTCAGCCCCATCTACCTACTCCCCCCCCCCCCCTCCTTGAATATCTTTGCATCTTTTCCATTTGTCAGTCACTTATCTCCGTTATGTATTGACCTCTGCAAACTTTACTTCCTCTCGTTTATGATACCACTTCTTCTGTAAGCCTCACTTGCTCTCCTCCTGTAATATGTTTTCATGACAGGTAGGATGGTGTTTATAAAGGGCCAACTTCTATAAATAGACTGTCAATCAACGCAAACACGGTATACGCTTACCTATACTTTACACGTCATCTGTATGTCTGGATGAATGGATGGATTGTTGGGCAAATCCACTGACGGTTTGATGGTCGGGCGGACAAAGGAATGGAATAAATACATGAATGAATGGATAAATTGATGAACAGAGTGATTATGCACGGGCCTATCCTTCTGGCTGACTCACGGTGATATAATAAGACAATATCTGTCTTGTGTGAGTGAGGGAAAAATCTGTTGAATGTCAGACTAAACACGTTCATGTTTGTTGTTTAGACACACCAGGTAATACAAAGTGAACTGTTATGATTTCGTCTTTGTGGTCGTTGTTTCAGTGTAAAAGTTCGTACGGAAAAAAAAAACTGAAGAATTGGTGGAACAGTTTTGGCTGTTCTCACTTCAGACAGCTATAAAGGCAAAAAAGGTGTGTGCACACATTCCCATAATAGTATCTTGTTCTCAATGTTGCCGTCTCTTGTTCTTTCATTTCCTCGTAAATTTACAGATGATTTGTTTTGTAAACGCTTCCTTTGTCTGTGAGCATTTTGAGGAATGTGTACGCATAATACACATGTCACCACAGAGGGCGCCAAAGTGTATTTTCGAACAGGAACAAACTACATGACCTCTCCCATCTGTCAGTATTGTAGGAGATTTGCAATAGGCAATGAAATTTGGCGAAATGGAACAAACAGGACAGGGCTGATAATACATTTGAAACCTAAATCAACTCATGTTCTGCATTTCAACTGTAAACAACGAACAGACAATCATTTAGCAGAGCGTGTAGAGAAGGTCAGAGCTAGAGGTCAGAGGGTAACTAATCATATCTCACACCACCAGCAGCTGTTGTCCAGGTGTGCATTTCACATTACTCTCCATGTCTGGAGGCTACATGTATTGTATTTCATAGTTTTTGGCCACTTCAGTGTTTTGTTTGCTGGTCTATGAACGATCAGATGTTTACAGGGCAAGAGGGGAGGGGGGAGGAAGAGGATACTGTAGTAGATCAGCGGCAATGGGCAGCAGAAGAAAAGGAAGCCCAGGGGCAGCGAAACATGGTTTGGAAGGACGGGCTGGAGAGGTAGATGGGATCTATTCTTACAAGATTTGAGATAAATCGCGAAAACTTCGAAACAAATTAAGGGAAGAGGTTTGTAAGACCATTTATCTGGATGAAAATCCACACATCCAGTTGTTAAGCTTCAGCTGACAACAATGGTTTCTGCATGTATGTATGTGATTGATCGATGTTTGTTTTTTTTGTTGTTGTTGTTTTTATTGTTTTTTGTTTCATTTGGTGTAGGGTTGAGGGTTGCTGCAGCTACAGGTTTATTTATCTTATCCTGACCTCGATCATTTTTGGATTCCTCCTGCAATACTCTGTATTACTTATGGACATGAAGTAAACATTTAGCTCCCTTGAGATGGAATCTGAACTTTTTTCTGTCGTGGAGAACCAAAGTTGGCAGAAAACCGCGCCCGCTTTTTGTCAGAGCTGAAACTTTGGTAGAATCGAGCTGTTGGTAAAAACGTTTAATCGTGCTGACAGATCGCTTTCTGTTCTCTCCGTCTTCCTGGGTATATGAAGTTTCTTTTTTCTTCTTCTTCGTTTTCTTTGTCGATAGTTATATTTAGAAGCCTCTTCGTTACTTTTTTTTTCTGTTTAGAGAATGTGCCCAGGTAGACTGTTTTTGAAAAGGAGTCTTTATACCATCCCCACGTACACTATTTCTCTTTCCCCATGAAAACAAAATCTGTGTTATTCATAATCTTTATTTGGCCAAGGTTTGCCTGAAAAGTTCAGACTCAGGAATTTGAATAAGACCATCAGATAACTAGAGGAAAAATCTGCGGGGAGGGTGCTCCTGAATTTCGGTCTTTGTTCAAGTAGTGTGGAAATGTCAGATGTTGTGATCAAGAAATCAGTGGTAATGGTGAAACTGCTACAGATACAAGATCTCTGCTACCATCATGAGCCAGGTTTTGGGTGTGTTTTGTAACCGAGTTCATGTTCCCATCCTGTCTCCATGGTTTGTAAAGGTTTCCATGTTTGAGCTGCTATGAGTGAACAAAACTGCACGTTTCAGCGCCTTCGCGTGTTGGTGCGCACTGCAAAGTATATTTTTACAGTTGGCGACCTTAGTTCTCGTTTGTTCTGACTCCATTTTCTAAAAAAAAACTGGATAACTTACACTGTTGCTACTCTGACATTTGTTTTGTTTCAGCTGCGTTATATGGCACTTCTCAAGCTGTTTCACAATTTCCGATTTATTCTTCCGTATTACTACGCACCAAGCTTTTAATGATCTACATTAACGCCCCACTTAGTGAAAGACCTGTGGACTCAGTTAAAGCTGACTTTCGTTTGCATTGCGTTTCCATAATTCTTTTAACATACTCGACCTGAAGGATCGTATTACATCTTCATCTGGAAGTTGGCAGGTGACGGCGACCCCATCTCAATGAAAACAGTGACTTTGATGTGGTTTTGAAACGAGGCCTTTGCGCTTGACTGTGGGTTAGTGGGCCAACAACGGAGAGCTCACATTTGACCTACATTTGGAAATTGTGAAAATGATTTGTACGGCAAAGCGTCGTATTCGGAGAATTAGCAGGAAAGAAAAAACAAATTATTCGCCTTTAATTTGCCCCCCCCCTCCCCCCCCCCCACCTTGTTTATAGCAGTGTGGGCTTCTAAACCGGAATTTATTGAAAGATAATCTCTCCTTATGCCCCCGTTTGCCTCCATCCCCAGTGGATTATCGGCATTTACTAAGCTGGCGCGATAAAGTTTGAAAGTAAGCCTCTGCAGATAATTATGATCTGCCACTTTTCTTGGCCATGTAAAAATACAGTGATTTGTTCTTTGGCGTAACATTTATGTCATAAATAAGACACGGTACATTCCAAGCATGGAATAAGGTGATCTGCATTAACATAACAAGCGCACTGTAGTTGTAGTGTGTCGTCGGAATGTGCATCAAACAGCAGTGTCTGCGCTATTTGCTAGCTTTTAGATAGCCTGACAGATTGTGATCCGTCAGCCACCACAGTTAGTTAGTCCATTAGTCAGGCCAGGCAGTTAGTCAGTTAATGATCCCCTGAGCCAGTTAGTCGGTCCATTAGGCAGACAACAAAGTAAAAACGCTGTGTATTGTGTTGACAAGAACATTAATATCGTCATCAAAGTTTATCCTGCAGCCCTCGGCCATTTAGCGTATGACTAAGTCACAGTAATGACCACTTGTAAAATACCAGCAAGGGAGGTGCTGCGTGCGCAGCAGCTTATCTCTACCCCCCCCCTCCCCCCCCAAAAGAGAGAAAGTGACCCACTCTCTCTTCTTATCTAGACATTCCACTGCATGCATATGTCTGTTCCTCCATATTGGAACACTTACGTAACGTTGTTGTTTAACACAACTAGATCTCTGTCGGCTGCTCTATAATAATGTCATGGGGGAATCTTTAATAACAATGTTCAGTGGAGAGCACACCCTCTTGAAAATAACAATGAGATCAGTGGAGAGCACACCCCTTTCGAAAATAACAGTCAGGAGAGGGTAGTTGTATTAGCCACTGCGCTGTGCACGTCTCTCGGCTTTTCTATCATGGTCTACCTAAATTAATAGTAAAGTGAAATTGGAAACAGGATAATCCCACGGCACTCATTCACGGGGATTGAAACTTTGTCTTCAGTAGCAAAAGGTTGGTATGTATTATCACGATAAACGAAGTTTCAAAAGTGAAACGGGATTAACTGTTTTGCGGAGTGACTCATCAGTCTTGTTACTACCGGTATATCTTAATTTTCTGATATTTTTCATCTATTTTTTTTTCCACCTGTCACTTTTTGATGCATTTCGTTGGCCGTCTGGTTTTACTTTTCGCTCTGGATTTCTCATAGCTCATTCATTCGTGGTAATTGGTATTGTCTCTTGAGTTTTCCTTACTCACACGCTGTCCTGGTTTTCCTGCGAATGGTTAGCTCCAGTTTGGTTCCATTCAGTATGATTGTGAAAGAATTTACTGCCACGCACCTGTCTTTGAAAACGAAGTCTATCTCAGGGCTTGTATATGATCGATCTAGTCATGTAAACAGTGCAGTGTAGCGCTCCGAGAATTGCAAGTACCATCTACCATACGTTGATCATGGTTGTACTGATTTTTGTTTTTTTTCTTAAACAGAACCATCTGCATTCGAAGTGTTTGTGTCAGTGTTTCCCCTAGAAAGTAGAAAATATAATACGAACTGCCAAAGATTAAGCGGAAGATTTAGCAGCAAGTAACTTGTTTCTTTAATCCATTAATGTTGACAGCAAGATGATAAAAGGGATGTAATTGCTGCCGAAGGGCAATGACTCTTTGCCGTCTTTGTCGGCGTGGGGTTCCCTCCCTTATCTGTTGAGCGTTGTCGTAAATTGGGGTAATGTGGCTGAGAATCTCTGACCACAGCGTAAGTAATTTTAACTTTCAAAACCAAAATAGAGCGCTCTAGTGAAAGACACGACAGATTCAACCAACCTTTTCCAGTTTGTTTTTGCAAGGAAACCAGAGGAGGGGGAAATATTGTTTTCATTTAAGAAGATATATGGCACGAAAGTAAATTGCGGTAAGGATTGCTTTAAACTTCGTCCTGAATGTGCTGGTACGGAAAGGAAACAAACTTTCACGAAGCCTACCTTTTCCCCGGAAAAGACAGACTGAGGGTGAAACATTTCTTCTACACTTTTATAAAATGGCAGCTCAATTAAGGGTATCCATGAGAGCGTAAAATGGACTGTTTAAAAATTGTTTGATATTCACGTTAGTCTAAAACAGCTGTCGCCGGCAGAAAAAAGGTAAATGGCATTGCAATTTGCATATATATAGTTTGTAGAACATAGTTGCTTTTTGTTTTCTATTAGGACATTACATTTATTTTGTAAAAGATTCTTGGCTATGAATGATTATCAGCAGAAATAGTGCTCTTGCGAACCGCGAATTTATTACGAGTATTTTTGTTTCGTTTTTGGCACCAAGTGTTTGTAGATAGGAAGTGTATATCCGTACAACATGTTGTATGGATATGGACAGTGCATATATGTTGTACGAATATGCGCTTCCTTGTAGATAAGCGTACATTTTTTGGCATACCATAAGTCTTGCGCGCTTGGATTTGAAGTTCAAACTATTTTTAACTCTTTCGTCTCACCTCTGGTCTCACCGTGCCCCCACCCCCAACCTGCCCACCGAAAATTGCTGACATTGACATAGATGTACTTCCTGTTCGTGATATTTTCTTACCATGGATGCTCCTGGAAGTCTTAAATCAAAGCTAAATCTGTCACCAGTTTTCTTCACGTCTCACAATAATCTATTTTCGCCGGGGAAGCTGCACCAATCCAACTTCGAAACGTCAACACCTGTTCACTTCTTTACTCTTATGTAAACACTGTCGTGTTTTATTTCACACTGCAGGGAGGCGGGGCATTTTATCAGTGATGGCGGATCACGTTACAGAGCAAGCACATAGGAATTTGTTTCGTTCTTTCTTCAGTGAAATATTAGATGTTTTACAGAAACTAGAAGAAATTTAATGCAGCCTTACTATGTGCATTCGAGAAATCAAATGCACCTGCGAATTTACTTGACCCCAAAGAATATCATGTGATCTGGGGGGCTCACTATTTTTCTCATCTGATCAAATGTCAGGTCTTGAAGGTTTTTTGGGTTTTTTTTTTTTAATCCCGTGAAGTGAAAAGGTCAACTTGACCTCATCCACGTTTGTGTTTGTTTTGGTCAATTTTCATACTGCTTTCTGTATTTCACATAAAGAGAGGGGTTTTTTTTTTTCCAGCATACTGGACTTTCTCATAAACCAGTTACCCATTTGTGGTTCTTTCTTTCCTGTTGATGTTTGTAATAAAAAAAGAAGAGGTGTCAGTTTAATTTAATTTATGCCTTCAGAGCAATGGTGCATGCTTCCATTGGATTCCAATGCTGCATAGCAGTATGTTTACCTTTTGTATTTTTCATGCTGCGCAATGGCATATCCTTCAAAAATATATGTTGGGGCAAAGAACTTACATTCTTTTCATTTTTTTGTTTCTGCAGAGTGGAATGGAGTTATATGATCAGCCAAAGAGTGGCCTACAAGATTATGATGTGCCTCCTCCAAATCGCAAATCCCTGGATGTTGGACCTCCATCACGCAGAGCTTCCAATGATTCTGGCAGAAGCTTTCCTGGTTCACGGAAAGCCTCTTTAGGAGATGATCTGTATGACACTCCACCCAGCAGTAAACGAGGCTCTGCTGAGAATGCTGGAGGTATTTACGACACTCCACCAAGCAGCAAGAGGGCTTCCAGTGAGAGAACTCCTCCACATAGCAATAGATCTTCCGCATCCAGAGATTCAGGCTCAAACCTTTTGTCCTCCAAAACTCCCAGTCAGCTGTCACTGAACCAACAAAACAGCTCAAGTTCTCTCAATCTTCCAACAGTGGTCAAGCGTCGAAGTGGCTCCCATTCCAGTGAAAACTGCTATGAAACCCCCCCAGGTAGCAATAGGTCATCACTGGAGAGAATACTATCTGAGGAGGGGCCACCAATCTATGAATCTCTGTCTTCAGCTACATCAACTGAGCGTCTTGACACTGATGAACCAACATATGACACACCTCCCTCACGGAGCCATGCTTTAAGTCAAGCGAACCATGCCTCCCAGTCTAGTCTTCGATCAGTCGGCTCAAGCGAGTCTCTTTTATCCAACACTTCAGGTGTGAGTAGTGCACGTCTCTCGCAAACAACTAGTCTTCCAGACTCTGCTCGTTCCAGCATGGATTTGCCTTCAGATGTATATGATGTTCCTCCAGCTGCACAGGAGGCAGAGAAGTCGCGAAAACAGTTGTCTATGGACTCAGGGTTGGGATTCTATGACAGCCCAATCAAATCTCGGCCATCGTCGTCCACATCAAACACATTGACCCCCTCTTCAGAAGGCATGAGAACCTCTCAGTCATCCTTTGACTGTAAACCCTCTCCATCCACAAGGGACATTAAACGAAGCAAAAGTCTAGAACATGCTCTGGATGATCTTTACGACACACCCAGAAACAATGCACCTAAAATCAGCATGAAGAAATTGGGAGTTGCTGGTTCAGGTTCATCAACTGCCCTGAATGATCCATCAGGTGTCTATGATATCCCTCCCCAAGTCACACGGGACTCTGTCATATCTATGAGGTCAGATTCCTCTGAAGAAAACCAGAGACTGTCATCTTCCAGTTTGGATTCTGAGCAGCGTTTGTCTGACATTCCAGTGTGGGATGAACTGTTGTTGGATCTGGACTCCGCCCTAGAATTGTTGGTGAAGAGACAACAAGATGTTTCCAAAGCCACAAGCAGGCTGACTGGATTTGTAAATGACGCATGGAGAACCAAAGCCAGTCTTCAGAAAACATTGTATGATATCAAAGTTTCATGTACACTTGTCAGGAATTCATTGCATGAATTTGTTGACTTTGCACATGGTGCAATTGCCAATGCTGTACGACTACCAGATCGCCATCTAGCAAGCAGGTTACAGAAGTATGTATCTCCACTGCAGAGTACTCTAGAGCTTGTAAACAAATCATTTGCCAGGCTGGAAGAAATGAAATGGCAAGTTTCATTGTTGGTAGACCCTGTGGACAAAAATAAGCCTGATGACCTGGGTCAGATTGCTTTAGTTGCAAAAGACTTGTTGCCAGAGGTGAAAAAAGTAGCATCATTTATACAAAGTAATGGTTCAGTCTTGTTCAAAAAGGCTAATTCTGATGATGGTAAAAGGCCTGTGTCATCCAAGCCTCCTATAGGTCCGAAGGTTGGTGATAACAATGGTGGAAAAGGTCCCATTTCAACCCCAGGAAAAGCCAAAAATATTCAGCATCGACCCTTGCCAGCTGTGCCAGGAAATGATAAAGGTTCCTTGTCACCATCAACACCTATGGGTGCACCACCAGCTCTTGCTGACAAATCCAAAGTGTCCATATATGACATCAAAGCTGCTTTACATAAGGATGACTATGTGGAATGTGATGACTTGCCACCTGAGAAAGATCCAGACCAGGCTAGGAAAGATGTTCTAGAGCACTGTGTGCTGGAATATGACTATGTCCAGTTGGACACCAGGGATTCACGTGCTAAAGGCCGGAGCAAACACAGTGAGCCTGTGGGCAGTCAGAAAGATTATGTGGAGACTAGTGATAAAAGTTCAAAACCTGCTGCTAACAAGGCAGAGCTAGGTGGACCTGAAGAAAAGAACAGTGACATGGATATGATCCCAGTCAAAGAAAGTACTTCAGGTGTTGCCAGTCAAAGCAGTGACAAATTGAACCAGATCAATGACAAAGATGTAGCAAGTTCTAATAAAACAGAACAAGAAAGTGTTAATTCCATTGATGACACAGATCTCTCAGAGCAGGACTTGAAAACACCTGTTAATACCAATGATTCATCTACGGAAGAGTCCAGTTTTATTATTCCATCTCCTGAGTCTGCAGTGTCAGCTCAGTTAACTGAGACTCTTGACCCTAATGACCGTCAGGTCCTCGTTTACTACACAGAGCAGATGAATACTCATTCCACCTTACTTGGCAATGCTATTGATGCCTTTATTGGGGTTGTACGCAGCAACCAACCTCCAAATGTCTTTATATCTCACAGTAAATTTGTTATTGTTTCTGCTCATAAACTGGTTCACATTGGAGACAGCATCCATCGGAACCTCATTAGCAATAATGTCAGTTTGCGCATTATGCACTGTGCTAACCATCTGTGTGACTGCTTGAAAGCTTCTGTGACAGCAACCAAGACTGCAGCTTTGCAATACCCATCAGTCCCAGCAGTCCAGGAAATGGTTGACCGGGTTATCGCAGTGTCACATGCAGCCCATGAACTGAAACTGGTCATAACCCAAGCAGCTAAATGATAAAAGCAATCCATATCACACTGTTATTAGTGTTATTCAGTCTATAAAACTGTGGCAAAGAAAAATGATTTTCAGAAAAAGCTGGAGCTATGTAGGAGCTTGATAGCAACGACCTGAGAAGAAAATGTAAAAATGCTACAGTCATGTATTTTTCCAAGTTTTATTTTATGAATGTTTCTGTTTTCAGGTTCACATTTTTGTGATGCTTCGCAATCTGCCAGATTTGATCTGCCAGGTGTATTGCAGAACTATTTCTGTTTTGTTGGCTAAAGTCGTTCACTGGTCTCTGATTGGATCAGTTTGCAGATTCTGAAAGTGAAATTCATATTTTCAAATCAGGAGAAATCATTCATATTTTTAGAGCACCAGTCAAGTAGGTTAAAAGGTCAATGGCAACGCATCCTTAGTCACTCATTGGCTTGAAAATTAAAAGATTTATGAGAACTTCATCAGGTTTCTAACTTTCCATCCTGGAATTCTTTGAAATCTTGCTGTGAGGATAAGGTTTCCCATAATTAGGAGAAGTGGGGGTGGAATTAGAAGCTCCAAAATGCTATTCAACCATCAAAAGAAAAGAAATAGCTGTTATACAGTATTTCCAAGTTCATGTAATAAAATGATTAACACATATGTATTTGAAATTTCATGATTGATAACTTTCTGTGTCTGATTAGAAATCTTCATCTTCACACTGACATGACTTTTCAGTAATGTGCTACTGATATGGAACTTAACTTACAAGACTTCATACCATTTTTATATTGTATTTTTTGTTTTTTGTTTTCCTTTTGCGTATTTTTGAAGATAGCATTACTGCATGCTTATGATTGATTAACTGACACCTGCTCAAGAAAAACCAGTAAGCCCAAAATTTATACATTCCTGACTGCACTATTATGTTACCAACCAACAAATGAATTTGCTCAGGATCTTTTTAAATCACCATTTCTTTTAGTGAGAATGTTTACTGTGAAGGTGCCTTTGTACCATTTTCTACAAACTTGGGCAATGGAATGTTCCAAAATGAACTGTTTTCATCTTATGGGCAAGCTTCCCATCACCAAAGATCTAAAACATATAAAATAACTAAGGTGTAACACATCGTCACGGAGGAGAGCTACCAAAATGTGAGGTAGTTTCAGACATAGCCTTCCCCAGGCTGGAAATATTTTTAAGGATCTTTAAGTCCTGATTGTGTCCAACCAATAGTATCTCATTTGAAAATATGCCAATGGCAGTAAAGGTCAGCTTGTCCAGTTAAAAAGTTTTAAAATGTCACACATTTGAGATGAAATATGGATTTTGATATGTTGGGCACACAATGGAGTAGCAGGAACACATTGGGTGCTCTGAATCTGGCGAATATGATGAAAAATCTGGGTTGTGATTCAAAATTCAAAATTTATGTAAACTTTGGAACTTCATCAGGGGAACGTTAACCCAACAAGCATGGCTGCATTTACTAATCGGGGTAATAGTTTTAAGCTGAAGGTCTGTATTTGCAAGTGCCCTGGCCTCAGTTTGAGACATCAAGACCAACAAGAGGGAAGAAACAGGAAATTTGTACCTTATCATGTGTCTTTCTCCCTTGTGTATTATCATACTGTGTACAGCATTAAGATGTAGCCACAGCCTTATTGTGGCATTATGTCCACATGTATCATCTATCAGTCATGTAAACAGAGATCTAACTTATACAGTGACACCACTCTTGAATGCAAAATTGAAGACATGCCCAAACATAATTTAAATCTGTATTAAATTTTAAAGGTCAAACCAAGCCATTATATTGGGAACACGATAAATCAAACTGGAATTCTCTTAAATTTTGACAACAGATCAGGGAATAGAGAGAACAGAACATATAAAGTACATGTAGTGTGACCAAAGACAAAATCCCATCTTACATTTGGAAACAGTATTAGTGATAATAGGTGTAATTTCGTGGTAGCATAACTGAGAAATAATTTGGGCCATCCATCAGAATAGTTTAGATTTCCTTGGATTTAGAAAAGGGCATGCTGTTAGCTGTGCATTTGATGTTTGATAACAAATAACATTATAGTGTAAACTAGCTATTAAGATATTAGTAACAATACTTAACCATGCCAAATACTTAATGCTTTTTGCTTACAAGACACTTTTGTCACTGTAGAGGATTTTCTTTTTTGTTTTAAAGTACATGTGTTATCTCAAACAGTTATTTGCTGGATAAACTTAGGTGCTTACAATTGTAACTTTAACCATGTAAGATGTCATCATTGAATCTTATGGTAGCTTCAAGAACAGTGGGAAGACCTGCCCAGTGATTGGTTGTGATTCCTTACCCAGTGTTTGGGTGATTTTCCATGTATTGTGTTAAGTTAGTGCTGTGAGCCTGCTGCTCTATGGTGTTGTTTGTGAAACATTATTGTTTTCAGTTTGTAATACATTAAGCAGTTTGCTTAGAGTCAGCATCATTAGTAACATTTCATTATGTTCCATCGTCTGCTTGTATTTGGCTTAATTGGGTGAATCAATTTAGGCTACATGTACTGGTAAAGTTAATAAATACATGATGCTAATGTATTAGAATAAGCAGTTGATCAGGAGTTCCTGAATGTGATCAAAATGGAGATTTTCTTATGATGTTTTATTAGTGTATACAAACACAGACATGTGCATTTCTATTTCCAAACTAGGAGATATGGGGTCTTCCTCTCTGCATGGGACCATCCATAAAGTACATATGTTCGATTTGGGAAATTCTTGACTCCCCTTCTCCAATGATGTGCTTTCCATAATCTGGGCTTCAAACACCTCCCCTTTCTCCTCCTCTCCCCAACCCCCCCCCCCCCCATCTCAGTGTATGAGCATACAGCCATTAGAATGGTGAATTTTTATGATAAGGCCTTTCTGACAATTAAGTGCCATTATTTTGCATATTTTTTAAGTAATCCCCCCTCCCCCCTCCCCATATGTACCCTTTTCATAACTGGGGGCAACCTCCCTTTTCCATACATACTTACTTAATGGATGGTGTCTACACATATATGTGAAACCCTCAGACATGTTCTCACTACTTTCAAATTTAGACAGGCAAAAGGAAAACAGGAAAACATCCGTTTATTTGTGCACATATTGCGCGTCCATATTGCATAGGGATACATGTATAAGATATGTATTTCTGTTATGTACAAATGGAAGTTGGTGTTTCTTTGTAGATGTTAAAAAAGCAGGAAACCTCTGCCAATGAAATACATGCACATATTTTATTTACATACATAACATGTACGCATCTGTTTAACATGCTGCATTATTTTGTTTATATGTGGTTTTGCAATGTATGGAAGTGACTTTGTTTTCACACTTGTGCTTGAACATGTAAAGGGGATCATTTGGGATGTAAATAACAATCACAACAAAACCCCACTGGGGTGACATTAGTTGCCATCAATCAATTTTGTCAGTAGCAAGCTTGCATGAGGGTTAAAAAAAAAGGGGGGGTTGAAGATAGCAGGTGATGCTTTGAATTGTATGTTTTTTTATGTGGCCTTTCATTTTCTTTCTTTTGTTTTTTTTTAAACAACAATTTTGTTACATCAACTCAGTCATTTTGTCCAGCACAATTAGACCAATGAGTCACAAGACTAGGTGGGAGCCAGGGTTAATAGCTTTTGCATTGCTGGAGCGTTCAAGGTTAACATGCACTGAGGTCATGAAACTCAAATAGAACAACATCAGAGAATAATGTCATAAGTTGCCTGGCAACATATTTATAAATCATTACAAGCAAATAGTGTTTTTTTTTTTCATAATAAAGATTCTATTATTTTTATACAATGATTTTCAGAACAAAATAGCACCAAAAGCATTTGTCAGAATTTAGAATTAAATCCACCAGTCTGTTCGTGGGTAACATGAAATTTAAATTGTAAAAGAAAGTATCTTTTCAAAAATCTTCAAGCTGTGGCAGTGTGCTATAGTACTAAGAGCATTATCTGATACTCACAGAAGCAATGATGAAATTCCAATAAAAATTGTAGTCTGCCTAAATTTGTGTACTGCCTATATAATTAATTTACTAATGTCTGAAGGAAAGGTTCCATGTATTAGGGAAGCAGCCTCTATTTCACTTTTATTCCTGTGGAAAATCAAACTTTGTTCAGTTTGATGTGCCAATTCATGCATGGCAGTAAGCTACATGTACTTCGTTGTTGTTCTAATTTAACAGAATTGTTCAAAATGAGAAATTTATCAGAGGACTGAACATTTTTGTTGTACAGTTGTTTGCTTGTTGCACTGCAGCTGATCTTCAGTAGACAGAAAAAAGAATTGAATATGTACCACTTCACAGTCACATGTAGGCGATGTCATATGGATGACCGTGCAATAAGGTCATGTTTTACATATCTTGTGATACTCTGAAGTAATGCTGGGTACACAACATGAATGAGTTTGCAGTGTAAGTAGGCGAGGGAAAGTAAAATGTTTGTGTTTGACATCCAGTTTAGACCCTTTACCATTAGGCGTACCATGCCACACTTTTTGAGCAAACACAAGGAATTGTAAGGTTTCTGAGATTTCCAGCAATTGCCACGCATCCAGCATCAAAGGGTCGTGATATGAACTGTTATCCACAAATGTGGATGTCGTCAAAAAATGTATGAAATTTGATTTGAGAATGTGATCAATATTAATGATCTTGATAGTATAAATTATTTATCACTTGTATTGATTTTACTTCATTTGTTGAATAAGGTCTGGAAATAATCAAATATAATCTATTTTTCTGATTCAAAATTTATGCAAAGATTGTGTTTTGCACCAATGTGACTTTCAGCAAACTCCATACATAATTATGTACATAGCTGACATTTTGATGATGTTTAGTGTACAGAATGACTGAAAATAAAACATATTCAAGCCAGAGCTTTGATACAAATCAGATTGGCCTGTATTGTTGTTTCTTGTACTTTCTTTTCTCTTTGCAAATGGAAAATTGTTCACTCTCTGCTGTCAACACCCCTATGTATCTCACACTCTTTTTCATTCTCCTCTCATCTGCCTTACTTTTTATCTGCAGTTCCTTCTCATCCTGGTATGGAGACTGAGAAAGGAGGACTGGGGAGGAGGGGAGATGGAGAGAGAGAAAGATAAGAATTTAAAGAAGAGGAGGCAATATGACAAATATAATAAAAATGGCTATGGGATAGCTTCACTTAAAATCTGAACATAGGGACCAACTATGACATATATGCTTTAACTATGGCTGTATTTCTGAGCTTCAAAATTGTGTCACAGCAATGGCAGTTTTGCAGTTTCTTGGTAAGTTTCAAATTTAGTAACTTCCGGGCTCTAAAATTACATTGTCTCGAATGACACTGGAATT
This sequence comes from Onchidella celtica, assembly GCA_963931925.1. Lineage (NCBI taxonomy): Eukaryota > Metazoa > Mollusca > Gastropoda > Systellommatophora > Onchidiidae > Onchidella > Onchidella celtica. Next base: position 11,994,700 of record OZ007574.1, read on the forward strand.
TAAATTATGCTTGGTTTATGGGACACTTATTGTAAACTGCGAATATCCGTTTTTAACCCGTGCGGTGGTGATAACACAACTTGGTGATCGGGTCTTATATGACCCGACCCTCATGAAGAGAGAATGGTGATCGGGTCTTATATGACCCGACCCTTATGAAGAGATAATGGTCGCATCACAAAAACACTTCAGGTGCTCAAGGACACTTTCATCTTAGAAATCTCTCAGTATGATTATGCTGGCACTGGCATCGTAAAAAAGTCGCAGGAGATGCCTCAGGACCCCAGCCTGCCTTTATGCCAGCACATTGAGGTCATAGAAATACTTCAGAAATCTGAGAACGCAAGCATGCCTCGGCATAAGAACACTGGCATCATAGAAATAATTCAGATGTCCCAGGACACAAGTGTGTCTCAACACCAGGACACTGTCAGCATATTAAAAAAAAAAATGTCTCGGCAGTTGTACTAGGACATCAGCATGCTTCAACGCCAGAACAACAGTATCAGTGTTGATATTGGTGTTTTGTGTGTGTGTGTGTGTGTGTGAAGGAGAGAGAGAGAGAGAATGTTAGGAATGAGATTTGCTCTGTTTCTGCATGTTTTGTAAAGCGCATAGAGCATCTTTGGATATGCGCTATATAAATGAACTTTATTATTATTATTATTATTATCACAGAAATACTTCAGATGCCCCAGGACACTAGCAATAGCATGCCTCGATACTAGCAATAGCATGCCTCAACGCCAGAACAGCAGTATCACGGGAATACTTCAGATGCCCCTACTTTCAGCATGCCTCAACGCCAGAGCTGTGGCATGGCAGAGATACTTCAGATGCTCCAGAACGTCGTCTTGCCTCGAGGTCAGGGTAATGACATAACAGAAATACTTCATATGTCCCAGGACACCAGCATGCCTCAATGACTGGACACGAGCATCATGCATCAACAGATGTCCCAGGACACCGACATGTCTCCAACGCCGGGAATCCATCGTGCCACATGCTTACCTACAGTTTTTCAGAGCGCCAAAGCATCAGAGGTATATATTATTTCCACACGTTCAGGATCGCTAAAAACAGAACTTAAGAACTTATGGGGAAAAAATGGATCCCTGTCGTATCTCACTATTTTTCTTTGCTCGGAAAAGGACACAGTGTCGACTGGTGCACAACCGTATCGCCTAAAATCTCTGTGTTCTATCTATGGCTGGATGAGACCTTTTCCTACTGCACGAAGGTAATACTTCCTTATTGATGCTTTTTTTCTGTTACGGTTTTCCCGTCTGGAGTTCCTGCACATGACCCAGGTTATGTAAGCAACAACCATGCTGACATCTATTAAGTTCATGAAAAATGCAATCGGCCAAAGATTTGTTTGGTGCTTGCACATACATTAGTGTACTAACCAGTCCAGTGGACCCACACCAGCTTTGGTCTCATTATAAAAAAAAAGGACTTCCTGTCTGTTCTTTTTTTTCCACCACTGTATCATCAGACGAATGTTGTGTTGGAAGAAGAACGACATGCTGTTTGGGTTTGTCACGAAAAGAAACCAGCTGTGTATTTTGGGTAAATCCAAAGTCAGAAGAGCCCACAGGTTGTCGTTTGGAAAAGAATTCCTCAGGAATGAAAGGCTTATTAGGATGGCATGTTCCCACAACTGTCATTTTGTGGTTTACCAGCATGTGGGCCAGTTCAAAATTTGCTAAGTAGCTGTCTGCGATGACATTTCTGCCACTTCCGACGTACTTCTGCACTAAGTCAGTTACATAATGTGCTGCTTTGCGGCACCCTCGGCTTGACTGATCTCTTGTCTCTTCAACATCTGGCGTTTTTTGTGTGTTTTTTTTTGTTGTTGTTTCTACAGTATAGGATTACACTCAGTGGACAAAATGTGTGGCTGTCACAGTAGAAGAAAATTTTCATTCCACACTTGTCCGGCTTTTGTGGTATGCACATTTTAAAAGAACATCGCCCTCTGAAACTGACTAGCTGTTCATCAACTATAAGGAATGGTCACAGATTATAGTAGCGTGACCAACTCTGGTTGAAGAGTTCATGAAAAATGTTCACGGATTGGGGCGAGCCTATCCGTTGCTCTTCTAATTTGTCTGAATTGTGCATTGTCAAACCGCAGATGCCCCGGCATAAGGCCGCAAAATCTGCCGTAGCTCAAAGTACTTAGCCCTTACAATTGTCAATCTATACTTTGGATGCCACAAATCTGAGAGTGGAGAATTGTTCAACCGCAAAGTCCCAGTAATCATCCACACTACAATTAGGGCACGGATTTCTGTATGATCTGCCTCTCTCCATAATTTTTGGTCACCGTGATCTCTCTGCACCCTGCCATGCTCCAATGTGAATAACTTGCTCAAGCACTGGGTTATTTATGAATAGATCAGCTGCATCAATAGGATATAACAACTGTCCAACAGCAGTGCTTGGTTTCCCCGTAAAGGGCCCCGTGTAAACATTTGTGGCTGAACACCGACCTTGTACTCTAGGTACCTTTAACCACTCAGTTCCATTTTGGTGAATGAAAAGAGTTTGGGATCTTCCAGCGCTTTTGCTAGGCTCATTCTCTTCTGCTGTCATAACATCAGCATCACCATTATCATGATTCTTGGTGTCCACATCTGCATCAAAATCACTATCATCGGAATCTTCAAGTATAAAATCTTGAGAACCATCGCTGGAATCACCCGCAAAGTAAAATTTCTTTGTTCCAATTGAAGGGGCCCTCTCATTCGTGAGATTATTTATATTATTTCGACTCTCCCCAATGATGCAGGCTGAATGGGGTACCTCCCGACCAAAGCAAATAACCAATAAAGCCTAACTGAATTGTGGTGTACATGTAGTACACTTCCACTAAAAGTTTACAATGTATGCACGATTGAAAAGTGCAACGATATAAACCAAAATTCAGACACGCACGCACATAAAACTAAGTCACACAAACTGTGAGAGCTATAGTAGGCTACCAAATTTTTCAACATCTCCGCCGATCCCCTTCTGCCTCCACCCTTCCCCTGTCAGTTGCGCTGATGGGACTGGCAGTGTGCGCTCACCAACACTTGACCTCTTTTGTTCTCATATCATGAGACTTTGGCCCTGTCTACATAGATCCTCCACACATACTTTACGGCGACAGTATCACCAGTTCTTCTTTGCGATATTCGAGTCGTATAAGACCCGATCACGAATGCTTTACAGTGATTGGGTCGATAACTGTAAAGAGAGGATGGTGATGGGGTCTTAAACGACTCGTTAAAGAAGAATTCGTAATCGCTGATCGGGTCGTATATGACCCGATCACCATCCTCTCTTTGCAGTTATCGGGTCACATGGGACCCGATCACCATTGGGGGTTGGGGGGGGGGGTCGTGGTCAGAACCCGCTGGTCAAGCGGCTATTTGTGTACATTTTTATTTGATACTTGCCATACATTAGTATAATTTCAAATGAATTTTAGGAAAAGTAAAAACATTCTCTAACTGCATTATGGGCACAATGGGGCCTGTTTAAAATTGGGTCGGGTCATATAATTATGACCCGACCACCACCGCACGGGTTGAAAGTAATATAATCAATAATTAATATCATAGCTATTCAGTGCCACCAGCATCAGTAGTAGCACTCTTGAAGTATATATCGAGGGCCACATGGTAAACTATCCTAATTCGACTTTATCTAGATAAATTGTGGTACGGTAGTTGGATGCTTGTAGCCCATGACAATCTGCAGGCTGTGTTATAAGTTGAGGGTTAAATTCTGAAAACTAAGGGTTAAATAACATTTTTAAAACTGTGTAACTATCAAGTCTGATAAAGAAAGCTATTCAGTTTTTTTGCTTCTGATAAATTTGTGAAAACCAAGTGACCGGTGACAATAGTTTACCACGCCGCCCTTGATGAAATATATCTGTTCAATGTCAGTATATATAGGCATTCAATGCCACCATTTTCATAACTCTTACTCTTAGAGTATATGGCCATTCAATGCCAATAAATATACATGTAAAATATTATATATATCAGCAAATGGAGATTTCTCTTTATGATCCTTCAAACTTGAAATACAACACAGAAATGCCATTGCAAACGTGCATTCTGCATTTGCTTACTCCAAAGCTTTATTCCAATCAGCTTGCAAGGATTACCGTACTGTGTTTGACAGATCTGTCAAAAATTCAGACGAGTAAATACTGATGTTAATGTACAATGCTGCACTCTTTTTCCTGCTCCATAACTTTATACAAAGCATCATCAGACACAATCTACCATGATTAAATTATCACACATTCTTTGTTTTCTCAAGCAGGCAAACCTCTCGTCCTGCAGATCTTTCCAGTGGGCAATTCCTTCATCAATCACGCAAGACAAACCCCGAATTTGACATAGGGTTGATCTCTTATTTCACCAGATGCGACTCCATGAGTCAGATTTTGAGATCTTTTTAATTAATGTAATGACTTCAGACCACAGACATGCTGCTACTAATTTGACTATTGTACGACTCTGCAGCTTTGGACAGTTAATTACAAGGGAAATGACTTGAAAGAATTGTTAATTTCATTTACTTACAGGGTTATTCCCCTTGAAATTCAAAACTCTCGTGGTTTCTCAGTGCATGCTTGAGAAATCATGAGATTTTGAAGATATCCATGGCAGCCATTTTTCAGCCGCAAAGGCAACCTCATGTACAAATTATGTTTCATTTAGGTGAGTAATGATAACATGGTAGACTTTTATATTGTTTTACTTGAAGGTGAAAGAGCTAACAAGTTTATTTAAAGGTGGATATGGGCACAGAAATTCGCAAACATACAAAAAGTCAGACAGCTTTACCGTCTAAGGAGCTGTGTTGTACTGAAATTTTCGTACTTTCGCGTTATGAAACATCTTACGAAACTTTGGCGCGGTTTTGGGTCGGTTCACTTCGTAAACAACACATGAACCATCTGACTGCGGACAGTCTAGAAGTCTGATAGTGCTGTGCATACACTTGGAGCATAGTTTCATAGTGAACGTTAAAGATGAGGCGATCAACAAGACGGCGACACGAGCAGAACACAATAGATTATATGGCTCTAAATTCTCACGGTACAAGTAGTAGATCTAGGCCTACAACATCAAAATCAGGGAGTAAAACAGCTGATGCACATGCGTCCCAACAGAAGACTGGTGCACTTCAGAATCAGAGAGCTCAAACTCCAGCAAAATCCATTGCCAGATCACCTGGTAAGATGCCACCAACAAAGCGACCGAAGCTGGAGCCAAAGGCTGATGACAACCATGATGACATTAAAGAAAATATTAAAACAGAAGAATTGGCTAGTGTGTCGGACTCAGATCATGAACTTGATGACTCCTTCAATTATTTGAAAATGAGGGAACAAAATATGAAAGCTAATGAAGACTTCTTTGCCAGTCTTGGGATGGACAGGGCCAAAGAAATGCTCCAGTCAGCAGCATTGACCAAAAAGAAAACTCAGCCAACACAGCGTGGCTTAAAGTTGAAGAAAGAGCCAAAAGAAATGCCACCTCCTCGACAGAGTCTTCGAATCCGACGGATTGATCCTGTTGGCAAACCCTTGCCAGAACCAGAACCTACACCTGTTACAGTAGCAGAAACTCGACTTCCACCAGGGCCAGCTGATATGAAAGAATGTGCGTATTCAAAGACAGAGGAAATAAATGACGATTATGTGAAATCAGTTTCAACGCGCATTGTTGATCTGAAACCACAAATCAAACCACCAGCAACCATTAACATAAATGCTTTTCAGTCTGCTCTTGAGAAAGTGTCTACATCAGAAAATAGAGTAGCTAAAGTGGTTCCGGGCCGTGTGTTTTCTGTAATTTGGCATCCCTCACCAGAGTCCATGTTAGCTATCGCAGGAGACAAATATGGGCATATAGGCCTTTGGGATGTGGCTGCAAGTGTCAAAGATGGAACAGATTTGGTATGGGCATTTAGGCCTCATATTAAACCAGTCAGTGATCTGTGTATTTTGCCAGCAATTCCGCACAAGCTTTACTCCAGTAGCTACGACTCAACACTTCGCTGTGGAGATTTTGAACGCGGAACATTTGATGAAATCTTTTCTGTCCCCGAAGATGATGATGACCTATTCCGAAATTTCAATTTTATTGATGGTTCCAATACAATGCTTGTGTCTCATTTCAGTGGTAACGTTTCACTTGTTGACACAAGAACACCATCCACAGTAGCTGAACATGTATACTCTGTTAGCAGAAAGAGTCTCCGCACTGTTAGTGTTCATCCTGCAAACTCTCATTACTTCATCACAGCTGGCGTTGATACCAACATCAACTTGTGGGATCTGAGATCCATCACAGCTAAATCACCAAAACCCATTCAAACTCTTGACCATCATATGAAAGCAATGTCATGTGCATATTTTTCTCCACCAGGTCATCGTATTCTTTCCTGTGCTGCTGATGATCAGATATTAGTTTACTCAGTTGGCAGTGGCATGAAACTGGAGCTAAGCAAGCGGATGCGTCACAATAACTACACTGGTAGATGGCTAACAAAATTTCAGCCCACCTGGCATCCCACAGTGAACGATGTATTTGTCTCTGGCTCTATGAATCGTCCACGAGAAATTCAAGTGTTTGATACTACTGGTTCGCTGCTAAGAGCTTTGACAGATGAAGACTATTTGGGATCTGTTTGTAGCTTGAATGTTTTTCACCCACACAAGACTTGCACTGTGGTTGGAGCCAACTCAAGTGGACGACTTCATGTTTTCATGTGATCCATGAAGACATAATCTGACATTTTAGTTTTATAGTGTAAAATCCATTTTTGTTTTCAGTTGACATCCCAGGCAGACTTCCATTTGACATTATAATAATATATTTTTACCTTAACGATGAATGCTGGCGTGGTTTTAGATTCAAGTGTGCATGATACCATTCGAAAGGTTATAATCTTGTTTTGAAGTCGGAATGAAGATCGCTAGCTTTCATCAGTGTTCCAGGAATCAGGGTCTAGAAACAGATGCAAGACAGATCTCCACTGAATTTCATGGTCTTTAAATGTTCAATTTTTCACGAAACCATTTTTGTATGGTTCTTTATGTCATTGTTGATGGATGACGCCAGATGAATTACTTTAGTTTCACCCCATTTGGAAATTTTTCATTTATATATTATGTGCTTTAAATTTAATGTGTGCAGTGGAGTCTGCATAAATTGAACTCCAAGTGACTAGAGGTATTTGTTCACTTTAAGCGAGGTACACTTTATTCATTTTCACGGGAAGCATGCTAATTATAATCACATAATGTCTAACTCTAATGATAGAGTTGTTTAATAATTATCACTGATTATCTTCCTTGGTTATAAACAAGACATATTAGATTTCTTCCATCCAGTGACATTTAGGAGCAGCTCAGTTGTGTGCGTGTTGGTGCTGTTTTGTGTTTGCTTTTTACATTTTACTTTGATACACTTGTTTTTGTGTTTATTTTCCTTTCCATCAAGCTGACATTGTTAGCCACTACTCTCAGCAGCCGGCAGTCAGAGAATGAATGTTACAGTACTTATACTATAGTTAGCACAGACTGCAAGATGCATGTTGAGTGTATGGGAATGACTTAACAGGAAGTAATGTGTAGGTCTATTGCAGTACCAGTTCTCTAAACAAGTGAATGATAGTGAGACTGGGAGTGATTGGCCTTTGGTTATGTCATTGTCACACATCTGTGTGCAGGTCAGCCTAGGGCCAGTGGGGGAATTGAAGGAATTTAGAAGTGTAATTTAGCCTGTCGCTTCTAGTGCATGCTAGTTGCCCTTTGTCTTCTTACATGCACTGACTATGACCATAGGTTTTCTGATTTTTTAAAAAGTGAAATTGATTCTGATTAGTTCATTTAACACACTGAGCCCCATGACAGCAGTTCATTCATTTTTCAACTTATGATTTTTTTCTACTCCGTTGTGAAACTGCAGATGCATGGCCCCTGTGCAATTCTCTTTCCATTTCTGTATGTGTCAATAGCCATTTCATGCTGATAACACTTACAGTATTATAGAACTACAAAAATGGTTGGTATCGATACGAGCCTTTGCGAAAATAACTGTCAAAGCGAATGGAATTAGACCTAGACAAAAGAAAGTGCAAATGTTTTCTAAATTGAACTGGATAAATTGATGTTTTTTTTGCTCTTTTCAACTTTGTTTTTATCACATATTAGGTAAGTTTTCTCTCTTCTTTTTGTTCATGCTAAAGTTCAGTTTTGTCTTAAAAATGTATGAAATATTATAAAAACCACAGATAAACTGTGGGGTGGCAGCAAGGCTTAAAAATGTACACTTAAATTAAAAATTTACCCAAATTTTAATTCATTTTTAATCTATATTTTTAAGATTCTTTTGGTTTTGTTTCAAACAAATTACAGTTACATCATGCTTCATCTTGAATAAAGAAAGATGTGAATTTGTGAAGGTACCTTGCGAAAGCCCAGGTTCAGGTGCATAACCTGGGAAAATGTCCCAGGTCTGTGAGTTTTCAATTTATTTTAAGCAAGTGCACTTTAGACTGTACAGTTGCATTCTTTTGCTGATGGTGACTCCTTACTCATGTGTACATAAGTATAATTACAAACTGTACTCAGCGATGTACTGCAAAGCTATATTTCAGCTGTCGTGGCATTATATTAAATTTTATTTTACCATTTTATTTTTATGTATTTTTTCCTGTACGTGTTCTTCACATTATGCCCATCTCACTAAATGCTGAGCTGGCTTGAAAACGGTGAATTGGAACTAGTTCGCCACTATCTTGCTTGAGAAGTCCGTCTCCAGACCAGTCTATGTTTACTGTGTACTAAATGTATCATTCTAAATTTTTCCATTTATAAGCTGACAGTGAGATCCATGAAATTTACCCTCTGTACAGTGAATCAGTGTATAGGCTTATAAACTTATATTATGCTACTGTGTTGTGTTTAAGTAGTACATGTACAATGTATTATTAGGGGATGTAATAATACATAATATACTTGTATGCACCGTACATGTATAATAGTGTAGTCCCAGGTCATTTTTTAATGTTGTGAAGTATGCCCACACACAGGTAATTCCACACTTTTTTCTTCATCAGAAAGCAAAGCTCTTGCTGACATTTTGGAATCTTATTGGCAGCTGACTTTGAGTTTGATTATATCTCATGTTTTAAATTTGCCTAGGACACGGTAGAGCATGATACTGATAGTGATTAATCCAATGCTAGTTTTGTTTCTTTTTAATGGCATGTATCATGAGTGTTCTGATTTCAAGGACAAACATTTATTAGTTTTACATTGCATTATTTCACTGCACATTTGATACCTTCACTTTATATTTTCACTGTTGAGCCCAGTGGAATGCCTGAATTTTGGCTTGAACAGGCTTTAGCTACATGTACCTCTGTATTTACTACTATTTTGTCGTCTATTCCAAGACATGTGGAGATGCAGTCAGTCAGGTTATTTTGGTTTGAACAAGGTTTACATGTATGGCAATTCCTGTGACAGGTTAAGTTCTTGAATGAAATGTGACAAAATCTTTAGTTTTATCCGCCTGAGTTAAAGGTTCAAGTGTTGACCATATTTCAGTCTATGGATTAGTGCTTTGATTATGTAATTAGGAAGATAAACTTGAATAATACTGTTACCAGAATAAAATGCCGAAATGTAATTACTTTCAGTTTATTTGTACTTGTAGCTTACATTCTTAAACCTCACGAAGATGAAACTATGAAGTTGATAAAACTGTCTTCGTCATTCTTTGCTTAGGATAGTAGTACAAGTAATAGGTAGGAATAGCTTTGGAGAGAGGGAACAGTGATCAGAATTTGGAAACTTGACAGTATGGCAACACTTAATTGTCTGACCTGAAGTTTGCACAGATATTGCATATTCTTCATTGGATGGCATTTATTTGTACTACATGTATAAATTGTTATATTGGACCTCATGTGTTCAAAATTATTCTGAAGTTTTATACAGAGTTATGTACTTACTGTGTATCATCTCCATGTATGTAACAGAATCAGAAGAACAAAAAATTCAATAAACCAACTTTAGAAACTAAACGCTTGTGTCTTTTTATCAGTGGATGATGAAAGAATGCAGTTTATTTGTGAGTAAGATTCTTAGTGCTACCCTAATTTGAATTCTCTTCTCGGTTTGAAAATCAAAAAATATAGGCTGTACATGTACATGTATCATGAAGGAAAATCATCAACCCTGCTATATATTTAGAAATATATGTATGGAATATTGAAGCAGTATTATCTGCAAATGTAGCTAAGAGGGCATGTCACAGTAATAGCCCTAGTGAAAATATACTGGGATTGGGAATAGCACATTTTGAAAAGAGTATCCCAATTTTTTTGTAAAAAATTATACATGTACATGTATTTAGGGTGATGAATGGTGGAAAAGGTGTCACTCTTGATTAATGCATTCCATGCGGCAAAATACCATGCCAAAAATAACACTTTTAAAGGTGAATTTTTAATACTTGCGGATAAAAACGGTTCCATGTCAAGAATGATTGTCTAACATTAAAGTAATACATGTACTGTGAAGGGATGCTTCTAATAATTATTGGAATAGCTGAGACTGAGAGTTTGTGGAAAGTCTGAGAGAATGTTTAGCTTATCCTGTACACACAATAAACAAACCACTTTGAGGAAGCTTTTGATATTTATAAAACACTGCATCTCTGTCAGATATCAGCCCCTGCATCTTCAAAAACTAGAAGCATTTAGATCACATTCAAACATGATCAACCAAAAATTTGGTACAAGTACGAGAGAAATTGCTGAGGCAATGCAAATAAAACCTAGTGAAACTAAACTACTGCATCCTAGAAATTCTCTGTTATTTCCATTATTTTGCAGGTTTTCTGATTTACTGAATTTTGCTATTTCTTTTTTTCCCCAAGCATATTTTGTCAACTGGGTATTATTACTTAATTTGGGAAGGGGGAGAGGTTAACCAAGTAAATTATGGTTAACATGTAACATTTCACCCACATGTGGGCTTTTTCTCCCCAAAAATGCGCAGTAACACAAACTGTCAGCATGACAATGAAAAATCACCCACGTGAGAGATGAAGTATAACCATTATCAGAGAGTTGAAAGAAGTTGTCATGCCATAGGTTAAGGACATACCAGAATGCCTTCCATTTCCTGCACAATGGCAGGAAACAAAACGTGATACCTTTATAAATTAGGCTACCATCCAAACTTTTAATGACCAGAATGAGTTGAATTATCATTCTTCCATCAAAAAGATTTGAAAAACATGCTATCTATAACTGTGCTTGATAGACATCTTTCAACTACAGCAGAAGTATTGCGTAATGGTTTTATACAGTAGTTCATGCCACTTTCAAGCGTGTACCACTACAGATCCTCCGATATTCTTTTACAGACTTTCCTTTGAGGATGTGAGATTAAGGATACAGATACTTATGCCCCCATGAGCACGGATCTCAGTGAACAGGCATAGTGTGAAATTCAAGTCAGCTGCAGAACATGGCACTGAAACAAAGGGCACCTAATTGAAGTGTGCAGGATAAATCAGTACTGTGGTAATTCAGTCCATAGCCATACAGGAAACAGCTAGCGCTTCAAGCCACCAGCCAGCAATTTTCATATAACGATACACACAGGTATTTCTGTATAAACACTTTCATCTCATAGAAAAGCAATGAAAGATTATAATGTCAATAGACATGCATCGCAACGAAATGAAAAACATCTCTGAAGCAACTGAATACATGTAGGCCTACTGGAAAGCAAGCAAAACAAATCAGAAACTTTTTAATAGGAGGAAAAAAAGGGAGAACAATAAATAGAGGAGGAACCCTAGCCTTGGTCAGATTTTGTGTCTTATGGGTCTAGATCCTTGTAAAAGTGCTTTTAGTCTCTTGAGAGTGTATTTTACATAATACATGTATTCTGTATTGAGCATATCCCTTGACATGTCAAATGCATGCTGGTCTATATGAGTGTCCAGTAGCTAGACATACTGGAAACTTTACACTGAGTTTTAAATTACATTCCTTGCAGTCTTCAAGTCAGGATGCCTCTGGATACATTCACCTGCGGCACCTGCGAAGATTCCTTCACAGATCTCAATGAGTTTGTCCTACACAAGCAGAGGAACTGTGCTTCAGTGTCTGCAGAGCTGCCCAGTCGACCAGCCACAAATCTCTCCCAAGGCACAGAGGTTATTCAGCTGCATATGAATGAATCAGGAGAAATTACTGGGTTGACATCAGAACCTGTGGGAGAAGGAGGTAAAATCTCTAGCAAGAAATGTAAATTCTATGCTCACTTGACTCTAAAGTTTCAGTGACAGTGATAGAAGTAATGTGTAGTAAGGTAGGCCGATTACATTCATAAACATTACATGAAAATGAGGGAGATTTTCATGCATTCATTACATGTTTTGCTTAACATGTACCAGTATTTATTTTTTATTCCCCCATTCTTCTCCTACCCTCACCCCACAACATACTACTAAAGAATTCCTGTTCAAATGGAGAGTAACATTACTCATATTATTGTGAGTGGCAAGCTTATTATTATCTGATCATAAATGTTGCTTAAACACATACATGCACCTCTGGTGCTTGCATTGTCAAGAAGACAAACTGAAATAGTTGTGCAGCTTTATATCCAGTTGGGCTAGTAACAAATGACAAAATTCTTAAAATCCTGTCTGTGTCGAGATATGTGAAGTAGTACAACAGGAATGTTTAAGGCGAGGTGTAATCTTGTATCATATGCATGCTGTTAATGTACTTAACTTTCACTTTTCAGTCTTGTTTGCATCATCTAAACTGGCTCTGTCCATCACTGACAGGTGACAACGTTCACTCAGGAGGTGCCACATTTGCTTTCCTGAATGATGTCAATATGTCCAGCTTGAGCAGGGGCAGTCTGGGAGACACAGGACAAGGAGAAGATTCCACAACTACAACTCATCTGATCATCCTCAACAAGTGATTATTCCTAGCATGAAAGACTCAGCCGTCCAGAATGAACACAAATTTCTCTCAGCTTATTCAGTAAAAGCAACTTTCGCTTTTACCTACAGCCGTTTGCTTTTCGTTGATAAAAATTATCCATGTAATTTGGTTCAATTAAATTTGTATTCCAAATTATGCAAAAATTATCAGTTAACTTTGTCCTAAAAAGATGACTCCACACAGATGTTTGAAGATGAAAGAAACTTGGCTAAAAACTGACTTTGAACTGATTTGATTCCAGATGGCAGGTCATCTTGACAAAGTTTTGTTTCAACCATGGACATGCAGATTTAAATCTTATCCAGGACAAAACATTTTTCTCCCAGTTGTAAAATATTTAAAATGTGTCTGATGAGCTACACTAGTGTAATCCAGTATCATTGGACAGTACATGTACTTTTAACATAAACCAGTGCATATGTTTGTCTATATTTTTTTTTTATATTAAGATGTTGTTTCAAAAGTTTTTAACATAAATTGATGAGTAAGACCCTTTGAATTACAGATTTTTGCTGTATTGGAACTCTAAAATGGTTGGGATTTATTTAGTTTGGAGTGTCAAGAGGACAATTCTCTGTAACTTAATTAATTAAACCTGACATTTCAGGATTGAGAATAAAGCACAATACAAAGTACATATTTCCCTACATGACTGTACTATGTAAAAATGTTTAAAGAGTAAAAAGTACCCTTATTATTTCATTCATATCCTCTTGCAGTAATGGTCCAGGAGGCAGTGGTGATACGGGGGGAAGTGGCATCACTCTGTTAGATGGCAGCACTGCTGGCACAGAGGGATTGTCTGGAATCCGTGTCATATCCCAGGCTGGAGGCTCCCTGACAACAGCCAGTTCTGCCTCGCCACTGGTGCTTAAGACAGAGATGTCATCCAGAGGAATGGAACAACAGAACAGTAACACTGGAACAGACCAGGAGCCAGACAGTGTAGTCTCACCACCACCAAAAAGTATACTGAAAATTTACATTCAAATGAAACTTTGTACTAAATCTCTATAATGTAAAGAAGATTGCAACCCAGGAGAGCATGGTTATGCCATTATGCAAAGCATACACCCACTCATCCTGTGACAAAACTTGTGTCCAGTGTAAATTGAAATCCAAAATACAATGATCAGGTAATTTAAAAATTACATTCTTCCTCATACTGAGAATGAACATTTCCCCAGAATAAGTAAACACTGAAGATAGTTAAATAATGCCACTGCATCCAACAATACTTACATGTTTTGGGCAAGACTTAAGACCAGAATTATACACCATTATCAGTGCCAAAAATTCACAATCCCCATGCATTCGTAGCTATTTTATGTTTTGCATTATTTCTCCAAAAGTGGAATGATGAAACAAAGCTCACTCAGATTTTCATTTTTCAGAGAGAAGAGTAGGCCGAGCCAAAACTGGGGAAGGAAAAAACAAAGTTCTTGAAGCTGTCCCGCCCAGCATTGCGAAGCCCAGAGTGCCTGAAACCAGTAAGATTTGATTTGATAACAAACACTCTAATGTGTCTTGTGGTTCGCAGTGAAAAAATGGTTCCAGGCTTGAAACAAAGATTAATCAACCCAGAATGATGTCAGTGTCATTTAACTAGATTAATTGCAAGAAATGACAAGCAGGAAAGAAGATATCTTTGCTTTTCTTTTCAGAAAGAAAAACACCTATCAGTCACTCATTTGAAAGTATTTGACTGGTTGTGTTATATAGAATCTTTTAGTTCAAAGCTGATTCTGAGCAGTTTATCAGTAATTTGATATTTCATGTGTTCACAAACATGATTAAATTAAATGGAATATGGTAGTAAATATGTAAGTGAGTTATAATAAAAAATGATGTGGTGCAAATCACTTATAAGTTGTATTTTACCTGAATATGATTTATCGTGAATTTCTTTTTCCTTCACAGAATTGATTGTTCTTTTAAAAGCGCCAACTTATATTTTCTTTTTTTTTTTTAAAGCATTTAATTTCAGTGATTGCTACATCTGTTTGACTAATATTTGGCTACATTAAAACTCATCAGCATTTGGTTGTGCCTGACTTAATATCAAAGAGTTATCTGTTGTTAAATTACTCAGATTTTCAATATTTGTAAAAATAAAAGAGGAATATTATTCTCCGCTTTATAATTGTTGTTTCATTCAAAGTCTGTTTTAATTGTCGTAGATGCAGAAGGAAAACTTGTGTGCCCACAGTGCAAAAGAACTTTCACCAAAGAAAGACATTTCAACACCCACAAGTGCTTAGCTTCATCGTCGTATGTGGACATTACAAAGAAAGAGATTGTCAAAATTGATTCAGGTATTGATTGGACATTGTGTACAGACTTTTTCCCGTGCTTCACACCAGAGAAAACATTATTCAAATAGTTTCAGGACCATCAAATTTATAGTTCATTTATATATATATATATATAATGTATTTCTTTCTCACATTAGGTCCATAATTCACTTTGTTCCAAGAATCAGTGAGGACTTTTGGTTTGGGCATGAAATTGTTATAACTTTTGAAGAACATAAATTAAACGAATGTGACTTTCCGATTCTTACCTGCACAAGAATTATCGTCTTAATGAAGGATGACATAGTTGGTATATTGTAAAATTAGACTAGGAATTGAAGGCTTGAAAATGAGGTCCTAATTGTATTTGTTTAGCCCAAGGAGGATTACGGAATTCTATTTTGACATGAGATCTTCGTGGTTATGATGTGATTGAATTAGCACGATGTGAAGTAGGACTGTTTTAATTATTTTTTAATTTCTTTCATTTCTAGGAGATGAAGAAGAAGAGGTGGCAGACATAGATGCTGGGGCTCAAGAAGATGAAGAAGATGAGTTCACAGCCCCAATAGAGATAGATCTGGATGTGGAGAGAGAGGAGGAAGATGATGAGAAGGAGATGGACAGAGATGAGTCAGTGGAGAAAGATGAGGGGAGTTCCAAGAAAAGGAGAGGCAGAAGAAGAAAGAGATCGAGTTACAAGGTTTGATATATTTGTGTGTCTCCAGCAGATCTACCAACTTTCCTGTATTTCATGGGACTGTGCTATACTTAAGATGTCAAGGGGACGTGAGAAATAACTTTGATTCCAACTCAAAATGAAATTCTTGCCAGGTTTGAAGATAAAGACCAGTCCAGTGAAGTACCAGACAGTGATGACCGCAAGAAAACTCTACTAATATATCGTCATGGTCATTCCACCATTGCCTAAGTCATTTTTTGGTGTTTTTAGAAAATGAGAGAAAATTTTTCTTCAAATATAAAGTTATAGCTATTGTTAGGAGAACGTAGCATTTTACATAGAAAGCTATAGCTGAACAGTGAACACAACTCTGTAGTTTCTCTATCTATCTTATAATTAGACTAAACTGCCCTAAAAGCAGTATAAAATGATGATTTAGGTGGATGTGGGTGTTGTTTAAAAACTCATAAGTCAGCGGAACAGAACAATGAAACTGTTGAACAATGCAACGTGATTGTCTGATTAAGAGGAGCATCTCATCTCAAAACACAAAAAAAATGATTTAGGCAATAGTGGAATGGCCACGGCAATGTGATACACGGAGTTCATAACATGATGTGTGTTACAGTGTTTGATCTCACTATGATGCCTTTATAGGGCATGTATTTTGTCCTTTGAGGTGTCTTTTATTGAAGAAGTTTCACTGACTTGGGAGGGCTGCTCTACAATTTGTCTGTCCACTGAGCTGTGAGGAACGCTGTCATACTTATGTGTTCATCGTTTTATTACAGTTCAGATGTACTGAACAAGGCACAGCCATGAGTTTGTCAAGAGTTTTTTTTTGGTTGTTGTTTTTTTGGTCATAGGATAAAAGCACTTCAGTTTTTATGTCACATCATGTTGACCAAAGTGTTCACTAGATTGCTTGTGGTACGCAGGCAAAGTAATGTAATATTGTCTGTTGTTTAAATGATAAAGGTGATTGCGTTAACCATCTAAAAGCTTTGAACTGCAAATTCAATTATTTATTAAGCACAGCTTTTTTTAATACAAATTGTAGCCTCTGCATTGGTGTAATTGTGTAATTCAGCCTTTGAGCCCTTGTGTTTTAATTTATTCAAGGTGTTTAGTTTTCTGAACTCCTGCGTCACCATTGATTTATTCAATCCTGATTGACATTTGAGATGTATCACGTGTATTCCAGCCACTGTATGAGTTTTAAATGCTTTCTTACATTTCAGTTTGATGTTGATGTCCATGACCAAAACTCTGGGGCTCGTCAGATGAAAGTTGCTGCTGAATCTTTGGGAAATTTACCAATTTTCAAGAATGAAGAAGATAAAACTGACTTTGAATCCTGCATTGATGTGGATCTCTCTCAGGTACAGATTTTTTTTTATTCAATTACCAACAGCAGTAATAAAGTTATTTTGATTCAGATTTTTTAAGTGACCCCCATGAGAACATATTTCATTAGAGAGAGAGTGAGAGGATGAGGAATGCCCGTTTGAGAATTTATTCTATTAAAAGGGGAGTGAGAGGATGAAGGATGCCCATTTGAAAATATGTTTCATTAAAGAGAAAGCGAGAAGACAAAGAATGCCTGTTTGAAAATATTTATTTTTTTCACTCAATGAACCCTCTTCATTGGTGTACCAGTGACGTGCTATGATGTCTATATCCCTTTTCACCAATATACTGGTGCAGAGTGCCCTCAAATTTGTTACTGTGAGCTCAAGAAGCCAAGGATGTGGTATTGGGGAAAACAGGAGGTCATTGTTCAAAGAGTTGAAGGGGGAGGTAGAGGTTTGCTCATTTGAGAATACATTTCATTTAATTGGGAGTGAGAAGATGTCTTCCTTGATTTTGTGTGTACTTTCTTTGGCATGTTGGTCTTAATACATATATATATTTGATTTGTCTTTACATTGAAGTTCAAATCTTCTGTACTGTAATTCATGCTGGTATGGTTTACAGAAGTACTTAGATTTTCTCTTTTCATGTCATTGACTAATATTTAGTGTATATTAAGTTAGAATTGTTTTAGCAGACTTAAACAGCTTAGCTGGTAGCTGATTTTATTGATGCCATTGTTATGATGTAAATTGTAAATATACCCTGTCTTTGCATCAGGTGGATCACATGTTCAGAATTCACATCATTGAGCAGGAACTGAATGAGATGAGCGGGATGGTCTACAACACACCCACTATGTCATCACTTTCTGTGTACTCCTGTAATGAGTGTGAGAAAGTGTTCAAATCTCTGTCTCATATTCGCCTTCACTGCGTCACTCACACAAACCTCAAGCCTTTCAAATGTAACAAGTGTAATTACTCCACAAATTCTAAAGGTCAGTGATTCATGTAAGAGCATAATGATAACCAAAGTTATTATCCCCAAGTGCTTACCATTCAAATCAAACTGCTGTCCATAGACCTTATTCCTGCAGAAATCTAATTAAATTTTATTTACTCAGAACACTGAATTAAACCACTCTGTAATGTTGATTTCTGAAGTACCATTGCTGCCAGTGAAATTTCTCTTAACCCTTTCGTGTTTAACTTGGCCTTTAAATATGGCCCCCGATTTGTTCAACCTGGCCAAATCCAGCTTAGTCTATAACGCCGCCATGTGTTCAACCCAGCCGTATCCGGCCGGCCAGTGTACCCCCGTTTTGTATACAATTTTGAGAGGAAGAACAGTGCGTGATTAGCTATAAATAGTAAATGATATCACCAGGTAATCTTCAGATGCCCACTGACCCAGTTTCAACCGTAAAGCGTGGGTTAGGCCTACAAGTAATGTATTGTATTACACGTCATCCAACAGGCCTGTTCCTCCCTCTAAGCCTACATCATGTATTGATCGGCACACACTTGTAGTACATAGTACATGCATGTACTAGTGTGGTGCATTTATGTGGGTAGTGTTGTATGCTTGGATAACAAACGGCATGGGGTGCGATAGTCTGTAATACATGTATTGTCCGTCTGTCTCAGAGGTAGTGTCATACATCCCCTTTCAGCATTTCATGTTCACAAAACCAACAAGCACATTTCGGCATTCCGATGTAAATAGTTCATCTTTTAGGTCATTCATTTCTCAATAAGTATGCCAAAATTCATTATCATAGATGCGATATGGGGACTACAATTTCCAATTTAGTGAAGGCATGCAGCAGCGGCGGCCATAGGGCTGAAAATGTAAACAAATCAGGGCAGCTGCACAGTCGGGAAGTCGGCCATTAGAGCGCTTCACAAGTAGCCAGAATAGAAACACGAAAGGGTTAAAATGATGGCTGTGGACATAATCATTTTTAGGTCTTGAACTGTAAATTATTACTGTTTTCAAATTTCTCAAATAATTATATTTTGTCAAAGAACTATAATGACATATTTATTTGTTTCTAAAAGCAGAAGAGTGTGCAATAGATGATGTAATGGATGTTTCGGATGTACAGAACAAGACATTCTTGTTTTATGTATATCACACTGTAATCATTAGTAAGTTTCAAAAGGCAGCTAAAGCATTTTTTGTTCCAGCAGGCTTATTTTTCTTGACTTACCTGAGGGGAGAGAGCATGTGATAGAAGGAGTGAGAATGTGATGGGAAGAGAGAGAGAGGGGGGTGGGGAGAGGGAGTGTGGGAGAGAGAGGAATGAGTTTTTATTACTTGTAAAGCGCATTGAGCATTTATTGGAAATGCGCTATATAAATGTAATTTATTATTATTATTATTATTATTTTATTTGCAAATTTTTTTGTTTGTTTGTATGCTTTTTTTATTTTTTTTAAATTGACACATTATTCCAAAACACTGAAGTTTGAAGACATTGGTTAAATGGATACTCCCTTCCCTATATGGCATCCATCATTTTAGCTTTGTAATGTTCTTAGCTACATAAAAAATTAATCGCATTTATTTGTAAGAGATACCATGATCTTCTGTAGTAAATATTGGTGAAAGCTGGTAGGCTATGATTGAAAAATGAGCATAATAATGCAATTTTAACTAAATGCAGACATTTTTATTTTCCAATGCGTTTTCTATGAAAATTGGAACAGATCTTGCAGGCATGCCTTTTCATACAGTAGTAGTACAGTCTGGTAACACTTCACTCCTGTGGTGCATAGAAATGTGACAGTTATTTCTGAGACACCAACAAATGTTTGTAATTTTGAAGGTAATCTCTACACACACATGAGGAAACACACAGGCCAGTTCTATCGCTGTGAACAGTGTGACTTTAAGACAGTAAACAAGAGCCACCTGGTGGAGCACCAGATGACCCATGACAATCGTCGTTCCCAGTGTTTGTTGTGCCAGAAAGATTACTCCACTCTTAAGTCTCTCATCAACCATATACGTAAATACCACACTGACAAAAAGGGCAAAGAATACTTACAGACTTTTCTACAGGTAGGATAAAAATGAACTGTGGCTGTCAATTATGATATTTGTAATTTATAGTCATAGTGAGCTTTAAAAATGCTGTAAATAAATGTGATTTACATATAGAGTTTACATACGTTGTCCAGGGTAAAAACTTGGTAATTGCCAATTTTAATTCACATTTACTTACTGGTTATAGATCAAGTGTGTTGTCAACAGTTAAAAATTTGGGTATCAAAAAGATTGAGATTACTTGTAGAAACCGTGATGCTATTTATGTTTGTTTAATGTTACATTCAGTTTCTTTGGTGAAATGTTTCTATACTAATCAGATCCATAAGTCATCTGTCAGTGAGATTTGAAGACAGTACCAGAAGCGTGATAAGTTTTAACTTCAAACATGAAAATGGATTTTAAAAGATCGTAATATAAAGGGAGAATTAGAAATGGAAACTTATTTTCTAAACGTTTGGATGAGATGGATGATTTGCTACCATTATGTCACTGGGGACATCTCAAGTTTAACCTGATGAACCCTTTTCAAATTGTACAGTGTCTATATCCCTATTCACTGGTAGGCATGTGTTAACATGAGCTCAAGGGGCCGGAGGTTTGTGAGAGGGAAAATCAGGAAGTCAGAGTTAATACATGAAAACCATTTGTTAAGGAAGGAAATTAAAAAAAATAATTTCTGGGTATGAGTAGTGTAGTGAAAAAAAAGTACATTCTGTGCAGTATGAAAAGGAGAATTTTCTCATAATTTTCTCTTTCCAGGGCCGCGGTGTGAGGGGAACTACTGTTATTCATCAGTGTCATGTGTGTAATCGTAAATTCAAGAAGAGAATTGACAGGGACCGACATTTGTTTATCCATGACATCAAAGATCTGCCCCATGTTCAGCAGGTGAGGAGGATAGGAATTTGCATATGATCTGTTCTTCCAAAAGTCTTCAAATTTTTTGCTTCCTGCTCATAATAACACCAGTGAACCAGCCAGAAGCATATACTCTTCAGTAGATAAGCTGTGAAAATCCAGACACTTTGATGCATTCATAATGAATTTTTCTGATTCCAGCAATGAGCATGTTTTTGTCAATTTGCTGTCAAGATTCTTTATCAGTTGCCATTAAATTGGATCTGTGATTTGCCTATATTTAATTAAACTGTCTTAAAAATGTCATCTCCTCAGAATATGAACTAATGATGTGTTTAGAACTTTTGTGCAGAATGTAGAAATTGGTAGATGCTTCTGTGCTGCTTAGCTTTTCTTATTTAAAAGTTTAGTAGTTTTAACCCTCGTCCTGCGTTGAGTGAACTCGTCCACGTAACGCCCCGTGCGGGGATAGCCAGCGGCCAGTCAGCCGATCGTTTGCGTGTTGCCGATAACCTCGGCGGTCGGGTCAATCGCGTCCGTGTGAACACCTGTATCGCGTCTACTTCAGGACGCAATAACAACATTAGTGGTGGATAAATCGTAAGGGACCCCTATGATATTTGGATAAAGTACTTGTGATGATATGCAGTAGGTTTTATTGTGAAATGGAAGGCCCCAAATCAAGAATTTTCTGCATTCACATGCCGTTTAGCACATGTTTTATCATGTTCCCAAGACCTCTGCGCTTTTTCTGTCCCTATGTCAGGCCATTCAGGTGAACAAATTATTTTTTAAGCCATTCGCTTAATTTACTAACCACATGTATCGTGACATTGCCTTCTCCCTCCTCTACTATATATAAAGCGTTCACTTACTATAATGTTAGTTTTAGCGAGAGATTTGATTTCCAGTTCCAGGACGTAGATATTTTCCTATTTGGCTTTGTAGAATACGGCACTTTTCATGAAAAGCGGTTTAATCAAAGGAACACAGTATCTCTCTAATTACCACATCAAATAAAGACAACGACCAACAACAAAGTCGGTCATTTTCTCCCAGTTTTCCCTGATGAAAAACCTACTGACAGACGCCTTTATACAGCATGCCCTAACATTACATCGGAATTCATAATTACAGACGTAGAACGGCGTCTCAAATACGCACATGGCCCCTTTCTTCTCATTTCACATGTAGACGACAACCAGCATCAAAGTAAAAGTTTCCCCAAGATTTTCCCCAGTTCAAACTTCAGACCGTCAGTACTATTACACGAGTATGACGAATAGTTGCGAATAGTTGCATCGTAATAAATGTAATCGGACGATACCATTTTGTTAGATATAGTAGGGGTGACAGGATTGATAAACACGCGAAAATTGTGTGGAAAAAAAACGTGAAAAAACAACAACAACGACAGCCTTGGCAACCGAATAACCAAAGCGCGAGGCGCACCGTTGCTATACAAAAATGTGGCCTCCCGCAGGACCCGCGGTTAAGCGTGTCGGACAAAATAACGGCCTCGCGTGTTGCGCGGGGAGGCCAATATAGTGGCCTCCCGCAGGACTAGGGTTAACAAAAGGAATGCTTGGATAAATGGGCAGCTTTTCTCCCATTTTTCTAAAGGACTTTTTTTGTGAATCATTATCCTGTGAGTTTACTTTTACAACTGATGAGTAAATAATATAACCTCATCTAAATTTTCTGCACAAGCTTTGGACTCTGATAGTTAACTTAGTGGTGCCAAAACTCACATGCATATTTCTTAAAATTCTGCACAGAATTTCATTTCCATAAGTCATATTCAAGGACATGTCAGAACCATTCTTACTGAGTTTTAGTAATTTATGTTTTTCCTTTTAAGTGTGAACTGTGTGATTACTGGGCAAGCCGACGTGTGTACCTTGATAAGCATTATCTAAAGCACCGAGTCATCTACTGTTGTGCTGTGTGTAATCAGAAGGTATGGTACACTTTGAAATTTTGAGATATGATCATACTGAAGCTGAACCTAGAAAGAACCATAGTCATGCCATTTTCATGAAATTACACTGTGACCTGAAGAATACACTTGCTGTTGAAAATATCATGATCACAAACTCAACTCAAGACTCAAGAGAACTTCAATTGTTTCAAGTTTTCTCTTAACTTCCTTGATTTCTGTTGTCTTTTTTATTCGTTTATTGGGTAAAATGAGAGATTTTTTTAAAAATTTGTAGTGCATACTGCAGTTATCAAGTTATTTGGTCTCAGCTGTCTTATGGGCTTATGAGACTGTGACAGAAGGTCATTGCACAAGTGTGATTTTGGACACGTTGTTTTCCATTCTAACTTGCGAAATAGCACAGGAAATCAGTGGTTCAAGATATGTTTAAAAATTATGGTGGGAAGATAACTTAGTGATAGTAACCTAGGAATGCTTCCACATCTTTTATAACAGGAAGCATGTGATCCTGAACAAAATTTTACAATGACCTTGTCAGAGTCACTTGTAACAATTTGTTTGTCGTACATTAAGTTCAGGTAAACTGTTTTATGATATTAGTTTTTCCCTCTTGTGTGTGTGTTTTTATTTGTGATTTCAATGCTTTTCCTCCTTAAATAGTTAATGTAAGTTACATTAACAGTTGAGGTCATTTGCAGCACGTTATGAATAGGAACAGTTAGGTGATATGAACTGCTTCCTTTTAAAAAACGAAACTGTTACAACTGTTGTTAATAAAAAATACACGGGACCCGTCGAACTCTGAAT
Source organism: Onchidella celtica (assembly GCA_963931925.1). Taxonomy (NCBI): domain Eukaryota; kingdom Metazoa; phylum Mollusca; class Gastropoda; order Systellommatophora; family Onchidiidae; genus Onchidella; species Onchidella celtica. The sequence goes on from OZ007574.1 coordinate 12,018,764, forward strand.
ACTAAAGTTTAATAATGTATGATGGAATGGATAATATACTAGGAAGGCCCAAGAGGAACATATGCCTATACAAATGAATAGCCCGAGCTGGCCCGAGACCGATCTAGTACATTCGGTAGACCCACAAATCATCCAATCACACAACAATATGTCATCAGGTGACACCATCTCAAGGTCAACCTTGCATAAACAACCCCTCCTCGAATGTTGTGGAATGTACCATGAATGTTGAAGCAGGTCAGACCTAGATCAGCATGTCGCGAGACATCAAAGGGAAAAATTACAAACGGAAAGGGGGGAGAAAGGCATGCTGAGCGCTGGTGAACAATGGGGGAGGGGGGGGCGCAAGGAAGGTGTAGACCAGATGTGCCAGGCTTGGCCTTCAATGTCACGAACAACAGCAGGAGGGGAGAGAGGGTGGCCCACAGACACAACAGTTACCCTAACAATAGAGAGAGATGAAATTAGTACTGTACATGAGGCTGTTCACTAATGCTTTCGTCTTAAATTTGCATTCAGTTTCTAAGCACCACCAGGTTATCTGAACATTTGACAGCAACACACAGCACTGAGGATGACAATGGAACAGCTATTTTAGATTCATTACTGGAGGAATGTGTCAACAGGTACAATGTCATTCTTCCTTAGCTGACTAACAAAGTTCTTTGTCTTGCCCTCCTAATTCTGAAAACTCTACATAGCTTTTCTTGGGTTTCTCTCTTAAATTTTTTAACAGCAAGAAATGTTTCATAGGAGAAATAGTCATGTAAATAAATGTTTGACACCTTCTTCAGTACCAAATGAGACAGTTATTTTAATTAGATTGCTAATCTAATCATCATTATCATTTCATATGATCATATTGCAGCGGGAAAACAGCTTTAGCATTACTCTGTATCTGATGCAATCCATGAACAATTTCTCTGACTATGAGTTTTGTTTCCACATCTACAGACACACTGAGGCAAATGAATGAGCATTAAGACAAAATCACAAGGGTAACATTTAGTATCACTGTGTATAATAGCATCTGTGTTTATGGGTGTTTGGTCTGTGATGTTTCTTTTGCACTGAATATGACTGTTTTTCCCACAGGTCATTATATCTACCAGAACCTTTGGCTACAACTTTGGAAGGGAGTAAGTATGTGAATTTGCCAGATGAGTTAAGGGAGAAAAATCAGAGCAATCAATCCAAAGACAATGGCCAACAGTTGAAAGGATCTACTGAGGCAGAAAAGCTTGGAAATCAAGAACATGCAGACACGCCACCTCTCTCACAAAGCAGCCCAGGCCAACAGGCCACTCCTGCGACTGAGTCAAGCAATGATTTTCTGTCTGAGTATAACAAATTCATCAGTGGGACTGCTGAAGACACAACGTCTCCTGCTGTTGGAACTGGGATGGAAGAAGGTGGAACCAACATTAGCAACAATAAAGATGAAAGGGAGGAAGAGAAGGCAAAAGATGGGGTGAAGAACTCAGACAGCGGTGAGTGGCAGGGGGAAGAGAGTGTGGCAGATAATGAACCAGAACTGCAAGTAACAGTTAAAGATGAAGGTCAAGATCAAAACCAGGATACAGAACCGAAGTCTGAATTAAAAGGTTGGTAGCAATAGTCAGGGTAATTTGACAAGGAATTTAGACCATGAGAAGCTTGGTAAATCACAAATGTAATCAATATCACTGAGTTTTTGTGAATTCAGAATGGATTTCTATAAACATGGTGAGATCTGACTTACAATGGGAAAAGTATAAGCATAGAGAGTGACGTAACAAATTTTGTATAAAAACTAAGAAGATCAAATGTCAACACTATTAGATTTGTTTAGATAATTTCAAAGTCAATTCAATCCTCTTTTTTATTCCATTACACCCTGCACTTGTAATAAATGAAAAATTCACTGAATTGCAATTTCACCTAAACTAAGGAAGGCAGCTTTGATAATAGTTGGGTCGTAGATCTACCTGAAGTAGAACAATCAATCCTCCTTTTTATTGATATGTTTTTTTTAGCATTTTACTTGGAGAAATGATTTTCACTTGTTTCATGAGAGGTTGGTGAGTTGTATATCTCATTTTGTACATAAATTCATATCATGTTTCATACATATAGATGAGAATCCAGAAGCAAATCTGGCGGGTGCATCCCCCATGTTGATGCTTCAAAATCCTGGCTCAGATTCGGACATGGAAGGAGAAGAGGGTGAGACAAATGACAAAGAAAATAGGACTGACAATCTGGAAAGCCCTTTGGCCGCTGCACTGAGAGAGGAGAATTGTGATGGGAATGCTTCCAGTGATGTTGATAAGGAAACTACAGAATCTGCAGATAAAGATCAGGAAGGTGACAATGTTGGTAAGGTGAAAAATTGACACTCCAGCTATATCACAGACATATCAAATAGAATTTTTTTTTTTTCTTCGATTAAACATCTGTGAAGCAAGGAAGTCCCTCTATACCAGGGATGGCCAAACTTGCTTGCTGTAAGAGCCACATCCAGTAAACAGCAGATGTTCGAGAGCCACAAGATATGAACAAAATTTACACACACGATATTATTGTTACATACACATTTTGTTTCAGAAATTTTATATCAAAATTAAGAAATATATGTGTGCAACAATATTGACTCGTGTGTGCAGCTTTTTGAACTGCTGATTTGTATTAGTTTTAGTAATCACAAAGTACACATATAAACCTTAACCAAATGTTTTCAAAATCTTGACTGATGATTGTTTCAACCATAATGAAGGTATTAAATACAGAACTGAACTGCAGGAACAACTAAGAAAAATGTGGTCAAGTCTTAAATAAGTTAATCTGACAAGATTAGAACATGTTCTTTATGCTTGGGTTTGTACATGAAATGAGGGAGCTAAACCACTCAACTCAGTAATAAAACGTTCACATAGTCATAGTTGTTTGCACTGTGTTTAAACAATGGTATAATCCCCACAGCTGATAGTGAACCTCTTGCTAAGAAAAATCAGGAAGGGAATAGTGCTGAGAAAGATAAAGTAGGGGAATCAGACTCTGCAAAATCTGCCGCCTCTAAAGAAGAGAGAATTGAAGTCCTCATCAAGAGGTTAGGCTACAGAAAGATGAACATGGAAATCTTCAACAAAATGAGAGAAACGTTTGGTACAGAAGAATGTGAATATTGTGGACGACTTTTCTACAGTAAAGTTGACTATGAGCCGCACATACGAACGCACACTGGTAAGATTGAATTGATGCCACAGTGGATTTCTAATTTATTTCAGCCGTTCTGAAATATTACTAAAAAGCCTAGTTTTGCTTTTTTCTTTGGAGTCTATTTGTTTTGATTTTTGTAATTATTGATCAGTTTGTCAGTGAGACAAACTAAGAATAGCTGTAAATGCAATTTAGCAAGATTAATGACAAATCACACTTATGCTGTGTTTTTATTCTGCATCTCAGAATAGATTACATGGGTGACTGTTTTGGCATGCTGTTTGACATATTGCTATGAATAATTGGAATTAAATGATATTAAAATTAATATGTAAAAATAAATGTGCAAGAAAATAAAAAGTTGCAAGTTTAAAGTACACATGATACAATTTTGTAACATATAAGTTGTATCATTGTGCGGTAAACTGTCTTGTGTTTTATTCCTCAGGAGACAAACCTTTTGCTTGTGCCAACTGCAGTTTCCGTGCCACCACGAAGGATCAGCTGAAGAAACACTCTGAGAGAGAGCATGAGAAAGTGGCCTTTCAGTGTAAAGAGTGTGACTTTCTGGCCCCAACCAGGACTCGACTGTGGAACCACCAGTTAAAACATCTGGGAATTAGTGGTCTCTCATGTCCTGAGTGTCCAGATAAATTTGATGGGTGAGTGAGATATTGATAGGCAAAATGTTATCTTATATTTCAGAAAAGTAATATGAAGTATTTTTACAGTATGCAATGGTTCAAGAGTTATTTTTCTCTTGTGAAATGACATGACTGAGCACAAAGGATAGGGATACCTAAACCAATCTATGGGAACATCATGGAAAACACAGTTTTATGTTTATGTTCCATCGTCAACTTACATTGGGCCCTTTGAAATGAACATGATCTTGATCATATTTGAAAGGTGGGTGGGGATGTATAACTTTTATTAAAGTGTGAAATCTTACATTCATGAGTATCTGTATCTTTTACCACCATCTGTTGTAGAAATTCATACATTTATTGATTAGACATTTTCCTGTGGTAAATATATTCTTTAAAACACTGTTGTTTTTTTATCAGAATGAAACAGCTGAGAGCCCACATATTGAATGCTCACCAAGATATTGACAGGGAAACATTGGAGAAATTGACTGGCTACAGACATAAACCTGTGGGCAAAATGGGTAAGTGTGTCAAACACCAGGTGAAAGGAGATCATTTTGTCACTTTATAACTTCACCTCAGACATCCAGATAATCACATACTACAATACATAACACTGATGTTCTTCCACTCCTGTAAGCATATTGTTTCCTCAATTGCACTGATTTGGCAGAAATAAAAGTGGACAGTGCTATATCATTATTAAGAGGTAAAGCACATTATTATTATTCAAGCCAACCTATGAGGTATCCATCATGTGTGTTCTACCAACATGTTCAGAATTGCTTAATTCAGTGTACTGTGTGAAACCTTACTCTCAAAAAAGAGTAAAGAAAGCATTTTTTTTTATCATGAGTTTTCTTCCCAACAGGACGCAGATCTTTCAAGTGTCCCCATTGTCCACGCATTTTCATTCGAGCCAATTCAGAATTACAGAAGCACATCTGGATACATGAAGGTATCCGACCTTTTGCCTGCCCCATTTGCCCCTATGCTTGTCGTTCCAAGAATAACCTACAGGTATAGTAAAACATTTTCTCTTTAATTCTTGCAGGATAAATTTAGGAGTCACAGGTAAAACAAGAACATACACTGTGCTTCACACAAATTTTTTATTACATTTGTTAAATAGAATTTGAACAATCTCATTATTTTTAGTTTATACTGGTTTGTTATATGTTTTTTCATGGTGAAGCATGAAGAACTGCTTGGATAGCATTTCAGTGTACACTTTGGATCAACTTTATTGTGCTGATGCCTTTACATTAAAGTGTGCAATAAATAAGCAAGACATTATATCATCTATGACATTTTTTTTTTCAACAACTCTATCCTCCAAGTCTGCAGAAAATTTTCTGCATGTGGAAAATTGCATGAGGTATCTGCTGTTTCAGTTCATAGCAGAAATTTTTTCAGTGTGACTGCTCAGCAAAACTATTTCCAAAATTTATACCTTTATTGAGTACAGTGGAGATCTTTGTTACTCAGTGGCCTCAACCTAAAGCTGATGGCCGTCATTATCCTGAAGTGAGGTTATTCATGTTTGATTTACACAACTCCTCAGTACACATCACATGTTTGCTGGTAGCTAAGGTACATATAATATTTAAAGAGATGTAAATATTCTCAGCACTTTCATAAACAGTGCCGATATTCCCTGCTGAGCTTAATCCTTGACTCTTCATGTACAACAGGCCCACATGTTGCGTCATTCAGCAGAGAAACCATTTTCATGTTCAGAGTGTGGAAAAGAGTACAAGTCTAAGACAGCCCTCAGATGGCATGTGCGATCACACAAGACTGGGAAACTTTTTAAATGTGATAAGTAAGTTGTAATTTCATGTTGTTTTGTCACCGAATGTACAAGCAGATTAACCAGTAATATCTGTAATTGGTTTGACAATACTAAATGCATACATTCCAAAAGATGCAAGCTATTTTAATGCACTCAGTGGCAGACTTGCAGAAATAAAATCACTTCCATAAGTGTCCATGGTGTTTGTCATTTGTTGGTTGATTGGTCCCCTTGTACAGAAATGTATTCAACTTGAAGAAAGATTTTTGTTTTTAATGAAAATATTTTGTAGTCTTTTAAAATCATATGCTTCATTTGGAAATTTTTTGTGTATTATGAAATTCAGTAGTACTTAATCTGTTCATGTGTTTAATTAGAATTATGAGATTTAGAAGAACAGTTTTAGCAGTAATAAGAGTTTATAACACGAAAACTGTTGAAGTTATGATATGTCTATTTGTTCTCAAGTAAGTGTGATGGTTAAATTTATCTATTTTTAAATTTTGATCATTCAGAACAGAGAGTGCAAAAGTTTTAAGATGTTTTACACAAAAAGCTTAATCATTCATGAAAACTGTAGTTCTGGAGATAAAATCACAGGAACCTGTTACTGAAGTTTTGTTGAATGGTTTCATAAATTCCTCTGGACTAGAAGTAGAAGTGAAGTGGTACTTCACAATAACTTTCAGAAAGGGAAAAAGTACATGTATGAGGATGGTTGAGTATACAGCAGTGTACAGATTCAAAGTTCTTTAACTTCAGTACATATTTGTCTGTCCAGATGTCCATATGAAGCCACACAGAGCAGCCATTTGAAGAGACACATGGAAACACATGACGTTCTCAAACGTTTCATTTGTAAACACTGTGATTTTTCAGCTAATACTCTGGGCTACATGAAAATACATTATGCTAAACATCATAAGGTGAGAGATATTTATTTTCATTTGATGAATGAAATGACAGAATCATATCATCAGAAGAGATGAAAATTCTGATAAGTAACACAACTGCATTGATAGGTATAGTGGTTTGCTGGGCGGTTGTCAGCTTTGGACTCTTGTATTATGTAGAAATGTTGAGATAATTATATCAAATGAGTCACTTAACAGAGGTAATGTTCAAACTGGATAGTAAAATCAAAATGAAACTTTTAAAGTTTCTTTGTAACAGTGTCCATGATCAGTAAGCAGCAAAGCTGAATTCAAGAGGTTATACAATTGCTATTAATAGAGGAGCAGGGAAAAGCATGATGCAATGTTGTAAAGATTGTTTCTGTAGAGATGGCATCATTTGATACAGATTTGGGCAAGGACTTTGTTTGATTTTGGGCTTGCAGCCTTGAGATATTTTTTCAGTTTTGAGACTGGTTTGAAGTATTGATATTGGTAGTTTCGGTATGTCAAACTTTGTAAATCATATTACTTGACAGGGTAAAGCTTTTGTTCATGATGAAACTACTGATGCATCCAGCACAAGCCCAGACAAGAGAGTCTTCAAATGCCTCAGTTGTGGGTATTTGTTCGGCAATTTGTCAGACCTGAAACGTCACTTGAAGATACGACATCATATCCACATGCAAGATATTGCAGGCATGGAGCAAATGCAGATTTCTGAAGTGGAGGTAAAATATTGATAGCTATGAGTAGTTATTTGTAAACATGGTTTTAACTGCAATACTGTTTAACAGTTCAATGTTTTTCAGTAATTAGATATTTCATAATTTTATTTCTGATCTAGGCTGAGTACTGAGTGTTTTAAGTCTTTTATTCTTTAGCATATTTGTATTTGACAACATTTCCCATTGGGGACAGACATATTCTTTCTGTCATATATTCACTTTACTTGAATTTAACAAAAACTGGAAACTTTATACAGTGCACTCTCCCGATAACGACATGGCTCGGGACCAGAGGTGCATGTCGTTATCGGGAACATGTCGTTATTCGGAGATTTTCAAGATGGCGGAAAAAGGGGTGTGGTTAGACCCTTAGAATGTAACGTACCAACCATAGTGGGTGATCAGTGATCGGACTTTCCAAACATGTAAAATACACGAAGTGTGTGTGTGTGTTGTGTGTGTTGTTTTGTTAATGTCTTTGTGTCCACATCAGCCAGAATTTGCAGCTTGGCATCTATTGTCAGTATCTTTCTTTTTTTAACAGCAGCTGTCGACATCTTGGGGTGCGTTATTGTTCTCGGGTGAATACAATCGATTCAGCGGTCAGCGATGTGATGACTGACTCATTTAATGCGCGTCACCCTTTTTGTTCCGACGACAATAGACACAGGTGTGTTTTCATTGGCCGATAACAAAGCGATCTCATTGGCCGATAACAAAGCGATCTCATTGGCTATGAGGTGCCTCTGGTAGGACATTTCATTGGTCGGAAAAGAAGTGTTTTTATTGGCTCAGAGAATGAAATGAAACTGACCGGAAACAATATTTTAGCTATTTTTATTTTTGTATCTAGCAAAGTCACAGCCGATTATTGCTAACTCAATGTCGTTATCCGGAGAGTGGTCTAAAAAGTATGTCGCTATTTAGAGAGTTTTATTACTAATAACATATAGTAAAAAAATCGGGACCGGGGGTCAATGTCGTTATCGGGAGAATGTCGTTATTCGGAGATGTCGTAATCGGGAGAGTGCACTGTATGACTGAAAAAAATGGCATGATCTATTTCTTTCTGGCAGAATGGGAAAATGTCTGTGACCTGGAACACTGCGAAAACACTCAGAAAATACATACTGTATGTCTACCGATTGTGTTTTGCGATGCAAAGTTGAACTTTCTTTTTGTGACAAATATTTGCAAACCCTATATTGTCAGTCCTGTTCGAAAATGGGATAAAACTCATCAAATTCCAACAGTGTGCATGACAAAAAAGCGACAAACCATTTTCAATTACATCATAGTTAATGACTTTTCATTTTAAAGTACTATCCTGTCCTTTGTAGGTGGTACAGTATGAAGATGGACCTACAGTCGCACCAGCAACTGTCACAAGTCAACAGATCCAACCAGCAGCACAAACTACAACAGGTAAAAAGTGATGTGTGAAACAGAAACAAAACAAGAAATCAGAAATGATATTGTTGAATCTCCATGGATTGAATATTTTTTAAATAAAATTTGTTTTAAAACAAATGTGGGATTGAGGAGTTGGCAGTACATTTTAAGAATCTGGCCAACACATATACATATACAATTCAGAGGCTCTATATCTCACCATTTTTTGAGATTCATATATCTCTCTCATCATTGGCATAGGTGGTGAAATATTTTATATATCTCTCATCAGTGATAGTGATCCACATGTTGCTATACTCAGGGCAAAATTATGCTATGGCAAAATAGATGAATTATCAGTGGGTTAAAAAATGAGACTTTATATTACTACATGAATTGCTATTCAACAAATTGGGTCTTCAGTTTCAGTGGTTATTTCATCCCTATCTTCATTTTCTTACAAATTTTATGTCAGATCAAACCATCCAGTGCCAGCCAATAGAGAGAGGCAGGATTCATCATTGTATACATGGTTCTGAAATAATATAGTAGTACTGTAGCATGAGACTGGCCTCTTTTTTCATTTCTTTTTTTAGAGGGGTAAACTCCAGTTAGATTTTCTGACTTTGATCTTGTTCTGTTATGGAAAAATACAGCTTCTCATTTTAAATAAGATCATTTGTATTTCTTTTGTTTAGGTGAACTGCAAGTGCAAATGTCGAGTGAGGAGAGCAACATGCCTCTCTCGGCGGTCAACCTCATACAACAAATCATTGGCATGTCGCAGGTTGGTAGGAAGTGCAACAGAAAGTTATTGTTCATGTAACTTGTGATTGGCAATTCAATTAGCTTTTATTGAAAGTCTATTAAAGTAGAAAACATTTAATATACAGGAAACATCATTCACAATATGTGTACTCAATATTTATTTCCTGCTTAGCAGTGTGTGGGTCAAGTAAAGAAGACCAACGAATGAATGATATAAATTATGTAAACAATCTGTCAGCTTCGCAAACAAAATGTGATGCTAATGTCATGTTTATTCTATCCATACTTTTGGCAGAGTTTTCAATGTTTTCAGCATGGTAACAGACAAAACTAGAACGATGTAATTTGAACTAGCTTTTTAGCAGTAATGTCACTGTAATAGTACTATAGTGTCTGTTATAATATGAAACCACTCATGATTTATTTGGGCTTTAAATAGTTGCAGTTTCTAGACAATTGAGAACTAGGCTGTCTTAAACCATTTCATGCTGTTTTTAAACATGATATATTGATTAAATATAACATAAGCTGACAACAGTAATATGAAATAAAATTATAGCCAGAGCACAATGTGAAAGTAGAAACTTAAACTCCCTAAAGGCCCATGCACATAATATCATTACCAACATTGGTACAAAGAATATTTAGAGTATTTTTAAGTTATATGTTACATGTAACTTGCTTTAAGTTATATGTTACATGTCTCTGTCAGGCCAGAGTTTTCTGCTATTGTATGACAGTACACAATACAGCCTGCTACTGTCACCCCCACTGTCTTGTGGGTCATCTCGGGAGAGAGGAAGACTAGGGGAAGGTAACCCTGAATACAAATACCACACTGCCTTGTGTGTTGCTATGATAGCAAAGGCTATGGGAGTAAACCCAGACAGAAAATCAGGAGTGGAGACCCGAAGGTGGTTGTCAGGGAGAACTGCATCAAACTGGCTTCCAGCATCTCCTGCAGCCGGACTAGTTCCAAATGTATTGACCTGGTCTCTCCCTTGGGTTTAACTAGAATGGCAGAGAGAGGGGTGGTGCCTCTGGGCAAAGCACCATCTCTTAAAAATAGCCCAGGCAAGGCAGCAAAACGAGGAGGCGTTTGCTCGGGCTAGGCAAGCGTCTGTCTCTCCTCTATAAGCCCACCCATTTCCGATTTGGAGAGGACACTCCAGCCATCCGTTACGGATGGGCACAACACGGGAGGTGGCAGTTACCGGTGATAAGCTCAATCCATTTGGCGTACGGATGAGCGCCAGGGGTCCCCTCTGTCGGTGGGAGCGGCTTTTCAGCTGCATTGATCAACTACCGCCCGCCGTAACCTGGGCAGCCCCCAGGCAGTTGGGTGTTGTTCCGCCACGTCAGCCTGCTTCATAAGGTGGTTGGAGCTAGACCAAAAGTCGAAAAGCTGACGTAAAGTGTGCACCTGGCAAAAACAGAAAAATACTAAAACTTGGTACCTGGAACGTCAGAACAATGCGCCCAGGCTTGCAACAGCAAGATCTCACTGATATTGACTCCATCAGGAAATCCCAAATTATTGATCGAGAACTTCAGCTACTAAACATCGACATCGCTGCCCTTCAAGAAACTCGACTTCCCGACTCCGGTCAGTCAAAGAAGAAAACTACACCTTCTTCTGGCAGGGCCTTAGCAGCGAACAGCCGAGAATCCACGGCGTGGGCTTCGCCATAAAAAACTCCCTTATCAATTCGATCGCAACTCCAATTGGAGTGTCAGAACGCATCATGACACTCAGACTGAACACCCGGTCTGGTTTTACCAACATTATCTGTGTCTATGCCCCAACACTTACCTCCTCTGACGAAACCAAAGACATTTTCTACGAGGCATTGCAGAGGACTCTCCACAACATCCCTCTCACCGAAGGCCTGCTAATTCTGGGTGACTTTAACGCTCGAGTGGGAGCAGATCACTCCGCATGGCCAAAGTGCATTGGGCACTTCGGCATTGGCAACATCAACGAAAACGGGCAGCGCCTTCTGGAGCTATGCTCCGTAAACTCATTATGTGTTACAAACACGTACTTTGACCTTAAGAGATGCCAAAGAACATCATGGCGCCATCCCAGGTCTGGCCATTGGCATCAATTAGATCTTATTCTCTCAAGGAGGAAGAGTTTGGGCTGTATAAAAATAACTCGTTCCCTCCACAGTGCTGACTGTGACACCGACCATGCACTGGTAGTCAGCAAAATCAAAATTTCGGCCAAGAAAATATACAGATCAAAAGCCCCTTCAATCCCTAAGATCAATGTAACAGCAATCAGAGATGAATCAAATAGAAAGTCATTTGAAAAGTTATTTGCTGAAAGCATGGATAATGTCACCCAATGTGACTCGGTAGATGAAACATGGAACACTCTCAGTTCAAAAATTCATGACTGTGCCATCAAGTCTTTTGGACAGCATAAAGTTTCAAACAACGACTGGGTAGCCCAGAACAGCGAAATTCTCCTACCTCTCATTGAGCAAAAGAAATCTGCTTTCAATGAGTATAACAAAAATTGCAATCAGAGTACAAAAACTTGTTTGAAAAATGCAAAAGCTAAACTTCAGCTGGAGGTAAGACGTTGCGCCAACAAATACTGGACAGACTTGTGTAACAGCATACAAGAGGCAAATGAAAAGGGAGATATGAAAACCGCCTTTAGTCAGATGAAAGTAGCTCTTGGGCCAACCATCACCAAAAGCGCCCCACTTAAGTCTGTAAATGGTGAACCCATCACAGATAAAAATGAACAACTGAATAGGTGGGTAGAGCATTACTCTCTGTTGTATTCAACTGAGAAAAATATTCCACCAGATTTTGAGGAACACCTCCAAAAACTGCCAATAATGGCCGAACTTGACGCTGAACCTTCCTTAGTCGAGCTTTCCAATGCAATCGACCACCTGTCTGCTGGAAAAGCCACAGGAAGTGACAACATTCCTGCAGAGGTATTAAAAGACCTAAAAGGCCCACTATTACCACACCTGTATAATCTGTTACTGCAGTGTTGGAAAGAAGGCGTGATACCACATGATATGAGAGACGCCAAAATTGTCACACTTTACAAGAACAAAGGAGACAAAGGCGACTGCAACAACTATCGAGGCATATCCCTCCTCAGCATTACTGGAAAGGCTTTTGCTCGCGTCATCCTCTGCCGCCTTCAACAACTGGCGGAAAAAGTCTTACCAGAAACACAATGTGGCTTTCGAAGCAAACGATCAACTATTGACATGATATTTGCACTTCGGCAAATCCAAGAAAAATGTAAAGAACAAAACAGGCCGCTTATAACATGCTTTGTGGACCTAACAAAGGCTTTCGACACCGTAAGCCGATCTGGCCTGTATGCAGTCCTTAAATCCATAGGCTGTCCACCAACATTGCTAAAACTTATTGCATCCTTCCACACTGACATGAGGGCATGTGTCAACTTTGAGGGCTGCACATCCAATTCATTTGCTGTAAACAGCGGTGTGAAGCAGGGATGTGTTCTTGCTCCTACCTTATTTGGTATATATTTTGCAGCCCTACTCAAGAATGCCTTTGGTCAATGTTCAGGTGGAGTACTTATTAACACCAGAGTGGACGGCTCCATTTTTAATGTTGCCAGACTAAAAGCAAAATCTCGTACAGAGCATATTATGTTACAAGAGCTCCTCTTCGCAGATGATGCTGCAATCGTGGCCCACGATGAAACCACGCTCCAGGCTCTCATCAATAGCCTTGCCAAAGCCTGTGACAAATTCATGCTAAAGATCAGTGTCTCAAAAACTGTAGTTTTGACACAAGGCTTGAGAAACCCCAACCCAATCATGCTGAATGGCTCTCCTCTGGAGCAAGTGGGAAAATTCTGCTACCTAGGCTCAACCATCAGTGGTAGCACAGACATAACAACTGAAATAAATGCCAGAATAGGAAAGGCAGCCACAGCTTTTGGCAAACTCTCAAAAAGGGTGTGGAACAATAGCAAGCTGACCATCAAAACAAAGGTACTCGTGTACCAAACTTGCGTCCTAAGCACCCTGCTGTATGGCTCAGAGACATGGACCACCTACTCCAAACATGAAAGATCCCTCAACTCCTTCCACCTGCGCTGCCTACGCAAAATTCTCAAGATCAAGTGGCAAGACAGGATCTCAAATATCGAAGTTCTGAGCCGAGCCAACATTCCATCAACTCAGGCTCTCCTAGGCAAAAAAAGACTGCGGTGGCTTGGACATCTCCACCGTATGGAAAATGATCGCATCCCCAGACAAATTCTCTACGGGGAACTTGCCACTGGCAACCGACCCAGAGGTAGGCCACATCTGCGATTCAAAGACACTTGCAAGGTCACGATGAAAGCATTCAACATCGACCCCAATGAATGGGAGAACCTTGCAAATGATCGAAGCAGATGGAGACAAAAATTGCGCAGTGGCACGCTCACAATAGACTTCAAGGCAAAAGAAACATACCTGACAAAACGACAGAGGCGGAATGAAAACACTCGCCAAAGTGAACCCAAAAGACTGACCTGCAATCACTGCCATCGCACTCTCGGGTCAAACATTGGTAGAATAAGCCACGAGAGAAGCTGTCAGTCAAAATGAAAGTGAATATTCTAGCTGCTAAGACCGTCTGTAAAGACGCTAAAGGCCATATATGTTACATGTATTTTTATAATACTGAAAATAGTTCCTGTACATGTACAGATTAACTAATCTTTCTCATTCAGGGTGAGAGTCAAGTGCGGGTGGTGTCAGAGGATGGGGAACCACTGGACATCACCCCAGAGACCATCATCGTCCAACAGGATGGTCAGCTGTTGTTGACCAATGAAAGCAGTGGGATTTTACCAGGCAGTCAATATGTTATCCAGTACTACAACCCAGGAGAAGTGGTAAGTTAGTTCTGGTCTGGCATCTGCATCATAAAACTTGGCTCATTGAAAACAATATTGCCTTTGAAGGTTAACTGCCTTATTATTTTGACTGCATTCCCTCCCTGGGATCGGTTGTCGCAGATTCATACTTAAACAGATAATATGTGTAAAAATACAGCTGAAACTTACATGTTGATACAGATTCAAGGCATATTTTCAGTTGGAATTTACAGACCTGCCAATTAAATGAAATCTGAAGGAGGGACACCCTTTGCAACCTGTATACTATGGCATCAGCAACATTCAGTAGGATGCCAGTTGTTGTTGTGCTGCCTGCGCCCCTACTACCGGCTCATTAGATTTGGAGTAGGGTAGTTTTGAATTGTACTTGGGTAATAGACACTGCAGGCTCACTTGTGTTTTTTAACTGCTAAGAGATCATAACCAGCCATTTATTTCAAAATGGATTGATCAATCCTCCAGAAAAATGGTACAGAAATGATAAAAATATGCTTTAAATAGTAAAAATTAATATGAGTCCCTTCAATTGCCTTCACTTTAGTTGGTAACTGATGGCACAGAAAAAATACCATGTTTTTTATACAGCAAAATGAAACTGCAAAGTTTGTGAAACCAAATGAACAGGATTAGTGAACAATGTTTTTTCTACATTAAAAAAATGCATTCGAGCATGCAGAAAAAACATAAATAATCAAGTTTTACTTTTAAGCACACTGGGGCAATTAGTTTGAGTAACTGATGGGACATAATCTTGGTAACTGATGGGAGGTTATAAAATATGCTCTTTTCCAAGATGGTCGCCAGGTGACATGATCATCCAAGTAAGATAATGCTAACCATAAATGTTAATTTTATTACAACCCTTTACAACACAAACATTAATTTTTTCCTCAGGCATGGTTTGAAAAATGACTCTTAGTCTTAGGTAACATATTACATGGAATGTTCCTTAAGCCTTTGGAGGCGGTGGTATTTTGGATATTACCCATCTAGAAAGACGGGGGTTAACATGAGAAAAACGATAATGTGTTTACAACAGCAGGAAGATCCACCTTTGATATGTATAGAGCTGTAGATTTTATGAAACAAACATCCTGATTGGCTACAAGACCATGACACGACTAATCAGAATTGCTTTCACAATGGGCCGATAAATGGCCTGTTCCTCTTTTCACTGTAATTAGTGTAATACAGTCGGGCCGATGCCATCTTTTTTCACTGTAAAATAATTGGGCTGAGCATCGGCCCTATCATCATCTAAGGGTTAATTGTGAGGCGCTCTGTAACTTTCAGTTCAGAAGAGCAAACTAACAATAGGAATTTGGAAAGATAACCACTCAGAGTCTGTTACACCAGAGCGAATCAATTTGTTTTGTGTGGTTTCAGCAATCAGATGCCACGGCCGTCAATGACAACAATTCAAACACTGAGATTCAGTTTGTAGCACCAGCAGCTGAGGACCAGGCTTCAGTTGGCACATCACAAACCACAAGTCAGCCTCGTCAGTTTGTCATCACATCTACAGGTCAGTTTCAACTGCTGACTTCCAGTGGTCATCCCCAAGTGTTACCCTCGGATGGACAGACACAGATCATTACTTCGCAAGATGGGGACACAAGTCAATTGATCACCATTGATGGCGAAGGTCATTTACTGTCTACAGAGAGTGAAGGGGGTCAGTTTGTGAACTCTGACCTAGAAAATTACAACAGTCAGCTGATCATTTCAGACCCCAGTGATCAGTCTGAGAGTTTGGTCATTGGAGAAGCAACGGGCAGTGACGATCAGCAGCAACTGACTAGTATTGAAATTGTAGAAGGGGAAGAAGGCTAACAAGGGTGATTGAAGAAGTGTCCTTTCAGCTCCAACCAGTGAAAGTTTTAGAATTCTTGACAAATCTATGCACATTTTGGTCGCTGGTACCATAGACAAAATATGGGATATTGGAACGTGTTTTTTTCCTCAAGGCTGGCGATCAGTCAAAGTCACTGAGTTTCTGATGTTAGTCTGGGCAAGGCAATCAAAGGCTTGAGCAGAACTTCACTTATATCGAGGCTTCAGCTTGCTTGTTAGCACCACTGACAGTTTAACCAGTCAAAGTTTGTTGTCATTTATGTGAAAAACTTATCACAGATATAAAAGAACGATGAACAAGTACGTTAGTGATTATTGTGTTGTGACAGTATTGATGGAGAACCATTATGTATCTGTTAGACAGCTTACAGCTCTACTTGGAAATATTTTTATTCTCTCATAGAAATTTTTACCCAGTATCCTGAAAATTTCTGCTTCTATGGAGAAAGAAGAGAAAATTCTCTCTTTATTTGAAATGTGATTCTACCTTTTGTTGTCAGCTGTACTTAATGTTGCAACATACAGTTTTAAAGATCTGTTCATTGTGCCGAGAATTAAGAAGGCAAGAAAACTGGGTGAACATCCCAGTATGTGAACTGTATCTGTTTGGAATATGTATTTTTTTTTTGGTTTAAATTCTGTTTTGGTGTGATTTTGTGCAGCTTTTCACATGATTGTGCCATAAATACAATGTATATTGATTACAGCTTCAAATTTTAGTTTTCTTGTAATCATTTGCTCTGGGTACAGCAGTGTACAAGATGTGTCTGTGTAAACAGCACAATGTAATTTAAAGTCAAATTATGTGGAGTAACATATTGTCTAGTTGTAAGTAGCCAGGCTCATAAATGTAAATATGAAAACTGGTTATCACACTGGTTGAAGCAGTTACTGTAATTAGGTAGTCCAAACTGATTTGTACTTTTTATCATATCTCACTAGTTATTGTTTAATCTGATGGAGCTTGCTTTTCTAAGAATTTTGATACCAAATTTATTATTCTAGCTTAAAGGCTTTGAAAGTTATGACATTTTCAAAAGTGAAAAAAACACCTTGAATTTGCTCCCTTTCGCAAAATTGCACGATAGTCCAAATTTGACCATCCATAAAATCAGAATATTTAGTCACGGCATTGGAAATTTATTCTCATTTTCCAAGTCAAAGGGGTGTACATTAGGTTCAGTTTTTTCGAGAGGTACAAATATAATACAAGCATCTCATTTTACCTTTTTTAGTGATCACTCTTCATCCAACGTCAATTTTTTTGTGAACCCTTATAAGGGAGACAAATATAACGTTAGTCCCTTTTTTTTTAATTGAAAAGGAGGTCAACTGTGTCCGCCATTGACTTAGCACTGACCGTCAGATAAAGGTGATGAAATGAAATATTGGGTGGGTGTGTAACGACAGTCGGCGCTTGGTGCCAAAACATGCTCCATGTCTGATTTTGGCATACCCTTATGATACAAAAACTGATGTTCATTTGCATATAATTTTGATCCTGATCTATTAAAGTTTCTGTCAATTTCTCGGCCAATAAACTTTTCAACAAATGATTTTTAAAGGAATTTCAAGTCAAAACACAATGAAAAATACATTGAATTAATCCTCATTTATCTGGCTTTTTGAGTGAGTTATTTTCAAACGTGCGCTACACTGGCGCGACACTCTGCGATCCTTTGTTCTGAGGGGGTCAATGTCACAAATCCCAGACTGGGAGATGTAATAATTATAACAAGACAACAATCACGAACGAACAAGTTTAACACTTAACAGAACAACCCATCAGACTCACACATTTATTATACATAAACATAAAGATAATAGCGCAAATACAGACATTATATTATTCAATTCAACTGCCGTACAACGGCCTTCTCCCGTACGCACACTTCCTCGGGTCCACAACCCGGTAGTTACTTTCTAAAGACACTTCGGTCTCAGCTTCTCCTCTCCATGTCTTAATAGCACATTAATATTTCAATGGCACCGCAGTCTCTCAATAGCCCCTTCCTATTGCCATAACACATTAGCATTCCAATAGCACATCAACATGGCAATAGCACATTAGCATTTCAATAGCACATCAACATGGCAATAGCACATTAGCATTTCAATAACACATTCACGATCATATATACGTCCCTGTCGGTGGCCAGACTGCCACGACTCATGTGCTGCGACTGCCCTACACGACAGCGTCACTTCACGATCATATCTACGTCCCTATCGTTGGCCAGACTGCCACGACCCATGTGCCTCTACTGTCCTGCACCGACAGCTTCCTTCCTGGCCTATGTGTGGCCTCCGGCCCTATGCTGGCCTATCCCCTGTGCTCACCGTAGGCGGCTCTTCGGCCCGTCCCCGGCACCTACAAGAATAACATTACATTGGTATAATACCATACCACTTCTATTCACTTCACCCCTCATTACAACTCATGAAGCGGACACACAATAGTTCACATTTCACTCACCAACCATCCTACGGTAACACACCTCCACCGTAGTACACAATACTCACTCTCGCTACAAATCCATGAACTCAACTTACATCTATCGCTCATGGCGCACATTGCTATATACAGTATCAAGGAACTCCACATTCCTCACATATTTACATCATGGTAATAGACGAATATAATACATCAATCATAATTATCAATCATCGTTCCACCTACCAGTCATCACTGGAAAAAACACTACTCCCAAGTCTTCCGACTGCTCTCCTTATGTTCGCCCTCTAGGGCTTTCTCCTGCGTCCGCTTTCTTGGACGTCTTAGTGTGCAGTGATAATAATACAGCGCTCTCGCCTCATTCAGACCCCCACCACTCACAACATGCACGCTTTCCCCTACCCCGTGGCCCGTGGGTTAACTTTATTCTAACCCTCTTCCCGTAACTACTGATCCTCGCTCACTCGCTCGTGACAGTCAAATTGAACTTTATTTGGATGTAGGGCGCATGCTGTTTTACATAAACACACAGCAGTAGTAGTCTTGTAATGTTGGCCTAAAATTATGCGCAGTTTGGACTACCGACTGTAACTGTAATATTTCAGGAGTGACTATTTGGAACATGTAGAGAAATTGTTTGCATCTCATGAATTTCTAGGATGGTGCAAGGGTTATGGATAGGATCACATTTGGCTCACCATCTACAATAACCCTTTCAATGGCAATATTGCTGCAGTAATTTTTTTGGAAGTTGACAACAAATTAATCACTAAAAAGCAAATGGTGAGGATTTTGGTTACAAAAACCAAATAGCCTCTACCTAATACTTTAACTTCAATAATTTTGACTTATTTTTGTGTCTTTCGCTTCTTTTAAGAGGAAACAAGCCATATCCATCTGGTAGCCAAAATTTTAATTCTTTGTTGAAATTTTAAATTCGTGTACTGCATGTAATATGGTTCATAGCACTTTGCAGCATTTGATTTAATTATAATGTGTAAAGGATTAGCATAAGATTTACATTTTGTTTGGCCTGAATAAGTGTGCACTTCCAGTATTGGAAATTATGATTAATTTGTTTTGGTTGACTGCATTTTTAACTGCTTTATTTATGGGTCTAATAATTTTTGAGACCTCAGTCTAGTGATAATGGATGTCATATCCTCACACAAGATTATGAAAAACTTGGGAGACTACATGAATTGTTTATAAATTTCCATTTTCTGATGAAGTTTGAAGTCTTCAGCATCTCCAAAAAATTGAATGATTTTCTAGAATGTCAGGCAATATACAAAGCATGGTCATAATGGTGCTATCTGATGGCCTTACTCAACCTGATATGTTATAAAATAATAGAGTGTAAAGTTCTGCGTAAGCACAGGGATAGAAAATGGATGATATAGTTACATTCACTGCAATTCTTTGAGTTTGAGGGCTCTGTACAAAACAGTATTGAGTATGTTTACTTTACACGTCACATAATTACCGATCAAGTTTTGTCTGTAATTGGAATATGTGCACAGTTTTATTCTTCCTGCTGTACTGTGAAAATTCCCATTAAATTTTTGCCTTTACAAAAGGAAGTAAACCTTTCCATATTGGCTTTAAGTGTAATACATCTATTAATTCTTTCTTTATGCTGATGGTGTTTAAAGTACATTCATGCAACCAGTTGTATAACAGAAATGTCATACAACCAAAATTAATTCATAATCTCCAATAGATGAGAAGATAGACACATCGAGGACAGGTATTTGTATGACATGACAGTCTGAAATCAACGAATTTATTGAAATATGCCTCACTTTATGATAAGTGACAATTTTGTTTCATGATAAGTAACAACTTGCAAAAACTGTATTATTTACACGTTACATTATTTGTATGAGCCGATCTGCCAGATAGGACTACCAGCACACACACCCCTCCCCTTGCCTTTTCTTTTTTTTTGTCAAGCTCGGCATGTGACCACTCGCTAAGCACCGTTTCAAATCAATGAATCAGTTGCGTGTATTTTGTTTGTTTGTTTCTTGTCCATCGTTGTTGTCTTTGTGATTGAGCATCATAAGGAGATGAAAGAATCCAGACTCAAGTTATCAATGAACAATAATCCAAATAAGGATGTGAATGAAAATAAATGTAAAACTCCAACTTTAATCATTATATGATCTCTACATTTGCTCTCTGTCACAAAAAATTTAATGCGCTGATTTATCATTCTCTTTGAGCAGACTAGCATGCTGGATTATGCATGACACACAATGAAATGAAAGATAACTGCATCACACCACAGACACATATCATCGGTGTAATTCTCTAACCATCTAACTTCACCTTTTGTGGACCAATCTTTCTTCATCCAAAATGAATCTACAACATGTCTTACAAAGTTACATGTCCTAACAAACAATTGGACCTAGCTCTGTGGCCACGGGAAATCACTCTAATGTGTGAAAAATGACCCAATTCCTTTCCAGTGAAGAAAATAAAAAGTTTTTTTGCTCTCCTGTAAAATTTTGTAAAAAGCACTCAGACGGTTAGAGAATTACACCACCGATACTATATACATAAGGCAACATATACAAATGAAATTTACCAAAATCTGGAGGTAACAAGATTCAATATAAATGCAATGTATGCAATCTTACACAAGGTTACCATGGTTTTGATTGAAAGCAGTGCTCATCTCTTTCACACATCAGACAAATCATGATATTTCTCCACCATCATTCAAATTTACACTGACTAGTGAAAGCATACACACAATCTTGGTGGGCACCAAGTTTATCACATGCCTGTCACACTTCTAATAAAATCTTTATACGAAAGTTTAAAAATTCAAGTCTGAACTGTACACACTTTAAGAAAAGAAAGAATAAAAGTATGGGGAAAAAACATACAAACAAACAAAAAAATTCCATGTTAGTGAAACTTAAATCTGCTGTTACCATGTACCATGAAGGTAGATGTTGGTAATAGTGGACCCTAATCCAGTTACAAAGACACATAAAAGAAAAGTCTGAGTTGTGTTTACTGCTCTACTATAGCTTAATGTATAAACTATTACGTCCTCCTGACAACAATCTCTCAGGGGCTTATTTCACAACTTTGCTAGTTTGGACCCAAGAAAGCAACTCCACCTTCACTTCCACAATGCTTCCCTTGTTGGTTAACCTTCATTGTATGTGTCTAAAATCTATATGCATGGCTCATGCTGTGGTGTCGAATCAACATAACAATCCTTGAGAACAATTTTTTAAGATACCCTCTTTAAAAGCAGGGTGTCTATCAGACCCCAGAACTTATGAGCAAGGATATAACAATAAAATCCTCTGTAGGTGTGTGGTGTATCTGGGACCCCAAGACGTATAACTAATGGTTTGACAATAAAATCGTGCAATAATATTGTCCTTAAAAGTAAGATGTCTGTGAGATCCCAGGACATCAGGTATGGAACAGTAAAAATGCATGTGAGCTGGTGAGCAAGCACATGCATATTTTCAAATTTTAAAACTATCAGAAGATGGGCAATGACATTAATGAGGAATACCTGGAATTTCACAAAAAAATTCCCAAAAATAAGATAATTGCAAACATTTTTAATTGCCTCTGAGTCCATTAGATCCAAAACATCTGGTGAAGATTAACAACATTTTTTCATGCTCAAGCATGTTTCTCTTCATATGACATTATCTCAGCAGCAAAATGTAAACCTTGAAAGAACAAGCAAAAAGCTCATAAGCAACAAATGCATTTCATCACATTCCTGATAGTGATATGTACATTACAGTAAATATAGCATTATTTCATATCAACTTTTGAGAGCTCTCTGATGATCCACAGACCATCTTACTTATATTTAACTGAAATAAACACTTCCAGATCTTACATTTATAATAAAGCTGAACTCAGCTCAGCGTCCTCACAGTCGGATTTTCATATACTGTGGTGTGACATACAATAATACATGCACATGTAATTTAATGATGAAGATTTACTGGGGCTTTTTTTATTACATGTAACTCAAACATTCTGATATAATATAAAGCACTTTTGTCAACACTGATAATCTTCTATACATGTATTATGTTGTCATGTGACTCCTGGACATTGTACTTGTAGTGAGCATGGTTTCAAATTTTTTCCGTAAACCCACCAGTGTGAATTGACTCCAGAGTAGCCTGTTAACACAGCAAAATATAATACATGTATCATCACGCAAGCAAGATTGATCCTGTCTGGGATCCTGAGTGAAGTGAAATTTCAATCTGCGGGGTCATGCTTTGGAAACTTTGGTATGCCATTTATCCATTTTGTGGGTCTTCCCTTTAAAGACTCACGGTTTACAGTTTGCTGCTGAGATAATGTCAAATGAAGAGAAACATGGTTGAGCATGATAAAATGCTGTTGACCTTCACTGGATGTTGTGGGTCTAATGGGCCGACAGAAACATGGTTAAACATGAAAAAATGGGTGAGAGGTGAAACAGACAAAGGTTGGTGTTGGCGCCAGACCGGTGGCACACCGCCCATACTTTTTGCTTCATACTATACAATAAGCACTGCCCGCTGGGTCGCAGTGTAGGCAGTGCCCCTTGCCTTAAGCCCTGTTCACATGTAGACGTGTTTTGTACGTGCCTGCTTTGTAAGCGCGTCTTTTACACGCGAGTGTTTTGAAAATACGCGCAGATTACTGTTCACATGGCTCGCGTTTTGTAGGCAGTTTTTATAGGCGGTGTTTTTGCCACTGTGTTGTACTTCAGTGCACAACTTGCCTGCTAACAGCAATAGTAATGTTTTGAATATATTTGTCACGAGTGGAGTGAGTGCAATTAAGGGGATTGCTACAGAGCGGGTGTAGAGTAAGAAGGGCTCACAGTAGACAGCAAGTTAAGCGTGCTGTTGTGAGTAGTGGGGGGGTCTGAATGAGGCGAAAGCGCGGTATTACTATCACTGCAAGTTAGAAGGTCCTACGGAGCGGACCTGTGAATAAGAGCCCATCGGGCGGACATAAAGGGAGCAGTCGAGAAGACTAGTGAGAGAGTCTTTCCAGTAATGACTGGTATGTAGAACGTTGATTGATTATTATGATTGATGTATTATATTATATTCGTCTATTACCATGATGTGAATAAGTATATGTGAGGAATGTGGAAGTCCTTGATATTGGATATAGCAATGTGCGCCATGAGCGATAGATGAAAGTGAGTTCATGGATTTGTAGCGCGAGTGAGTAGTGTGTACTCCGATGGAGGTGTGTTACCGTAAGATGTGTGGTGAGTGGAAGGTGAACTAGTGTGTGTACGCTTCCTGGATTGTAAGGAGAGGTGGAGTGAATAGAAATGGTAGGGTATTATACCAATGTAATGTTATTCTTGTAGGTGTCGGGGACGGGCCGAAGAGCCACCTCGATGAGCACAAGTGATAGGCCAGCATAGGGCCGGAGGCCATACATAGGCCAGAAGTGAGACTGTCGGTGCAGGACAGTAGAGGCACATAAAGTCGTGGCAGTCGGGCCACGGACAGGGACGTAGATATGAGAGTGAATGAGATACTATATTATTGCCATGATGATGGGCAAGTGAACTGATAAGTTGTATGGCAATAGGAAGGTGATGCTGAGAGACTGCGGTGCCAGTGAATCATTAATGTACTATTAAGACCCTGAGGGGAGAGGCTGAGGCCGAAGTGCCTTTAGGAGTAACTACCGGATTGTGGATCCGAGGGAGAGTGTGTGTGAGAATAAGGCCGTTGTACGGCAGTTCATTTCAATAATATAATGTATGTAATTGCGCTATTATACGTATAATTATGTTTAATAAATGTGTGAGTCTGATGGGTTGTTTTGTTAAGTGTTAAACTCGTTTGTTCGTGATTGTCGTCCTGTCATAAACTATTACATCTCCCAGTCTGGGATTTGTGACAATATTGAATAAACCATATCCACATGTCATGGAATCCTCCCCCATCTATCGAGAGATTTTTTTCCAGGTGTTTTGCCTGAGCAACATGTCTTTATGTTGTGGAATACTGCTGTCATACAAGCACGGGTTGCTCCATACTAGTTCTATAAGTTTCTCATAAAATTGCACAGAGTACTTCATTTTGTGGATACACGACCTAGATGCAAGATCGTCCCGATGCACAATGTACCCGGTATTTGTGGTATTTAAACATATTGTGCATCAACACAAGCTTGCATCTAATTATTTTAATGGTATGTAAACGGGCCTTAGGTCGGAGAGAGTGAACAGCGAGAAGACAAAGGACACCAGCAAGGTGTGTCACCTTTTCTTCCCTTCCCTCTGTTCCAGAAAAAAAAAATTCTTCAAATAAATATTTCAGTTATCACGCAATAAAAAGGCGCGCTTACGCGTAGACTTTGCATACTTTGATGCGCTGATTTCGAAAATACTATTGTTTTTCCGATTTAATAAAGATTTGAAGATTTCAAAAAATAAATTTTAAATACAAGTTCAACAAGACCAAAGTTCACCGAGGTGCAGTGATGGCTCGGGTGACACTCCCCTTCTACCGTTACAAAAACAGCGCCGAGAAGCAGAGAAAAATCGCCTCGGGTAGCGTATTTTCAAAACACTGCAAACAGCTAGCGGGTTTCCGGCGCGTGTTTCAGCTTGCATGTGAACAGCAACAAACATTAAATACATGGGCGTATTTTTGCAAAAGACGCACGTACATTTACTGCGCTGAAAACAGCTTACATGTGAACAGGGCTTTATGCTAGCGCGATGCAAAATTTACGGACGGCTAGCCACCATTCTGGCGCCTACGTCAGCCTCGATTTGTTTACCCCCTACTGGTGGCCCTAAGTGTATGTTGTTGATGCTGATTGACCCAGCCAGCTTAGAGTTCCTCCTAACTTTTTCATTGATCAATGAAAACTCAATTAAGTACAGTACTGTAACACTAGCAGACAGTCTTAAAACATAACTTTTGAACGTGTTCTTCTCAGGTCATGAAATAATCCCTCCGGCTACCAAACCACTGTAATTAAAATGTGATGAAACAAAGAAAGAGTTGTATTGTGCAAAGCTCCAATTTAGAAACGACATGAAAATCATACAAAAGATTCTAACAGGATGAAAGTAAGAGAAATTACATTAGCTTTTGGTCACCAAGGATCTTCATCTGTTAGCCACTTAGCTGTGGCTGGTCCTTTGAAGGACAGTACTTCTTATTGCACAGATGAATCATGATGTTTGAGCCAGAAAACACTCATATGGTGTACCTGTGTACCTTATTACCTTAAAGCATCTGTCCAGGCAAAGCAATATGAATATATATATGCCATTATTATCAGAATTTTACCTCAGAGTATTACATTCTGACACCAATAATAAAATGAATGTGCTGCCACATAGTATAATTTATGGGAAGTGTTGCAGTGAAAACTAAAATCTACAACCCACATTTTGTAATCCATGTTATGCCTTAATACTGTGTCAAAGAGGTGACAGAAACAATCCAGGGATTCAATTTGGCCATAACTCCAACCACTGCCATGGTAACTTATCAACATCCACCATACTAGATTTCATACAAACTTTTAAATAAACAGATCTATACTTTACTACTGTTCAAATGTCACAAAATTGCACGCCTATGTTCTTAGATCTATTTCAAAAATTTTGTCAACACACTTTGTCCACAGACTGAAACCGATTTTTGTGTAAAATAATGTTAATAAATTAAAGGATTATATGCACTTCTGGTGGAAAAAGAACTCTAAAAGAAAAAGTAATTCATGGTTTTAAAAATCTTCCTGATAAATACACCAATAATAAGGAAAACCAAAGCCTACCAAGTTGCATCAAGATCTGTCGAAAGAGATTTTGAGAAATACATGTATGAAATATATTTTTGTGAATTATTTTGAACAATTTTGAAAATGGTCATTTTTGTCAGAACACAGCATTATCTGCCTTGGTATATCGTTTACAAAATTGTGATTTTGAATAATTTGTAATTATTTCTTTGAATTGAAACTTTTGGGCCTGAACGATATGGGTTATTGATTGATAATTATACAAAAACCAAAAAAATCAACATTTTTTGCTGAATTGTGCTTTTTCACTGCTACACATCCCCTTAAAGCTGTAGGATTGCCAAGTTTGAATTCGATTAAAATCATCCCTACAAATGCCTGTAGTGTATGTGAAATGAACAAGATTTCAGCTTCACAGTTCAAGAAACAGGAAAGAATCATAAAGCTAAAGTATTTTAAGAGACTTTCGTGTGATCACAAATGAGCAATCAATGAACATGTAATAATCTTACTTATCATTACTGATTATATGGTAATGATCTGATTGGAATGACAGCATGAATTGGTATATATTATTTAATACTAATAAAGTGCTACCTGAATAAATCTGTCATTTCTTACAAGTGTACAAGCATTGACTATGGGAGTCAGGTACATGTCAGTCATGAATACCTCCTCAATTAGCAACATTACATTAAATGGAATGATGTCCCTCCAACTGGCTGTCAATCCTCTCAAACAGACAATTCCATGGACATAAAAAAGAACAAAAAAATCCCTATGACTTCAACCCTGTGACACAAAACTCTTCAATGATGCTTGAATAACAAGAATCCCACAACCACAATCATTCATACTCAGAATGTCCAAATTCAATACAAATTACACCACAGGGCAAACTGAATAATGAATGCAGTTACATAGATGACATTGACAGATCCTCATGACCAAGTGGCACATACTGATAGATAATGAATCTGCTGCTGCAGCACAGGAACACCCTTCACCTTGCTATAAATATATTGCACATGTAGCATCTGAACAAACAAGTTTCCTGTTGGAGCAAATACATCACTTATGAAAATCATTATTTGCCAGATAATCCAAACGCATCTGAAATACAATATATTTTGTCTTCAATGAAAGACAACAGTAAGGCCTTGAAAGACTGACACTAGTGACAGCATGTTCCATGGTCTACCTTCTTGGGCACAAACTTCTCAACTTAAAATTTTGTGATGCCAATCGTGTTCATATTTGTGGAAACACAATAGGATCCCATTACAAATCATAAAAATGCAACAGAAAATCAACACCATACTGTGATCACACGGTCAATGTCAATTCATTTTTTCACATTTGAACATTTTATTTTCCTATAATTACTGTAAGTAAAGCTGACCTTTCTAGATTTTGGCCTTTTGTGCCTGAGACCACCAATATAATTTTCCCCATACACTATGAAATCCTTTGAACAAGTTTGAGCACCAGGGTCATAGGTCATCAGCTTGTTCTATCAAGACCATGCCATGGTGAAGTGAACACTAATCAGAGCTATATTTACAAAGAAGATCAACAGAATTTGTGCTTGACCCTGCAGTTGGAAGAATGAAGAAATAAAAGAGGGCCTGGTCCATCCACCCTGCACATCATGAATCTTTTCTCTGTCGTCTCTCTCGCCTACTCCGAAGTTCCTCTTTTTTATGTGGATCATTATTTTTGCCATCACTGTCAGGAAATATTATTTCTCTGACAAAACGAATCTTGGAGAAGAACAGGTGCCACATGATCATCCATGCTGGGGGATGAAAGAAAGATTATGAAAACATGAGTAAATCAGCTTGAAGTTAGTGGTCGCTTAATGGTTGGCAAGTCTGTGAAAATTAAAGATGGACAATGACAATGCATCTCACTCCCCATTTAATTCATCAATTTACTCCTCTTGTAACTTGTTAAACTTTATTGTGGGTATACAAAACAAGTTTGAGAACAGAAGACGTACAAAATGTACTGATGTACATACAATCTATTATGCAATGAAGGACACAATACTATTAATAACTATATGTATTGCTAATCCATACCAGCCCTCTCAGTGATGCATATTGTACATTCCCACCTCCTTTTCCAAAATACAGTTACTGTGGATGCTGCTTAAGTCGAATTAACACAAAAAGATTGACTTGCACGAAAAATCAACTCAAGTAATTGCTCACTTATCCCTCTCGACTAGAAAAAAACAAAACTAATATGGCTGTAGTGTTGTCAAATTCTTGCGCTACCACTTTCTGCTTTTTTTTTTTCAGGTCTCTTCACTTTTGTCAGTCAGTGCTATTTTGTCTTTTAATGACAGGACTTTCAGTATTTGCTTGTCCTAACAAACCAAGCAATTTAATTGGTCTGACTTGGTCTTGGTAGGAAGTCCATGACCTAAGTAAATAATCTCAACGCACTTTACAATTTGACTGACATAACGGAACTGAACGAGTGGAGACAGAATTCTAACTCAACTCAGGAAGTGATTTGTGAATATGTTCTTGGTTCAGAACCACAACATGTGTATAATCAGCCCACACTGCACTCCTGAATCATCTTGAACTCATTCCTTTTTTTCCCACTTGTCCAGCACACCACAATTATTATAGCCAGCATGCATCAATTATTAGCTAATTCACCACCCCACCCTTGCCCCATGAACTCCCCTACCTGAGTCTATGAACAGTACTAGTATCCCGACAGACTAAACAAAGCCACAGACTGGTGCGCCCCAGCACATCCCTTTTTTTGTTTCAACAGCCAGCCACATCTCACTCCTAAAGTGCATGTTCTTATTGGCTAATTTTCCCTCACCAAATCTGACAAGCAATGTAGTATCACAAAAGATCAGGCAAAAGGACAGACAGGTGTGCCACATGATGTCAGTTGTGACTGCCCATACTCTCTTTTTTACCTAATCCAAACACAACACCTCATGGTCAAAGAAGAAAGTTAGAAGGAAAAGCACACCAGTTACAGTGGGTCATACTGTGTTGAACCCACGTGGGGTGCAAAGGGAAAGAGGCATGCTTAAGTCTAGTGTGTTTAGTCAATTGGCTTGCAGGATGTTGTGGGTGCCACTGGAAGATTGAATTATTAATTAATTATATTTTCACCTACTTTACAAAGCATGGGCCACAAAAAAACATAAGGAAAGAGTCAGTGTCACTTTAAAACCTGATGTCAATTTAAGCAGCTTTCTATGGACTAAACAAAGTGTTAGGGGCGGGACTATACAAAGAAATCGACATTGATGAAAATCAATTTTAGTGATGTTGACCCAGAGTTGAATGTACTAGGCTTTAACATGCTAAGCTGGATGATACATTTTTTTTCAGATGCATCTTGATTTAATGCGCAATATGTAGATCAGATATTATATAATAAAGGATGATATGACACTGAAACTGTAACTTTAACAAGATTCAACCTGTTTCCAAAGTTTGTCTCCGTTCACTCTTGGGTCCTAAACGGTGAACATGAATTTGCTCTTTATGGTGGTCATAATATTGATACTGTTCTTCAAAATCACAATTGAAAAAATAGAAAATTTAAATTAGGTTAGACAAAGTCTTCAAAAGTGACAAGACTTCCTGCGAGTAAGAAGGAAAAGGTTTAAAATGTAAGATGTTCTTTCTAAACCATTAAATGTGTTTGATGGATCTCTCCAAGCATGTGATGAATGGAGGGGAAAAGAACAAACACTGGCAAAGCTTTCACTTCATTTAGAGATGCAACAAAGGGGAAGGAAAGTACTTAGGCCCTGCTACATTATTTTTACGTATTTAATTGAATTGGTCTTTGGCTCTAATTTAAAGTTTAGAACATTAATTTCTCTCTCTCTAAAATGTCACAGAATTAAAATTTCAATTTCCTTCCTCCATCATTCACAAATTATGTCTGTTGAATATGACCAAAGATTATAGAAATGTTACCTAATTCAGCATGATGTCCATATGAAAACCCGAAAAATGTCAAATAATATCAATATTTTGGGAAGGATTATGATCTTAGGTCATCTTCAGAAAACAAGCCTAGGAGGTCTGTTCTACAGAGCCTATATTTAGTGTTCTGGGTGTTAATCATGAGCCACATATTAACCACGAAACATCCACCTACAAGACTAACTTGCCAGAGGTGCAATCCTGCAACCTCAAGCACATTGTAACCTCCATTTCATAAATCGTCCCTCAGAACACATACTAGCGTAACCAACATTTTGTTAGTTTTGCAGGAGAGCTGTTTTAAGTTTTAGGTGATCTTCATCACCCTCTTGTGGCGTCAGTTTTCACCTTCTCGCGATATTTTGACATAACATGCCAATATCCAAGTGCAAGAAAGCTTTTTTTCTCAAAATTGGACAGTACTGAGTAGGCCTACGTGATCCTTGTTTTTTCGAGAAATAACGATGTATCACGCTAAAAATTTAATAAGCCATTTCTCAGCTAATAATGCTCGTATCAATTCCCCGAATAGAGAGGAGCTAGAAAATGGCACAAGTAATCGCATGGTGATTCTAACTGGATTTCGACTGAAATGTCAGTTAAGCTAGTCATGTGTTCTGAGAGACGAAATTGCCATCAAAATAATCAGATTCATAATTTTCCTGTATTGTGGGCTACCATTGTATAATTATTAGGCCTATTATTAGCTCATAAACTAGTGTTTCAATTTTCATACTTGTATTTCAAGTACACATGGAAACAACCTAAAGTGTCTATGACTGATACAATGACAAGAAATATTATCAATCTCTGCTGTTGTGGGAGTCTCAAAACGTCTAGATCTAGACTCTAGATTAGATCTAGAGTCTAGTAATCTAGATATCTAGACTAGATCTAGATTCTAGATCTGGTCCAAAATATGGGAGGACTACAGAATCTGATTACTCTGTTGGTGACTCGAGCAAACTTTTGAAAAATGCCTCACCTAAAACAATAAGGATCAGGGTAAACGCAACTGAAAATATAACTGTTAGCGTTTCTTTCAAGGCGTCTTCCCAGGTCATCTTTTCACATAAGCACTAGCAGTGAACATTTGATTTTCTTTGTCAGTGTGATCCTAACCTGCTAGTGCTACCTACAATGCCAGCACTGTGCAATGATTTAGCTTTAGGCTAGATCTAGTTTTACACTATTTGAGAGGAGGCCCGAATACGTCTCACGGACATTCACATTCGGACAAAGATACTCTTGAAGTAGCTTTAAAAGTAGTAAGACTAAGAGCCCAAAAGGAACCAAGATTGTGTTGTATATTTTGACGTTCCGCGTTTTCAACGCTGAAGATCAACAATAGTATTTTGATCTCGTCATTCATAGCCAGACGTGTAAGATTATTTGATTTTACCAATGTATACCAGGTTGCATAATCATTGTTTACAGTTTCAGCCATCTGTCTCTACATTAACGTAAATAACTAACAGTTAAAACAGCACAACATTGTTTAAATGTTATTTTGGGAGGAATTCCTTACGAGATCGGCACTTTTTGATAAAAAACCCTATATATTTTTTCGGTACTTATTAATTTTGTTAGTTTATCCAATTGTCATTGGAAAAAAAGCAATGTTGGGGGCGTGAGGGTCTAGTCAGTTTGTATCAATGGGCGGTAGTCAGATTGACTACTCAGGCGAAAAGGGGCTGGGGTAGTTGTGTTAGTTTCTGGTCTTTGGCGCTTTGTCGGCAACAGTGCGGATCTCGTACGGAATTCCTTCCGTTATTTTAATACAAATATCATATTAGATACATGAAATTTCATTTTATTTGTGAACAAAAAGGAGAATATCAATTGTAATTTATCTTATTGAAAATTACCTGGCAAGCCATGTGTGCCCGTCAAAGTCAAAATGGCCGTCCTTGTAACTAGGTGTACGATGAGGCGTCTGCTGCGTTCTACGCGGCGATCCTCCACCTTTATGCATCACGACTATATATGTTGCAAAGAACAAGTGAGTAAACAGAAAACTGTAAGTTGCATTAATAGTTTTTTCAGTCTGTCACAAATCCCAGACTGGGAGATGTAATAAGTTATGACAGGACAACAATCACGAACGAACAAGCTTAACACTTAACAGAACAACCCATCAGACTCACACATTTATTAAACATAATTATACAGATAATAGCGCAATTACATACATTATATTATTGAATTTAACTGCCGTACAACGGCCTTATTCCCACATGCACTCTTCCTCGGATCCACAACCCGGTAGTTACTTCCTAAAGACACTTCGGCCTCAGCCTCTCCCCTCAGGGTCTTAATAGCACATTAATAATTCACTGGCACCGCAGTCTCTCAATATCACCTTCCTATTGCCATAACACCTTAGCATTCCACTAGCACCTCAGCAGGGCAATAGCACATTATCATTTCAATAGCCCATCAACATGGCAATAGTACATTATCATTTCAATAGCCCATCAACGTGGCAATAGTACATTATCATTTCAATAGCCCATCAACATGGCAATAGTACATTATCATTTCAATTAGCACATCCTAGTTTCTGGACGGACCACACAATGGCAAGACACTCCCGCTCTATCACAGAATACTTTCTTTCTCTCTGCAATAACTTCCTACTGACATAACATACAGGATGGAGACATTCGTTCTTCTCCTGTAGAAGACAAGCGCCGACACCAGAGTCCGACGCATCCGTTCTGAGGATAAAATTAGATCGAAAATCGGGTAATATCAGAATGGGTGACGATGATAATGCTGTCACCAAATTATCAAATGCTGTCTGACACTCAGACGTCCACTGGACCTTATCGGGTTGTCCCTTCTTAGTAAGGTCAGTAAGAGAAGATGACAAGGAAGAAAAATTTGGAATGAACTTTCTGTAATAATTTAAAATTCCCACTAAGCTTCTGACTTGTTTCTTTGTTTTAGGGATTTGCAACCCTACTAACTTGTCAATTTTTGTTACTTCAGGTCTCTGAATACCTCTACCCACAATATGTCCTAAGAATACTATCTCTGGACATGCCAAATCCATCTTTGCGGGTTTAGCAGTTAACCCAAAATGACGTAATCGTTTAAAAATTACTGTTAGTGTCTGAATATGATCAGACCATGTCGACGTATGACATGCCATATCGTCAAAGAATGACACGACATTAGGTATGTCCTTTAATACCAGTATGAGAATACAGATACTCTGGTCTCTCATGAAACCTCTGCAGCATATCAACGTGGAAAACCTTTACTGATCCATCAATGTGGATAGCGTAATCTACCTTCGAAACAATTCGCTCAATAACATAAGGACCTTTCCATGTCATCAATAACTTATTATGGTCCGTAGGTAACAACAATAGGACCTTGTCTCCTGGCTTAAAAATTCTCAGTTTGGACCCTCTATCTTTATAGTTCTTTGCTCTTGCTGAAGCGATACTAGACGCTTCTTCTGCTATAGTGCGCGCTGAAGATAATCTTTCTCTTAAATCAACAAGGTCTATCGAAACCTTTTTAAACGGTTCCGAAACCGTGGGGATCTTTTGAAGAGGAGCCTGGGGTGTACGACCCTTATGCGTCGTCTTTTGGCACGCACTGCACGTCTTACAATACAGCCGTACATCTCTATGTATCGATGGCCAATAAAAATCTTTCAGAACTCTCTCCTTGGTTCTAGCACTTCCCATATGACCCGCTAATGGAACATCATGGGCCAGACGCAATACTGTAGCAATTAACGACCGTGGCACGACGACCTGCTTTTGAACGGAAGCCACTGTGACGTACATACGGAACAGAATGCCCCCCTGGACAAAAAAAGAAGATGACCCGTTTTTATATTTCCTCGCTTTCTCGGTTCGCGCTTCCCCAAAACATGGGTTTAATGATGGATCCTCCCTTTGTAATCTCGCCAAGCGCTCTGGCGTGATATCTAGGTTGACCGCTGGCGTCGCCAAAGGTCTAATCTTATCTTTATCAGCTACCTGTCGACGTGTTTCGACCGCGGCGCAAAAGTCAATACCTTTTGATTGCGACCATGCTTGCACGTTCTCATCGGAAGGGGAAACTACCCGTGATACATTCCCAATGATGAGCTGGGCGCCTGGAAAACAACCAACGACTGCTTCGACTTCCCCGCTAAGGAAAGGTGTATCTATCACTATTCTTGCCATGGGTAATTTCTCAATGGCCCCCGAAAATTGGATGCACGGGACAGTCTCACCTGTAAGCTGTGAATCCCGAATGCAGTCTCTATGCACTCCCACAACGGTAGATCCTGTATCTCGTAAAACCGAGACCGGTTCGTCCCCAACAAACCCCGGATAAACCCTAAGACCACCTCCTGTATGACATGAATTTATAACGGGGATCTTTCTCCCACAAGGTAAAACACCGGAAGATAATAACTTCTCACAACTGGGACACTTAGAATACTGTCCGCCTCCGTTGTCCGATGTAACACACGCAGCCGCATGATGAAATTTATTAGGGGAACATGGACTGGAGCTACTGTCCACGTTCGCCGCTATCCTACCTGCAGGGCAATTCACGCTGATGTGATCTGCTCTACCGCAGTTCCAACACTTCGCGGCCCTACACTCGCGTGAAAAGTGACCCACGCGTCCGCAAGTCCAACACTCCGCTCCCTGTGCTGCACTAGGCCTGGGTCCCCGTGACCCATCGCGACCGGAACTAGAGTCCCTATGCCGTCGGTCATCGGCAAAGGTCACAAATCGCCCCCGGCCATTACCGCGACCTAGCCCTCCTGCTCGGTCAAACTTACCGGATCCATATGCAGGTGATTGGTGATAGCCCCTATGCTGCCCCTGGGCTTGCCCACTATAGGCACCACGCTGACGCGACCTGTCTTTATGTCCTGTCGGCGACCCCTCGACAACGGCGACGTACCCAGCATCTTGGACGTACGCCCTCACCACTGGTTTGGACGGATGTGCCGTACGGTATGCTTCCGCCAACTTAGACGCCTCCTGCACCGTCGCGGGTTCGTTTTCTTTCAGGAAAGCCACCAGATCTTTATGGCACGACGCGTACAGCTGGTCACGGATCATTAGGTCTTTTAGTTTAGCAAAATCCGCGCCCACATGCGCCAAGTCTACCCAGTTCGCGAAATATTCCGTTAGTCTCGCGACGAAGGCAGCAAAGTCCTCCCTGGTATCCGCACGTGCTCGCCTAAACTGCTCCCGGAAATATTCCTCGGTACGCGCAAATCGGCGAAGCAGCAAAGCCTTCAGCTTATCGTAATCTTGCACGTCTTCGCGCTGTAGCTCTTTAAAGTAGGTTAACGCTCGCCCCTGCAATAGAGACGCCAGGTACGTCTACCATAATTCCTTATTTTCCCCCCATTGCAATTGTGCGTTCAGTTCGAACCTGTAAAGGAAGGCGTCTATGTCGTCCTTCCGGTCGTCGAACGTAGGGAGCTTAATCCGAACACCACCTTTATTGTGTACCTGCCGCTCAACTGTTTCTGTTGGCGCATTCTTTTTGAGTTCTAATTCCGCGATTCTTACTCGCGCGTCTGTCTCCCGCTCTTGAGCTTCTATCTCCTTTAACCTTATCTCCTGCTCCCTTTCCTTAGCCTGTCTCTCCTGTTGCTGAGCTTCTAACTCCTTTAACTTAAACTCCCTCTCCTGTTCCTGAGCCTTAGCCTCTCTTTCCTCTTCTCTCTGTCGCTCTTGAGCCTCTTTTTCTCGCTCTCTATCCTTAGCACGCTCATCGCGCAAATCCGCCTGCTGTTCTTTAATCCAGCCGCGTAGCTCCTCTCCCTCCAGGCCAAGTTCCTTACCCAACTTCATTAGTTGTTGGAGTTCCGCCATTTCACAGATTTATGGTTATGGTATGTATTATAAAAACGGCTAACCTGTCGGTATGATCACTAACGACACGACCAGAGACCTGAGATCACACCAGATATAACAATACCCAATTGTCTCAAATACAATTCAGAAATTTACGTACTTCCTAACTAATTCTATATTTATAAAATGTATTGCCCTATTAATAATAAAAAAGAGTAGAAAAGACAAGAATAAGGAAATTCAGTAGAAAGGCCACAAGGACATCGAGGAACAACGCACCAGACTAGGACAAAGACCTAAAAAAGAAAATATAATGGGGAAAAATGCAACCTAACTACGCCGATTACACAACACGGTACGAACAAGAACAGAGTCTGAAAAAAAAGAACATATCTACAGATAGGTAAGAGAGGGACAAGAGAAACGTCTTCCTAAAAGAATGAGGAAGATGGAACGCCACAATCTAAACAAAAATACAGGTCCCTACAGAACTGTTCACTGTGATGAACGAAGTTCCAAATTTAGCCCACCTCCCGAAGAGGATAAACTACGCTCACCACAGCAAACCCGCGCCACCGCCCGTATAATCTATAACGACAAAAACAGCAAAAACAGGGAAACAGACAGATGAAAAGACCGCCCTCAATCCAGGGTACAAAATTTTCACTTAACTTTCAGCCTTATGAGTTTAAGTCCTCCCCTTAATCGGAGCTCTGGCTGCTTGTCTCCTCAGGCTGCACGCACACACACTGTCTCTCTGAAAGTTTAAGTACACATTAGTACATATTTATGGCAATACATGCATCAATACATATTCATCAATATACATAAATCATATCATCATGAAATTTCCATTCATCCCACGAACAAAGACAACACAAATTCCTACCACAAGATAAGTATTACGTGGACAAAACTAAAGTAACAAATGCCCACTGAAAAATACCTCCTAACTAACTACAACTAAATATTACGAAAATGGACGAGTCACAACGGACGAGCCCCCAATGTCACAAATCCCAGACTGGGAGATGTAATAAGTTATGACAGGACAACAATCACGAACAAACAAGTTTAACACTTAACAGAACAATCCATCAGACTCACACATTTATTAAACATAATTATACAGATAATAGCGCAATTACATACATTATATTATTGAAATTAACTGCCGTACAACGGCCTTATTCTCACACGCACTCTCCCTCGGATCCACAACCCGGTAGTTACTCCTAAAGGCACTTCGGCCTCAGCCTCTCCCCTCAGGGTCTTAATAGCACATTAATAATTCACTGGCACCGCAGTCTCTCAATATCACCTTCCTATTGTCATACACCTTAGCACTCCCCTAGCACCTCAGCAGGGCAATAACACATTATCATTTCAATAGCCCCTCAACATGGCAATAGTACATTATTAGTTCCTAGCCCATCAACATGGCAATAGTACATTATCACATTCACGCTCATATCTACGTCCCTGTCCGTGGCCTGACTGCCACGACTTTATGTGCCTCTACTGTCATCCAATATCAAGGACTTCCACATTCCTCACATATACTTATTTACATCATGGTAATAGACGAATATAATATAATACATCAATCATAATTATCAATCAACGTTCTACCTACCAGTCATCACTGGAAAAACTCTCTCACTGGTCTCTCGACTGCTCCCCTTATGTCCGCCCGCTGGGCTCTTACTAGCGTCCGTTCAGTAGGACCTTCTAACTTGCAGTGATAGTAATACAGCGCTTTCGCCTCATTCAGACCCCCACCACTCATAACATGCACGCTTTCCTTACTTGTCTTCGTGCGTTAATTTTACTCTCTTCCTTTCACGTCTTTCCCTACCTGTCTGCCGTGAGCCCTTCTTACTCTACACCCGCTCTGTAGCAATCCCCTTAATTGCACTCACTCCACTCGTGACAACATGGATCTTAACAAATTAGGCAAATGTAATTGCATTTGAATTTGTGGGTTTCACCAATATTTATCCTTTATATTACAGATTCCACCTGTTGGTGTTTTATGTGCATCATTGCATACCAGCAGAAATGTAGCAAAACAGAAATTTGTGTTGTCAAGTCAACTTCGATGCATAAACCACAGACTTACACCTTTGTCATCAGCTGCATTCTTGCGGTTCAACAGTTCCTCAGCAACAGTTGGTACAGGTGGATCATCATCAACAGTAGGTGCACACTTGCTATTTCAGTTGATTGGTAAATAAAATGCTAGCCAGTCATGTAAATGATTATGAAGCATGTTAAAATTACTGTATGACCAAAAAAATAATATTGTTAGCCCCTATATAACATTGTAGAAAAATGGGATGCACAGGGTTTATTCATATGGAATGAGATTTTTGTTTTAAATATTACTGGTATTTCATCGTTTTCCCTCCACAGTGTTAATGGACACTTTCTGAACAAAGCCTCATTTGTTTATTTTCCAGCCAGCAGATTCTTCAGTTTTCATCAACCCACCTGATTACATACCCCCAGTTCCACCAATACCAGAGGCATCATCTGTCTCACCTGAAATGCTGAATGCATTGAGTGAACCAACTTTACAATCCCTGGGTTTGGGAAGCTACTGGCCACCTGGATTGGTGCAGCAAGGTCTGGAGGCATTACATGTAGGATTGGGACTGCCTTGGTGGGGATCAATTATTATAGGTAATAAAATCATGCTTTTCTATAGGGGAGACTGATACTTTTTCGCCATGTCCACAGACTGACCACTTTTAGAATCTTTGCAGTGGAGGTCACGGTACTTTTTTCGCCACTAGGATAGTGTGTCTTTGTGTATTCTTCAAGAATTTCTTTGTCACATTTTAATCTTTAATACCACAAGATGGAAAAGGAAGAGGCCGCTAAGAAGGAGGGGAAAGAAAAAGCAGCTCTGAGAAAGTTACAAGAAGAGAAAGAACACGAGAGGATGAAAGTGGAAAAAAACAACAACAAGCAAACAATTTTATTAAATTTATTTGCTGCGTTGTTAACCTTTTAAAAGAATAAATGTTTAATATTCTTTCGCATCATTTTGTTTTCCTGCACTACTTCTGAGTATGGTAATTCTGTTTTGTGATGTATTCTCATACGTGATGTTTATGTTTACAACAGCAGCCACATACATCAATCTAACCCCTTCATTCTTGTGTTTCTACTGGTACCTGGTTTCTTTCCCATTCGGTCTGTCCTCTTCAAGTTAGTGGAAACTTTCCTATTATGATCTGAAGCTCGATTTTCTTGCTATGTGTTATCTACTATAGGACTTTGTAGTCATTTTGGGGGGGGGGGGGGGAGGGGAGGGGGGTATTAAACTTAGTAATAAGAATAAAAATGATAAAAATATCACTTTTACACATTCATAATCAAGGCCCTCGGCAGAAGAAATAAAAAAACAAATGATATCATATTGGGCCTGAATAAAATCACATGATGTGGTCTCGTCATGATTTGTCCCCGGGGTGGAAAGGATAAGCTCATCATCGTGACGAAAAAGGGACTGTGGCGAATTTCCCCCAAGGAGTGGCGAAACAGTACTGACAAGGGTCGATCATGAAAAAGCTGGCTCCAGTCTTACATTCAGAATGATCGCCATGAACATTTTTGTATTCACTTGTGATTTGCCCCTGGAATCAAGAAAATTTATATAAGTGCCATTTCAACGCCTAATATGCTTTGTATGACACAGTAATAGAGCATCGCATTTTGGGGTGGTGGAAAAGTACCAAATTCCTATATATGTTTTTTTTTTTTTTTTGGATCATGTATGTTTGTTGTGTGTTCGGGGTAGGGATGATGGAGAAATCGGATCAAATATTTTATTTTTTGTTTTAGGAAGTTTCGGGGTTCACACAGGTCCTTAAAAGTCCTTAAAGTGCTTAATTTTCATAAAAGAAAAAATAAGTATTCAAAAAGTCTTTAAATTCTGAAAATGATGTCAAAGTCCTTAAAAAGTCTTTAAAATTTATGTTTCAGTTGAAACATTTGAGATTCAAATCTTCGAATTGCATACTGGACAACTGGTACTTTGAAATAACTGAACTTTTCAGACAGAGTGTATTTACTATGTTTGAACTCTGGATACAGAAACATCCTGCTTCGATGAATGCTGCACACCACTTGTACAGTTCAGTTGTAATATTTCTTGCGCATGGGTACTTGGTTTTTGAGTTGCATACACGTAATACTTCTTGGCTACGGGCACACAGGTCCTTAATTTGTTTTCTGTGAGTCCTTAGGAAGTCCTTAAAATTACTTTTCAAGACTTTGTGTGAACCCTGAGTGTGTTCAGCTAGTGCAGTTTTATCCATATGATTGTATCAGGGACTCGCAACGTTTGAACACTTGATGTGCTACATTCCCCAAAAGGCAAAAGCTCTATTTCCATTTCTCAGTGTTAATTTTGTAAAGGGGACAAACAAAAGCACTGAATACATCAGCTAAACGGTATTTGTGATTTCTGCAATGATTTTCATTTCATTTTAGAAGATGTCACTGAACCTAGCCCAGCTTTGATGTAAGCCCACAACAAATATGTCAGAGAAATGTCTAAATAATTTGCTGAAAGCCTCTTGGTACTGAGGATTCCCTGTATTTCCAAGTACATTCTCAGTAATTACATAATTTCCCAATCCATGCATTTAATTAACTAGTGTAATGGCCCGTTCAAAGAACGGGTTGCAAACAACACACACAATCAGCACACAGATTATGTAGATCTAGGAAGAAAACAACTCACAACTGGCACAGCAACACCCGCATGACCCGTACCGTGCATAAAGCAGACGGCACAGAAACTCATGCCTTCAAACTTTGAAACACAACCGGAAGTTTAAAGTCGAAACAAAACAAAGGCAGGAGGGAGGCAACCATTGTTGAGGAGAAAGCATTATTTGATGACGTACTCTCTCTCTCTCTTACGATAAAAGTAGTAATCTGCAGTCCTGCTTCAGAACTCATGCGCGCCAGGACACTGCGCACCAAGCTTGATATGGTTATTTTTTATGACATGCACGGTACTAAAGTCGAAACAAAACAAAGGCAGGAGGGAGGCCATCATTGTTGAGGAGAAAGCATTATTTGATGTTTTTAGGCCTGTTTTCATTTATTACAAAATTACGATACTTCGCATTCATGTCAAAGCCGTCAAATGGCCGGGAACCTTGCACAAAAATATATACTCCTGATTTTGCTACAAATGTTAGGAGAACCACTCTGGGCTACTGAAAATGCCGGATATAATGAGATAAAGGGTGGCCACGCTAGGAAATTCCTCAAAAACACCCTCTACGTGATGTTACAGATTTGCGCTCTTTTCAGCCAAAATGACAGTAATAAAGTTGTACCAAGCCAAATATTAAAGAGATACCCATACTTAATATACATCAAATTAAAAAGAATTCAATTTCCTACCACATGAACGTTATTCGTACTGATTTGTGTTTATTACAAGAAATCTATTGGACAAAATCAAAACTATACCCCTTATATCGCTGAACATTGCGAGTCCAGTATTTTTAAAAATCTCATAAAATATACCGGGTGGCTAAGGTTGATCTTTACTGCCTATTATCATAGACAAATACCCATAGAAGTTTTTGAAAAACCTAATGCAACAATTTTGAAGATTAAATTATTAATAATAGCAGTTACAGTCACACGTCTAATTGAAGGATCCGCTCTGAACTGCTCCACATATTTAGAAATGTGAGTAATAGTACGTTACGTCTGTTGTTGATGCTGGGATATGTATACAATATTGCTAGCAAGAGTTAGTTATTTCATTACTGCAGTTCAAGCCAGGTTCATTCATTTTGAATTATATCAGAATGTGCTGTGGAAACAATAATTTTATGTTAGGGCTTGAGAAACAAGCCAAATAACAAACCCCTCTGTGCTGTCCAGTGCGATCTGCAGACAACCTCCAACAAACTGTCAGCCTAAGTATACCCTCTTTCGTAACTGGGTGTATATTGAAAGTTTCCTGCTGGTTTTGAATGAAAATTAAGTTTCGGTTCTAGATCCGATCGATGCCACCTGTGAGAATTTGAATGTTTTTCAATAAATGACGAACTCCAAGATAGCCGCCGCTGAAAAGGTCCGGTGTCCTTCACATTACAATTGAGAACAACTTCCACAGTGGGTTTTTTTTTTTTACATTTGGAAATAATCGAGTTTGTAAAAACAAACAGAAACATATCAAAATAGACATACACACATGGTGCCAATTGTTTAATCTTAATTCGAACAAAACCATTGTTGAATGGGTGAGGGGTGATGCAGATGCATTTAGTCTCCAAAGACACCTACAAACTGATCAGCACCGTATCAATAGATGTGTAATTCAGGTCATTAATGATATTCTTTCATGTCATCATTGTTTCACCAATGCCAGATTACTTCAACCATAGTACCTTCAATGGGAGAATTCTCATTTTTAGGTGAGTCACATCCAGTTCACCGATGAGGTAGGAAGCTGG
Organism: Onchidella celtica; assembly: GCA_963931925.1. Taxonomy (NCBI): domain Eukaryota; kingdom Metazoa; phylum Mollusca; class Gastropoda; order Systellommatophora; family Onchidiidae; genus Onchidella; species Onchidella celtica. The sequence continues at coordinate 12,061,490 of OZ007574.1, forward strand.
TTTTTAATGGTCTTCAGCCGGATTCGTCTCAGCTGCCACATCCCTAACAGGTGCTTTATCGGTTGTCTCCTTTCATTTGCACAACTGAATACAGGACAGTACATTAGCTTGTGCTGCAGCTCGTTTTGCAACTGCAGCTAAACAGGTTAAGAGCCTTTTTGGTGCTCTCAGCTGCATCTCCACAGACCATGTAGTCACAGTGCAGAAGGTCGAAGTTTGGAAATGAGCCACCGGCAACTTTCCACGGTAACACCTGATGCTGAACTTTCAGACATTTTGCCTGACTCTGTTCATAGATCGTGAAAACCTAAAGAAATTTATTGTGACATACCTCTTGGCTGCAATTTTCGTGCTGAAAAGATGCATTTTCCTCATGAATGTCCCCGGCGCCCGATGATGCAGAGAAGCTATGAAGTGAAGCAGAATTCTATGATTTCTTCCTCTGTTTAATACGTGTTCCCAACTCTTGGAAGACAGAGAACATTACATTTTTAACTTGGTAAGAACTGTAGTGTTTCCAGTGACAGCAAACGGGAAAACAGTGTCCCGCCCAGCGAGGACATGGATTGCAAAGATGTTCAGCATGATGGCTTCGAGGATGCTGACAAAGAATATTAATGGACATGACATTATTCTTTGGCAATAATACTTTCATGAACGATACTATATTGACCAGACTTCTATGCATTTTTACGTGCAGGGTGTTAGCGAGATATGGCAGTACGTCTGTGTCGTCTGAGATGACTTTAAATGCTATGATGCCCATCACTGATTTCCTGAATCATGTGATATACCACAATAACACCAGCTTTCTCGTGATTGATAGATGTGTGCTGAATTCCACCTCCCAATTGTACTGGTTGTGGGTCTGGGCCTATGACAATGCGATGTGTAATCAATGAATGCTACAGAGACCTCACCTGGCTGATAGTCATCCGTCTGGTTTGTTCTTCGTACGTAACGACGGTGAGAACAAGGGTCTGCTGGGGTTGCGACGGCTTTTCGTAGTGTTAATAAAAAAGACAATTGAGTCCTCTCGGGGGGGAGGGGGAGGGGGGGGGGGGTATGCAGCAGGACTTTCTACTTAGTTTGAAACACTGGTCGAAAATCACATACAGAATACGAGCATTCTCATCACGAAGGATAAGTCCCTTCACCGCTGAAGTGATAAAGTCAGACACTTTGTTTGGAGAAACTTGTGGCATGGGTCCACAGGCAACACGGATGTGTACATCTGAAACCCTATGGTGAAATTTTCAGTAGAAATCTTACACACTTTGTTTCAACACTGGCTTGCTGGTAGATTGCATTTCCACCATTTGACAAAAGAGAGATGATGACAGTGAGTGAGTTGTAATGGGAACAAAGTCTCTGTTATGTTACAAACGCGTGCACAGTTGAATCCAGGTTCAATATTTAGCTCAAGAGTGGAAGGTGTATCTCTGGCCCTACCGTGAATCGCACAATAATGTGTTCTCACAACTTCAGATGACAACTCTCTTTTGCCCAATATTCTACACATTTTATACAAAAATTTCATTTTTTTTGTTTTGTTCTACCGATGAAGGAAAAGTACAATCTTTCAAATAATATTTGCAATTAAAAACGTAAGAAGGTAAGCAATGCATTTGAAGAAATTTGTTTTCTCCCTCTTGTAAATCTGTCCCTTGCACTTATGCAGTTTCATAATAATATGCGGTCACATTACTTGGCCACCGATAGGTTTATCAGTTTTCTGCTGAAGCCTTGGGAAACTGGGAGGGGGAGGGGGGCATTTAGGTCGTTTCAGTGAAAAGATTTGACCAAATGCTATGCCACACACCAATTTGCGATGCACAGCATGTCTACTGGAAAGAAACCCCTTAACAAGGATAGGATGAAGCCGTGTACGAAAGGCAGGTAATACAGTCTGCAGTGTATGTAGCTGTTGTGATCTTCTGCGAAAAAATATGGCAGCAATCAAATGAAAAGGCCAGTCATCTTCCCTTCCCCCCCCCCCCCCTCTTTTCTGCCAGTACAAAAACAGCCATGATGGACAGTCACTGCGAAAGCGTTTGTCCACAATTGCGTCGTTCATTGACTTCACAGTTTCCTGTTCACGCATGTCTAGGGTCCACCATCTTGCGAATTTAGTGAATTTGGTGGTGAATGCTGATCTCAAGAGGTCTTTGACGACTGATCTCAGTGCCCAGCTCGCCGCAGGCTGGTCAGTTAGTTTACCGGCCTCCTGTCAGCTGGAATTGTACCTTATTCAATATTTCCCAAGATCGAGCAGGATCATCGATATTCGGCATCGATATTGTGACGTCACAGGATAGAACATCAAAGGATCGCTAGTGTTGCAGTACCGTGGGTACCTAGGATCGGTGCTTACGAAGGCATTGTCACTGATGATAGCGAAACATTTTGGCCTCTCATTAAAAAAAAAACTCGACTGGAATCATTTGGCATCAAACTGAACCGAGATCAGTAACTATCTGACAACCTAATTCAGCAATAAAATTTTCCATACGTCCAATCGCTAGGCTCAGATAGCCTTACATAGAAGCCACACTCGAACTATAATGCGTCAATTTGAGAACAATTTGTTGTTAAGAGGTAACAATATCACAGAGAGCATCCAAAAGGAAAATTTTTGGTAACAGATTGGTAAAACTACAGAAATTTATCACAGTGGTATTGGTTGTTCTTAGTACTCAGAATGGCGGAGCAGGAGAAATGAGTGCTATAATTCTTGTATACAAAAAATGTTAGGACGTTTGGAAATTCTAAATTTATATTTTGGGGGGATTAATGTTACAATTAGCAAATTAAAAAATGTTTGTAGCGTCTTTCTAAGACATCTGTGGTAAAAACATTTAGATAGAACCATATTAGTCACTATAAACATGGATCCGAAATGATTTATTCGAAATTTTCAGATTTTTTGATGTGTACAGAGTTCTTGACCCATGATATGCAGAATAATGAACAAATAATACATTTGAAGCTTTCAATTCCTGGCCTGTCTATCTGAGAGTAATTGTGTCGAGTATCAAAGCTTTTTGTAGAAAACTGAGAAAGTACTGAATATTTTCTTACGCCACCCCCGTTAAAATTGAGCTATATTATCTAAATAGAATTGGGGACAAAATGGCGTCTACATACGTAATGCCACTCTTTAGCCAAATATCTCCGGCAGTTTCTTACGCCCAGGGGATCACTTTAAATGAAAATACAACAAACAAGAGTATATATTTTAGTGCAAGGTTCAACGCTTATTTGAAGAGATAGAGCAAGTTGGCCCCACTACTAAATAGACATAGTAGCAAAAAGAACTATCTTTCACATGTAATTTTTTATTTTTTCAGGTCTGGGTATTTCTTCCTCGCAACAGTGAATTTTTTTTCCTTGCTATTTTTCTATATAGATATAACTTTATAAGTCATATTAATGCATAAATGTATTATTTTAATATTTCAGTTAAATGTTAATCTCTGACACTCTTTGGGTCCTTCTCTTCTAATAATGTGGTGTGAACTATGGTGTCCCTTTCGATTCAGAAATGGTTTCTTCTGTAATTATAGATCAACTTACTGACTACTTTGATCGCACGTTATGCAATCGTCTTACCTTTATCCCAGACTGCTTTGATCACACTCCCTGCAATCACAACTTTGGAATTTTTTACTTTGCACAATGCATCCTCTGTCCAATAAATGTACCAGAAATGGTTAGCTCTCTTTATTCCCTTTCAATAGACACTGGAATCAGCTCTCTAGCATTAAAGGTAACTTTTGTGTGACCCTTTTTGTAATCTGTCTGAATGAGTTCAAAGATGGCAGCCTCAACGTCAACGTAAACACAAATACTGGTTGTAGATGGACATACATTTTACGAGCACACCTCTCAGTGGCTGTTTGTTCCTATTGTGCATTTTAGCAGACTTCTTTGACATATATTATGTTACTATTGGTCCCTTCAGGTGCCATTACTCATCGGCATTCTTTCTTATGTTCAGCTGACGAAAAAGATCTTTTTGCTCTTTAATTTCAAGCACGCACACACACACTCCAATATTCAAAACACTAATAAACGCAGGAAGAAAAAGTTAATTGCATTATATTCTTTATTCAGTTCTGTACAAAACTGAAGTTTCATTGTTGTATCTTAAATAGTTCTGGTGTTAAGAATTTTTAAACATGCCATTGAAAACCTCAGTACCCAGGGAATACCGAGCCATGAAAAATGCTGTAGTCTGTGAGAGTTAAACACAATATGGCAGTATGACAAGTGGTGAAAATACTAAGAAAGACCATTATTCTTCAGCATTTTATATTGTATCAGCTGAGGTTCCCAGTGTTGCCAAGGATTCTACCCTCCACTACATTTTTCTTTCCCTATCCTCCCCCCCCCCTCTCTCTCTCTCTTTGTCTCTCTCTCCCCGCCTCCTTCTTTCTATCTCTCCCTGGCTCCTTCTTTCTATCTCTCCCCGACTCTTTCTCTCTCTCCCTCCCTCCCTCTCCCTCCCTCCCTCTCTCTCCCTCCTCTCTCTCTCTCTCTCTCTCTCTCTCTCTCTCTCTCTCTCTCTCTCTCTCTCTCTCTCCCTCGTATAGTCTCCCATGCATGTTATGCTCTATGCATGCTAATCCTGCCAGGGAAAATGGACCGAATTCAACACTCTTGAAAAGTCGGCGAAATAAAAGCCAAAACAGGTCGCCATGCAAGGATGAAATTTCCTGAAAATTAGATGCCTGAGTATTGGTAATAATCAGTGGTTGCAATATGATATGTGTACCAACTGTAACCTGGACAAAAATTGTGAAGCTTTACATACATTTTGTGATTTAGTTAGTAACTGGTACCAAGTACTGTCAAGCCCTGAAATTATGGTATTGATACATTTCACAGTTGCCCGGATTGTGTTTTGGTGGTTTTTGAAAATCAAAAGAAAACTGTTTACCTCAGATATTGAGGTAGCTGTTGTCAGGGGACCCTGAGTATTTTCTCTATTTGGCTTGTAATTAGACTAGGCTCCCGTTACAAGAATCTGAAACGATGATTTATGTGGATGTGGGTTTTCGTTTAAAAACAAAGCCAAGGAAACAAAACAGTATATATCTGGAGCAGTGCAGTGGTGATTGTCTGATTAAGGTGAGCATTTCATCTCAAAACACCCAAAAAATGACTTGGGCAGTTGTGAAATGACTGTGACGATATGCAGAGATTTGATGAGTAAGGTGCCTATGCATGATAATAATATGCCACTGTCCATTCCATTTAAGTAGTTGTATATTATATTTATAGTATATGTTTGTGAATGCATAATGTTATATTATAAGAATGGGGTGGAATTTGTGTGTGCCTATAAGGAGCTGACATGACTTTTCACTCTTTATCATTGTGAGCAGATTTTCTCATAGCCAAATACATGTATATATGGATTCCTGATAAGATGAAACTATTTTGGTCTTGTTGTTTTTTCATTGTTTCAGGTACTATTATAGTAAGGTTATGCATGTTCCCCATTGTGATAAAATCTCAAAAGATGTCTATAAATATGATGAACCACATGCCAACTGTACAGAAGCTACAAGTCAAGTTTACACAAGCAAGACAGAGGGGAAACATGATGGAAGGTAAGTTGTTTATTTTATATTCATTCTCAAATATGCCCTTTTGTTATTCTCTCTGCCAACATATATATCTATTCATCTGTCAAAAAGGGAACATTTTCTGGACATATAATATCCTTTAGTTGCCACCATTACGAAAAGGCTGATGAGGCTAGAAAAGATATTGATGATACAAACGTCTAAAAAAAATTTCAGAGTTTATTACTTTTGTTTTAAACACATTTGATAAAGATTAGATAAAACATCCATTGCGGTCGTCCATGTTATTCGTTTGGAATTTGAGGATACAAGTATTAAGTTTCACTCACAATTTTATTTGATGTGTGAGAGTTGAGAATTGAATTACCAGGCATAATAATATTGTTTTGCTTTCTCTGTGAAAGTTATGGCACAAAGTATACCTTTTTCTCTCCTTTGTAGCTATGAGATATGGAGGTGAACTTGGTGATTACATGAAGAGGAACAATGTCAAGCCTTTTGGACAGATTTTGATGCCATTATGCCAGGTATTAATGCTTTCAGGTGCCTGCCCTAGAGTGTAGGAAATCATGTTCCATGTTCACTTAACAAATTGTGCATTATGGGTGCAGTGAGAACTTTCACTTGTTCACATGGTTCTGGTTTTCTTGTGTTCTTTTCTTCTTCTTTTTTTTCTTGACATAAGTGAGGTAGATGTGATAAGCTATAGTGAGATGAATATGCATATGGTGCAGGACATGATGATATTGGTGGGCTGTTTGATTAAGTCTCAAAGACTTTGCATGTGTCAGGCATTTGATACAGCGCAACATAACAGTTTATCTAAAGTTATGTAAATGTAGTTTCTTACTTATTTACATAGATGTTATGTCTTAAATTTTATTTCTAGTAAAAATAATATGTTTCTGTAAGATGTCAATTGAAATTCAGTTTGAGTCAAATTTAATATTCCAGAATGATTATCAATATTACCAGTAATTTGTATAGAGATTACAGTTGCAAAATCTCAAACTTAAAGAACAGGCTACTAGAACACATAGCAAAGTATACCACGTTTTGTGAAATAAATGAAAGACATAAACTTCACTCATTTTGGCTCTACCTGAATGAGCTCATCTAGTGATGTGATTGGCTTCTTTCTTTTTAGTTGCCAGTGTTTTTGTCCGTGTTTGTTGGGCTCAGGTCCATGGCTAACTTACCTGTGGAGAGCATGAAGACTGGTGGAATGTTGTGGTTTCCAGATCTCACTGTAGCAGAACCATTGTATGGCCTTCCTCTTATGACTGCTCTCACATTTTGGATGACTATTGAAGTAAGTAAGGAAATATCATACAATCATAAAACATTGTGTGCAATTCATCCCTCAGCCTGTGCAGACTTAAATGTCATAGATACTGGAAACTTATAAACACAGTGCAGCTGGAGAAAAACTTGGGTGTATGGCAAATTTGGGTTAGAACTGTTTATGGATATGGTACAGAATGCCCGTGGCCTTGCAAGACAGGATGGAAGAACTGATGTTCATGTAAACCTTGCAGCATATGTCCGTGCATTTTCCATTCTCTGTGTTCCCACAAGTTGTTTGGTTCAAGGTTGTTGTGCATGCAACGACAGTATTCTGATATCAGAATTAGTTTACCATATATACAGTGGAACAAGATGTTATGATCTGCTAAAAATGTCCAATACAAAGGGCAAATAAGAAGGCAAGCTTGCAAGAAAAATACCCTCTTTCTTGTTTTTTCTGTTTGTTTTGTCGCCTCCATTGTTAACATGCCATGTACTTCAGTATAATGTGAAATTGACGACAGGTCTCTGCCTTCATATGGATACTGATTCATTTTCTTTCGCTGGTAGTAGCCGTGTTTGGATAAACTTATGAGATAGGCAAAGTCAGATGCAAAAGATAGAAATAGATGAGCTGCATTTCCAGTTGTTTCCATACTATATCATTCAACAAAGGTGAACAGACTGATCACACAGTAATAATATAGGCATGTGGACAGAAAGCCCAGTATGTACACAGAATATATGTACAGAGTGCAGCAGAGGTTAGTGAGGATCAGTGATTCTGTTATCGCACATCACTGGTAGATACAGGACAATGCATGTCTGACAAAGCTACCCAGTTGTAGCCTACTGGGCCGGCCGAGTGATGAATCATCGCTTTCAACTGACTGTGCATGATGTGCTTTCACTGCACAGGGTCAATAAGGCAAAAACGCATACTAAACCTAAGCAAGAGATGGCCAGATGGGGCCACAACTTGCAAGGCGGGTGGGGTACATTGTGGCAGGCAAAGCACAATACATGTCTAGCTCCCTACACTGCTGTACTGTTACTATAGCGGGTATTTTGATTATCAATTGATATTATTCAAGTAAATTATTATATAATATAGCTTATATACCAGAAGAAAACAGGGATTTGTTATTCTCTTGGTTGCTGGGGCCTCGTTAATACCAGTGTTAAGAATTCGTATTGGTGTGCAACAGGAAAAGCTCCAAAGAACAGTTTACCAACTTGACAACTCTGATTAATTTATATATTTTTATTTTATAATGATGTTATTAATATTGGTGATGTGGAAAATGTAGACTCCTACTTTCTTGACACTGAGAATATGAGAATGATCTCATTTGCCTGAGAGCGTTATAGTGAAACGCATTGCCACATAATCTAGATAATTAAGATCCATCGTACACACTCGCATTCAAATAACATCCTTCCAAACTCTCACTTATGAAGAATTTGATACAATGAAATTCACGAACAAATTTTAACCAGGAACTTGCCCAATAGCCATAATCTAATCGATCGGCTAACTCAAATGATGCAGGTATACATGTACTTCTTTATAATCAAACTTGGTAAAAGTCATCTTCAGGTAGTTACTGGATCGTATTCATAAAAGGGTGGCAGAAATGCTTTTGCCAAAAAGATAGTCATAACGATATAGTTGTACATGTATACTAAAAATTATTTGATTGCAAAAAAATTTTTCACTTTTGAAAGGAAGTTTATGAGTTTTACATGAATAATGAACTAATTAGGTAAACATGGGAACTTTTGTAATGACTGTCTAGAAGACAGACTTCGCAAGTCTCCCCGTTTTGGGGGAGTCTCTGTTTTTATGATAAAACCCCGCCCTCCCCATGTTCCTTTGAAATCTCCCCGTTTCCGAGAAAAGGGGAAAGAAAAAAAATTCAGCCAAGTTTTGCCGATCACACGAAAATTACTAATTATGCTTTTTCATAGTGACCCTTGGATCACACAGTGTATGTATTTTTCTTTGAGGAGCGTGGGACAGTGCCCACTCAGTTGGGGGTAGGGAGGGTTGGGCAGGAACTAACGTAGGTCCCTGTGGCATCTGCGGGCTACCCCTTGCCCTCCCCCGGTTTTGTTGTTGTGCTGGTGGCTGAGCATGTGTCCACTACTTTTTTCATTTTATTGTTGACAACCGCCAGAGTGTACTGTACTCCGTGACCTGACCTTCTTTTCTAGTGAGTAGTTTTTTTCCTCGCTCGCTTGTTGTCAGGTGTTTTGACTCGTTCAGTAAATATTAGTATGTTCCCGAACATTCGATAACACTGTGGATAAGGATGTTTACGCCAGATTTGGCCTTGAGTGATGTAACCTGATGACGTATTGATGCGTGATTGGTTAGTTTGTGCGAGGGCAAACGTAACGTTTATTTTGGGAACTTTCTGTAGGAATGTTTATATATATAGACCTGTGTGAGTGGTTGGTCGGTGAGTAAGTGAGTTTCCTTTTGTGTGGCGTAGATATTTAGTTTCGCTGGTGTCTTCCTAGTAATTTATTGTTCACTATACAGTTATTAAACTTTAGTATTATTTAATCTATCGTCGGATCTCGTGTTTATTTATTTTACAGCTGTAATAGTTTCGTTTTCTAAAGGGTTGTAGTTAGATCAACTAACTCCCCCCTACTATAACGTGCTAGAACAACCTCAGCTGTTACATATTGGGGGCTCGTCCGGGATCCGACCATATTCGAGCGGACCAGATCAAAATTACTAGATTTATTTACATAGTTTATTGTAGAATATCATCGACAAGCTATCTACAACATGTCGGAGGTTATTGGAAGGCTTAGCCAGGAAGCGGACGCTATGGAGCTCACTGGGCAGGAGAGACGGGACTACCTCCGTGAAGGCCTAGAAAGAGAAAGACAGCTGGAGGCTGAACGACAGGAGAAGGAGGCTGAACGACAGCTGGAAAGGGAAAAGATGAACCACGAGTTGGAGATAGAGAGGATGCGCCAGCAACGCAACGACTCAGCGCAGAAGACCGACGACCACGCCAGTTCTAAGAGACCTAAGCTACCTGCATTTCAGGACAAGAAGGACGATCTGGATAGCTGGTTGCTGCGGTTTGAGAGGTTTGCCGAGACAGCTGTATGGCCCAGATCCACCTGGACGACATCACTGTCTGCCCTGCTGACCGGGAGAGCTTTGGAGTGCTTCTGCAGACTACCGATCGACGAAGCCAAGGACTACGACAAGGTCAAGGAAGCGTTGCAGAAGAGGTACAACCTGTCAGAGGACGGATACAGACTCATGTTCAGACAAGGTAAGCCTGAAGATGGAGACGATGTTGGAATGTTTTTGACCAGGATCAAGACCTATTTAGAGAGGTGGATAAAGCTGTCGAAGACGGAGGAGACCTACGAAGGAGTGAGAGATCTGTTCGTCAGAGAGCAATTCATGGATGCCTGCCCACCAGACCTTGCAACCCATGTGAGGGAGAGGAAACCAAAGACGCTACAGGACATCGCAGATTCAGCAGAGGCGTACCTGGTAGCGAGGAACCGGACGCTCAGCGGGAGCGCCAGACTGCAGAGCCGGCCAGTGCGACAGAGGCCCAACGGAGACAGAAGCCCACAGGTCTGCCATAGGTGCCAGAGGCCGGGACACAAGGCGACGGAGTGTCGTGCAAAGTTAAACGACAAAGGTGAGTTGAAATGTTACCTTTGTGGAAAGCCAGGCCACGTTCGGAGGATGTGTCCAGCCCAGAAGGATATGGGACGAGGCAAGCCGAACAAGGCGGCGGCGGCCGTAGTGATAGCGGCGGACGAGTCGTCGAGACAGGATGCGACGACGGCTGACACCAGCATCAACGTTCAAGCGGTAATGAAGGACGGGAAGCTACAGTTAGCGGTGCCTGTTACTTGCGGAGGATGCAGTGACGGAAGGACCGTGGAGAAACTGAAGTTACCAGTGATGAAGGGCTTGATTGGAAATCGAGCGGTAGATGTCCTAAGAGATACCGGCTGTGAAGGTGTAGTGGTGCGGCGAGCACTGGTGGACGACGGACAGCTCACCGGTGGGAAGAAACTTATCGCGAGGATCAATAACTCCTTGCTAGCGGCGGAGGAAGCCGTTATCGACGTGAAGACGCCTTACCTGACGGGCAAAGTGACGGCGCTGTGTCTCCCGGAGACCATCTGCGACCTAGTAGTCGGGAACGTGGACGGAGCGAAGGATCCGTACGACCCTGATGCTGAGGTGATGGTAGGAGCGGTGACCACGAGGGCCCAGGAGAAGAGGAAGGACCGGTCTACGTCGCTGAAGGTGCCGAGGGCAGAACGGCACGCGGGAGTGGATAGAGAGGAACTTATCCGACTCCAAGAAGAAGACGAAGTCATTAGGAAGTTAGAGCAGAAGAAGATCCCAACTAATAGAGGCAATAAATCTGTTCATTTTGAGAAACATGGAGGAGTACTGTACCGGATCTACAAAGACCTGAGACAGGCGACGGTTATAAGGCAAGTGGTACTACCCGAGAAACTGAGAGAGTATGTACTGAGTGTAGCCCACGACTCGATCGTCGGAGGACACCTCGGCGTGAAGAAAACCAAAGACAGAGTTATGAGCAATTTTTATTGGCCTGGAATTGAAGGTGACGTCGCGAGATACTGCCGCTCATGCGACATATGCCAGAGGACGGTGAACAAAGGAGCGACCCCAAAGGTGCACCTGCAGAGTATGCCAGTAGTGGACGTACCATTTAGGCGAGTGGCCGTGGACTTAGTAGGACCTATCGACCCCCCAAGTGAAGGTGGACATCGGTATATCCTAGTGTACATAGACTACGCTACTCGTTACCCCGAAGCCACACCCTTGAAGAAGATCGACGCAGAAACGGTAGCAGAAGCCTTAGTGAACATCTACAGCCGTTTGGGTGTGCCCGAAGAGATCTTGTCCGACCAAGGGACCCAGTTTATGTCAGATGTCATGAAGGAAACGAATAGACTACTGGGAATTCGACAGTCGACCACTACAGTCTACCACCCTATGTGCAACGGGTTGGTGGAGCGATTTAACGGCACACTGAAGAAGGCCTTAAGGCGACTGTGCGCAGAGCAACCCAAGCAGTGGCACAGATACATCAACCCGCTGCTCTTCGCATATCGTGAAGTTCCCCAAGAGTCGACCAAGTTTGCCCCATTCGAGTTGCTGTATGGGAGAACTGTGAGAGGACCAATGCACATCTTACGACAACTATGGACCAAGGACGTAGAGGAGCCGGAAACGAAGACCAGTTACCAGTACGTCATGGAACTACGTGAGAGGCTGGAGGACACATGGAAGTTAGCGACGGAAGAACTCTCCAAGGCTCAAGGTAGACAGAAGACCTACTACGACCGGAAGGCGCGAGAGAGGAAGTTCCGCCCCGGAGATGAAGTGTTGGTGCTACTGCCGACGAACACTAACAAGCTCCTAGTCCAATGGAAGGGACCATATAAGGTAGTCTCAGTTGTCGGTGTTAACGACTATAGAGTCAAGATGGGTGCAAAAGAAAAGACCTTGCACGCCAACCTCCTCAAGAGATACATTCCAAGGACGTCAAAAGCAGCAGCAGTGGCAATGGAACCGAGACCTATTGTGACCGAGATGTGTGGGATGGACAACAGTAGGAGAGATACCACGCCTGAACATGTCAACGCCATAAAGGACGGCGGCGGTGATAGTGCTGAGACTGTACTGGCAGAGGACGACATGATGGACAAGAGTCAACCCGTGGAGTCAGCTGGCATGACAATCATCGAGGACTGCGACCTGGAAGGCGACAACGGTGGAACGACGGAGGACCTTGCCGACCTAGGAAGCTGGGACCAGAATGAAGGCTACAGAGATGTCCAGTATGGAACGCAACTGACATCGGAACAACGTCAAGAACTCTGCGATGTGGTGAAGAATTACCAGCACGTCTTCACCAATCTTCCTGGATGCTGCCAGTTGGGTGAACATCGCATCGACCTGCTGACAGAGGTACCAGTTCGTCAACGACCATACCCGGTGCCCTACGCAATGCGCGACTCATTGAAGGAGGAGCTTAGCACTATGGAACGGCTGGGCATCATTCGAAGGAGCTCATCAGCTTATGCTTCACCTATTGTTGTCGTCAAGAAGAAGGACGGATCCAACCGAGTCTGCATCGACTACAGGAGGTTAAACAAGATCACAGTATTCGACCCTCATCCGACAGCAGCGCCATTAGAAGTGTTTCAGAGTCTCTCGAGAGGAAAATTATTCTCTCGGATTGACCTGAGCAAGGGATACTGGCAAGTGAAAGTTCGAGAGCAAGACATTCCCAAGACGGCGTTCGTCACCATGGGCGAACACTATGAATTCATTCGGATGCCTTTTGGGATGATGAACTCAGGAGCCACGCTGAACAGGATCGTAAAGCCATTGATCCGTGGAATGAACAATGTGACAGCATATGTGGACGACCTGCTGATTCATACAGAGACATTCGACAAGCATGTGAAGACTCTCAAGGACTTACTGCAGAGGATGGACCAAGCTGGATTAACTGCAAGACCATCGAAGTGTCTGATTGGAACGTCTGAAGTAGACTTTGTTGGACACTTAGTGGGAGAAGGTATGATTGGCCTGTTAGAAGAGAATGTATGTAAGGTACGAGACGCACCCAGACCCACCACTAAGAAGGAAGTGAAAGCATTCTTAGGATTAGTGGGATATTACCATGAATTTATTCCTAACTTTTCAGCGATTGCATCACCATTGTCTGATTTACTTAGAAAGGGTCAGCCCAATATAGTTCAGTGGGATGAAACGCAGGAGAAAGCGTACACCTCTTTGAAGAATGTCATTATCTCCAAACCCGTGTTATGTTTGCCAGATTTTTCCAAAGAGTTTGTCTTAGCAACTGATGCATCAGATCGCGGATTAGGCGCTAGTCTTATGCAGGAACACGAGGGAAAGTTATACCCTGTGGCATATGCTAGTCGTAAGCTATTGCCTCGTGAGACAAAATATTCGGTCTCAGAGCGCGAATGTTTAGCTATTGTTTGGGCTGTAAAAAAGTTTGCTTTGTATTTGTATGGAAAGGAGTTTGTGCTCCAAACTGACCATCGGTCATTAGAGTTTTTGAACTCTGCCAAGTTTGACAGTCCAAAGTTATTACGATGGAGTTTATTTTTACAGTCTTATCGATTCAGGATTCACTATGTAAAAGGCAGAGAAAATGTCTGTGCCGATTTCCTGAGCAGGGTATTTTAAAGTAGTACACTATCAGTGAAATGCATTGTAACCCATACTTTTGCCTACTAGATGAATTTCTAGGACGGCAGTATTGTACTGTAATTGGGGACATAGTTCATCTGTGACTGAATATTGAATTGATGGCTGATAGAGAGTCATGATGTGTTAGTCACATTTTGATTTTATGCTATGTCATATTAGTTACCAATGGAACTTGGTGTAATTTTTGGAAAATGTAACCCAAATGGGGACTGCGAGCAAGCAGTGTTTGTGCTATATTGCAATGTTGTAACTTGTTTTGACCTAATATGATGAAGAAAGACCCTGATCAGTGGTCGGTATGTATTGGTATTTTTGCCATTGTACGTATGAGTTATACATTTTGGAGATAACCATGTTATGTACAACAAGTCATATGCTATGATTCGTGCACGAAGCATTATGTAAACGATGGGCCATCGTTTCACCTTATATGATTTGTAATAATATCATTGACCATTGTTTCACCACAGTGGTGGCGTTGTGTTATTTTGACTAGTAGGCCTACTGTTTACTATTGGGAAGCAATGACGGTATTGTATTAGTTATGGTATTAGTGATGCAAAGTACACTGCATTGTATTGTATTTGTGATGACATTCGGGAAGACACTGAAATTGTTATTAATTGTAATAGAATTAGCAACTACCTTTGTGAGATTGGGAGTGCTATAAGATTATTTCAAGATATTGCAGACACTGAATAATGTTTTGGAGTTGAAAAATATTCAACTTAAATTGGGGAGTTGTGTGGCATCTGCGGGCTACCCCTTGCCCTCCCCCGGTTTTGTTGTTGTGCTGGTGGCTGAGCATGTGTCCACTACTTTTTTCATTTTATTGTTGACAACCGCCAGAGTGTACTGTACTCCGTGACCTGACCTTCTTTTCTAGTGAGTAGTTTTTTTCCTCGCTCGCTTGTTGTCAGGTGTTTTGACTCGTTCAGTAAATATTAGTATGTTCCCGAACATTCGATAACACTGTGGATAAGGATGTTTTCGCCAGATTTGGCCTTGAGTGATGTAACCTGATGACGTATTGATGCGTGATTGGTTAGTTTGTGCGAGGGCAAACGTAACGTTTATTTCGGGAACTTTCTGTAGGAATGTTTATATATATAGACCTGTGTGAGTGGTTGGTCGGTGAGTAAGTGAGTTTCCTTTTGTGTGGCGTAGATATTTAGTTTCGCTGGTGTCTTCCTAGTAATTTATTGTTCACTATACAGTTATTAAACTTTAGTATTATTTAATCTATCGTCGGATCTCGTGTTTATTTATTTTACAGCTGTAATAGTTTCGTTTTCTAAAGGGTTGTAGTTAGATCAACTAACTCCCCCCTACTATAACGTGCTAGAACAACCTCAGCTGTTACAGTCCCGTAGGGGGGATCTGGGCGGCCACAATGCACATTCAGTCTTTTTCCCCCAAGAACAGTTTCCAGACTAGACGGCGCCGGCATGTCTAGGGAACACACTACTTACTTTGATGTCCACCAGAGATGTTACATGAAGTGTGGCAGAACACCTTGCAGGTGGGGGGGGGGGGGGAGTGGGATGGGGACCATCTACTTACCTGGGTCAGACATCTATTGTGGTATTGGAGACACCAGGGCATTTTTTTTTTTATTAAAGATTTTTTTTTTTTTTTTTTGGAATATGGAAAGATAGATTATAGATGGCACTTGTGGAGGCAAGTGATGGCCAGATAGGACTACTGTTGCCTCCTCATGAGCATTATTATGTATACAGTAGTACATGTACATGTAGTATCATTAGGGGGGAAAAAACTCAGCTGAGGAAAATTGACCTGAGACTCTCCAGCGTGGGGCTATTTTACATAGATTCATAGACGTGTGAATTTTGAGAGTAGCAGTTTTATTCTACATTTTCAGCACTAATATGGGGGGGGGGGGGGGGGGGGTTGTATGTGACACATGTTGTGTGTTTTTTAAAATTGTTTATACGGTCGTTCTATTTAATTTTTCTTTATTTATATGTCGAGTTTCTAAGAGGTTGTGGTAATCTCCCCGGTTTTTGTGAAATCTCCTCACTTTCTTAACCAAATCTCCCCACATCCTGCTTGTACTAGTTGGGAGGTCTGGAAGAGGACTCAAGTTTTTGTACTCACTGGGTTACTTTTCTTCCAGAATCATGTTTTAAGGAACATTGCTAAATGCAGTTCTAACATATTAGAACATATAAGGAAAATTGATAATATAAATTTGTTTCGTTTTAAATTCTGTGTTTCAGGCTGGTGTAGATGGAGTCAGTGCTCAGTCACAGACTCATGTTATGAAATGGGTTTTGAGAGCAATGCCCCTCATAATGTTGCCTGTCATTTCCAACTTTCCTACAGTGAGTAATTTCTTTTCTGTTCATCAGCACTTTGATGTTGATTTTCTGGTTATTCCTTTTTTTTTTTCTTTATAAATGAATAAGGTGTGGGGTTTTAAAAATCAAGGATGACCAATCATTTTATGCCTCTCTAGGTAGGCCTTGTATCGTCGTTCAGCAAAAAATTATTTAAAATCTTCAAGGAAATTTTAAACAAATAACCCGTGGTTGTCTACATCAAAATCAGAGAAGGTGATACTAAGAGAAACTGAACATGATTGCATCCTTCATTTCTAAATTTTCATAGAGACGGGAACAAGAGAAGCTCAGAGCTTCTTGTTTACAGATTTTTTTAAGCTTTTGAATTGATGATTATTAATCAGATATCTTGAAACTTGACACACTTCTAGTGTGACTGAAACTTTAGTTCTCATAACTGGTTGTCTAAGTTTGATTCTTTAGTAAAGCATTGTATATCTACGAGGGTGAAATTAAAACAATGTCTATGAAACATTTCTTCTGCTCAACTTCCTCAGGCAATGCTTGTTTACTGGTTCACATCCAATTCATTTTCACTGACACAAGTAATGTTCCTGAAAATACCTCGTGTGAGAAAATTCTTAAATATTCCTGAGAAAACAGTTCACCCAGTTGAGCCCACAGAGAAAAAAGGTTTTCTTGAGGGATTCAGGGAATGTAAGTGTTGAGTTTGAATTTTCTTGGGTCACACAACATTACTGAAGAAACTTGAATGATTCTTAACGTGTGAACTGAGTGGTTCCGATTTAAACTCCTCTTCGTGTCGCAACCCTTAACTGAATGGGCGTAAAATGGCAGGAAAACGAATGCTGCACGCTTTTGATTCAGCTTGCTCTCCGCTCGTGAACATTGGGCTGGAGGTAAGAACTGACGGGACACACCAGTCTTTTAATCTCAGAACAGTGGAGACTTTGCAACTATTGTTTTTGTTTTGGGTGAAAGGAAGACGCCATACAAGATGTTACTGGACTCACAGTATATTCCAACAAAGAGAGGAATTCGGTCAACATCATCATCTTTTGTGATGTACACTCGATTTGAATAATTGTCTTTTTTTAACCGCAGCAATAAAAGCTTCGTTTTGTGAAACGGAATCCATTGTAACTGAAGGCGTAGCTAGCTAGGCCGTGTGTAGTAATGAAATTGCTGGAAGGAAACTGGAAGAAATTTTAATTGCGAGATAAAACCTTCATGATCGGTTCAGCAACTGGGAGTGGCAGGGAAGGGACACGAAAGGGAAACTGACGCACTCAGTCTGCGATGATGAAATATTGAGACGCTTCCGGTGATTCGGCAACTGGGACTAAAGGTCAAGCTGAGGACAAGCGGGAACGGAGAGGAAATCGGATCCACTCAGTTTACACTGTTAGTAAACTTTTGATTTCCCAAAACTTTTTTTTTTCCTTTCTGGAGTTCCTATGAGATGTAGCAAGTTTTAGGTGTGTGCAAATGTCAAAATTTTAATTATCTTTGAGACATTCATCTATTCTAGATTAAACAGACAAATTCCTCATGTCATATGTCATTCTTTATCCCAAAGCACAGCTTTGATATCTTTTTACTATGATGAGCAATCAATTAACACAACATGTAAGTGCATAATATAAAGTACTACAGTATAGCTTGTCATATTGGAAAGAAAAATTTATGCATGAAAATTGAAATCATACTTTCAAGTTTAACACTTCCATATGAATAGCAATTCAAATGAAGATATATTCTGTTGCAGCTTACAGTAACATGAAAGCCTCACAACAGGTGACAGAAAGAAAGAGACTCGATGAGAAGAGCATGCGTAAAGCAGCCCATGGGCCAATCATCAAGACATACTCCTACAATCCGAAGACAGTGGACAGCGCACAAAGGAAGTCAAACATAATCAAGCTGAAATCTAAATCATAGCCAACATACGAACATTTCAACGCTTGTATTGATTTTTGAAGGCTTTCATTGTACAGTTCTGTCTAATACTTGCTGTTGTAACTATTAAAGTTATTTTGATATTATACACATTGGAAATGATGAGAGCATGTTTTAATTGTTCCGACAAGTGAAAGGAAGTGTTGTGTGCAGGTTAATTCTAGTGGGCGTAGTCCAATTCTTCAATTGTGTATGTTTCTGTTTTTTGATTTGCTACTGTAATTGGTTACAAGGTTATGGGCTGTTATGTAACAGTAATTTTATTTTATCTGTTTCTTACACATACACGTACACACTCACCCACCCACCTCAATGTGCTGTATCCAATAACAAAAGTCCTTTTTGTGTGTGTGTGTGCATGAATGAGATGTGCCTTGACATATGTAGCCTAAAAGGACAGCCAAAACTGTTGATGGTAATCAATCAGTTGTCTCAAGTATGCGTTTGAACTGCTGAACAAGTGCTGTTACTGTTAGTAATTGTATTGTAGCCTATGTGACAACCACGATATTCGTAATGGCCCACTGAACAGTGAGAAGACAAGGGGGAGACTGGTTAAAAAAACAAAAAAAACTCTGCTGGTGGCAATGGCGCCTTTATGTCTGGTATCCTCATCTTTGATGTGAAATAAAACAATCCCTTCTACTTCTAGTTATTGCAAACAAGACTATGCAGGCCTATTTGATGTGGTTGCTTGGGGTAAGGTGTGGGGACAATATAGGGTTATTGAACTGGCCGACAATGGTACCAGACAGAGAGGTGAGAGTAGCCTATTTTAAAAATTTTTTTATAAACCCAAGCACCCTCACGTCTTCTCATTGTGCTATGGGCGGTTACAAATATGTTTGTGGGTGTCACATCGGCTACAAAACAATCATTAACAGTAACACTAACAGTGCTTGTTCAGCAGTTCAAATACATTCTACTCAAGACAACCGATTAATCACCACCCACAGTTTTGAGTGTTCTTTTACTTAGGTTACTGTACAATAAGGGACATCTCATTCACATGCACACAAAATAGTTTCATTGTTAGATTCAGTACATCATACATCAAGGGCGGTGATGAAATAAAATTGTCTTCTCTGTAGGAAACAAGAAAATTGTGATTTTAACACATGTCTCTTTATCCAAAATAGTGATACAAAATACAATTGTCAGAGCCCTGCATATTGGTTTAAGCAGGTTCCATTGTATGTGTACCCCTCCCCCAAAAAAAAAAAAAAAATTCGAGCATGATGCAGACTCCCTTGATAAGGAAACTGAAAATTTTCAAGGCCAGCGTGCCGCAACTCAATCAACTGTCATTTTATGGCGGTCAAGGTTGGACTATCATGCAATTTGCAAAAGGTAGCAAATTTGAGGCGTTTTCTTCACTTTTGAAAATGCCATAACTTTCAAAGCCTTTAACTCAGAATAATAAACTTGAATCAAAATTCTTAGAAAAGCAAGCTCCATAAGGTTAGACAATAACTGTTTTATGATAAAAAGTAAAAATCAGATTGGACTACCTATTAATTGGGGAGTCTGGTGGTGAAGTGTTCATAATGTAAGAAGTTTGATATGACAGTGATTATTCTGCTGTGCAAATGCAGAGCGATGTATAATTGCTCATTTTATGCTTTTGAGAAAAATGCAAAAAAATGGCCTATGCTTCTATTTATGCGGTTGTTAGACTAGAATTATCTGTCAAAGGCAGACATACAAGAATTCAATGCGAGACAGGTTCATAGAAACAAAGTAGAAAAAGGCCATGCTGTCAATTTTGTCGCTCTGCATTTGGACAGCAGTATTGATTTGTTGTGAATTCTTTTGGTGAAATGCTTTGCTTTTTGTGAGGGTATGACTGAAATTTGATGTCACAATCAAATCTGCCAATTCCGTTGATAAAAGTGCTCATCTTGTGAGGGTATAATGCACTTCCATCATGTGGTTGGTGGCTAACTCCACAAAAATAGTATTCAAATGATGAGCTTTGTAAATGTTTATGTGACGGAGAGTAGTAGTATTGAACGTCATGTGAATTTATAGTGACATTTGTGAACTCTGGATTTTGGTGCCTCTATGCACATGCTACTACTACAGTACTAGGGAAGAAAGCAGGATGATTTCTCTCTCCATTTTTTTTAATGTAAAAAGTGAGCTTACGGTGCTGTGCACTTAATTCAAACTTTGATATTTCCAAGTTTCTTGTATCAAAATAATCGCAGACTGGTTTTTAATTTCCAGACAACTTCAGAATTAAACCTGCTCCACTGTATTTTGCCAGTGTACATCAGACATGTTTACTTTGAATACGTTTGTCATTTGTGTCAACAAAGAGTTTGTTGTTCTGGAGAAAAACTGAATGTGATGAAATTACTTAATGATAGACATGAACCATACAAAAGAAATCAAGCCAGGTTGCAAGTACAAAAAAACAAATTTATTTAATGATATACATAAACTGTGATATTGATTACCGAAGAGACACCAATCGACAGAAAGATGACAGAATTATTTGTGAGGTGTGGATTCTCCAACAGGACAAGATATGCACATCAAGTAAATTTCCAAACTGTCTGTGATCTAACAATATTTATGGGAAGTCCATTCAAAGAGTGCAGTATGTTCAATAAACCTTAAAACTTTCGATCTCTTTTCAATCAGTACATGCATTATATGTGATAGAATATTTCCTCAAATTTCAAGTTTGCACAATAAAAATCCTTTCATATAAAAACAACTTATGTAGTCTAGAGTCTGTATAATGATTCCAATTACAATTTGCATTTGATATTTCTATTCAAGAACCATTTTCTGTAATTGGTTTATAAAGTCTGACTGAAATTTATGCTGGAACATTGGCAAAATTCCCATACCAGTACTTCCTTCAAATGTTGGATAATCATATGTTTAAGTCACTGGGATGATAATTGTGATTGTTGTGATGCACCATCGGAATATGCCAGTTTCTTTGTCCAATGTGGACTTCAGAAATTAATCTAGACATCTCCACAATTTGCACAAAGCATGACAACTTCTTTCAGCTGTCCCAGCCCATGTCCCAGCCCATTCAAATTAGACTCTAAACAGTTTAATATCTGTAGTGATCAGGCTTGAAAGGTCCTCCTTGTGGGATTCCTAAGTATTCTGCCTGATCTTTGGAGAGCTTGGTCAGTCCAACACCTAAATGGTCTAGATGAGCAGCAGCAACCTCTTCATCAAGCTGCAAATGGATGAGGGCCACAAATTAATACACAATTTTACAGGCAACATCATGAAATAAAGATTTCTTTCTGTGGTAACCACTGTTAAAGGATTGGTTTTGTGAATACATTTTGTGTATGTTATCGTTAACCAATTGAAAACAAACAGTAAAGCCTTTTATTAGCATTTTTACTCAAACTCATCAAATTCTAGCAGAGGTATTTTCAGTAATATTTTCATAGAACTAGAATGATTTAATGTGGTCAAATGAAAAGGTTGCAATGCCACAGAAAAACATGGCAGAAATTTCTCGTTTCTTTTCTCCTTCCTCTGTCTTCTTAATTTTAATGGATATCCATCCACACTCAGTGTTGAACAAGACTTTCACAGACCTCCTAAGTAGTACAAGCAGGATATGGGGAGATTACCGCAACCTCTTGGAAACGCAACAAATAAAGAAAAAATTAAATACGACTGTATAAAAATTAAATTAACCAAAAATAAAAGTGTCACACACACACAAAATTGCCACCCCCAAGTTTGCAAGACCTCAGTAGATATATTATGTACAACATTTTCAACATGGCTGAAGAAAATCTAGGGACAATTTTCATGCTGAATCTAAGCAGTCTGGTCCGTCAAACCTAGTCATTCAATGCCATAATCAGAAAGTTAGCTTCATGTTTTGGGCACTAGAATGTGCTATGCCAAGAAGCAGAGATTTCTATGGTATGGTCTTGATATCACAAAACAAGCCATTATTTTTTTCGTTGAGAGTTGTTTTTGTATCAGATAAGACTTTTTAAATGGCTTTGGTAAGTGCTGAAAATGAGGGTAAAGCTGTTACCCTGATGTATAATATACCAACACTTGATTTTTCAAAACCTCTGTAGGTCTATGAATCTATGTAAAATAAGCCCACGCTGGGGAGTCTCAGGCCGATTTTCCTCAGCTGTTTTTTTCCCCTAATGACACTACTACTGCATAATAATGCTCATGGGAATGCAACAGTAGTCCTATCTGGCCATCACTTGCCTCCACATGTGCCGTCCGTAATCTTTCCATTTTCCGAAAGAAAAAAAAAATGATTTTTTTTTTTAAAGTCAAAAATGGGCTGGGGACTCCAATAGATGTCTGACCCAGGTAAGCAGACAGTCTCCGTCCCCCCTTCACTCCCGAACTGGGTTACGCCACACTTCACCTAACATCACCCAGTGGACATCAAAGCCAGTAGTCCACACTTTCCTAGACATGCGGCGCCGACCAGTCTGTTCTCCAGGAAAAAGACTGAATGTGCATTGTGGCCATGCCCGTCCCCTCTACGTAAGTTCCTACAGCTGACCTACCCAACCCTCCCTACCCCCAACCGAGTGGGCACCATCCCACCTCCTCAATGAAAAATACGTACACTGTATCAGCCAAGCAGCACTATGAAAAAGCTTAATCAGTAATTTTCCTGTGATGGGCAAAACTCGACAATCTGGGAGGTCTGCTTTCAAACAACTACATTGTCAGTGGTGACTCAAGTATGATCTCTCTATCATAGAAGAAAAAAACCCCAGCTCAAAATGAATTCTTTCCCACTGCATGATCAAATTTAAATATTAAATACTCTGTCACTCATTCATAATAGCAGGTTAAAATTAAGTCAATTGTCAATGAGCCTACCTTCTTCGGCAACATATGAACTCCCAAGCTGTAGTCAGAGTTTTTTGTCCACAATTCAATTTGAGCCAACACCTGGTTTGTGAAAGAGTTGCTCATCACAAAGCTGGGATGACCATGTGCACATCCCAGGTTGACCAAACGACCCTCTGCTAATAGAATGAGATGGCGGCCACTCTTCATTGTATATCTGTCCACCTGCAAACAAAATAAAGTGATCAAGTATTCAATCTCACAGATATGAAGTATCTATTCTTTTACATTTTCTCCTATTTAGAGTGATATCACAGTTGTTTTAAGAAGGGTGGTCAAAACCTTCGAGTGCATTTTCATAATGGTCGGCTCTATTCAGGCCACTACCTAGAGGCCCGAATAGACAAGACACCCCACCGTTACTCTATTCAGGCTGCCAGGTGCCTCTAGGTAGAGGCCTGAATAGATACCCCCTTTCATAATACTAATAGAGTCGAGCATGGAAAACTTAAATTCTTCAGGGTAGCTTCATCTAGTTTGAGTTTGTCAAATTTCAAGGAATACATGAAGTATTAGTCATGGAGTACTATTGTTGTATATCCAAGGAAAATAATACAACTGACAACATGTAGCATGGATTACATCCTTAATAAATTCAGGACTTAGGCCTTTGTTCGTGGGATCCTTGAATTCGTCTTACATGAGTTAGAGTTTCACATGCTCGACTAGCAACTGTATGGCCAAGTTAATGATGATTACATGTAATATGTTTTGAAGTGAGAAGTGTAAGTTTTAAACAGTTAACTCACTGACGCCCAGAATTTTTACCCTAGCTATTCCCTGGTACCCAGCGTTTCAAGGGTATTTTTTTTTTAAATATTTTTTAAAATCTATTTAAGCTACAGTGTTGCAATTTGACATGTATGTAAATAATATAATAAAATTTATGTCACAAACAGAATTGAGTTATCTTTTATAGTTTTGAGTTGTGAATGTGTGAATAATCTTCTGAGTCAGAAGAACTAAAAGGTTGGGCTGTAGAGGGTCCAGGCTGGTGTTTAGGTCTACATGTAGCTGTTACACTATCTGGTTTACTACCCTGAGAGGCTACTGCATCATTAGAAGGCCGTGTAGAGCTAGACCTACACAAATCGGAACGACCGTGGGGGGGGTTGCAGTACAAAAACAATCATAACTTTGTTAGTTTTCATGCTAGAGAGCTCATCCCGGTACTCAGTGAAAGGGAAATGGCTCTAGAATCCACCCGTGCCACAGTCATCGCAGTATTACATTACCCTTACAGACTATTCATTGTTGATAGTAAAATCGCACATACACGATGACGGGCAGCTGCCGTCGCAGTGAGAAAATCGCACCTGTGTGATGACGGGCGTCAGTGAGTTAACTTGTTGTCAAAGCCAAAATGGCCTGAAAAATAATCAGTTTACAGTACTTTAGTTTTTAAAGATAAAACAACAAGTCACTGATGGACAGACTAGAGTTTGCAAGCCACATGCAGGCTTTTAACATAAAAGATGTGGCCCATGAAAACGTGCTCAGTTCCGCTCTGCATTACAAAAATATGAAAAATGAAGCTTTTCAATTATTTACCAGGTAAAAGTTAATTATATGAGAAAGGGCTTTATTGACTGAAGGAAATAGGCAAAATGAAAGAAAAATAATTTTTTAACAAAATAAAGTCCAACTATGCAAATGGTGAAGACAGTTTGAATTCCTTTTCATATTTTGTGGCTCTCAAACTCGAAGTCTGTCATCATGAAACTTTCATATTTAAGAAATCTAGCCACTCTTTTGGACAACAATGTCTTACCTGTGGTTTGATCTGTTCTTTCTTGGCACAGTTGGCATTCAGCCACGCAACATCAATCTCGCAGTCAAAGTGACCAATATTGCACACAATGGTATCTTCCAACATCTGTTCAAAGTGCTCAGGTCGCAGAATGCCCTTGCAGCCAGTAGACGTGACATAGATGCGAGCTTCTTTCAAAGTGTCTTCAATTCTTGCAACCTGAAATTCAGAAAGATCAAGGGCGCACAAGTGAAACAAACTCAAATGAAAAAAAAGAACCAAGAAAAAATGGTCTGCAAAGTACATCTAAATTAACCCTCGTCCTGCGGGAAGCCACTATATTGGCCTCCCCGCGCAACACGCGAGGCCAATAGTGTGGACTACATACTGCAAACCGGGTCCTGCGCGAGGTCAATATATTGTATGGCAGCGCTGCTCCTGGTGTTTTGTTTATTCGGTTGCTGAGATTATCGTTTCCCCCCCCCCCCCCCCCCCCACTATTTTCGCGTGTTTATCTATCCTGTCACCCCTACTATATCTAACAAAATGGTATTGTCCAATTAGGTTTATTACGATGCAACTACTCATAACTATTCGTCATACTCATGTAATAGTACTGACGGTCTGAAGTTCAAATTGGGGAAAATCTTGGGAAAACTTTTACTTTGATACTGATTGTCTACAAGTGAAATGAGAAGAAAGGGGCCATGTGCGTATTTGAGAAACCATTCTCTGTCTGTAAATATGAATTCCCATGTAATACTAGGGCACGCCACATAAGGCCGTCTGTGTAGGTTTTCCATCAAGGAAAACTGGGAGAAAATGACCGACTTTATTGTTGGTCATTGTCTTTATTTGATGTGGTAATTAGAGAGATACTGTGTTGTTTGATTAAACCACTTTTCAGTACATGTATGTACTCTACGAGCTGGAAATCAAATCTCTTGCTAAAACTAACATCAAAGTATGTGGAAGTAGAGGAGGGGGAAGGCAATGCCACGATACATGTGGCTAGTAAATTAAGTGCCTGGCTTGAAAAATAATTTGTTTACCTGAATGGCCTGACTTAGAGACAGAAAAAGTGCAGAGGTCTTGGGAAAATGATGAAACGTGAGTTAAACGGCATGTAAATGCAGAAAATTCTTGATTTTGGATCTTCCATTTAACAATAGAACTTACTGCATATCATCACAAGTTCTTATCCAAATATAGGGATTACGATTTATCCACCACTATTGTTATTGCGTCCTAAAGTAAACATGATACACGTGTTCAAAAGGACCCGACTGACCCGACCGCCGAGGTTATCGGCAATACGCGAACGATCAGCTGACTGGCCGATAACTACATAAGTTGTGCTAAAATAAGTTTTTTGCTTCTCCTGAAAAGTACCCAAATCAATTTGTACCGTTTAGGTAACTGACGACATCATATCTCTTCAGATAAGCAGTTGTGTACATTGTCACAGTAATTAACAATACTGATTCAAATGCATAATCTTACACTTCAGTAACAATTTAAAAAACAGAGCTTTTTGACATAAGTACATATTTTAATGTTGAAATAAAAAGTGAAACTTAGCTGTGGTAAGTGAGAAAGTGTGCTCCACACGGAACAACAAGAATAAATTTATAGCTGGCTAATAGCGTATCACTGACCTCATAACCTTCCATGGCTGCTTGCAAAGCATTGATTGGATCAATCTCTGTGATGATGACTCTGGCACCAAATGCTCTGAGAGCCTGAGCACAGCCTTTACCAACATCACCATAGCCAGCAACACATGCAACTTTCCCTGCCAACATCACATCAGTGGCACGCTTGATACCATCAACCAGTGACTCGCGACACCCATACAAGTTGTCAAATTTGCTCTGAAACAAAAAATTGGGCATTATGTACATCAGTGAAAGGACACAATTCTCCATAATAGTATAATACATGTACTTTCCAGTAAATCTTGACTACAGAGGAAAGTGAAAACCTTCTGCAGTTCTTTGAACTAATGCCAATATAGACAATTGCTTCCATCTGCATGGAAGTTATTTCTCATTAATTCAATACTGTAAATCTGCATTCTTTCAATAGATTTATCTCAGTGTGATCAGAAAATAATGAAGGAAATCATCAAACTTGAGCAATTTTAGTGCTAAAATATATCTCCACTGCAACTCACACACAGATCTCACCTTTGTCACCGAGTCATTGACATTGATTGCTGGAACTTTGAGACCACCAGTTGCATACATCTTGTACAAATTGTGAACACCTGTTGTGGTTTCTTCAGAAATACCCTTGATACCTGAAGCAAAAAAATTGGGGGGAAAAAAAAAGGTGTTCAGTATTTTGCAGTATCCGCCTTCATATCAAACTGGTCAATTAACATAAACTTTTTCCTGCATAGTGCATATCTTTATCAAAATTAATGTAACACTGATACACAACTGGAGTATCAGGTGTTTTCTGGAAAAACTACATGATCACTGTCAGGACAGATTCATAAATATCGAAGCTCCGAGTTTTTATGAGGGAACTGTTTTTTTATAATGCTAAGAAACGTTTTCTGTAGGCAACGCTTATGTCATAACATAGAATAAGCATCTTCTACAAAAGGAGCCATCCATTACGTACATAAGCTAAGCTCAGTTTTTGGCAATTTTCGTCTCGCCCCCTTGTATACTTTTCTTATGCTAAGAGCTTGTACATATATATACAAAATCTACCATCACTGACATGGCAAATATCCATTGATAAAGCCCTGACATTCTAAAACTTATTTAACTCTTTCAGGCGTATCCCCGATTTATCGGTGCCAGTCAAAAACACATTTGGACATATCGGCAATTTATATTGTATTCTACGTTCAATTCTTTTATTTGATGTATAACATTTTACTTTACTATCAATACGTTTTCTTCTGTAAGCATTTTTCTGAACCATGCTGTTTTTTCCAAAAGTGGGAAAAAATTAATTACATCCAGACTTGACCGAAACCCTTAACATTAACGTCCTGAAAGTGTTAATGTGGCATTTTGCATGGACTATTTGACTCTTTCAGTAGAAACTTGGTTTAAATATATAAATATTGTTGGGAGCAGACATTTCATTTATTGCCAAAACTGAAAAGCGTATGTATGTTTCTCAGAAAACTTCCCCTCTCCCATCAGGGCCAGTCAATTGGACCTACTGTTCCCAATTGGGTCTTTTGTTAGGGTAATCTACTCTTGTAAAGGACATGTATAGCAACATAACACCACACTGCAGGTTTTTAAATATTGGACCATGCAGCTCCCATGCCCTGTCCTAACCCAGCCCAGCCCCCCTGTACACTTTAATATATATATATGCTGTGGGGCAACCCCTCCAAACATTCATACTAATGGATAGCCCTTTGACATGATATGTTTACTTACCTTCCAATAAGTGAGGGAATTTGTCATGAACCAGGTTGGTGAGGTCACCACCATCATCAAGAATCATGTTCAAGGGCTTACCGTCAGCGAAGATCAAAGTCTGGATGCAAACATGATGCAAATATATTACTATTACTTTCATTCTTTTATGTTGCAGTTTGCAATGGTATAAAATCTTTTGTCCCTGAATTTTGTCCTGAGAATTATTCTTGGCTCTAAACCAAGTTGATTTAATAGGACCAAATATTTGAGATATACATGCATGTGAAAATAAACAGAATTTGTTGACCTTACTTTGTATGTGTGTGGCAGGGGTATTTTGTAACATGGATCAATAAGGAAGATCAAGAATTTTAAATTTCCCATTAAAAGATGGGACATTTTTTTAGATATATTATGCATTGTTCACAAGAATGTAAAATCTCATCAGTGTACTGATCTGAAATCACTTCAGTGGTGATATGTATGAACCATTCTCCCATTGAGAAAGTCAATTTTACTACTCATACAAGCTTGTGTAGAGAGTAGAGGAATATGAAACGCTTGACAAAATATATTGCAAACTCCCAGTCACTGTCAAATTATTTCACCCATATTTTCAGTCTCAAACCAATCCACATAATGTAATCCTGTAACTGCAATATGAAAACCAACCTGTTCAATACACCAAATGTATTCTTCATCTGTCTCGCCTTTCCATGCATAAACAGGAACACCGGTTTTTGCTATGGCAGCAGCAGCGAAATCTTGTGTGGAGAAAATGTTACAACTTGACCACTGAACCTGAATATGAAAAAAATAAACGGTGATATGAAAAAGTGACACTGTTGTATTTTCTGGACCTTCCATTCCAGCTGGATATAACAAGACAATTTTGTAACTGACTCATGGAGTTTTTTCAGAATTTCTGAATGCACGTCATGGCCGGATTTCCTTACCTACTTTTATGAAACATTTCAAACTGCAGGGTATAAGGATCCCCACAAGGACGCGACTCTAGGAATAACTACACACGGGAGGGTCACAGGGGGGCAAAGCATATTTAATGCACTGCTGAGTACATTAAAAAGTACAACCTGGCAGTATTGGCACAAGACGCATTTAGAAGTCTTTCCGAACTTTCACCCAGTTTCAGTTTTCATTCTTCTGACATAACTGCACTGTAATTTAAATGTTTGACATAAAGTATAAAGTTACTAAAAACGTTCAGGTCTAGACTAGACATGCTTAAAGAGATGTAAAATATTAGGAAATGCCACATACTTGCGAACTGCAAAATTGCACAGTTGAGCAGGATTGCAAGGGCAAACTAGTTATTAAAAGTGCTCAAGAGCTTTATTTACAACACTGCATAAATTCATAAGCCATGGGAGACAAGGCATGTTTGGTTTATCAGAACTGAACAATTCTCTCAAAAGATGTACAGTAGATCAGTGGGCAGGTATGTACCAAGTTCAATCCTTTACCATTTCTTCTATCTCGTTTCTAAAATGTCTGCATTTGCCTGTCTTAATTTATAATAAATGGTTTCTTCAAAGGCTTCCCTGCTTTCTTCCATGTGCATACAGTGCAGTAGAAAAGAAACTGAAAGCTGCTGCATGCAGACTGTACCATTAAATTACAAATAAATTGTATGTATCATCATACTTGAACATTTTTGGAAACCTTCACAATACATGTATTTACATACTGGTTAACTGTTATATCATATGATTTTTGTGAACCTGCCCCTGAAATGTTGATAGGTAATTATTGGTAGTGCAGCTCCAGTTCTGGTTACAACTGTATTGAGATCTTACCTCAGCCCCTAGAGCTGTCAATGTTTCAATGAGGACTCCAGTTTGTATAGTCATATGCAGACATCCTGCAATACGAGCTCCTTTGAGAGGCTTGCTCTTCCCGTATAACTTTCTCATGGACATTAAGCCCGGCATCTCATTTTCAGCAATTTCCAGTGATTTGCGTCCCCAGTCAGCAAGACCAATGTCAGCTGCAAGATATATACACATGTATGAACATTTTCACCCATACCATAGCATAAAAACTTAATCAATGGTGGGAATTGTTACTACTGCAATTCACTGACATTTATTGGGCCTGTTAGGAATTCTCCCCACTTATAGTCCGAGGTAGGCCCTACCCACAAACTCTTCTTCCATCTCAAAATAAGATTGTTGTAATCCCAATTATTGTGCATAACATTAACTTAACACATGACAAGGTAGAGGATATAGATCTAGTCTAGCCTATCTATGTTTTTTTATTGAATTTTCTGGGGGTATAATTACAAATTTTAAGCAATTATTATTCTGGAAGGAGTTCCGTACTCGAGCGCCAAAGACCAGAAACTAACACAACTACCCCAGCCCCTTTTCGCCTGAGTAGTCAATCTGACTACCGCCCATTGATACAAACTGACTAGACCCTCACGCCCCCAACATTGCTTTTTTTTCCAATGACAATTGGATAAACTAACAAAATTAATAAGTACCGAAAAAATATATAGGGTTTTTTATCAAAAAGTGGCGCTCGAGTAAGGTACTCCTCCCATTATTCTGTAGGCCTACTTACATTTAAAAAATACATTGGTGCTAATCTGGTGCTAAATTGGTGAGATTCACTCCCGTTTCAGTTATCTTGAAACGTTAGATTGTTTTACACTAATTTACTGGCCTGGACCTAATCTTTTGGCATAGGCTAGATGCTTGATACCCAGGTTTCGCTTCAATAGCGTTACCCATGCATCCAAGAAATTTTCATAACTGGCAGCCTGGATCTGCTGATATTGTTTGCAGCGGAATCTTATCTCTGCTGACTGCTGACATGACAATTAGATCTAGACCTAGACTCGATCCGGTTTGAAAGCACTTAGATCTAGTTCTTTGCTGACAATTTCTTTACGATGCAGTTGTTTTCTTTTCTACAAGAGTCAAGACGAGTTTCCATAATCATACACTTTTTCAGACGCTCTGCGACAAACTGTAAATGTGCTGCAATAGTCCTGTAATGTTCTCCAATTTTGTTTTCAAAGCAAACAAACTAGATTCTACATCTAGATACTAGACTAGATCTAGATATCTAGACAAGATCCAATACGCTAAAATAACATCTCTCAATCAATAACTGGTGGTTTATTTCGCGGTTTACAATACACGCACGGTATTCCATACTTTCCATGCACGCTGTCAGCGGAACCGGCATTTCGAGTACGTAGCAGTATGTCATTTAATCGATAAATATTGCACAAAATTTCATCAAGTTGATTGAAATTATCATATATCCACCTACCGACTTTGTATGGTGGCTTGGACATTTTGATGTTGGAGTATATAACATTTATTGGTTGCGATACTTGCAAGCCAGGTGGTAATCTCGGAGAGGCCTTAAATTTGTAAGATCGCCACTTATATAGCAAATTGTGGCCTACTTTGACAGAAAAACAGCCAATCATTTGCAAGAACGAAGTCCTTGACCTTGTGTTGTGGATATTCCCTAAAAATTGTCACATTCAGCTGTTTTGTCTCCTCAACGCAGTGGTGAAAATCATGTACTTTACCTCGCTTAATTTTTCCATGCGAGTCTCATCCGTCGCAGAGTAGTATAAATCCGATATTTGTGTTTCAACATCCAAACCATGGAATTTCCTTAAAATTGCTTTTTAAATTGTTCCATAACAATAATAGTTATTGAATCGACACGCGAAAGCAAAATTAATACCGGTAGCCTACTCAAGACGTACAAGATGCGTATTAAGTAGGTTACGTATTGGTATGGTAGGCCTATGTAATACATGTGAGACATAAACATAGAGGTTGCTGTGATTAGGGAGTACATATTAAATTTCTTGAATTGCGAGGGCAATGATTAATAAGGCATATCAGGTGAAACTGGAACACAGAAATGTGTGAATTTGGAACACCAACCAATTAAGCTACTCAAGTTTGCTCATAAGAATGACGATTAGGCCTGTGTATTACTAGTTCCCGATGGATTCACTGATTACCCATCGAGCTGACGTTGTTTTGATGTAGGGAATCCGCCCTTACAGTGATTCTACCAACCTACATACATTTTATACAAATCTACGTCGGGTTGACGTAGGAATGCTGACAGTGTATGGAAGGAACTGTCAGAAAATCCGATATGTGATACACAACCTATCTATATATCTATATCTATCTATCTCTATAAAATCTATCTTTCTGTCAGTCTGTCTGTCTGTCTATCTATATATATCTATCTGCTATCTTCCAGACCTCATCTCAGTCGTCGGGGCGTCTAATTTACTACTAATTGTTTGTATGTATCTGAACTGACCATGAGATCAGACCCAATCAGTATGGAATTTGCTCGGAGGAGGAGAGGAAATCGGAACTTTTCAGCGTATGAACTCATAGGTGCTTTTGACCAAAATTATTTTAAATAATAGTCCAGCTGTGAAGATGCAAAAGTACAATTTATTCGTGTGTTGTTTTTTTTTCCCCACGACATGACCTACAACTTCATCACAGTTAAAAACTTTATTGGCTACTCTACTGACAGGTCAAGGACAAGGCTACGACAGAGAATTCTACATTCGTGTCGGAAAGAAAGAACTGATAAAATGCCCCTGTCGTATCGTGCTGAACTTTAACGACGCTTGCTTGTTATCAGAAGATTACGTCAATTTAGTGTGGTTAGACACAAGGGAAAATTTTGAGGGGCGGAGATGACCTACACGGACCCATGACTAAATCATTATTGTTGACAACCATGAGGAAGAAAGAGTCGCGAGAGTATCACAGCCATGAGGAAGAAAGAGTCGCGAGAGTATCACAGTCTGGGAGAATGTATGAATAAAATAAGAGGATACATTGGAAATTTAAAGATGGTGGAAGGAAACAAGCAGCAGATAAAAACTGACTAAAGCATTTTGCCCGATGGACCCCCTCCTCTCCTTACTACCGAACTGATGGAGGGGCGGGGGAGGGGTGGTACCGGGGGCTTATAAGGCCTATGATAACTATGGATTTTAAATTGTTTTCAGTGATTGTTTGGATTAGCCATCTGTCTGCTGTCTATTTACAACCCATATAAGCCACTAGTAGGTTCTAAAGGTAACTAAATAACAACTAATAAGCTTATAATAGCCAGTGCAACTGGTGTCAGTCACATAATACATGTACTCTGATTTATCTTGAAATGCTCACTTGGCGGGCTTCTGTTATCCAGAACTTTCTATTAATCGGACCAGTCATTTGAGTCATCGAGACCGAATCCTGCACTACGTTATCTTTTCAAATACCGTACATGGACCGGTATCTACGAAAAAATATAATTATAGGAGGTGTAGGATAAGTATGAACGCATGCACTCATTGTGCAAGTGAAAGTATTGCACACATTTTTTGTGTGTGTCCCGATATCGTACCATAACATCGTGACGTGCATGTCATGAAATCCAGAGGGAGAGGCGGAGGAACTTTTAAGTTTGTATAATGTCAGTGCCGTCTTAAGGCATGAGCGCATTGGGCAAGGGCCTCATGAATGCAAATTTACACTGGCTTTTGAAAAGGGGGAGAAAATCCTACTGCATCCGATTGCTTTGGTATCAAGACGTCCCTGCATTATGCAAGACCTTCCGGGTTTCATGACATGCACCTAGCATTCCTCAGTTTCCAAGTAAAAACCAAGCATGCCAAATAAATTCTGACTTAACTCTGGTACTTCTTTTAATCACATAAAATCTTCCCGTCGCATTTGCGTTAACCGTCCTTGTCCTTGTGGTGAATTTTGTGATGAGCCCTCCCTCTCCTGCACGTTCGACATACGCGCGCACGCACGCGACA
This sequence comes from Onchidella celtica, assembly GCA_963931925.1. Taxonomy (NCBI): domain Eukaryota; kingdom Metazoa; phylum Mollusca; class Gastropoda; order Systellommatophora; family Onchidiidae; genus Onchidella; species Onchidella celtica. Next base: position 12,095,819 of record OZ007574.1, read on the forward strand.
CTTCTAATTAGTTTTCCCTTTCTCTCTATATATATTATATTATAGATTATTATGGAGACACATAGATAGGTTGGGAGACGGACAGATAGATAGGGAGACCGATAGATAGACAAACAGGCAGGTGGACAGACCAACACACAGATAATAGATAGAGAGATAGGCTGAATTGCGGGGAGGGGGGGGGGGTAAAATGTGTCAATCCCCCCCCCCCCACCCCACCACTTGAATACGAACAGAAATCACGAGCTTCCTTTTGTTGTACCTCATTCTATTTTTCAATTACAGCTACTTGCAGAAATTTCCATTCATCGGCTTGGAAGAGCCTGCATACCGTTCAGCAGTGTATGCCTGCATGTCTTCATCTGAGACCGCCTCCTCCCCCAAACTCGAACTCAGGTTTACTGCTGAGGCATGAGCAGGCGTCGTGTTTCCTTGCTCGGTGTCGTCTTTTGGTCACCTTGACTGCCTAGGGACGCAGTCGGACACTCTCATGCGCAACCTCAGAGTTTCAAAGGTGACCCTCTTCGTCCTGTCACTATCAGTTGTCCCATCACTCATGTTAGCGCGTTCAACCCCCTCCCCCCCCCCTCCCATTTTCCGTGGCTCGGGTGGATACGATCCGATGAACCTATTTTAGCTTCTAGTCACACAATAAACAATATCATAAAAGTGAATCCGACATAATATACGTGGTAAAAAAGGTCATTGTGTGGTGGTTCGCTTCAGCTGGTTTTCCTTCACTTTCCTGAAATTGCCGTAGTCCTAGTATTAATGTCAAAGTATACTATACAGTCAATAGCTAACTGCTTTATGAAGTATATATATATTTTATTTCTTAACCAAAATAACTTAAAGAGAGTGAGAGAGAGTTGAGAGAGGGGGTGAGTGTGTGTATGTGTGTGTGTGTGTGTGAGAGAGAGAGAGAATAAATGAAGATAATAGGTACATGAAGAGTCCGTTAATAATATTACGGAAGCTCAACTCTATGATAAATGTTTTTAAAACGCACAAAATGTGTGGTGGCAGCAGGGCTTGGCAGAAAAAAAATGCAACAAACAGGTCAAGTTGTGTACCGCAAAGTCCCATGTTAGGAACCAAAAAAAAAACAACAACAAAAGGAACCAAAAGTGGAAGAAGTTATTAACTGAGAGTGAATAAAGGAATCATAGAAGATAAAACGGCCACAGTTAACTGTCGCACGCAGGCCCTTCGTCTTTTATGTTTAGTATTGATTTATATTTGGTTCGTTTTTGTTTTGTTTTTTAATTTTAATTTTGACTCGACAAAGAACCTGAAGTCAAAATTTCTTCATCTCTTCCATTTCATCCGTTTATTGCAAGGAGTGATTATATCTCCTTGTTTGTGAAAATGGAGAGCATTTCTTGCACTAAACCGGCGATTTTGAATTCTTTTGGAATTTATTGTGTCCTATCAGCTTTGCGAAATACATAATTATAAATATATTATTTTGTCCTACATGTTGCATCTCTGATAAATCATCGGACATTGATGCAAAGATCCTGTCAAGTATAAAACTTCTGACATACAACTTTTTCTTTTTGCCCGTTTTTGACAGAAAATTTAATATGGGAAATGGTCCTGTATTTTCTCTTTATTAATGACATCTGAGTCTCGGATGATATTAAGCGAGCGGATGGAAATTTACAATGACACTGACAGGACATACCAGAGATATCTTAAGTTAAGATATCTCTGGGATACTGAAGGGAGAGGATAATAAGAATAGGATCTTTTTTTCTAAGAGAACGACTTTTAACTCAGCTCGATGAGAGTGGATTCCCTTGGATGTCCATACAGGATACAGTGTCGTTGCAGTCGTCATGTGATTTGTTAAACATTGTGACTTCCGGTGATCACTTTCAACAATAATCACACAACGTAGGATCAAAATAACACTTCATATTCTCAAAATGCTTCCAGAAATTACCTTTAACATTGACCATGGGTACCTTGAAGGTCTCCTGAGAGGCTTCAAATCCGGCATCCTCAAGCAGGCCGATTATCTCAATCTTATTCAGTGCGAAACCCTCGATGGTAAGTAGATCTAGAGACTAGACTCTAGACTACAGCCAAGATTTTGTGCTTTTGTCTCAGTTGTCTGACGTCTCATCTCCATTTCAATTTCATTGCATTTTCGACAGGCCTCTAAATAGCCTATATATGTCTTGATCAAGCATGGTTATATGCAATCCAGTTAGATGTAGTGTATCCCAGAAACTTTCAGTTATCTTGTGGAGAATGAGTTTGGAGTGTGGGTCCATGCAGCCTCAGGATTTATAGTTATTTTGCTCAATTGATGCTCTCAGTCTCACTTTCAGTCTCAGAATTGTGCTATAGGCCGGGGCTAGGCTATATCTGGACTATCTAGATCTAGATATTCGATTAACCCTTTGGGAGGTCCTCCGCTCGTCCGCGCCAGTCAAGAAAACACACTAAAGAGGGGACTTTTGAGCGGGCTTATAATCAAAAGGTTGAGTTTAGTATTTGTATGGGACAAAGAAAGAAAGAACGAAAGCGCGGGTTAGGGTAGGTCTTCATCAAATTTTCAATTTTGTTTAACTTTTTGGTAAGTGGCGCGGATGGGGGAAGACCTTCCAACCCTTTCCTGTTTCTATTAATGGCTACTTGTGAAGCATTCTAATGGCTGACATCCTGGCTACGCGGCGGCCCTGATTTGTTTACATTTTTCAGCCCAATGGCAGCCACTGCTGCGTGCCTTCGCTAAAATGGAAATTGTAGCCCCCATGTCGCATATGATAATGAATTTTGACATATGAACAAAAAAATGAACTGTTTACATCAGGAATGCCAAAATCTGCTCGTTAGTTTTGTGAACATGAAATGCTGAACAGGGATGTCTGACACTACCATTGAGTCTGACGGACAATACACCTATTTATTATTACACACTATTGGCATCACCTCCCATCCCATTTATTATCCAAGCAGTACAATACTACCCACATAAAGGCACCATGCTAGTAGCCTGCATGTACTATGTTCTACGAGTGTGTGCTGACCAGTACATGATGATGTAGCCATAGAGGGAGGAACAGGCCTGTTGGATGACCATGTGTAATACAATACATTACTTTCCTAACTTACCGCTTTATGGTTCAAACTGGGCCTCTGAAGATTATCTGGTGATGTCATTTACTATAAAATACTTATATCCATTCATGCACTGTTCGTCCTTTCAAACAAAAAAAACTGGAGGATGTTGGCTGGCTGGATACGGCTGTGTTGAACACATGGCGGCGGTCATAGGCAAAGCCGGATTTGGCTGGGTTGAACAAATTGCGGACCATATTTTAAGGCCGGATTAAACACGAAAGGGTTAAACCAAAAGGATTGGAAGGATTACCGAATGCTTCATTCCAAAGAAGGTTTATATGAGTAATATGAGAGTACATTGCAGGGCTACTTGTTAACTATGAAATCATCCGTACAGGGGACTAACACCAGGGTGCTGATCCTGATACAAAATTGCAATGAAATCTATCAGGATTTGGTAATCCCTCTGAGCCCCTCAAACCAAATTGTGACATAAAATGTTTGTAGTGCAAGAATGACTACACCCAGGATATCAGTTGTTCTCAGTACATAAAATTTTGTTAAAGATCTAGATGTAATAATACAGTTGTGCAAGATCATTTTTATAACATTTAACTAATAGTAATAAACTGAAGATGTACCCTAATAAAGTGATTCCTTTCATGCATGATGAAAAAATCTTGAACATATTGCTGTGGTGTAAAGTACTTAACCCTCACCCTGCGATGGGCGTACCTATACTGCATCAACTTTCCATGCATTCACTCTGCACGGGCGTACCAATACGGCATGGTCAAGCTGACCGTGCCGCGCGCAAGCCGTATTTTCACGCGTCGGGTCACTGACCTTTTTGAGACATAACTATGTAAGTCTTAATTGCTCATTGTATCTATTCTAAATCAAAGGTATTGTGGCAAGGACATAATAACCAGTGAAGCACTGGTCAGAATCACAAAGACTAAGCTGTCAAATGCTCTCCCCACACTAACAAAATATGTAACATTGACATGCGAACTGTTGCTCAACAAATTTGCAATATTATCTCATTTTCTCACAAGCTGACCACCGTCTGGAGTTGTCTGTATCTAAGAACCAATCAGAAACAAGCTCTGAAATGATTTTTCCCCCAAAATGCCCACATTGGTTTATTAGTATGTGTCAATCAGGATGAAACCATTTGTTTAGGGCTTGTGTGGGCGTGGCTAGTTATCATGCTTCGTTGTCACGAAAACTACAGTTTGGTATCACAAGTCAGATCATTGGTTAGAGACTTATAGTCTAAGATTTTGCTGGTTAATTCATTATCAAGCGTGATAAGGCATAGCAGCGAATGTTTTCATACCGATCAGATATAAACCGAACCACGTGGATAGCGGTAGTGTGGTCATTGTACATCGGCAAGGGTCAGTGACCCAGGGTTCCTGCGCACCCCTGGAAAGCCCCTGGAATTTTAAATTTTTATAAAAACCCCTGGAAAAAGAGAATTACCTCTGGAATAGTCACTGAAATTTGTCTCATATGAAAAAAAACACAAAAAAAAGCAGGGGAATCAGAGTTACCGTTTGTTTTTTTCTTATTTTCCGACCTTTAAGTAACCCTGGAATTTAACATTTTACTGCTGGAAGACCCCTGGAAAAAAATTCTTAAAGAGATGCAGGAAACCTGGTGACCCAGATAAGATTCTCTGTGAGTAAAGTCATTGTCCGGGGAGCGGGCTTTAAGCCGCTGTGCACAGGATGAGGGTTAAAACTCATGAGCTGTTTGGAGGCCTACTAAAAAAAAGGTATATAAAATGACCTTATATTGAATAACACATTCACTTATTACATGGGTCAGTGAAAACAATTAAGAGAAATGTAGTGATTTCTTTGTTTGTATTTTTCTATGTTCTCAACATTGTTACTCTTAACTTGCCAATGCAACCTTTATTTCCAGATTTGAAGCTTCACTTGCAGTCAACTGATTATGGTAATTTCCTGGCAAATGAACCAAGTCCTTTGACTGTTTCTGTGATAGATGACAAGCTGAGAGAAAAGCTAGTCGTGGAGGTAGAACATATGAGGAACCATGCTCTTCAACCTCTGGCAGCTTTCATAGATTACATGAAGTAAGTTGTACTAATCCAATCCTCTTAACTGCGTCACAGTGACCCTCGCTGATATGCGATGACCACACTACTGCTGTCCATGTGGTTTGGTTTGTATTTGATCTGTATGAAAACATTCGCTGCTATGCTTTATCAGGCTTGGTAACGAATCAAGCAGTGAAACCATTGTCTGTAAGTCTCTAACCAGTGATCTGACTTATGATACCAAACTGACAGCTGTAATTTTTATGAGAACGAAGCATGATAACCAGCCATGCCCCCAAGACCTAAACAAACGGTTTCATCCCGATTGGCACATACTAATGGACTACTGTGGGCATTTGGGGCAAAGGTCATTTCAGAGCTTGTTTCTTATTGGTTCTTAGATACAGGCAACTTTAGATGGTGGTCGGCTAGTGAGAAAATGAGATAATATTGCAAATTTCTTGAGCAACAGTTGGCATTTCAATGTTACACCTTTTGATAGTGTGGAGAGAGCTTTTGAAAGCTTAGTTTTTGTGATTCCGACCATTGTTTCACTGGTTAACATGTTGTTGTCACAATACCTTTGATTTAGAAGAGGTGCAGTGAGCAATAAGACAGTAATTATGTCTCAAAGAGGACAGTAACCTGATTATTATGCGAAACTATGGCTTCCGTGTTGCGCGATCAGTTTGACCTTGCTATATTGACACACCCGTGCACAGTGAACGCCTGGGAAATCGATGCCATATTTCGACACCTCGCGCAGCATGGGGGTTAATGAGCAAGAGATCTGAAAGCTAGTATGAACGTGATATTTAATGTTAAAACACATGGTATTGATATGCTTCGCAAGGGAAATTACTTCAAGTACATGTCTGCGCATATTGAAATCACTGTCTGGTAAATATCCATTTATGAAATTAGCAGCATGGGGTTAGCTCAGAAATGCAATCATATATTAGAAAAGTAGCATTTTGGATATTTCCTCTCAAAGCTTCGATAACGCACTCCTTTGATCCACCTGATATTCTCCGTGGACTTGATTATAATAACAATGGAAGAAAAAAAAATGCTGAAACACAACTGCACGTACAAACATGTCCCAAGTTTTGTGGAACAGTATGAGTTTGAATGAAAAGGGGATAGATCACAATTATCTTTGTCATTTTTATGATTGAAGATTCACTGACAGTAATTTTAGGGAATAATCTGAAGGCCTTGCACAGAATATCTTTGAGAAAAACACTTATGGACATTGCTAGAATTAGAAAATCAATTATTGAAATGATTAGTAGAGTTCATGCTTTTCACATCATATTAATCTCAGTTTAATTAAAAATTCTATGGTTGTGACACACAAAATATATTCTGAATTCCATTTTTCCAACCAGGTACAGTTACATGATTGACAATGTTATCTTGCTGATTACTGGGACCTTGCATGGTCGACCGATACATGAGCTTCTGCCCAAGTGCCATCCGTTGGGCACCTTTGACCAGCTGGCAGCCATCAATTTGGCAAACACATCTATCATGCTGTACAATGCTGTACTGGTAGACACACCATTAGGTGAGTGACGTTATTGTTTATCAGAGTCTATGTAGATCCAAACCTGCCATCTTCAATAACTGTGGTAATTTATTTCCCCTACCTTCAGGCCTCTTCAGGCTCTTTTTTTAACAATCTGGCATGTTTTAAACTGAATGTGTATCATGTCTTGCATGACTTTCGTTGATGAATAAGTGAATATCAACTTAAGTGGACCTTTGTTATTTATAGTGGCAAAACTGTCCCATTAACATGTGACTGAATGTTATCAAATGACAATTGAAGAAACCATGATAATGCGTCAAATCTTGGCCATACAATTTTGTAGTTTTTAAATGTTAATGGTCACATTCTACTATTCATATTTTTTTTATCCAAGATGCCTGATTGGAGGGAAAAAATTTATTATGGGCCCTGAAATAATTATGTCTTTTCCAGCACCATACATCAAAGATTGTATATCTGCTGAAGATCTGGATGAAATGAATGTTGAGATCATCAGAAACACTCTCTACAAGGTAAAGCTTTGGGTTTACTGTAACAGTAAGATTGATGTATCGTATTTAGTACTTGAAGCAGGTCATTTTTTGTGATTCAGCAGATATTGATATTTCTTTCCTGTGCTGCATGCTGTTTACATGCACAGCTATTTTAGCAATGTCTAGAAAGAAAAATATTATGTGTGTGTCCATTTTCCCCCCCAAAATGTCAGATTTACGACATGTTGGAAGGCTTAGGTAAATCCTCTTCTCCTAGTACATGGTATAAAGAGATGCCACCCATTCAGATTTGATCGGAATCATTCCGATTTTTCTTGAAAAACGGGCGTGATTCCGATAAGCATGGGCGGCATTCCGATTTTTTGTTACTTCCAGCAATCGGCTTTTTTTTTTCGTTTTTGTTCTTCCGGGTTCTAGTTTTTAATTATAACTTTAACACAATGCGCCGAATTAGAAGATAGCGATTATTTTATTAATAAATCGGAAGTTAGTTCTACTTTCTTATGGAAGCTTGTTTTGCACGGGTCGGGAATTTGATCACTTGCTACACACGTTATTTACATTCTTTTTTCCGTTCCGCATGGCGGTGACTCTGAAACTAATTGCATAGATCTATCTATTCGCTCCCACTTAAGTCTCAGTGTTATATATGGTTCCGACTGTAATGGAAAGAGGAATCAGTTCTAAACCTAGCTAGATGTATTCTCTTCCTTCAAACTTAAGCTTAGCTAGATATCGCCTAGATCTAAGTGATTTACTTCGCAGCGACAATGACGGATGCAGGAATGAGACCTCGACGTTGTCACAAATCCCAGACTGGGAGATGTAATAAGTTATGACAGGACAACAATCACGAACAAACAAGTTAACACTTAACAGAACAATCCATCAGACTCACACATTTATTAAACATAATTATACAGATAATAGCGCAATTACATACATTATATTATTGAAATCAATTGCCGTACAACGGCCTTATTCTCACACACACTCTCCCTCGGATCCACAATCCGGTAGTTACTCCTAAAGGCACTTCGGCCTCAGCCTCTCCCCTCAGGGTCTTAATAGCACATTAATAATTTACTGGCACCGCAGTCTCTCAATATCACCTTCCTATTGTCATACACCTTAGCATTCCCCTAGCACCTCAGTAGGGCAATAACACATTATCATTTCAATAGACATTATCATTTCAATAGTACATTCTCCCCTCAACATGGCAATAGTGCATTATCACATTCACGCTCATATCTACGTCCCTGTCCGTGGCCTGACTGCCACGACTTTATGTGCCTCTACTGTCCTGCACTGACAGCCTCACTTCTGGCCTATGTGTGGCCTCCGGCCCTATGCTGGCCTATCCCCTGTGCTCATCGAGGTGGCTCTGCGGCCCGTCCTCGACACCTACAAGAATAACATTACATTGGTATAATACCCTACCATTTCTATTCACTCCACCTCTCCTTACAACCCATGAAGCGTACACACACTAGTTCACCTTTCACTCACCACACATCTTACGGTAACACACCTCCATCGGAGTACACACTACTCACTCGCGCTACAAATCCATGAACTCACTTTCATCTATCGCTCATGGCGCACATTGCTATATCCAATATCAAGGACTTCCACATTCCTCACATATACTTATTTACATCATGGTAATAGACGAATATAATATAATACATCAATCATAATAATCAATCAACGTTCTACATACCAGTCATCACTGGAAAGACTCTCTCACTAGTCTTCTCGACTGCTCCCCTTATGTCCGCCCGATGGGCTCTTATTCACAGGTCCGTTCCGTAGGACCTTCTAACTTGCAGTGATAGTAATACAGCGCTTTCGCCTCATTCAGACCCCCCCCCACTACTCACGACAGCACGCTTATCTTACTTGTCTACCGTGAGCCATTCTTACTCTACACCCGCTCTGTAGCAATCCCCTTAATTGCACTCACTCCACTCGTGACAGACGTATTAAGACTAAAGTAATTTATTCGGTGGCGATTGTGATGGAAGGAGGAATCAGTTTTAAATTTGCTTTGACCTGGATTTCTTAAATCCAAGCCATGAACATGGAGAAGGTTGACGTTGCATGGGCACAAACTGCCAAATTGAAACATGAGATTGGGAGTGGGAAAACACTCCTCAGCACAGAATAGGCAAAAATTATGCATGGCATTTGTGCATTTTGGCACTCAAATCCCAACATGTCAAGGCAGCTCTTGTCTGACATAGCTGTAGGAAAAACACAGCTCCAGAGCAAAGACAGGTTTGGCACAGTGCTTTTCTGGAGGGGATTCTTTTTCAGTTTTGACCAAGATCAAGACAAAGGGCGGATAATTAGATATGGTTGAAATGAACTGTAAGTGGTGTACGTTTTCAAGATGATTTTCAACTTAATCCTGTGTGACCAAGAAAAAAAAACACCATAAAATTATAAGTTTAGAACTGGTACCATTTCATTAAATTTATCGTCGTTTGCACCAATTCAGATTTTTTCCCCCAGATTCAGATTTTTTGGGGGGCCAAATTCAGATTTTTGTTTTTGTAGGGTGGCATCTTTGGGTATATTGCATGATATGAGGTATATGAGATTCTAAGGATGTATTATGGTCCCTAAACTGTGAAAGAAAGAAGGATTGTTGGGATACGGATTTAATGTGTATAATCAAAGTAATGAAACGTATAAAATTTTGGCACGACTGACAATACAATTATTTTAATCTTCACAGTCCTACTTGGAGGATTTCTACAACTTCTGCAAGAAACAGGGAGGCGCCACAGCTGATGTCATGTGTGAAGCCCTGGCGGTGAGTTTTAGATTCACTTTTAACGCTTATTCTGTGGGACACATGAGGCACGTGAGGCCAATATTGTGGCCTACATTTTGCTACTGGGTCCTGCGGGAGGCCACTTTAGTGGTATAGCAATGCAGCCTCTCCTATTTGTTTAGTCGGTTGCTCCCACTGTTTGTTTTTTTTGCGCTTATTTCGCTTGTTTCCCTCGTGTATCTATCCTGTCACACCTACTACATCTAACAAAATGGCATCATCTGATTACGATGAAATGTAGTGACTGTTTGTCATACTCATGTGATAGTGTTGATGGTCGAAGACTGAAGTGGGGAACATTTTGGGGAAACTTTTGTTGGTTGTCATCTATAATATATGCAATATTATATGAAAGGGGCCATCTGCTTATTTGAGAAGTGGTTCTATGTGCAATCCTGAATTCTGATGTAATACCAGGGGGGTGCTGCATAAAAGTGTCTGTTGGTAGGTTTTTCATCAGGGGAAACTGGGAGAAAATGACTGACTTTGTTGTTGGTCATCGTCTTCATTTGTTGTGGTAATTAGAAAAAAATTTTCTGTTGCTTGGTTAAACGACGTGAAAGTATGTAAATAAAATCTCTTGCCAAAATCATTAAGATTAAGAAGGTTATGATAAGAAAACAAAAATAAAGGAGGTCGAGCCTTAAAATAGTGGCCTGTGCAATAGATGGCCTAAATTAGGGATGAAAAAGCACAGACCTCTGTTTTAAACGGAATGTAAATTGCAGAACATTTTTTATTATGAGCCTTTTATTTAACAATAAAAGTTATTGTATCTCATCAAATCCAAATATCGTAGGGGTCAATTTATGATTTACCCAGCATGTTTTTGTTATTGCGTGCTAAAGAAAATACAAAACACGTGTTCAAAATTTCCCGACTGACCCGATCGCCGAGGTTAGCTGTAACATGTGAACGATTGGCTGACTGGCCAGTGGCTGTCATCGCATGAGGCGTTACGTGGATGAGTTCACTCAACACAGGACGAGGCTTAAGTTTCTCCCATTGATGTTAATTTTGGCTGAAGTTAAAACATAATGATAATAATAATATAAGAAATTTAACACAAAGAGAGTTTATGATTGATTTCATAATTTGAACATACCTTCTTCTTTTTGACCCTATTACCCTCATTGTGGATTATATCTTCACTGTAGGATTACTTTTTTTGGCTACGAAATTTTACAGTAAATCCAAGCCTATCACATATTAAAAAATGTATAAAAACTTATAGATGTGCTTTGATGGATAAAATTGGCAAGTAAGTGAGTGGGAAACCGTGTAAGCTCTTGCAGGTCAGTAAGAGTTCTATTTGCTTGACGCAAAATTTTGAGTCCTATAAAATAATGTTTATAGATTTGTGTTACTGCAAGAAGTTAAATGTTTTTCTGGAATTGAGAGAGCTTAAATAATGAAGAATTGTTACATCATGAATGGGGTGTGAGTTTTATTTCACTGATGGGTGATTTGGGCACTGTTTTGATTTCCATGGAATTTTCTATAATAGGAGAGAATGAATAGAGTTAAATTTTGAAAAACAGAATACCAGGACAGAAATGAAGTAAATCACATAATTTTATGAAGTGTAATTAATGAATGGCTAAACAAACTAGCAAAATCATTGGTAGATTTTCCACACATCTGATGTACCAGTAAGAGATTTGCATGATGAGTTAGTGATTGGTTATTAAGATATAATTTATCTTTGCAGTTTGATGCAGATCGTAGAGCATTCATTATCACAATCAACTCATTTGGAACTGAGCTGAACAAAGAGGATCGCACAAAGCTGTTCCCTCGCTGTGGTAAACTGTACCCCTCGGGACTCCAGATGCTAGGAGAATGTGATGATTTTGAACAAGTCAGGGCTGTTGCTGATTACTATCCTGTAAGTGATTTTTTAAAACTAGGGGGGGGGGGGGGGGGTATGTATTTAGGTTTATTGTCTATTGTTATTTTGTTGACAAGGCAGAAATCTAACATTACATATCAGTAGTCTGGTTATTTGTCATTTCCCTTTGAACTAAATTATGGTAGACTTGTATGTGATTTAAGTAGAGGCAAAAACGATGTATTATTGGTCAGTGCCTCATTCACTGTGGATGTAAAGCTAGAAATCTTTTGTTGTCAGTGGTAAGATTTTGTGCATTAATATCATACATTAAAACGAATGTTTAAATGTAAAGCTGGAATTCTCTAGCTGTTATTGGTAAGATTTTGCAGTGTTTTAATATAATACATCAAAGAAAATTTTAATGAAATGTATCATTACTTTTCCAATCACACTTTGATTGAAACAGACTTCTATAATTCGGGGATTTACAATAATGTAGTTTTCTCATGTTTTTGTTCATACTTGAGACATTCACTAAGAATTTATCAATTTTTTATCTGTTTCTGTCCATTGGGCTATGGTTATGGAGATTACGGCAAGTGGAAGTCAGTGATCAAATGCTTATAACGTTATTTTCTTCTATTCAGGAGTACAAAGAGCTTTTTGACAACTCGGGTTCAAATCCAGGAGAAAAGACACTGGAAGACAAGTTCTTTGAGTATGAGGTATATCTGCATTTACCAAAACCCTTTTGATGTTGACAGTGAACTAAAGCAAACTTTTAGGACTGCCACTCATCTGTGGATACCAGTTTGAGTGAAAATCAAATCAGTACTATGTCCACTTAGTATCAGTCATTTGCTTGTCCTGCCCATCTTCTCCACATTTTTTTCTCTTGTCTACAGATCCCCTTCCTGATTCTCATAATTTCTCCAGAGAAATGGAATTAGCAAGTCACATACATATAGTATTACATGCCCATACAGAAGAACGAAAAACAACAGATATATATAATTTCTCTCTCTGTCATGTGAAATTGAAGAAAGTGAAAAGCTACATTTTTCTTATCTGATTGGTGTAACCAAAGAGACTATATATCCTATAAGATGAGACAGCCCCTTCTTCACACTTCTAAAAAATCGTCCACACAGTTTGCACACTGATGGGGGGAGGGGTCCATGGCATAGAGCATTAAAAAAATACTTCATATAATAATAAATTAATGATGTGAATTTTTTACAGTGTTACTGCGACTTAAAAAAGGGAAAAAATAGCCAGTTTTCCTACAACGATTGAATTATAAGTAAAAAAATATGTGACTTCGGTCAAGGCCTACAGCGACAGCTGTTCAGTGAACAAAATTCTTTTCCCAATTTGGCTTTGTAAAATACGGCATTGTTCATCACTTTAGTGCATTCGCCACTGGATGGCGGTGCAAAATCTGTGCGCACTAAAAGGGCAGGCTGTCTCATCTTATTGTGTCTAGTCTAGTATCTTTGATGTATTTAGGGGAGAAAATGTCATTCTCTCTATACTTTTGTTAACATAATTTTTATCATTTTCCGTATTGTGCAGGTGCAGCTAATGAAGAAAGCCTTCATGCAGCAGTTTCAGTTTGGTGTGTTCTATGCTTACATTCGTCTCAAGGAACAAGAGATCAGAAATATCATTTGGATTGCTGAATGTGTTGCTCAGAGACATAGGGCTAAAATTGACAGTTATATTCCTATATTCTAGGGTTGGCCCATTTGCAGCACTTGACAGCTTAAGTTACACAAATCCTTGTGATAAGTATGTAGTATGGTAGAAGTAAATCTCATGAGCGTGAAAGAGATATTTGTCTGAATGGCATAATTGCATGGTTTGTTTAAGTCTGTCATTTTTAGCTTTCTGTGATCTTTTTTCCATGTTATTAGCCAAAGAATAACTTTGATCGGTTTAATAACCCCCCGAAGTTTAGGCATCCTACAAGATTATTTTGCACAGATTCAAATAATTTCCCTTCGGTAACTTTAAATGTGACTAAGCCATTTTTCTATTGCCTAGTGACTTCATCTTTGATAAAAACGACCTAATCAGAGCTGTAGGGTGGGTATCTGCAGTTTGATGGGGTTTGACAGAATTAAAGATTCATATTCACATTTGGAAAAAGAAATTCAGTTCTGTGGCCGTATTTGTTTTTAATTTGCAATTTTTTTATTGCTAGTGCAGTGAGCTTTGTGCTACTGGATAACCATTTTGTAGTCAAGAGTATTTGTTAATGCCTGAATAGGTTGGTTTATTTGTACCTTAAACCCCCGACACTTTTTTTTTTATGTGCTGTACAAGAAAGAGGCTAGTTCTTCCTGCTGTTCTATAATGTAGCTTGTCTTACCATGACATTGTAAATCTAGATGGGCAGTATTTGTGCCTCTGATGTAATATTTCTGTGTTGTGTTTTGGGAGGAAAGATTCAATTCTTAAATGACAAGATTTGGAATATCATCATAAATCACACACACACCCCCCCCCCCCCCCCCCCCCCCCATTTTTGTCTAGTAGATGCTGAAACTATATATAAATATCAGAGGTTTCGTTCTGAGGAGAATGAATTTTCTTGGCTGATGAAGAAGTGTAGATGAAATCCTCAGAATTATTTAGAGTTTGTCAGTGACTATATTAGCGGTTGTATGGTGCTTATTACCATGTGTTGATTATGATGTTCATTTTTCATTTTGGAATTTATTTTGTAAAACTTTTGTTTGTCTCATTTTGCTGGCCTGTCTGTTGGTCTGTGGACCACGAGGGCCTGAGTGATGAAACCATTCCTCAATGTTTGTACTTCATTTCATGTTCAAGTTTCAATGCTCTGCCATTCCATGCACAACTATTTTGTTTTGTTCACTGGAAACATAAGGATCTGTGGATGAGAGTAGATGCAGGATACAGGCTGCAGAGTGTGAGATTTGAGATGTCCAGTTAATCTAGCAGTGGGAATGAATGCATTCTAGTTGGGATTTCACCAGTCACTGTTTATTGGGTACATTGTAATTATAAGAGCTGTTGAACGTTTGTGTTGTTTATTGTGAGACTTCTTCATCATTCTCTTGAACATAGCGGAGAGTTTCAGTTCTTGTGACTACTGTTGTGTTTCATTACTTTGAAAGTCCACATGATGTGATGATTTCAGGAGTTCAGGAGATGAGGAAAATATATGCGTCCTTGTTATATTTTATGTATAAAATCATAAGGATATGTTATTTCATACATTTATGGTAGTATGCCGGAATCAGGAGGGATAATGTTTTGCTTCATAATAAATCTTTATCATCTCATGTTTCATACACTTGTGAACAAAAGATTATTTATTAATTTCACCGTAACTATTCAAGAACTGGGTCAGCTGTGATTATGAAATGACCTGTCTCCAGTGATCACTGGCTGTGCTCCAGTTAGAAGTTTGTCTTCAAAATTCATCCCTTCATTTCCATTTACAGTTATGATTATTATTTTTAAAACATGTCCAGCAACTTCTATGTGAAATTGAAAACCCTTTGATAGCATCAAGTTTTCCTTCAACTGCCGTGACATAAACAAGGCAGTGAGCTTCTTTGTGCTGCTGGATAAGAATGTAACTGTCTGTTGATTTAACATCTTTGATCTTTATAATACGTCCTACTGAAACAACTGTATGCTTTGTACCACAACAATTTCCCCGAAATTTGATGACATGCAGAGTTGCCAAACCTCCCGAGTTGCGCGGGAGACTCCCGAGATTTTGTTGTTTCTCCCGACAGAGGCCTTAAACTCCCGAGTTTTCCCGTTTCATATGAAAAAAAAATTCATATCTGCGTTCAGTCTCCGCTGTCACTGGATTAGTCACTATAATGAACAGTGTCAATAAAAATCTCAATAATTCTGGAGTCCAAAGCATGCTACACATCACAAATTTCAGAGTAAAAATACCTGTTGTGAATGTGGAGTTGTAGATCTCATTGATAAACATTCATCATAGACATTCGTTCCTTGGTGTCGATAGTTAAACATTTATCATCAGTTTATACTTTTTTATGTCTGGTAATGTAGGTGAATATGTTATGCCAGAGTTTATCCAGGATTTTTGTTTATTATTGTGAAGACAATTTTTGTATATATATAAGTTGATGACTAATTTTGATGGACAGTATGAATGACATTGACACAATATAACATTGCGTGTTGTAGATAACGTGTGAAATTGCTCTGTTATTCTGTGATGATTATGTTTCATTCAGTAGTACTGTATACATGTTCCATGGGTTTGTGTTGGTGAGTAACTGTAACCATGATATTGAATGTACATTGTTAACCTAGATAATTTTCTCAGTTTCTCATTGTATTCTGCTCACAATTCATACTAATTTATGGTGAAATGACTCTTAAAATGATGTTCATTTCAATATTTTGGACAGAGGAATGGAAAGTTTTAGAACTTGACTGCATTATTATTTCTTGAGAATAATAGCCCACATTTCTTTTCTCGTTGCAGGAAGCTAATACCTAAAACTGTGGGAAAATTTTAGCGTTTAATTACTTGTACGTTGACATAAACAGATGCACACTCATTGTGTTGATAAGATTTTCCACGACAAAGAAAAAGGTGTTAGATGTTATCAACTGTGACAGTAATGATCCCTCTATAGCAAAGGCTTTGGGAGTAAACTAAGCGCACTAGCCAGTGTTTTTTGCCCCTCTTGGATTCATTGTATTTCAAAATCATGATGAAAACTTTCTGTGATTATGACACACTGCAATATTTGACTACAATTGAAGCAGATAGTTCTATACTATGCCCTAGAGCACCTGAACTCGAAAACAAACTGTATAGTTGTGCATAAAGATGAGCAAATTTTCAGTTCAAAGCATGTTAAAGCAGGACTGTTGCTATGAGGGCGAGGCATTTTGATGGAAGTAAACTTTTCAGTCATACATAAAACACCGTTTGTTCAATATCTTAACTGAATGCTGTTTGTGGCTTGGGCACAATATAGAACTAAACCCTTCAATTGCCTGATTGTGAATTTGAGCAGTTCACTGTGCTGTTTCGTCCACCGGTAGTGTAGTTACTTGTCATGTCAATAAACAGATTGTATATAAGCTACAGTTTTCTTGGTTTTCTGTTTGTCTCAAGCTGAAATGATCCAAGTACTTACGTCTTCAGTGAAAATTGACTTTTACTTCAGGTGGCTGTTTTCAACTTTTCATTCATAAAACATCCCCTATACTTATAGTATGAATTATTTGCAGGTAATGCATGCGGGCTTCAAACTTATGCATGCTCAAGCTATATGAACATGATAAGTTTGCATTAATCTGTTTGTGGGTGATAATATCAGCGACTGTGAATGTTATTGCATAAAATAAACAACATGCTGCAAACAGAAACCACCAGTTAAGTTTGAAAATGAACTGAAGAAGGACATGACAGTAAGAATTTATTTTTAAATACAAAATTCTGAAGATTACAGATTTACTGTCAGACAAAATAAAACTTGAAGTTTTAACAAAATGCATAACTGTATTATATGTTTGTTTGGGTAAAATAAATGTTTTGCTAATCCACTTCATCATGTAAAATAAGATCATAGCAAAACATCCTGCGTTTGCTCGACTTTCTTCATAATACGTGTCATTTTGTGAATTTATAGGTTTTGAACATTTCGTCGTCCATCTCACTACTGGCACATCAACAGTTCTCCAATTTCACAGGAGAGCATTTCAAAGTTTTAATGAGATTGAGAGTGCTTGTGTAAGGAGAAGCATGTGGCAAAAATGGTTTCTGTTTATAACTTCAAAATTATACATGCCATGGGTGACAAATTTTCCTTTGACACGCAAAAACAAAAAGAAAAGAAAAACATACCACATATTGGACTTTTCTTTCCTGTATCTCCAGCTCCTTGTCATAAACTATATTTCATCAGGTCATTGATTTTTCTTTTGGTAAGGCCTCAGCAATCTCTTCCTCTGCCAAGCTCACTATTATCTGATCCATTCTGGCTCACAACACAAGACAACTTGCCTTTCTCTTGCAAGTACAGCTGTGGCCCCTGACACAAAAAACTGACCCATCATGCGCTAGTTACATTAACAAAGTAACATTTTTCCAGGAAATGTTCCACCTTTTTGGCCTTTATCTTTTTGTTCTTTTAAAAAATTTTTTGTAAACTTGAGGTTTGTCTGTCTAATACTAATACTGTAATAGAGTAATTCCCATTAGATCTACACATTGTATTTCTGTCATGACTAGACTGAATGACTGACTATTTTGGTTCAAGATATAAGCACACCTTTTAAGAGCATCCATTGATACAAGTAAAAAAAAAGTGTATTATGTAGTCTACAAACAATACATATGCCTGGGAAAAGGGAGGGTAATATACAGCAGAAAAAATAAGCTAGGAGCAGTGAGGGTAAACATTTGCACTTTAAATTAAGACTCATAGAGGCAAAAATATTTGACGGTACCACAATTTTTTTTTCCCCATGCAATTACCCTGACAGTAAAAGTTCCAACACTTGTATGGTCGAGCATTTTGGAAAGTGATACAAAATATGACAAAAAAGAGAAAATATTTTAGCATAGCAACTGCTGGGACAAAAACTAAAAATTCACACTAAAATGAGTGAGTGGCATGGCAGTTATTTTGTCTCTTGAACAGCAGGACTATGATTGTGGGGTTTAATTACAATTGTTCTACTACAACTGTTAAGCCATGAGAGATGTAAGTTTTGACTTCTGGTGAACAAATTTCTATCATAACAAGAATCTGATGGTGACACACAGAGGCTCATTTCTCAACATAATTTCAGAAAATGTTACGTGAAAGAACAATAACCGTAACAAAGTTAGTTTACCAAAGATTTATCTGTCTAAACTGTATGATCATGATCAGGTGATGCCCAATACAAAATGTCAACATGAGTAAAATGGGCTTAATCAAACTCAACAACAGGCTACAGAAGCCCCAAAATGACGATATCGCTAAAAATTAAATGTACATGTGTATGTAAAACCAAGTGAACATCAAGTAATGAAGTAACTTCATGTAAAAAAAATGGGCGATGTATCCAATACAACTTCATGATAATAAAATCAAACATCTAGTTTTATCATATAACATGGAGTAAAAAGCCACTTTAATAAGTACACAGTAACTATATAAACACTTGGATTCGATCCAAAAATAATGCCTGCCAAAGTGGAAACAGCTTATCACAGACAAGAAACATACATGTAATATCAGCATATAATGTTTTGCTATGACTACCAACATTCTGATGGTATTATTTTCCTTCCTCATCCGTGAGAAAACAACACCTGAAAAGCAATGATGTTTCCAAAGAGCACACCAGTCGTTGCAGGTGAACAAACATTTTATTCTTTGTTTCATGTGGCTGAAGAAAGAAAATTGAGTAGGAGGACGGAAGATTTTGATATGAACATTCCAAACCAGCTGCAGGACCAGACATCTCATTTTGAATACTTAGAAAGTGACAATGAGTAAGACATGAAAAGCTCACAGCAAAATAATATCAAAGACAACTTTACATTTTACATTTACTTAACATGGAATGTATTTACTGCAAGTTATATCGCTTGGATAAAGACATACTACAGTACATCATACAGAATTACCCATTATAAATTTGAATTTTATTTGAGGCCATAACATGGTAAATGAATTTGACATTATGACAAACAATATGTCACATGCCAAACAAAGTTTGAATGAGACTTGAATTAAATAGGCACTCTCTTTTAAGTCTGTGTTGAATATATTAGCCATTCAGAATCACTCTGATTCTGCAACAAATCAGAATACAACACAAATTTTCAAGTGTACCAGTTTTCATACAAAGAGATACAGGAGTCGCGAGCAATGCAGTGAATATGGACACATTTCAATGAATATCAGACAAATGTGCTGAATAAGTTGTCACAGATCAGATTCTTCAAACATACTCAGTCTATTGCATTTATCCAGTAGGTTCCAACCTTCTATATTTTACATCTACTTCACAGAGAGTTACACATCAATTAGTGACAGTGCCACAACTGGGTCTGACAAGGTGAAAGAAGTCCTACAGAAATGGATGAAAAGTGCATATAAAAGAAAAGATTATTAAAAAAAAAAAAAAGATTTTATTGGACTCTGCAATATTGACAAAACACTAGAAATCCTATTTCTCACAGATACTTTAAAATTAAAACTAAATACCCATAATGCAGAGGTCATTCACTTCTTCTGTGGAAATCAAAATCTACACTCAATGCAACATTCACCATACAAATTTATTTTTGCTACCTACACACACACACACACAAAAGCAGAAGTTGCATATGTTTTCTGTTCAGAGAAATATAAAATCTATAACAAAACACATTTCACATACAAAAGTCCACCTTCTAATTCGCACAGAGCATAACTCTCAGGGTCATAGATCTTTCAAACATGGTTGGAAAAACACACACAAAGAATCACAAAACAATTCATGACAAACACGCGACAAACTCTAAACTGACAGTCCACAAAGAAAATACCAAGCAAATGAGAAAGTTCAGGCACTGTTACATTAATATTAATACTTCTGCAATAAATGTGAACAAACAAAAAATCTGAGAACATGGAGATGAGTATACTTTCTCTGTGCGAAATATGTTATTCAATCAAGCTTCTAATTAATGGATCACTTAATACCATGATATGAAAGTTCATGATTTTGAGCATCATACAGAGGTATGAGTATGTGTTTATAAAAGCTTTCACTCATATCAAAGTCACAAAAAAAAAACCAATACAAAATAAAATTACGTATATGGATAGATAAACAAATAATCTCAGAATTTTTTTGTTACTTTTTTGATGTTGTGCTGTCATTTTGTTTTCATATTTCACATTTTAATAACAATTCCAAAATTAAAAAAAATGGAATAATCATGAAGATATCCCAGAATCATGTTTACATACACCGCATTGTGTTTCTACTAGCTTTGCAAGGATATAATAAAAATAATCATGAAATAACAGTATATTCAACAGACAAGTAACAATCAAACAGAAAGAGTGCCAAAAAATAATTACTATTTCCATAAAATCACAGTCAAAAACAAACTAGGAAAGCTACTTGTCTCTATCACTGTCTTCAAGCCCATAAAAACAATTGTTTACTGTTTAAAATGCATTTGAATTACATATTACTTTGGAGAACTGGATCGTACTGTGCCTCTTCATAAGTAGGGGGAGCTACCATTTGATTGCTAGAATGAGGCACAGAAGATGTCTGAGACCTTTCATGTGGATGGTTTACTGTGACACATTTTGGGACATTGCCACGAGAAGATGATGATTGGATGGGAGGTGGATCTGCATTATGTCCTGCATCAGCCATAACATACTGTTCTCCAGGGTCTTTCTTGCAAGCATTAGTCTTGTGCCACAGGCAGCAGCCAATGATTAAAGCAAGGACAATAATAGTGATGACTGGGATAATAATGGCCAATAAAAGAGTACTGCTGGATGAATCTTCTTCATCACCTGCAAAAAAATAAAAATACGGAATTGATAGTACAATCTGTATTCTCTTTTTACCTCTTCTTGAGAGAGATATATATCAATTAGTTCATTCCAACATCCTGTGACCAAAGGCGTCTTTTCCGACCATAGCTCAACACACCCAATTCATCTTGGAGTTAGCCATCCTTTACACTAGTACCCTGCTGACGAGGTCTCGCGAACAGAAGTACATGGTGAAATAGTAGACTGTTTCTAGTTTTCAATGCACAAGACCAGAAGTGAATACATGTTTCATTTTCGGAAGAGCAAAAGTGAAAACCAGGGTCATAGTGAAGCCAGTGTTGACCCTCACTGAACTGACGCTTTACTAGGAATGACATTCCACATGTAACATGTAACACATATTCTTATAGTTTGTCCATTTCTCTAAAAGATAGTACTCTTTTCACTGAAATATAATGAAATTTCATTGCCAAAACAAACGGGACAAAAAAAACAAAACGCAATGAAGTAATTAGAATGAACTCCCTTAGCTTAGGCATCAGAAATGTACAGTAAATTGGGGCTTGCCTTGGGTTGGAGTGAATTAGAGACCATAAATGATGTCATTACTTCTTCCTGATTGAAGCCTTCTTACCTTTGTCTGTTGATTCCTCAGGAACTGCAAAGATTTTTGAAGGCTGCCCTTTCCCAGTCTTGCACAAGAATGGAAAATTTGACCTGTCACAGTCTTCTGTGGTGACTGCCCTCGTTTTGAAGTTGACTGCAATGCAATGCTTGAACTCATGAGGAGATACTCCCATCAAATCCCTGGGAATGCAGTAAAACAAGCCACTGTCAAGACAGGTTGATTTGTTAAAATAGAAGTGTGTCACAAAATTATGAAAGATAATAATCTAGTATGATACCAATAAACAAATAAGGATCTCCATAAGCAACAAAAAAAAAACATAAAAAGGAAACTTCTCCCCAGTTTTTCTTTTCAAGATGTTTTGAATTAATTTCCTTTTTCCAGTTTTGGACAGACTGTTATGTATTATAATTTGGCCTTTTCATAATTGTATTTGGCAACACATAAAAACCTGGCAATGTGTTCTGGCCTAACGGTTCATCAGATCTACCAGCTGATTGTAAAAGATTCCAAAAATAAAGTACGTTTGATTTACAACTGTGTTATTAGTTAGATTATTTGGTTGTACCAGAACACAACAGATTGGCGACGAGGATTGTAGTAAGCACATTATAACTTTATTCAAGTTTAAACTAGATCTATCTAGATCTAGACTGTAAAATAGAAATTAGAGTGCCGGCGAGATCTAGAGATCTAGCAGTAGCAGGGTAGAATCTAGAGTCACCATTAATGGATCTAGTCAGCCAAGATGGCTAGCCATCGCCATGTATTGTTTGGCCATTCAACTCAAACAAAGACGACATAGAAAGCTATGTAGAATGTTTCGATGCCACAATGGCGGTCAGACAAGGGACCGAAGATATGGTGAAGGTTGCGACTTTCATTAGTGTAATGGGCTCTGAACTTTACAGACTTTTGAAAAATCTACTGTCTCCAGAGAAATCTTGCGAAATGGAGTACAGGGTTATTGTCGAAAAGCTGAAAGGGCATTTAGCTCCCAAACCCTTAATCATTGCAGAAACTTACAAGTTTAATTGCAGGAAACAAAAGGAGGGAGAAACAGTGGCACAGTTTGGGGCAGAACTATGACGCTTAGCCGTGAAATGCGAGTTTGGTGAATTCCTCGACAGGGCTCTGCACGATAAATTTGTATGTGGAATCAGGAGTGAGTCAGCTGTAAGAAGACTGCTAAAAGCAGAAGGAACAAAATTTCAAGAAGTTGTGGATCTGGCAATTCAGATAGAAATGGCCGAACAACAGACTAAAGATATTCACCATGGAACACCTGGCGCTAGGGCTGTGGTGAGTGCAATAAAGGAAAAGAAACCGACTCCCAACCATTGGCACAGAAAATGCTACCGGTGTGGAGGCCAACACTTAGCGGACACATGTAAGTTCAAAACGTATAAGTGCAACACATGCGGCAAAGTTGGCCATTTGGCAAAAGCGTGTAGAACCACAACGAAAGGCAAGACCACAATGAAAAACGTAGCCAAGAAGCAGGGAAAAATCAACGCAATCGAAAACAACTCAGAAGAAGAAGAAAGTGTTGAGTATCTGTTTACTGCCTCAGAAGTGAAGAAAACTGAAGTTGGCTTTAAGGTTCCAATCAGAGTAAATGGCAACCAGATAGATTTCTTGATAGACACAGGGGCAAGCAGATCGTTGATACCGCATGTCACAAATCCCAGACTGGGAGATGTAATAATTATTATAACAAGACAACAATCACGAACGAACAAGTTTAACACTTAACAGAACAACCCATCAGACTCACACATTTATTAAACATAATTATACAGATAATAGCGCAATTACATATATTATATTATTGAACTTAACTGCCGTACAACGGCCTTATTCCCACATGCACTCTTCCTCGGATCCACAACCCGGTAGTTACTTCCTAAAGACACTTCGGCCTCAGCCTCTCCCCTCAGGGTCTTAATAGCACATTAATAATTCACTGGCACCGCAGTCTCTCAATATCACCTTCCTATTGCCATAACACCGTAGCATTCCACTAGCACCTCAGCAGGGCAATAACACATTATCATTTCAATAGCCCATCAACATGGCAATAGTACATTATCATTTCAATAGCCCCTCAACATGGCAATAGTACATTATCATTTCAATAGCCCCTCAACATGGCAATAGTACATTATCATTTCAATTACCCATCAACATGGCAATAGTACATTATCATTTCAATTAGCACATTCACGCTCATATCTACGTCCCTGTCCGTGGCCTGACTGCCACGACTTTATGTGCCTCTACTGTCCTGCACCGACAGCCTCACTCTTGGCCTATGTGTGGCCTCCGGCCCTATGCTGGCCTATCCCCTGTGCTCACCGAGGTGGCTCTTTGGCCCGTCCCCGACACCTACAAGAATAACATTACATTGGTATAATACCATACCATTCTATTCACTTCACCTCTCCTTACAACCCATGAAGCGTACACACAATAGTTCACATTTCACTCACCAAACATCTTACGGTAACACACCTCCATCGTAGTACACAATACTCACTCGTGCTACAATCCATGAACTCACTTTCATCTATCGCTCATGGCGCACATTGCTATATCCAATATCAAGGACTTCCACATTCCTCACATATACTTATTTACATCATGGTAATAGACGAATATAATACATCAATCATAATTATCAATCATCGTTTCACCTACCAGTCATCACTGGAAAAAACTCTCTCACTGGTCTTCCGACTGCTCCCCTTATGTTCGCCCACTGGGCTTTCTCTTGCGTCCGCTCTTTAGGACGTTCTAACTTGCAGTGATAGTAATACAGCGCTCTCGCCTCCTTCAGACCCCCCACCACTCATAACAGGCACGCTTTTCCTTACTTGTCTACGTGCGTTAATTCTACTCTCCTCCTTTCCCCCCGTAATTATTAACTATCGCTCACTCCACTCGTGACACCGCACCCTGTTGTTGACAGATTGAAACTTAAACTAGACCTGCGTCCTTGCGGAACCAGATTCAAATCATATGGAGGACAGGACATCAAGGTAATAGGAGAAAGTCAAGTCCAAGTGGAATATGGCTCTCAAAGAAAAACACTGAAATTAATTGTGGTAGATGTTCCTGGAGAAATACCAATTGTTGGAAGAAATTGGTTGAAAGACATTAAGATCAACTGGCCAAGAATTTTCACAGTTCACGACAAAGAGTCAGTTCACGAGATACTACAAGAATTTCAGTCAACTGTTTTCAAAGAAGAACTGGGACGGATGAAAAACATTAAAGCAGAAATAAAGTTGAAACCAGATGCTGAACCTAAGTTTTTCAGACCCAGACACGTACCATATACAATCAAACAGAAAATAGAAGAAGAGTTAGACAGACTGGAAAAACAGAAGGTAATCACGAAAGTTCAAACAAGTGACTGGGCTACACCTATTGTGGTTGTGTGTGATGACAAGAAAAAGAAGGTCAGAGTGTGTGGAGATTACAAAGTAACTGTCAACTCCCAACTCCACATAAACCAGCACCCACTGCCTACGCCTCAAGATCTGTTCTCCAATCTGAGTGGCAAGAAGTATTTCTCCAAGATAGATCTGAAGCAGGCATACCAGCAGATGGAGCTAGCCGAAGAATCCAAGGCATGTTTGACGATCAACACTCACAAAGGTTTGTACCAGATGAACAGATTGGCATTTGGAGTTGCTAGTGCTCCCGCCATCTTCCAGTGAGCAATGGACACTATTCTTCAAGGTATACCTGGTACCTTGTGTTATTTGGATGACATTTTAATCACATCGTCAGATGAAGCTGAGCATAAGGTTATTTTGTGGCAAGTCCTGAAGAAGCTAGAAGAATATGGACTAACAGTCAAGAAGGAAAAATGCTAATTTATGACTGAACAGACAACTTACCTTGGTCATACCATTGACAGCAAGGGCGTGCACCCTACACAAGACAAGGTTGAAACCATCGTGAATGCATCTCCACCAACAGACATTCAACAGCTGAGATCATTTTTGGGACTGATACAATACTACTACAAGTTTTTACCTAACTTGTCGACGGTTTTGGAACCTTTGCACCAGCTTTTAAGAGGAGACAGGGTCTGGAGGTGGTCAAGCAAATATGAGTCTGCATTCAACAAGATTAAACAAATGTTGATATCACCTCCTGTTGTGGCTCATTACGATGTTTCCAGGCCTATCAAAGTAGCATGTGATGCATCTCAGTATGGAATTGGATCTGTGTTATCTATTATAACAGATGAAGGAGAACAACCAGTAGCTTACGTATCACGGAGTCTGTCAGCAAGTGAAAGAAATTACTCACAGATTGAGAAGGAGGCCTTGGCCATTGTGTATGGAGTTGAAAAGTTCAACCAGTACATATATGGACGCGAATTTACTCTTGTTACAGACCACAAGCCTCTTGTAACAATATTCGGACCTAAGAAAGGAATACCACCAGTTGCGGCAGCCCGAATCCAAAGATGGGCATTGAAACTTGCTGGATATCAGTACAACATCGAGTACAAACGCACCGATGATCATGCCAATGCCGATGCACTTTCAAGATTTCCACAGGTGGCTCACCAGGAAGAGAACGGCAAAACAGAGGCTCAGTTCTACAACAGAGTTCTGGAAGAATTGCCTTTGACACCTGAAGAGATTCGTGTGGCTACGTCCAAAGATCCTGTGTTGAGTCAGATTCTGGACAGAGTCCTGTCTGGATGGCCTGCACAAGATAGGAATCCAGATTTTGTACCGTACAGTCGCATTCACAGCGAACTCACTCAGGAAGCTGGATGTCTTTTATGGGGTATTCGAGTATTTATACCTGCTCAATTACAGTCTCGAATTCTAAACGAACTACATGAAGCTCATCCAGGAATTGTTAGAATGAAGATGTTGGCTAGAAGCTATGTGTGGTGGCCAAGAATAGACGATGACATAACCAGACAAGTGCATAATTGCTCAGATTGTCAGAAGACACAACGTCAAGCACCTGTTTCTGCATTACATCCATGGAAATGGTGTGCCAGACCATTTCAGAGAATACATATTGATTATGCAGAGTACAGTGGTTTATTCTACTTGGTGATGGTAGACAGCTACAGTATGTGGCCAGAGGTCATCGCAATGAAACACACTTCTAAGAAAACTATTGACGCTATGAGAACAGTTTTCGCTCGTTTTGGACTTCCTGAAGAAGTGGTCTCGGACAATGGACCCCAATTCACCTCTGAAGAATTTGCTCATTTCTTAAGAGAAAACGGAGTAAAGCATACCCGCACTCCAAGATATCACCCTGCCAGCAATGGATTAGCAGAACGAATGGTCCAAGAACTAAAAATGGCTTCAAAGAAAGGACAAATTCTGCCTAGATTTTTAATGGCTTATCGGAATATACCGCATTCAACGACTGGCCGATCACCCGCAGAACTTTTCTTAGGAAGACATCCTAGAACAAAGCTAAGCCTATTGAAGCCAAATCTTGCACAGCAGGTGGAGAAACGACAAGAAGTTAGTTTAAAATTTCACGACCGAGGCACTAAAACGTCTAGGAATTTTGAACCTAGTGACAATGTTCTGGTTAGAAATTTCCGAGGGCCAAACAAGTGGTCACCGGCTACAGTACTGCAGCGTCAAGGTCCTGTGACTTATATTGTCAGGCAAGGTCACAGAGAATTTTCAGTACATCTGGATCACATAATTCCAGCACCAGATGAAATACAGCCAGAAAACAACACAAGTTTCCCAGATCAAGAAGATATTGGTCCTGACTGGGTAATCGATGGCTGGCAAAACAAGCATAAACCCAGTGATTCAGAGCAAACAACTTTTACAGGGGGGTTAGCAACTTCAAGTTTCCAGAAGTCACCATCTTCGGCTAACCCCAGGGTCGAGGTCATAAACTCACCCAAATTACAGGTGAAATCAGCACATGATTCACCTGGTGGAACTCCACCGTCCAGGAGTCGTCCACACACACAGCACAATAAAAAACAAGTAACAAAAAGTGGTCGTGTAGTTCATCCACCCAACAGATACACGGAGTAGGAAAATAATTATTAGGGCTGTGCAGCGACCACAAACAAACAAACACAAAACACTAAGCTGAAAATAGACACTAGTTTAAGCTCTTATAGTTATTTTTCTATTATTAGATCCTCAGCTAGAATACAAGAAAATATTATTTGAGTTAATTGTAGTTTAGAATTTATTTCAGTCTGATGATACAAGTACTGATGAACATTGTATAACAGATATATATTGTAAAAAAAAACAAAAAAAAACAAAAACACCAAAACTATAAACAAAGAAGTAGCATTTAAATTCTTGACTATTACAATTTGAATTTAACTTTAAGCAACATTAATCCTAGTTGTAATTAAATAAATAAAGTCTATTGTATTTATCATCGTAAAGATGGGCATTACTCAGATAATGTTATAATAATTAATTGAAGTTAAATGTACTTCTAAATTATAAGTATAAGCTGAGGGAGGGAAAGTGTTATGTATTATAATTTGGCCTTTTCATAATTGTATTTGGCAACACACAAAAACCTGGCAATGTGTTCTGGCCTAACGGTTCATCAGACCCACCAGCTGATTGTAAAAGATTCCAAAAATAAAGTACGTTTGATTTACAACTGTGTTATTAGTTAGATTATTTGGTTGTACCAGAACACAACACAGACCACTTCATGGAAAAGATTTTTCACACCCTCCAGCATCAGAATCTTCAACATGATTATTAAGTTTACAGTAAAATATACCTACTATTGCAAAACAACAGAAATCAGCTAACAATACTGAGAAACCACCATCATACATCATCATGGCTTGCTTTATATTAAAGTCTAACAAGATTTCTAAACAGACGCACAATGCAAAATGTATTGTAATGTAGGGATTAAATCAGAAAAAAAAGTACCATTGAAAAGGACCATAAAGATCAAACCAGTCAGTTGTCATATCAACGTCAGCCAAAGCATTTTCATCCAGAAGACATTGACGTAATGACAGTCATTTAGTGCGGGGGAAGAGAACAGGTTGAATTACCAAAGAGGAAGACAAAATAAAGAAAAAAAACTGTTACCTGTAGTATTGTAGCCATCACTAAAAGTTTTGAGGAAGACTTGATGGTGAGCATTGTAAAAATGCAATTATTTCTCTTTGCCTAGAATTTCATTCTTCCAACTTCTTATGGCTGATGTTCAACAGTATTACAATCCAAAGAAGAAAAGAATTTTCCTTCTCATGATTGCTCTTTTCTTGACTTCTCTTTCATCATGCCATTTGCAAAACTGATATGATTACAATAATAGGTCTTTTTTCCTTGCAGCTTACCTGGCAAAACTATCAACAGCTAAAGCGTTATCAATCCAGGTGAATTTACCATGATCAGAAATATCATTAAGACCAATCCAAGTTCTCTCATCTTCTTCAAAATCTGAAAGTAAATCAATAATGCAGTGTTTCAGCATAAATCTCTCTATTTGTTTCTATGGAACGTAGTTAGATCTGAGCCCAGTAAATATATTTACTTTGAAATATTTGACATCTCAAATGTACTTCCCACAGAGCTCCATTTCTGCCTGTACATCTTTTAATTTGTTATCTTTGAGAAATAAATGTGTGTTTCAATTTGCCCATTAATAAAAGAGATGAAAGTACTCTGGAAAGTTAGTACAGCTTTGTCTGCCTACACTTAGCTGAACTATGAGCATATCCCTACTGCATGTCCAGCAAACCTATATAACAAAGCAGTCACAACTGCAATTTTCACACAGATCTGTTCCTTCTGTGCATCACGTTTTAGGACACCCATCAATTTGTGAATCAAGATATTGAAGAGATATTTTACTTTGCAATTCACAATTTTTGCTTACATCTGTTCCGTTTATGCGTCACATTTTAGGATACTCATCAATTCACGAAGCAAAATATTGAAAACATATTTTGTTTTGCAATTCAACAATGCCTAGGAAAGACAAAACATAGGGTCTACTCACGATCACTTATTTTGTCAAATGCCTCCTCCCTTACAATGCTTGCAAGGTTGGCTTGCATAAAATTACACTGCTCCTGAGCACCGCTCCAGTTTTTCTTCCTCTTTCTCTTCAAAAAACAATCTACATCAGACTGGACCCAACCAGGAGGACATTCGGAGGCATCTAGAGCAGATAAAAAATTCCTTCATTTCCAATCAAGATTTCGGATATAGCTATTTTACAGAGGTGGAGATGAAAAGTCGTGAGAAAACAATATTAATTCATCAGGCCCGGCTCCTCCTTTCCTTCATTTTGCAAGATAAATTTCTATGCCAATCAAATATTAAATAAAATTGTTTACAGAAGAGTTTAACAGACCAGTACAATAGTTTCTAAAAACTTCAAAAGGCTTTCTCAACTCCGTTCCCCAAAAAACATTTCATGACCTAAAATCTTTGTATAGGTAGAATGCGAATGATGTCCCTGAGTGTTTTTGTTTTGATCTTCCTAAACTAAAGATGGCCGGTGGATCAGCTGATTAGTGTAACTTGGAGATACCTCTAAGCGGTTAAAATGCGTGCTGACTGCATTGTAGTTGATTGTTATGACAGGGGTGGAAAGGCTGGATCCAAGCTAGTCAGATTCCCTACCATCCATGTAAACAAGGGAACAGAAGTGAAAGAATTGACCAAAGGTCTTCCATTGACCATGTTCATACGTGCCATTGTTCACTGTGGCGGATTACTTTTAGCTCGCCACCGTTTGGTTCGCGACGCTCCCCGTGCTCGCAGTGCAAATCAGCTAACGAATCAAAATCAATGCCACAATCGCCATGGTGATGCATGGGTCCTTACACTAAAGATGGCGGATATGTGCATTCTACCTATGCAATCATCACCCTCCATACAAATGAAATCTTGACCTCAAAAAAAGAACAAGCTGCAAAACTGAACTGGATCTGCAGTCTTGGATGTTCCAGATCCTCGTGAAGACTAAAGTTTTCTGAAAATATTCAATAGTTTTGTAAAGTAATATCTTCCTTGTCTTCACTGTCTTCAAAACTTTAAAACTCCACTCCATAAGAAACAATACACTGACACTGCCACTGTCATAACAATACTGCAACTGCAAACACTTACCAAATATCTCAAACTTCATCTGCACCCCTTTGTATTTATGCCTATAAGGATTGCTCTCATCTGTCACAAACTCTATCAATATGCTTGATCCTCTTGATATTACAAATCCAGGGTTGCGGTTGCCACACCATGATGCAAGGAAAGTGTTTCCTAAAAATTTAATTAAAAAAAAAAAAGATTAAAATAGAACATAACAAAGACAAAAAAATATTTAAAAACACAAAATACCAAACAGCTGGTGTTCACAAAGGTCTTGGTTTTGTTTTTCATTAAATTACTATAAATGGAAAAATATATTTCATGTAGCAATACTTACAAAAATTATAATTTTACACTACTTCTCTTGTTTTGAAATAGGTCCTTATATATGCAACTACAAATATATCATTTTTTTCTTCTATACACTTAGATTGTACTGTTGCATTTCATTTAAGAATATGCAGAATAGTCCAGGATACTGCTGAGCTTACAAAAATATATAGGCTTTCCTCAGCATCTTGATCATCTCACACACCATGATAATTCAATGCTGCACCAGAACATGCAGCCAGCCTTGAGAATATATTTTCAATTTTTAGGCCAAACAAATGAAAGATGATACCATGGGGAGTAACATTTTCACAAAACATGGACAGGAAAAGCTAGGAATATTAGACAACAAAATCTGGAAAAGGTAGGGCTTGAATTCGAAAATTGTCCTCACTGACTGAGCAAACCTCAAAAAGCTGGGAATGTTAGACTGATTTTAAAATGTGACACGCAAAAGGTAGAACTAGACTCAACTTTGAAAATTGTCCTCTCTGAGCAAAATACAAATATGTACCCATGATTTCATTCTCTCATTGCAAACTAAATCTTTTAACAAAAATTTTTATGGAAACCCATGGGTCTTGATTTTGTAGTTGACTTGGAGTTGTCCATTAAGTTTTGCAACTCTTATTTGTACAGATAGGGGCCTAATGATCAAAGTTTTAGGTTTAACATTATAATCTGGAATGTACATGTAATGTAAATCAGAGTTGGGGTGAGCTTAGTGTCCAGGGCAGGAGTTACAATGAACTGCACACATAAGAAAGAGATTGTGAAGTAGCCTACCGACCTTCAGTAACAGCAACATGATCAAACCCATCGCACAAGACCTTTTGAGGAGAATACTGTAACTCTGATGACTCAACAGTCAAGTGAATTCGCTTGTCAGGCTCAGCCTTAATTTTCCACTTACATAACATATTGTTCCCATAATAGCTTTGTCCTTTGTACAGAGTGAATATGCGACCTTCATTTAAATCTATGTCTGTCACATTCTCTGAGCAAAAGAAATCTTCAGCAAAAGCTGGATCTGGAAAGAGACAAATATGGAGATAAATAATAAAATGAATTGTGGCTGTCCATCTTACATTAAACGATCACAGTGACATTAGATGTATACATATCACTTGTCTTAACCATTTCTCTTTCTCTTTCTTCACTCTGACATTAGATACCTTTCCTCCATAGTGTCACAAGTCTACCTGTTGACAGATGAACACAAAAAAAAATGAAAAAACCTAGAATGTAATGCATTAAAATGTAAAATAACAAAGATGCTTGGTCTATTTGAGGTCAGTTTGCATCAGTGTCCATTTGACAGCACGTGCCACTTGACCAAAAACAATTGAAGTGCTATTTTAGGAAGCATATTTATTCATCAGGTTGTCTTCAGGTTGTCACTGTTTTTGTTGACAACAAAATTTGAAAGAAACTAACCTGAAGACTATACTTTGTTTTTCAAGTATTTTCATGTCAGTTTTCTTCCATGTTTATTGTTACCTAAGAAATCCCATTATATTTATACAAATAATTACTTTCAAATGCCAGCCACCCTGACCAATCAAACAATACGCCGCCTTCTGACAGGGTTTCTTGTGGATATTTCTCCATGCACTTGATCAAGACCTCACAAAACTAGAGATGTAATATTATATATGCATTCTAAAGTCTTGTCTAAACGGTGGTGAACCTTCTTGCCTGTCATCTTGACGATGACAAATGTTCACCTGTTTATTATAAATATGTCATCTAATATAGATGTAGTATTGCCTTTTTACTGCTTGAGCATCTAAATATGCTATTCCTGATAAATTGAACAACAAGATCTCTCTGATATCTCACTTCATATATTTCAAGCTTAACTGCTCCATGTATACTGAGTGACACATATAGCCAAATCATAGCATCAATAATTACATGTGTTCCTTTTGAAAAAGCACATTTCTTGATGAGAAAGATGCACTACTCTTTCTGTATACAGTGGAGTCTACATAATTTGAAGTCTCGGGAAATGGATAAGACTTCAATTTACCAGAGTTTGAGTTGCCTCTGATTTACCAGATACCCCCCCCCCCCACCCCATACAGACACCTACACACACTGAGGCACCTGTAAAGACCTTTCAATTTATTTTTTCTTTAAAAGTGATTTGTGTCGTGGTGATGAAACAAGAAAGCAGCACTGAATGGCTTGGGTCTAATAGTTCTGGCCAGCAAACTCTGTTGCTTGTCTTTAACTTTGCCAGATTTATTGTGTAAACAGGGTATATTATATATGTGTACTATAACAGTAGGCCTTCGATTGATAGATGCGTAGTAGTGACATCACCAATCAATAAAGATTGCCCCTCATGTATAAATATAATGTTCAAAAAGCAAACTGCAGGTCCACTGCCTTATCCCACCTGTTGGCTGACCTTGTTTGGAGTGGTGTGGAATGACCATCATGCAGTGTAATAATGCCTGCTCATACCTTCTTCTGTTTCATGCCCTGTTGCAGCCCTGCTCACCGCATTGCATTACCTTAACCATTCCTTCCTCTGCATCACTGGCACTAAAAGTGTTCAAACTGAGCTTTTATAACTGGTCTGTTCAACTCGAATTTTAATTTAACGAAGATTAACTGAGATAAAGAAAAAAAAAAGAAATTACCTCTATTTACAGGAAATTTGGTTTGTCAAAGTTTGATTTATGTGGACTGCGCCATAGGCCTATATATGCCTAGATGGGCTCATTTATGACAGACTGAGCAAGGTAACGGAAATTTTGGTTACACACTGACCAAGTGCTCACAACCTAAAACACAATGACAGTAGTGACTGATGCTTTGAGCATGAGTGAATTAGTTGTTTTTCGAGTTACAAAACATCTTTCTGCCGCAGTCTCTCTTCATGATTTACAATACAATTTATCATTACCGTAGGTTGTAATTTACCATTTAGGAGGTGTGACGGTACGGTTTTGCCGTATAGATCTATACAGACACCATCGAAGCAAAAAGTAGAGAACTTACCACCTTGGTATCACTGCATTTTTTCCCCTTAAAATTGATCTCTTTCATTACTAATCCCAGACCCTCTGCTTATCCTAACCAGCTCTAGAGTACTTGTTAAACCCAGTCGCAACATACACAAAACAACAATCACTCACAAATCAGGAGACATGCAACACTTGCACAATACACTAAGATATTCATGTCATCGTTTATCATTCGGAACTTGAATTATCCTGTAGAAATCTTCCACTCGTACACAAGTAAGTTGTTGTGGCGTTGTAGCTTTGTTGTGCTGATACTGTGATAGTGACTGGCCTTTACATCACAGGACCGGGTTTTTCCACAGGATATAAATAGCCACCAGACTCCTGGGGTAGCTAGCTACCAGAGCTGTAGCTACCGAAATTTGTGTATTTTCTGTCTTCTCTTTAGTTTACTTTGTATTGTTTGGGTTTTATTTCTCACGCGGGGTTTTGCAACATACAACCTTTTCTTTTTGCCCAATTTTGACTTTGCTTATAGCCCTGCTGCGACCCCAGAGTTTTTCTGTGGTTTTTATGATATTCTGTAGCTACCGAGCCTACTGCGAATAGGCGTTAAATTTTTTATTCAGAGATATTCCTTCGTAATATCACAAAAAAGCATTTTTTTTTTTTTAGCCTACCTAGATGGGCTTTCCGCAACATAATAATAAATACACTGTAAATGAATAAATAAATAAAATAAGTCACAGTTTACTACCCACGTTCTGATCCGTCCCGAATTTTTCGTGTGACTGAAAGTGGTTTATAACAACATCAACATGTACTGCAGTCAACATGATATTTGGTCACAACAGCTTGCCTTATTATATTGGATCAAACTTTCTTTACCGTCTATTACGGGAACGCCGATAAAATCAGTATTTGGGGTCTCAAAATGAATTAAACCACTGCCGCCCACAAAATGCGTCAGAAAATGGCTTGAGGGATTCTTTCATAATCCTTATTTTATCAGTACACTATGTTTATCTTGACATGATTGTTTTAAAATGTTTATTACATTGTACATTTATTTAGAACACATATTCTAACCAGAACTTTATTTCCTATAAAGTTGTCCATATATTCTCTCTCTCTATATATATTTGAGGACTTGGAAGACAACTTGTCTCCTCACAAGGTTCTTAGAATTGAGATATGGTGTTTCACCACAAGATGAAAACAGTAGTAGGGTTTTCAGTGTAAATTTTTACACTGTGGGCTTGTCTTAATATGTGATTAAACAACAAACCAGAAACAAAACAAAACAAAGAAAGAGAGAGAGAACAATCAATATTTCCTAACCTCATTTTAACAGTGGATACTATGAAAACCATAGACATGAATTCAGTGGGTTACTGTTACATAAATGAGGAAAAGTCCAATCAATTTTGTCATTTTCCATAATAGCCAGTTTATTAGTACACTACAATATATAAATTATCAAATGATGAAATCACATCAATGACAATCAAAAACATGTGTTGGGTATAATGTATACAGCGCCATCCTGGCCCGCCTTGCTCTCAACCCACTCTATTTGTCAATGTTCTGCTATTGCATTTTCCATTTCCCCGTGTGAGGCAGGACTTTTCTGGTGTGATGGTTGAAAAACCAATAAAAGTAAGGCGTGTAAAACACAAACGTATTTTAAAAGGAGAAAAAGGAGAATAATTATCCCACATCTCATAAGAAAGATTAAAAGTGGAAACACCAGTTCAGTAAAATGAAAAAAGTGAGGATATTACATCATGTATGTGCCATATCCTCCCATCCCAGTATAAATTGGTACTGTACAGACTGTACACTTACATCCATAATCAATTATAACCTAAGTGTAAATCTCTACACTAATTTAATTTAGTTAGTAGTAAAACTTCATGGTGGGACTGGGGAGCTCAGACTTGAGTGGCTGAATAACTTCACGGGACTCCCAACAGACCTGGATGAGGAAATATAATTTTTCTGCTACATGGTCCCAATTCATTTCAAAATAAAATCTGAAAAATAAATTGTACAAAAAGACCTAGGGCAAATACATGTATGTATGGCAAACTATATACATGTATATAAGAAGACACAGCAAACCTCATAATTCAAAAAACAGTTGCATGATGAAACCCATAGTCTAACTGTATATTCATGTATTCTGTATATATTCTGTATTTCATTTTGCTTCTTTTGGCTTGCATTGCAGTTTCTGAATTTGCTAGCAGGGCATTTGCTATGCCCAGTGCATAGCAGTATTTAATGAAGCACAACAGGCACTTTTAAAAATTACCAGTGTATGATAATGGAGACTATGCAGCAAAAATTTTGATAAAATGGTTACAATCTCATAATTCAGTCTAGTGCTTGGGGACTATATGCCCACGGTATGTCTATTTACTATCCATGTCCCAACTTAAAAAGAATGCCACTGTAGTTACTGAAAACATTTCCACGTACAATTTCCTTACAGGTAACTGCATTAGCTACAAGATTAAATATAGTGCTGTCACATGTGACATGTATAGCATTTATCATAATAATGAATACATTCATTTGGCCCTATCATGAAATTTCAAGATGTGCTAGGCCCGCATTGATGGGGATCTTTCAAAGTTTCTTCAACATTCATCACAGCTGGTTATACTATGGCAAATACTACTACTGAATCATGCTCTTACGGCCATATTCACTCGTAAGATGGAAATAATACATATACATAGCTTATATCTCATCAAAGTAACTCACAATCTCAACATACATTATTCCACACATGGGACTTGACTTAAATTGCTTTAAAATGTGTAAATATCGAAAGTTTGTTAAGTGTATAAACTGAAATATGCGTCTTGTCTTTCCATATGATGTAACCATAATTACACAGACAACATTATACAAATTAGTTGAACAACTGTAAAAAAACAAACAAAGTAAAGCTCTGAGATTACAGTAGTGCTTGGGACAAAGTTAAAATGTGGCCCCCCCAAAAAACCAAAAAGGTACACTTTGCAAAGCCCTACATTAGGAGAAAACAATAAAATGATTTACAAAACAATGACAATAAACAATGAGAGTTTTCCATCAGTGAAGACCTTCATATAATTGAAAAATGAACGATGGAAAACCCAAAAGTCCTAACATTAAAAATTTTTGCAAACTACAACCTTTTCTTTCTTTACCACATTTTAATTCAGTTAAAAAATTATCTCAGCAGGTTCATCATATTTATTCTCACAGAGCTGTTCAAGCCCATGTATAAAATTCTAGGAACTCCACTGTGTTCCAGCAGTACTCAACATCTCCAGTTTGACCACGGCCAGAAACTCTGATATCATATTGTTTCAATGTGAAAACAGACCTTTTCTTTAAAGCAGTCAATAACATAATTATTTTCTGCTGTGATAAGATGTGGAATGA
Source organism: Onchidella celtica (assembly GCA_963931925.1). NCBI lineage: Eukaryota > Metazoa > Mollusca > Gastropoda > Systellommatophora > Onchidiidae > Onchidella > Onchidella celtica. The sequence continues at coordinate 12,133,722 of OZ007574.1, forward strand.
TACTGAAAACTGAATAAGAGAAACTGTTCCATGCAGGGAGGGGGAGGAAACGAGGAGAAGAAAATCAAATGGTGTCAGTGACTGCGAACTACAATTAGTAGGAAATGGAAATACATGCAATAAAATGTGTATCATTTTTCATAATATGAATGAATGCTTTTAATAGCTTTATAATATTACCTACATATATGCATCTGAAAATCATCCTTCACACAAGCAATAAAAAAAAAAAAAATTCTGTGCAAACCTCAAATGAATGTGCAACATTCTTTGGCTCATGAAAAAAAAAAAAAAGCTGCACTGACATGATGTGACTGTTCACTGACAATGCAATCCTTTCTTTATTATAAAATGTAAAAAAGAAAGTACACAGTAAATTCTGTCCTGAGCTATGTCACATTAAATAACTAGCACTTGCACAGTGACATCTGCACAGAACACATACCTGTATAAACTTAATGAAATAAGCTATATGCTCAATGATGTGATTAACTCTTTATGACTCAAGCAATTAACATGAATGCACAGATCGCCCTGCTTCCTAATACCCAGACGAGGCAGTGTGCAGAGATTGAGTAAATTTGTGTTGTTATTTAGATTTCTTTTAGCTTCATGTACAAAAATATGCAATTTCATCGAGTAACCAGTGAGTAAATATCAATGTTTCACAGGAAGAAATAAACCATTAGCATTTTATCAATATCTACCACAACAGTTGAAAATTCATGTGGGCAAAGAAAGTGTGTAAAAATAGGCAGGCCTTAAAGAGTTAACCTCACAAGTATACCCCAAACTGAAGCTTCCAATTTCAGCTTCTCATACTCTTAAACAACAACAAATTTGGCAGAAATACTTCAGCAACTGACAATATGTATGCATACAGTAGTATACCTGAGGGTTGTTGACTCAATAATAATATGGTATTTCTAGCCCTGCTTCATTAACACTACCATGAAATGAATACTTTCTACAGTGCTTAACATACAACATATATAATGTTATGTATCTCATACTGTCAATTATGGCTGGAGAACAAAGGACATATTGTCCACATAACCGTGGTCTGCCAATATTGTAAAAGGCAAAATGTTGTGCCATGGGGTACAATTCCAAAGTGTTGCTGGCAGTGTCGCTCATTCTACTTGGTTGTATCACTCACAGTCACAGACATACAGTTCCAAACTACTAATGGTTTTCAATAAATTACTCCGATTATACCCAAGACTTGCTGAGAAGACAGTTTCACTATACTGTTTTGATCTTTGAGCTACAGAACATGCAGGATATTGAAACTAAATGGAAACGTTTTTAAAACTAAATGCTGAAATGATGCGTACAATGCATTGCATTTAAGTTTAGTTATCAATAAACAATGGCAAAAAAATCAGCTCACTAAAATAACACAGACTCAATTTCCAAGAACAAACTGTTTTCTTACCAAGGAAAAAAAATATTTAAAAATCCAACCCCCTTCTTTCAAGAACAATATATCCGAAAAATGCATTTGCTTCTTCAGTATTAGAATGTCGTGAGCAGCTCTGATTCATCACAGACGAGACTTCCGCCTATCCTAATAAATGCCAAACCTCTAACACAATGATACGTCAACTTATGATCTTCACTCCCCTCCTGTGATCTGAGCCTAAGTGATCTGTAAGTCCAGAGCAGACAGGCAATAAGCACTGGAAGTGCCAGTTACTGCTGGTGATGGAAATCTACTGCTATTTCAAGCCAACACAGCATGCAAAGAAAGTTTTCATTCATTAATTTTTGAAAAGACATAATACCAATACTGAAATGTGACAAACATTCTCCTCAGGTACAGATTCTCTGATTGCCGTTTAAAATGGGTTCCATCCCTTATAACATAAATTTAAATAAATGACATTAATTGGAATATCAAACTTCAACAATGATAAAAGATGTCTAGTAAAAATCTAGACTTTTGCCCTTGGATACAAAAAAAAAAAAAAAAAAAAGGACAGAAATACTTATTCCTGAAATGAAAAAAATTCCAATTAAAAAAATAGACAAAAAAAATAAAATAAATTACCACTTCATGACAGTCCTAAGCAAATTTACAGACATTTTGATACACAGTATTTAAAAAAAAAACTTGTTTCTTGACATTACACCTTGAAGTTACAAGTTCTTTTTATGCTTTTTCTTCTTCAAGCTCAGACACACCAATATCTGGTCTATTTATTATCATCATCAATCTTCCTCTGATATTAAAATTAAGTATAAGATGACCAAAAAATATTTCATGTCATATACTACAATTCATCACAGGAAGCCAAACTGGCAGGAATCAGTTCTAGGTCAGCTTCATGCGTTTTGGCCCATCTTCCTCATCTTCTTCCATGGCCATTCCATTGTTGACTGGACCTGATGGGCCAACCAGACGTAGGAGAGGGTTGAGGGAACGATCTCCAAATAGAGCTGCCAGCAAGGCAACACCATATCCAGTGGCTCTCTCCCCCTAAACAGCAAATACCAAAGAAAACTAGTCATATAAACCTGCAGAAAGCTAATATTGTATCAGAGGTCAAGAAAAATGGCAGCCAATAACTTGAGTATTATCATTCTAACAGGATGTGAGGAAGGTATTGAAGTTTCACAAGTTCTCTAAATATTGACTCTCAAAATTTCCACATTTGCTCTTTTGCTTCAGTAATTTCTCCGCTCCAAAGGATCAAATTTCCTCTGCTGTAAAATGCTCTTGACAGAAAATAGAAGTGAAGATATGTGAAGTACAACGTGGGATTTATGCCAAAGTTGTGATTGACTGTGACAAGTAATAAATACAAAGCGTAATAAGTTTTCTATGACATGGAAAGCACATATTTTTGGCCTGTTCGTCAGATGTGGGAAGGGCTGTTGTTAAAAATTTCATGTCTTGCTGTTTCTGTTTGATTGGGTCAATTTGCTCTCAGTTGCTGGTAGTGTTCTTTCTTCTTCACAGTAGTGGCCTCTGTTTGCTGGCACCCCAAATTCTTCAGCAAACAATGTTCTGCAGCATGTCTGTCTTTTGTTTTTCATCTGTGCCATTGGCACTTAGACTCTTTGTAATTCCAACCCCTTCAATTTTCATTTTAATGTTACTGTTGCCAATTTTCTCATGATCATCTTAAGACAATGAGCGAGCAATGAATGAATACAGTGAATGCAGAAATGTGTAAAGTTATAGGAAATAAAGAGTAGGGCTGCAGACTGCTTGTATGCCATGTATATAGTGGACACCACCAATGCTTTGTCTTGTCTAATTTCCATACAATAACCAATCAAAGCCCATGGGGAAAATGTAGATGTCAGACAAAATGAAATGAGGCACTTCTTTGATATCACCGCAATGCCCATATGTCTCCGTGTCCCGCGAAAATGGCTGAATTCACAGAGCGGACTACGTACACATGGGTTGCTCATTATGTCACCCAGTATCGCTTGTCGATGCTTAATGAGAGTGACTCGTTTGTCAGATTTCAGAGTTTTACATGAGGGCAAATTAGGAACTGGAGTACAGGGTTGAGCTTGATATAAAGGCAGACACTTGAGCAGGTCAATCAGGAAAATCCAGTAAAAGCATTTTTTTGTCTGCCGGCATTTGAAATGACATCGCCAAAAAAGTCAAATCTGATACATTGATATCAACATAAACGTCAATTTCCCATACAAATGGGGTATGGGGGAGTGGGTCAAGTAAAAACATCCATTTAAAGGAATATTACGTTCAACCACTTCAACTTATGTGGAGTCGACTGTAATCAGTGCTTCAATTCTTTGACGACGTGGAATGAATGAGGAATACATTCTTTGGAACAAATGAATCTTGAAGTACATGTAACAAGTTCAAGAACTGAAGTTCAAACATTTTTCATGCTGTAGTCGCAAAATTGTTATCTTTTAATATGGGAAAGAATGACAGCTATCAGCATTACATTTAATGGGGAATGTTCTGCTTCAGAATTTATTTATGTGAATAAATGATCAAGGTCACTTCCTGCTTTTTTTTTCTCGCATATCTAAATTCTTGCCATGATTTTCATTGGTTTTTCAAGAGTCTGCAAGATCTGTGATGGATAATGTGGCATTCAAGGATCATAGACATCCCAATAAATATGCTGTATGGAAATCAAAAAGCCACTTACTGAATGAACTGGGAAGGCCATATCCACATGGAGCCATGCTCCTTGAAAGTCCTGACCAAGATGAGACATGATGAAAAGACCAGCACATGACACCTGGGCATTACTTCGATCCTGAAATTGAAAAATAAATTTTAATAAAATATAACCAACATGATCATTTTGTCTAGTAAAAAATGAGCTTAAACTGATGCAAATTGATTAATAAGATGATTTATTAATAGTTGCAAATTGAGCTAATCTTGTAAATCAGCTTTACAATGATGCTCTCAAAGAACTGAGTGACATGACCCACTTTCCTAATACAAAACGAATGCATGTTGGCAACACCAAAATGTAAGACCCAACAAAACTCAGAAATCAAAAGGGTATAGTTGTCATGAAGTTTCTAGGTCTTGATGCCTGTATCTTTTTCATTTAATTGTACAGACATCTCAACGAACCCCTTGCCATTCCTCTGGGGCTTTCACATGTCTGGTTTTACAATCTTTGTATGTCCAGCATACACATCAAGGATTCTGCTTAGACTAACAAAGTGACAGACACTAGAAGGATGATGATACTTACTGCTACAGAGTTCTTCATGTCAGCCACAGCACTAGAAAACTCTGATGAGTGAAGTTCTGGGGTGAAAGGCACTGGGTGAACTAGGTCACCACTAGACCTTCCAACTTTAACAGACAATTCCTCCAGTTTCTCATTGTTGGTCAGAATACCAGCATGATACTTGCCTGAAGAAATATGAAAGGTAAAACTGACTTTCAGTGCAAATTTGAGCTATTAACCACATTTCGTCCCTCAGAACACGTACTAGCGTAACCAACAGTTTGTTAGTTTTGCAGGAGAGCTGTTTTTTTTTTTTTTTTCATATTTTGCTCTGTACCCAAGAAAATTATGGTTCTGTAACAATTCTTATCCTGTTTGCAAATCAATGTATCTGGATTTCATGCTGATATGTAAAGAAAAAGGGCTTCATAAAATTCAGCCAGGCAAGTTTGTCTACATGCAAAAACTCACTGGACATTTTGCATGGGAATGGAATTTTCACTGCAAATTTCGCTCCGATTCCAGCTGGAAGTACTCAACATGCAACTGATTTTGAACCAATTAAAATTATTATACTAAAGGCCCAAATAAGTGTGAACTCATCAAGTATGTGGTGCAAGCTGATTATCTACCTGGACAAGTTCTTTTTTTCTTTCAAAATATGTCATGCGAGTTGGGCGTGTAATTTACAAAATGTCAAAACTCTGTCATTCAATGAGATGACATGTTTGCACTGACCTGTGGCTATGCCCTGAGCACCTGTAAGAGTAGCCATGTCTACAATTATATCACTACGCAGATCTTTCACCGCATATGAAACCTGTGGTGGACAAACCAATATAGAAATGCACAAAGTCATCTGTGTTTTCCATCAAGTATTAACTGAAAAATGTCCTTTATTGATAATCCGTACAACCACGTATGACTCATTCTCAAAAGATGGTCCAAGTCCATTTTTCAAAAACATTTTGATGTTCTTTAAAGCAATGGCATTGGCATTCAAGATTCTCAATTTCCGAGTGAAAAGCACGGCTGTTCTTCGCTGTGCTTTTAGTTTTTTCGCCAGGCGGCCAGGTCAAAAGCAGTCAAAACGTCAATCACGCCCTGCTGCATCCACGCCCGCCGATGCCGCCGGCTTATCACTAATTAGTACTTTTTTAAACAGTCACAGACAAGGCAGAACATTGTGCGTGCTTCTAATAAAGTGAACATCATAAAGTCAAATTCGTGAACTTTGCCCTTGTATAATTTTTAAATATTTGACATTGATCTCTAAAGAATAAAAGAAAAGATAGAGTGGCGTAAAATCCACTGCTTTCACTGAACATGTGGATTATTAAATAATTATTTTCATTCATATTATGCCAGGGATTGCCATGAAACTGATATTTTTGTAAAGGTGATTTATTACCTTATCTGGTTCAATAAATCTAGACTGACAGTCATCTCTCGTTCAGTTACAATTCATTTTCAAAAATCCACATTGTCAAATACAGACATACTGACTCACAAGACACAGAATATAAGTGAGGTGTCTGTAACTTATGCAAACATCCAAGAATTGTGTACGATATCCCAAGCAGTATGGACATAAATAATACTAACAAAAGCACTCCATCAAGGAGTGAATAATCTTGATCCAATGAATTACACTGCATGCCTGAACAAAATTACACCACTGACAACGTGAAATAAATGCATACGATGTCTAACATAATAACAGATAATCACTAATCTTAAGGCCACACCCCTGATAATTCACACTCCTTACTAATTTCGTTTTTTAACACAAATTAGAAAAATAGAAGGAAAAAAAAGTTGTTCAAGTTGCTTTATGGCAATACAACATAATACTGGAATCATGTTTGGAGACTAAATGACTGAAACCTAAGTGTTCTGTGTTTTCTGTGTCCTCTTTTGTTTTGCTTGAACTAGTGACTGTAAATCTTGAGATATTTGTAAACGACTGGATTGCATGAATGTTTGTAACCGTGTGGCTTTTTTGTGTTAGTGTTTTGTTACTATTAGGTAATAAGATGGCTGGTCTCCGGTTTTGACTTTTACAAAGTTGTCTTTACTCCGAGCGAATTGTTCTTGTATGGACTTTTTACTCTTCTAGTTGAAGATTGGAGATGTTCCGCAATCAACTAATTGTGGTTTCTGTTTAACTGACGTGGTCTGAGCAGTTCATGGTAGTGTCAAAACTAATTTCTGCTACCATTGACTGTGTATCGTCCATAGATGTGAGGAAGGTGGATTGTTGGTTCAGAAATGCGAAAGATCGTGATGTCTGTTTTATTTGGCATGGATTGAGCAGTGACTGGCAGAGTGAAGCTAATTTCGGCTGATGTTGACTGTGGATTGTCTGTAAACTGTCTAACTGTATTGTGTACACTTGTATTGGGTGGGTGCTCTTGTTCTGTCTGAGTGGTATGTTTCAGCGTGTCGGCGTGTGTGTTTTGTGTATACTCTGGACAGACATGCATGGTGGAGCCCTTAACCGATCCAAGACACATTAAGTATTTATTCCAAATCAAATAACAATAGATGGTGCGGCCGTAATCACGAATTCTGTCCACATTTTTTTTAGAGCTCTCCCCGATCTGTCTTGCTCCCTGCAGTGACTGTTCTCTTCCTCTTTTTTTCAAATTGCTCAGTCTTTTGTGACACTTAAAATATGGATCCTTCGAATGAGCCTCCTCTTTGTTTGAAGTCACGTTAATAATAAAAACAGTAAAAATGTCATTTAAAGAGCTTTCGTCAGTTTCTATTTTTCTTCTGTTTTGTCAACATTCTTTCACTGCATAATCTGCACAGTTCATTAAAAATACCATTTGTTTTTCCTTACAATGCTCCACAGTTCGATAACAATAACGTGAATCTGTAGAGGATAATGAAGAAAATCTTTGCATAACTCAGCTACTTAAGGTGAGTGTCATGGGAAACGTTGACACAGTAAATGTAAATGAATACTGCTTCATTTGAATGTAATTTTATTAATTTTGGAAGCATCGTTACCGAGATTTGGGTTAATTAATATGAACAATGCCTCAATTTTTAAAGAAAACACACCTGTTCATAAAACGTGTTTTCTGAAAGAACTGAAATGAATACACCAGAACAATTTGTACTATCAAACACAGAAAAAACAGAACGAACACATAGTGGTCACAAGACAATGTTGACTTTAGCACAGATAGTGTAATAATGGGATGAAAGAATGTGATATCCGAGCCAGGCCATCTGGATAGTGCGGGACGCTGATGCGAGCGCATGCCACCAAGGGGAATCCCCTGCACCTGTCAGATTACCAAGGTTTATTACCCTGGCCACGGCAAACTAAACGCACGCGCTCAGGCCATTTCGAACAGCCCCTTTGACCCCCACTTTGTCAAAATTTGGTAATAACAATAGCGGCATCTGGTAGCTCGGACGTCACTGATGACACAGTAATGAGTCAGTAATTAGATGATGTCAAAAGATGTGGGCATTTGATGGATGAACTGACTAAATGAAAGCATAATTGTGTCTTTTCTAACTGCATTCAGTATTGCTATTGTGCATTTGACAGGGTGTTCTTTGTGTCATCATGACATCTGAGTAAAATGTAATTCTAGACTTCCCTCTCCTATGCTCCACAGGTAGCAAGAAAGTCAACGTTCACTTCAGACTTGATCTACACATTAAACTGAAAGGCCCCAGGTTTCACTAGTAGAAAACTGAACATGATCTTGCACCACAAAAAATAATGTTGATTTGACTCGGACGTCATGATGACATGATAAGGTGCAAGGACATCTCAGTCCATATCATTCGAAGGCAGAGTTATCAGTGTGCACAGGCGGTCGTTGTTTTTGATGTAGTAGACTCTAGTAGCATTAAAAACATGGCTGCTATGATAAATTTGTTTGAGATTCATTCAGGAAGTGCAGTAAAAATGAAAGCAGAGAGTGAAGTGTGTGTACACCAATGCAGGGATCACTGAGGTTGCCCCATGTGTAGATCTACACGTTCAGTCAGAACAATGGACAGCTCTGGGATAAACAAATGCATAGTAAATAGCTCCCAACATTCAACTTTTCATTTCACAAAAAGGCTATACAAAGCCACGTTCACATTTTATTAAGTTCAAGGAAGAAATAGCCCCGTACCATTCACCTGCACGTCACGCCCGGCAAGCGACCAAGAGAACAGTGACCGAGTGAAACATTGAGCCTTTATTCCTAAAAGAGGTGGGTCTCGTTCTCGCGAGATGTGTTGATAAAAATTATATAAAACGCGTTTATTGTAAACGTGGATTGGAAACTAAAAAGTCATAACTGTTGGCTGAAATCATGGTTTTCTCGAACGTCATGTTATGGCCAAGTGCAATGATAGATTGGGAAAAATAGTCGCAGTTTGTTTAAATGGAGATCAAATAGTGTCTGCTATTGAAATATGCAGGTTGAAAGCACAGATGCTACTATAACGAGATGATCCCACAGAAACATGTATTTTCTGCCTCTCAGGGCAAAACAAAACAAAGTGTTATCGGATGACACAGTGCACGACGTCCATGACAGTCGAGCCAACATGGTTCAAAATCACATTTTTAAAACGTTTTTGAGATATCTCAAACTTGGAAAGTCAACTTTCAACCTGTTATTTTAACAATTAGACAGCAGACATTGCCTCTTGTTCGTTTTACTGTCAAAAAAGCCTATTGAAATACACCCATCACACCAAGCAACAAAGATGTGTAATGAAAATTTAATATTCGCAGTAAACATGATAAAGTTGTTTTTACTATCTCTTTGACCTCTGTAGCTTAAAATGACACCTACTTTTAAAAATTTTGACTCCAAGACACTGTCGAAAAGTGTGGCTGAAAAGAGTAATATCAGGAAAGACCACCTCTTGAGAATGAGCCGTATACATTTTGCAACTCTCGAATGCTGTATTCTTGCAGCATTCACTGGTGTTGCCTGAACACGATAATTAAACTGCAGTGTTCTGAGATGTAATAATATCCAAGACAAAATCAATTCACTATTTACTAACCTACAGAAATCTAAATCACATTTCTAAAACACCCTTTCAATGCATGTATCCATGCCTATCTTTAAAAAAACACCAATCATCACAATATTCAAAGTAAATTTTAGAAGCATATCACCGAAGTTTATTTCTTTGGATCTGGTGATCACAAATTGTGAAAAATAGGCTTGTACACAAGACATAACAAAAACATGTACATACCCCATCTCCCAGAACTAGTCGTCCTTCAGCATCAGTGTTGTTTATCTCTACAGTTCTCCCTGAGTACATCTGCACTATATCATCAGGCCTCTGGGCTGTAGGGCCAACTGCATTATCAGCCAGACAGAATACTGCATGGAGAGTTTCTGTGAAACCCTGCAAGTAAAGAAAACATTGAGTCAAAGTCAAAAAAAAAGGCCAAACAAGAATTAAATAGGCCCTGATGATGCATTTTATTAAATGTACATGTGTACTCCATGACCCAATCGTCCCGCCCCTTTGCTCAATAAAAATCAAACAGCCAAAAGACTCATGACAAACTAAAAGTACAACCTGCATTTCATGACTGCTACTGTCAAAATACTTTGGTGTCAGCCATTGCCATTTCTTTGTTTCTTGAAACTACACTGTACAAATATGCAAACTGTGTGATACATTATCCCAAAGCAACACAGTAATAAGCATCTTGAGCACCCAGTAAATTTTGTCAGACAGTGTAGAAGGCAAGATTAAAGAAATGATTGTCTCAGGGCACAAAACTCATTCTTACTGTCACTCCTGCTACGAGTTGCTGAGCAAGCTATCAACTAGATGGTGGTGAACATGTTTGTTAAATACATGGATGTTGTAGGCAAAACCATGGTATCAATACACTGCCACAAACTAAACGACCCACTCACTGTCAAGGGGCAGAGGTAACAATTGTAAAAACTGTCCTCCTTATCCTCGTCCATTTTATTTCCAAATGGCTGAAATAAATGCCATAGTGTCACAGAACTTACCAGCTTCACTGCTGTCTTGAAAGCTCCCAAGATTGCTGCAGCTCCACCGCAATCTCTTTTCATGCCGCACATGCCAGTCTAAACAGGAATAAAACATATTCACAAATAAATTGAAACAATGATTATTTTCCATGGGTATAGAGAATGTACTAGGAGGTGCCAAATATGAAATTGCTATTTATTGAAAAAATGTTTAGCACCAAATAAATTGGCTTCTTTTCCAAAAAATTTGCAGCACTGAGAGTCACAAAATACTAATGTCAGTTGTTTTATGCAGTCGTGTATTCCATCAGGTACACTGGTACAAGTTATGCCTGAGTTTCAGGGTATCTGTGACAAGAGATGATGATCCTGAAATAATATCAGGTTGTCAGAAGAAAAAAAATTAAGTAGGCTTATCTATCTTAGCATAAAGAACATTGCTGCCTTGGCCATGACATCTCTCAACCAAACAATTGCAATCTTAAGATATTTGGTTATCCAGGCTGGATGCCACGCTGATTAACGAAGATGGGAACAGTCACTTACAATGACCAATAGAGAAAATACTTTACCTTTGTTTTAATACACAGACCACCAGTGTCAAAGACAATCCCTTTGCCCACCCAGGTGATGGTTTCCGTGGAGTTGGGAACAATGTGACTAAGCACTGCCATAGCTGGGGGAACAGTTGCTGCCTTGCCAACACCATAGATACCTAGATCGGAAAAAGTGACCATTGAATATATGGGAATACAAGCATACTCATCAAGAGTAATTCAATTCTTCTTTTCTTCACTTTTCATCTACGTCTGAAACCAAACCACATCCTTGCAGATCTTTCCTCCTTTTCCCAGTTGAGCAGATGGATGCAACTTCTAAAATAGAAAAGTCACATCTAAAGTGCGCATCAGAGCCTCTGATCTGCGTCCGAGTTTAGAGGCACACTTTAATGGCCCATTTTGCACCTTACACACTTTTTTGGGTACCCATATGTGGCTAAGTTTTTCAAAACTTGATCAATTAAAAGTTCAAAAATAAAAATCTAATGGCAAAAGGCCTCCATAAAGTATGATTATCTACACATTCCTTTGGAAAAGTAAGAATTTTGTAAATACTTTAAAATCTTTTAATTAACTTGTAGATATCTGCCTCCCTAAGGAAGAATAAGATCCACAGCAATTCTACGGAGTAAGTGTGTTGGTACTTGTCATTTATTTTTGTTCAACGGTTTTGCAGTGGGTATCACCCCACCCTTGATGCTACTGCATTTGGTTTCCTTATAGAAGCTTTATTGCTTGGGTCAGGGATGAGATGGGGTCTCTGAATTGCAGTTCCATTTTGCAGCACACATTGTCCTGGTTACTCCTCACCTCCAAAGCCTCTTTTTGCTAGTTCCTCTCCTGATATAACCTTGGCTGTGATGCCTAATTCTCTTCCTACTTCTTGAATTTCCTGGTAAGAAAAGAATTCAAAATTCCATTGCTGTTGCTGGACCTCTTAGGTTAACAAACACAATATTACAGTTTAAAACTCATTATCTTTGTGTTTTTTAAATCTAAATTACACCGATTACACATGGTTCGAAATACTTTGATCACAATCTCAAGGAATTACTAGCCCTGCAGAGAGCACAGAAAGAGCTGAGAAAATGTGAATGAATCAGTTCAGATTCAACAAAGTTGATTTGTCATGAAAATATGAATGATATAATGCAAATCTTGCTACCTTTGTTACATACTGAGACATAAAAATGATGCTTTTCTCCAGGACAATCATGGATTCCCATGCAAAAAAGGCAATGCAGTGTTGAAGATGCTTGTTATATGGGCGTTTACAGTAACAGGAAATGCCTAAAAAACAGAACCCACTTTCGACACACAGGTCAAGCTCAAAGATTTTTCATCGTGAAAACACCTTCCAAAGGTTATCTGAAGGCTTGTTCACTGCAATTAGGACTACAATCTCTTACCCTCACAAAACTGTCCACATTCATCTCACTACACGGCATATCAACAATTTTAGCAGCCAGCCTCACTCCATCAGCAGCAACAGAGAGACACTGCACCTCTTCAGCAGTCAGGGAGATTTTCTTGTCCTCTTCCAGAACTATAAATTCTACAGTCACCTGCAATGCAAAATACAAGTGACTAAGAACCAAACATTCTCATTTCTGATTCTGGATGCCACCTTCCACAGAATATCATTTAAACTATCCATAAAACACCATGGGGTTCTGGCTCTCCTAGATATATAGTAGGTCTGAATATTTCCCTCATGTTTACATACAACAAAAGTTCATTACAGCCATACTTGAAGATAATCAAACAGTGAAATGGATTTTACTATGCCTGAGTAACAAAGAGCATTCATCCTTGTCAATGACCGTTTGACAAACTGATACAAGAAAATGTTTTATAGAAAAAGCTTAAACATGCGATTTTCTTGACACTAAAGACCCAAACAACTGGAGCATCGGATTAGTGGTCTGCTGTTTACAAAAAATAAATCTGGCCAAGCATGCACACCCCCAACTTAATACACCAGGCCGATATTAGTGTAAGACAGCACAAGAGTGAACACTGAACAATTCACAAAAAAGGCTTGCACTATAAATGTTAAAGAACAAAGAATCAGAGCTGTTTCTGGTGTTTCTCCCATAGTATGCAGATGAGTCACTACCAGAAACCCATTTCAAAATTGGGCAAAATGAAAAAGTTGTATGTAGCAAAGCTTTATGTAGGAAATAATACCCAAACGATACAATGCAAACTAAAAGAGAAGACAGAAAATGGCCGATATTTCAGCAAAGCGCCTTCATCAAGGAAAAAAGAAGAAAAAAAACAACAGAAAAAGAAAAAAAAAGGGAATTGAACAGATAAAACAATTGAACAATAAAAGATTTGAATAGTAAATGTATAGAATCTAAATAGAATATGTTTACTTAACTGCGAGTCCTTGCTTGGTCAGCAGCAGAGTAGCACATCTGCCCTGTGGTTTTTATAATATTTCCAGAAACCCATTTGTGCCTATGCTTACGTATGATATACATTAACAAGAATAAAAAAAAAAAAAGCCACAACTGATGTCCTACCTTTCTTGCCGAGCTATGGCTACCAGATTTAGCCGAGTACAGAGGTAATGCACGCGCCACAGCCAAGCCAGATGCGAATACATTATCATGATCACACACAATCTGAAGAGATAATTGGTTGAAAATGCATCATAAAACCTGTGATAATTTATCAAGATACAGATTTGACTCCAAAATGGCATATAATAATGTTTGACATCAAAACGGCAAGGACTATTAAAGTATTTTAACCCTCACCCTGCGCGGAGCGGCAAAAGTCGGGAAGGTCAAGCTGACCGCGCCATCGCAAGCCGTATTTTCACGCACTGGGTCACTGACCTTTTTGAGACGTAACCACCGTGTTATTGTTCAATGTATCTCTTCTAAATCAAACGCATTGTGACATGGACATGTTAACCAGTGAACCACTGGTCGGAATCACAAAGACTAAGCTTTCAAAGGCTCTCCCCACACTTTCAAAAGATGTAACATCGACATGCAAACTGTTGCTCAACAAATTTGCAACATTATCTCATTTTCTCACAAGCTGACCACCATCTGGAGTTGTCTGTATCTAAGAACCAATCAGAAACAAGCTCTGAAATGATCTTTGCCCCTAATGCCCACATTGGTTTATTAGTATGTGTCAATCAGGAAGAAGCCATTTGTACTGGGCTTGGGAGGGCGTGACTAGTTATCATGCTTCGTTCTCACAAAAACTACAGCTGTCAGTTTGGAATCATTAAGTCAGATCATTGGTTAGAGACTGACAGACTAAGGTTTTGCTGGTTAATTCATTATCAAGCGAGATAAGGCATAGCAACGAATGTTTTCATACCGATCAATAAAAACCGAACCAAGTGGACAGCGTATGTGGTCATCGTTTAGCGGCACGGGTCAGTGACCCCAGATAAGATTCTCCGTGAGTAAGGTCACTGACCGTGCAGTGGGCTTTACGAGTAGCGAGCAGGGTGAGCGTTAACATGTTTGAGGTCTTCATTCAAGATCATTTCTAGCTTCAAATTTTTAAATATCTTCACTGGAGACTTGGACACATTATAATATGATACTGTAAGCCAGTACTACACATAATTAGGGCATTTACATTGCAAATGGTTTAAGACGGAATTCTTGAATTTAATTTTATTTTACATGAAACCTATAATCAGTTTACTAAGAATGGCATGAGAATGAAGTGTTTAACATATCACATCAGATATAGTTTAATGCAGTTATTAATTTCTGTGCTTGGTGTTTATCCAGTCCTCATAAACAGACCATCTACCTGATGTTTCTTGCACGATGGGCCAAAACATATGGATAGATAGGCGTGTTAGCCCTAACTTATGACATTCAGGGAGAAAATGTGACAAATACAAAAAGGGATATGTTGCAAAGCCTCGCATAAGTAATATTTTAGAAATGATACATTAAGGCACAAAGGAAAAAGAAAGACAGATCAAGCTTTTGGTGACTGGATCTTCATCAGGAACGGCATAAAAAGAAAATTAAATATAATCTTACTATAATGGGAGCTTAAGGGTGAACATCTAACCAGCTAAACTTCATGACAACATGGCAAAAAATTATGAAATTTTCTGCACTGTCTCACTTTTTGACAGAGTTATCTGGACACATTAATTTTGGACAAAAATCACCCTTTAACACTATTTGTTTTGCGAATTTTTTTTTAGCCGTGAAAATAGAGATACATTTTCATCCAGTGGAATCAAAAGCATGATGGGAAATTTTGTCCATGACCTCTCTTTACACATTGGTGGTCTAAAATCAACATTATCCTATCTGTGTATTTCTGCTTAAGTTCTATGAGTCATGGCATCGAATCCTAATGCTGTTGTTTGTGTAGCCTACACCTAGATATACCGTTGGGCTTCCTAAAAAGCATCTGCAAAATTTATCTTGCACGGGTTGGCTGTAATATGTATAAAGTAAAAATAATCTGTATTATATTGCAGTTAATGAAGTTGAGAAAATGAAACAAAATAATGGCTGGATCTCAAAAATGAATTTTGATTTTTTGCGCAATTTAGATCATTGTTTGCTATCGCTTTTGACTAACAGTATGATAAATGTTTGTCTGAACCATCATTTTGCTTGATTTCTTCCGCTGGGTGATTATGACACATTGCTGGTTTTGTGTCAATGCCTCACCATACACTTACCACGATATATTCCTGGCCCCCAGCTAGACAGCTCTTGACCAACTTGGTCAGAGAATGACAGCGGGATGGTGTGTTGTGACGGCTACACTTGAGTGGCAGTGCTGCTACTGTTGCACTGTTGAGCCACAGAGAACACTGATCTGTAGGGGAAGGATGAAGACTGCTGATGCAGGTGGCAAAAGTCTGAGGATAGATAGAAACCCACATATAAAAATATGGACAAAGGACAGAAATCCAGCAAAAATGCAGAGTCTGAGCAGAAACAGTTTTAACAAATGAATGGAATTGCTGTATTTTACCATTTTCCTTCCCCTTGACAAATTTAAAGTAAGCAACCTTAACCAATGTACTCAGTTGCCACGGAATATAATAAGACACAGTGATACAATTCAGTTTGATCTCCGACGTCCCTTTCATAAGGATAATGTATGTATTAAAATCAGTGCTTGGATCTATCGTGTGTAGCCTTCTGTTATCACTATTTTTTAATTGTCTTGTTCTTCTCTCATCTCTTATGACTCATTAATTCTATCATCTCATTTGCTGTATTTCATTATCTAATTTGTGCACTTATCCTTCAACTACTTTTTTTAGTGGTTGATTACCAATTATACATATTGTATTCTGAAGTTTTTTTTCCACCGTTCAATATTTAAATGTCCAATCACATCCTCTTTCCGAGACAGATGTGAGATAATACAACTGAACTGCTCCATCCACTTTTTATATGGGTGAATTAATAACTGTACAGGGTTAAAGACCAACGTCTAACACTGTCTGCAAAAACATTAAACTCAATGTACAGAATATTAGTGTAACACTGAACATCTGGTCTGATGAAACATGACAAATACATCACACTGTGGTCAGTCCTAGGGTATTTGGCTTGCCATAAAGATGTCAAGGAATTTCAGACTTTCAAAACTCAAGGCACACAGAGAATTACTCCTTCAGAGCAAAATACTTTCTTACCACTTTTGCGCAAAATGGCTAACATAGCATTACATGACAACCGGTATGTCTGCACATAATTTGACAGGGGCTTCTGAATAAAAATTCTTTGCATTTTCTGACAAGTGAGAAATACCTCTTATGTTGAAAATAAAGGTCACATCATTAACATTATTTCCAGATGATATGATTTTTCTGATGAATAAATAATTATAATGCAGTATGAAATTGAAACGCAAACACTGTGACTTGTTGCAACTAAATTTCTAGATTACATAACTGGAATATATGGCAATCTCACTTAATAGACTTAATTGCACAATGTGAAGACATCGGACTAAAATTTTAAAATCTTACATCAGCATCCACTCGGCCTCCGAATTTGCACTGTACATCCTCAAACTGCAACTTGGCTAAGTGTCTTAACTGACCAACGATAAGCACAGCATTATCATATGGGTCTGAGGGTTCCAAGGTAGCAGAGTAAAACAAAGAAGCCATCTCATTCCTGAAGTTTGAAAATTAAAAGCACAACAAATCAACATATTTTATGATGCCACAAGAGTAAAATGCATTCACTTAATTAAAAAAACCCAACAACAACAAATTCTTTAAAAGGCTACAAAATGCCACCATAGCAGCTGTTACACTCTTACACCTATCAGTATCACTACTGCATATTGTGTAAGTGGATGGGTTTATCTATCAATCACCACCATCATCATCATCTTCATCCATGTTTCCACATTTTCTCATCTCACATGACTATAATCATTTCAGAGATGTAACATTTTATATAGTTCTAACTCTTCTTGTTTTCTGGTGTTCACTGATTGTTATTTTCCTGGCAAACAATAATAAACATAATACCCCTCCAAACAAAACCAATTCCAAAAATTATATGGCTAAAAAAAATTTACAATATTTACAAAAACACCAGAGATTCACATATATATATCACACTTGACAGGTCTATGGTTCATCATAGAGCCTGTCACTTTACAGACAGTAGTGACGGTATTCTCCCCCCATCATTCCATGCAAACGAGCTTGAAAAGGTCAAAATGCCGCCTAAAAGATAAATCTAAAATCTAAACTCAGTCTCTACAGCTCAAGCTCATTCATTCTAATGTAATTATTCGTTTTCCTTTACTCATATTGACAAAACAAGTCTTTTATGTGGCTACAGTAGGCGACTGATCAAGTGTGGTCTGTTTTCTAAATCAATCTCATTTCCTTCACTACAAACACGCCCCAGCTGATGAGTCTATCAGCTGGAAAAGTTGGCCGATAAAGAAAACTCCTGCCCACTGAAGTTTGCAGATTACATTCCCCGCATGCTAGGACGACTTTCTTGTACGCCACACATTCATTTCAAAAATGGATATCTATTCAACTGCATGTGTTTGTGCTATCCATATTCCCTTAAAGAAATGGGAACGACTGAGACAACATTAGGTGCATCCAGTACTGATTAAACATGCAATAAGACAAATTTTATAAGGTATGTGAGATGTTAACAAATTTTCCTGTAAATTTTTTTTTAATTACCACTGAATGAGTATGAGCAGCTTTGATGAACTTCTACACATAGTGAGATCCTCTGCATCTTTATACGACACAAGGGTTAGAGCATGCATCCATGCGGAAGAAAGGCTCAGTGACATTGAGGTAAGAAGCCCAATAGCACTAATCGATCTAACCATCTTCCATCTGTTTTCCTATCCTCTACATGTAGTGACCTTGGTTCTTATTTGTTCCAGCTCCACTTTTTGCACAAATGAGAAATTCTACTTTAAACGTTTGCGGTTTTAGTACAATGTATTATGAAAAGGAACAATTCCAAATATGGTTGCAATATTCTTGTTTGCTTGGAACACAAGGAAATTTTGGATGCATGGTTCTAGTTTCCACTTCCCAAATTTGTGTAAAAAAAGCAAGAAAAACAAAATTTCTATCTCCAGCTTTCTAATTATCAGTGAGGTTTCCTTCAGTTCTTGAGTGTTCTATCTCTATATAGAACAAAATGCATACTTTTGGGCTTCTTTCATCTTGGTTGTTATCATATCTCCATTTTCAAGTCCTAAAAACACTGAATTATGAAGCATCCACAACATGTTGAGCAGCAAGCTTTCTACTTAATGTTGTGTTAGGTCTATAATCACTTCTTTCCAGCAAGAAAAAGTTACAGACAATTGATGTGCTTGCACTTTAAAAATCTACAGTGTTTGTCAGAGACAATAACAAGGTACCCATTTACTGCTGGGTGGACTGACAAAAGTGAATCAAAGACTCTCCAAGGACTCAACACGGGCCCTAGTGGTGTTCAAATCACGGACCTTCCGAAACCAGGGCGAACAGTCTTGGACAAGATCACAGAATCATTCCAACAGGTAGTTTTTAAACAGCATTTTCACTTTTTTTTTCTGTTTAGTCCAATTCTTCTTCTTTACTGTTTTCAATCTTGAAATTATTCTTGAATAATTTTGCACTTTCAGGTTACCCTTGATATATAAGAAGAGCCTAGCAAGTCAACCATGGAGCAAAATCACAAACCAGGTATTAACAATAACAGGTCTTAGTATAAGCACAGAGATCTTTCACATATGACTAAACAAGCAATGTCAGAAAAACATAAAGAGACATTACTAATTGTGCATGATGTGGTAAATGAACGTTCAATCCATTTTCCAAGATTTAGGAACGCTCAATACGACAAAATGAATTATATTAGCAATGGCTGCTTTCAACATTAAAATATATTTATCAACAAAGTAAATCACGCCCAAATAACATTCCCTGACACTGCACCCTTTCAATGCATGTTTTCAAAAGACCTAATGGCAATGGCATAGAAACTCTGCATGTCTTATTTATACATGTATATTTCTGAGTTTTTGCTCTCATCCAGTCAAGGTAATCTCCTAAACCGCCGAATCAAAAGCATCAAATTTGGCAACAAAAAGTCTGTTTAACCAGTCCGTGTTTGGGTAGACTTTGATTGAAAAGGACCCATCTATCCATCTGTTTCTTCATTCTTAGGTTTTGTTTGTTGTTTTTTTTTTTTACATTTTTAAAAAATTAGAGCTATTAGTACTAGATATCTGGCAAACTTTCTTATCATTCATCACATGGCAAGTTGTTGCAGTAGTACAATGACAGCATAAGCACGGTGTGGCTTTTTGGTTCTGGTTTTTCTGTCTTTGTTAATAGACAGATATAAGTGCCCTTTTACTCCTGCATGAGTCTTTGTATGTTAGATACAACTGTTTATCATTATCATTTATAAACAAGCTGCTTCATTGAAATGAAGAGCACCTCAGCAAACATTAAAGCTTTTTAGTTTCCATTTCAAAACGAGGATGTTATCTCTCTAAATCTGAATGATGCTTAATGTTGGTTTTTTGTGGTTGTTGCTAAAAATATATGGTGAACCTGCCTCCGACGCCTCCATTTTGCTCATGGCTGGTATCTCTCTTCTCATGACAATGGTCAATGGAATTGGAACAATCGAGAACGAAAGAAAATCACGACTTCCAGAGATAGAAAAAGGCTGTGCATTGCACACAAGAGACGAAATCTATTCTCATTGGATAAAATGGAGATGGAACAAACAAGAACTAAGGAGTTTTCAAAACCTGTAGAGTTAGAATAAATCAGACCTGTGAAACAGCCTGATAAGTGCCACAACGCATTTTAAACAAGTGCCAAAACGAGCAATTTTTATACATGTGTATCTTTTCTATGTGCCAAAAGATCTCCAGTTTTTCAGAAAAAGGAGACAGAACTAAAGTTGCGATGTATCTACCTCTATGTCTGTGTGTAAATGATTTGTTTACTTCAACAATTTGTAAAGAAACAACAAAAGTTAATTTACTTTTACAGTTTATTTTGACAAAAATAGTATAAGAAAAAGTATCTGCAGATAAATTTTGGCTTAGCAATTATATCATTAAAAATTAACCGGCATCATGGAATGGATATCACTATAAACATGATATAATATCAAAAAAGTTCCCCATCAACATCAAATTACTAAATATCAGTTATTTTCTTACGACATTTTGATTCGATAGCAACTAAAAGAAAAGCAAAACATACAACATCAAAAGAGTAGCTAGATATTTACAGTTCACACATTTCTGATTGCTCTGACGTTGTGGAGATGGGTGTTTGAGCTCTTTCATTGGACGAGCTTACTACGCTCTTCTTTGGATGGCCATGGAAGCAGTCTACTTGCTGTGGTATTTGTTGTGGATACTGGCGCTGTGACGCATGAGGAGATCGTGTGTGGTCATCGAACTGCCAGGGAGGATGTGGTGTTGCCCGACTGTGCTGCGAGTTCATAGTTCTCTTCTGAAATCCACGAACGAGTTGCATTATCTCAATGCGTAGATCCATTTTGTGATCAAGCGTTAAGCTTTTGAAGGAGGGGAGTAAGGACATCAAAAAAAAATTGTCATCGTCCACATCCTCGCTGGGTTTGTCATTCAAAATACTTAGCAGCGATTCCTCATATGAAATGGCCCTTTTCTTTGGGCGGCTGCTAGTAGTGCTAGTTTGTTGTGGTACACTTGGCTGTTCCAACATGACATCGCCATCCTCATTTTCTGGCTCCTCTTGGCCGTATGGCTGTGGTGAATGGCTGCTCACCTTGATAGTGTCTTCAATGCTTGGCAGGAGGAAGAGAAGCTGATCAAAGAATATGTACTTTGACTTCTTCGCAGTGGTGTATCCCAACTGCACTTGTTTCTGATGGTTTAATTCACGGCGGAAGCAGGTTCTTACGTTCTGCCACTTCTGCTGAACGTCTTTGCCTGAAATAGAATGAAGAGTCTGTTTACTCTCTCAAATTTCTTTTTTTTTCCCCTCCCTCCTCCACCTTATTCTTCTTCTTCTGGGTTAACAGAATTTCACTAAATTATTGTATTTCAGGTATCTGGCTATGGAGAAGTGCTTCATTCCTCTGCACTATGAGTATGTGCTCTGAGTAACAACTACATGAGTAATACTTCGGGATATCTTCGACAAGATGTGGGTGTGCTTGAAAATGACTTAAGTACCAAGCAGTGAAAGACAGACAAGAACACTGAGCATAAAGAAAGACACAATTTCCATACTATCTTGGTGCCATCTGTGGCAAACATCTGAGGATAGTCAAACCAGACAACAGTGGTCAATGGTTTACAAACCAGACAAAAGTGGGTCAATGTTTTACAATCACAAACATTAATTCTTGGTTGTTTCACACATCAACTTTCAGTCAACAGCTTCAAAAAAGTCTGCTAGAAAGTTACAAGCAGGCAAGTCTTCATAGCCTGACAGTGAAATTTATATTTGTTGGCTATGAAGCTTCCAGCCTGTTATACCCTATGTTCAGGAAAACTCAAGTGACACTATGAAAGTTTCCAACTACAGACTGACCAGGGCTCAAAGAATGGTGGAAAGCACATTGTGATACTTGTAAACAAATGCAATAGTGGATTCTTCATTAACTACTGAATGTGACTCCAGACTTTGGTGACAGCATCACACTAGCATGTTGTACTTGTATACTTCACAATTATGTGGTGTAAAACTTGAAAATAATCTCTATTAATGTTTCGTCCTAGGCCTGAACCCAACAAAAAACCAGAGGGCCAGGCCATGGGACAGCCCCCTGAGACTTTATTTTTACAAAACATTTTACATCACCAGCAGGTTCCATGTCTTGGCAACATGACAAAAGTCTAGCTCTAGACATTACAAATCATATTATACACTAACTCTCATAAGTTCTTCACATCTCTCCAAACCCCTAACTGTAAAAATTTGCAAGTTCAATTGTTGTGCATGTAATTTAAATCATGTAATATGATTTCCTTATGTTATCATGCACCTTGTACAATAATCAAAATCTTTTTTTCTTTTTTCCTCACAAGAGTCTGTACATGGAAAAACTGTGAAAATGGTATTTTTGTTTTAAAGTACTGACCACAACTCACTTTACATCTTTTTTTTTGTTGGAGAGATGAAACTATCCTCAGTAGATTCCATGTGGGTCACTGCAACCCCACACATCGTTTTTTACTCAGGGGGGAAGACTCCCCCAAAACTGTGGCATGCAACTATCAATAACGCATATTTTTTAACTGAATGTGTGGATTTCATTCATGAAGAAAGCACTATGCCTGTGGATACATGAATGAATTATTTTCTGACATGGAACTGCAGTGGGACTTGTCTTTTCTGAAAGAGGCTAGGAACTACAATTTGATTTAAAAACTTAGTTTAGGCATACTTACAAAATTCTTTTCAGATCTGTACAAAACAATTTTTGAGAAGTTTATTAATGTACTCAATTTTATACAAAACTATTTAAGTCTATTTGTGAAATTTAAACTGGTGAAGCTCTGAATACCAAACATTAACAAGGTACACCCCCCCAATGCGAAAGGCACAAAGTGGCCATTTATTGTACCAATGTGCCGCAAAACCCAAAATCAAATTCAAAACTTGTTTCAAATTAAAGGACATTCAATAATGTAAACAATGTTCACACACTATAAAAGGGGTGGTTCAGATTTTTTAGTCAGTACAGTACAAATTCTAAAAATGGCAAATCTAACCAATTTTGAACATAATCGTGAAATTGGTATGGTAAACACTAGGGTGTCATTCTCTGCTGTTGGACAGCATTTCAGACGGTAGAAGAATTATTCAGTTTCCAGGTCAGCATAATCGTGTGACCATTTCTGTCCTGGATAGACCTTGGAGTGGAAGACAAAGAGCAACTACTCAGAGGACTGACTGGATTATTGTTAACTGCGATATCCGAAATCTTCATCTGATAAGTACAGGTACATCCACAAAGAATGGTGCATCAGAACACATCACTCTCAGGAGCTTGGTCCCATAGACCACTGCTTGGAACTTTTCTCGCAGATATTCATCATAAAAATTACAGAGTGTGGTCTCAAAGACACCAGCAATGGCCTTGGAGATTTTGGAAAATTGTCTTTTTTTCTGATCAATCCCATTTTTTGATTCACAGAATTGATGAGAGAGACACTGTCCCAGCCACATGCTAGAATGCCCCCCACCCCCCCCTACCATTTATTTCGGCATCTGCTTACGTTTGCCCATCCCATAGTATCATGTAAAGGGCATATTTGACAAATCTTATTATAAAAAAAAATAGTGGCAGGAGTAATTCGTTGTGGTGCAAGTTTGGCCATATTTCTGCTCAACACTACAGCCTAAATGACAGTTTCAAAAATTATAAAAATTAATTTTCTTAAATGTCAACTAATCCAGCCCAATCGCTTTTGTGTTGTCCGATTGTGTTGATTCAAGTTTCAGGTATTTTTAAATAAAGAGTTGTAAAAATGTAAAATGCGACAATCTTTGTTTTGGCTCCCTGTAGTGAGACAACCGCTCCGGAAACGATATTAGTATGCATTCTATTCCGTGTGCACTATTTCCCTACCACAATGAGTGCTTAGTGCTCTGACGCTCACGAAATCTGTAGTAAGACTGTAGAATATGGGAAGCTTTCTAGACCAAGAAAAGAGAGAAATCGACCAGTGGGTTCATAGGTTTATCCAGGATAATGCCAGGGGCCTCATCTAGTAATATAAATTTGTTGATCTTGCTCTATAATTCAAAGACACTTTAAGCATAATATTAAAACCATGTTGGAGCCTGTGAGGTGAATGGGAGTTAGCAGTCATGCAATTTGTGTTTATTTTCAAGTCAATGTCAAATGGCGACATAAAGGCACCAGACCAGTAGCAATGAACGATCCTTTCAAGTAAGCTGGGAGCCACTTGCACTAATACACTATATAGGTAAAACTGGCTGGAACTCAAACTCAATTATACTATTACAGTGAAGCCCTGATGTTTCTAAATCTAACAAGATATAATCCACATTGATACAAGGTTTGAAATGCTTAGCGTGATTGTAAAGGGTATTAATGTATTCAAACAATGAAGTAATAATTACTTCTTCAAACTGCACAGGCTAAAAATGATCAAATGAATTGATTACAAATAAAAATGTGCATTTGACTATTGATGTGATCTGATCAAGCGCAAAGTAGGATTTGAACGTCATAATTCCTTTCAGTTAAGAAATAACGATGTTATTTGTTTCCCCCATTGGGAAATTTCTAGAGAAAAAGAGCAAGATCATTTTCACGACATTTTTGGTTGAAGTACTGTTTTTGCTTTATTGAAATTATTGACAAAAAACTTTCTATGAACATCATTCTTATTCTGTCCTGTGTCATTCTTATTTTGTCCTGTAATTTAAAATGACGTGCCAATAAAATTGCCATACAACAATCCCCCTCACTTCAAATCCATACATATGAAAACCTTTTGCAGAATGAACCATTTATTTGCATTTTGTTCCTAGCACAGTTAACGTGATGTTTTATTTGTCAGTTTAATTAAAAAAATAACCAATTCATTGGCAGACTCAGACTTGACTAAATGGATGCCAGGATTTGTATTCTTGGGCGATTCCAAGCAAGTAGGTCCTGAGGTCAAAATTTTCAAATTGGGTTTATAACCATGGCCATGGTTTTAAATTACAGGTAAAAGACTCTAGGTTGAAGGTCCATATTAATTTTTCGAGTTTTAGAAGGTCAAAGTCGTTATTTTATTCGTTATTGAGTGTTAGGTAAAAATTAGCCAGAATTTCACTTTCGTCCAGAAAGTAGGTGTATGTTTTTAAACATCTGCTGAAGTTCCTGGTTTATAATTAAGATGCATCCTTATTGTCTACATGATAGCCCCTTTATAAAGGAACAATTGTACACCAGTTTTGTTGGACTGGGTATTTTAGTATTGACAAAATTTTAGAAAACAAATGAGGTTAGTTTGTCACGCCGTAACGTTTTTTTCCCTTTTTTTAATGTATAAACTTAGAAACTTAAAAAATCAAAATACCCTTCGAACTGACTTATGGCCAGGATATGTGATATACACAAACCAAATTTAAACAAAATTGGTTAAAAAATAAAAGAGCTGTCAATAATCGAAACAGCGTCACGCCGTAACGTTATGGCGTGAGAGGTGATTCTCAATCTGGTGAGTGACAATATATCCATGTTTATTTTCTCTACATCAAACTTGTTTTCCAAAATCAATTAAAAGACATTCCTGGCTCACATAGATATATGTTTGAAGTCTTTGAACTAGAAAATGTGTGTATTTTGTGATAATGAATGACAAAATTTATGTTAAATTATTATTTTTTTTAATGAGCTGTTTTGGTTGAATAGATGGAAAGAATGTGGTTGTACAAGCAGATTTTGCAGAGAATTATGCTATTTTACACCGAAACGAAATCCAAAGTGCTCATTGGGGCCACTAACAAGTGTCACTGTTTACAACTTGTGTGCGTGGATTAACAAAAATGTCAGCTCCTGTGTCTTTGTAGCAGATGATTTGAATCATGACAAAGTAGCCGTTGTCTTTTTTATCAGAAAATTGATCACCACAATGCAAACTGAACACAAAGAAATTGAACATGTCAGCATATTTTCAGATGGTGCCGCTTCCCAGTTGAAGCAAAAATTTGTTCTCTCCTATCTTACTGTATTGAAAAATGAGCTGAAAGTAAATCTGTCCTGGCATTTCTTTGCAACGTCTCATGGAAAGGATGCAGCGGATGGCATGGGGGGGGGGGGGGGGGGGGTTGAAAAGGAGAGTCTGGATTTCAAATTTGGCAGGGCAGGTTGTTTCAAATGCAAAGGACTTTTCAGAAGTTGCCAGTGAAAGGTCAGTGAAGACTAAAGTCATTTTTGTGGCTTCTGAGGACATCAGAAATTTGGGAAAATGTGCAACCAATTCCCCAAACACAAAATATACATTTTGTCAAAGCTCTCCAGAGCCCTCTAAAGTTGAGTATTCTTTCCACAGTAAAAAAACAAACTGTTAGCATACATGTCTTCAAGCCTTTTCAAAGCAAGTCTATATCTCATGAATCCATTTCTGCTGAAAGAAATGACCCAATTGGTGATTTTGTTGTGGCCAAAATCTCGAACCAAAAACTTTGTAGCTCAAGTGATTGAGAAATCTGAATTCTTTATTGAAGTTCATTTTCTGAAACCTGGAATTCATGCCCAAACATTTATTGTAAATGAAAATGATGTGCAGACTGTTGAAATGCAAGATATTGTGAAAGTTCTAACAACTCCAACCTTGAACAAACTGGGTCACTATTTCTTTCTTTCTTTTTTTTTTTTTTTTGCTTTTTACTATGTTCATGTTTTACGTTTGTTGACGAAAGAGTTTTTACGAGTTACATAATTGTACAAATACAAAAGGCCTACTTAAATTTACAAATTTTTTGTTAATAAAATTCAGATTCCTAAAAATAAAGAAAAACCAGGAACAGTACATTGCAATCTTTTTTTTTTTTTTTGCTGTGTTCAGTTGATTTTTCATACTGTCACGCCGTAACGTCACGCTGTAACGGTCACTTTTATCATTCTCTCATATAAACTTAAAAACCATTAACTTTGCTACCATTATGGTAACTAAGTTTGTCCTTATACCCATCACATATATGTAAAGATGGGACGTCAGGTCCATCTAGGGGACGTGAATTTTACAACTAAAGTTTATGACCAAAAAAAAAAAGGGCTTTTTCGTCACGCCGTAACGGTGAAGGGTTTGACCACCTCATTAACTTTTGATTTTATTTCTCTTGGTGCCATCCTGAACACAATAAATCCTAGTTTATTAGTGTGTAATTTTAAGTCTGTACTGTTACTAATAATCCTTCTAGAAAAGACAAAAGGCAAAAAAGTGCCCTTT
Source organism: Onchidella celtica (assembly GCA_963931925.1). NCBI lineage: Eukaryota > Metazoa > Mollusca > Gastropoda > Systellommatophora > Onchidiidae > Onchidella > Onchidella celtica. Next base: position 12,161,430 of record OZ007574.1, read on the forward strand.
TTTGTCACGCCGTAACGCTTGGAATCGCCCTCTTCGACTAATTTCATGCAACTGAAAACTGGCCTATCAGATGGTGATGAAGCCACAATTAGGTCTGCAGAAGTGACAATAGTAAGTACTAAAAAGAATATAAATTAAAAACTTCTCAGTTCAAGTCAAGCGAAAAGTTAGTCGTTTGTATCAAGGATACTGGCCGCCTTCAATTTTTTTCACGAGCATTTGTTGATTTTTGTATGTGGGAGTGTAAGTAAGTAGTCCACACTGATTATTATCTTTTTTTCATAGCTCACCAGTTTTTGTCTACTCTGATGGAGCTTGCTTTTCTAAGAAGTTTGATACCAAATTTATGATTCTGACCTGAAGACTTTGAAAGTCATGGCATTTTCAAAGGGAAAAAAGAACCTCCAATTTGCCACCTCCAGCAAATTGCATGATAGTCCAACTTTGACCGCCCATAAAACGACAGTTTGCTGGGTCAGGGCATTGAAAATTCTCAGATTCCATGTAATTGGGGTGTACATCATGCTCATTTTTTTTCGAGGGGTACGATTGTATGAAGAATAAAGTGAATGTTGTGAATGAAAGCGAATTTGCTAATGAATTGAATCACGATTTCTCAAACCAACACCAGGAAATAAGAGACAGTTTTGATTTTGATAATGATGAATGTAATATTTGTTTTGATTATGATGCTGTTGTGAAACAATTTAAATCTGTTCAGGAAAGAAAGGCATCTGGACCAGATAACATTGGAAGCAAAGGAGTGAGAACATGTGCTGAACAACTAGCAACAATTTTTACTTTCATCTTCAACAAATCCTTTCAAAACCAATACATACCAAACATATGGAAATTGTCAAAAATCTTACCAGTCCCCAAAAAACCAAAAATATCTGAAATGAACGACCTTCGCCCAGTTGCCTTAACTTCCATTATCTTTAAATGCTTTGAAAAACTTGTTTTAACTGAACTAACGAAGGAGGTCAAACAAAATCTCGACCCTTTGCAATTTGCATACAAAGAAAACAGGAACACAGAAGACGCCTTATTGTTTTTATTGCATAACATCTACAGTCATTTAGACACTGGTAAAACCTGTGTTCGTGTGCTCCTAGTCGATTTTTCTTCTGCGTTTAACACCATACAACCGCACTTAATGTTTCAAAAGCTTACCAACCTACACGTGAGTTCTTTTTTAAAGAGCTGGATCTTCGAATTTCTAACACAGAGAAGCCAGTTTGTGGATATAAACAACACATTTTCCAAATTACTCACAACAAACACAGGAGCGCCTTAAGGCTGCGTGCTGTCACCTGTCTTGTACACATTGTATACAAACGATTTCACTGTGACACACAACAACGTTTATCTTCTTAAATTTGCCGACGACTCTACTATTTTAGGTCTTTTATCTAACTCTGGCCACGAATATTCTAACATTGTACAATCCTTTCATTGTTGGTGTAATAACAACTATCTTCTACTGAATGGTAAGAAAACAAAAGAGCTTGTTTTTGACTTTTGGAAAAATAACAACGATCCTGTTTGCCCTCTTACTATCAACAATGAAGAGGTCGAAATTGTCACAGAGGCCAAATATCTTGGCATTACTATTGATTCATTGCTTAACTGGCATGCGCATGTAACATATGTATACAAGAAAGCTAACCAGTGCATGTATTTCCTCAGAAAGCTCCGCTCTTTAAAAGTTAGCAAAAGCATTCTGAAAATATTTTACACCATGGCTATTCAGAGCGTTTTGATGTATGGAGTTGTCTGTTGGGGAGGAAACATCTTACAAAAAGATAAAAATAAGATCAATATTTTAATTAAAAAAGCATCCAAAATTTGTATCTGTGATCTGCCATATTTTGATGAGCTGTACACTGGTGCTTGTATTAAAAAAGCTAATATTATTATAAATGACCCCCAACATCCCCTGAACAAAAAATATAAATATAAGATCTGTAAGAAGTTTAAGGCTGTTGTCAAAGAAAACTAAAACTGAGCGCTACTTTAAATCGTTTATTCCATCATCAACTAGGATGTTACAATAATGTCGTCATCTTGATCGTAATCTGTGCACTTGAATTGTGTCCTGCGTGTCAGGTCAATGTGTTTTAGTTAGGGAAGCATATTGTGTGCACTGTTAATTTTGTTTATTTATTAGTGTGTGTGTATATATGTGTGTGTGCGCGCTATATATCATACTTTCTGTTTCTGTAACTGTATTGTTATGTATTCAATGATCAAAACAAATTTCCTTGTACAAGGACGAATAAAATTTATCTTATCTTATCTTATCTTAAAAAATTCATGACCATCTAAATTTAATCACTGAACTTTAAGTCAATTTTTTTGTGCAAATTCTTGTGCAGGAGACAAAACTAATGATTTTTATTGCAAACTGAAAAAAGGGTACCATGCTCCGCCACTGACTCATCATTGAGAATCTTAAAAAGGTGGCAAAATCAAGCATAATGTAGGTATATAAACACATTTGATGCTTCGCGCATAAACACGCTCCATGTTTGATTTTGATATAGCTTTATAGTATGAAGGCTGAGGTTCATTTACACATAACTTTATCCTGGTCTATTAAATATTTTGAGCAATTTCTCCGTCAACAAACTTTTCAACTAATGATAATTCAAGGGAATTTCAATGCAAAACATGATGAAAAATATGTATACTGAATTAAACTGAAATTATTTGGCTTTCTCTGTAAGTTATTTCAAACTCATGTGCTACAAAAATGTACAACAGCACAATGTTCTGTGATCCTTTGTAATAAGGGGGTCAAATCAGAACTTGTGGCTCTGGGCCAAAACTGCAAGACTATATTTTGACAATTTTTTGTACAAGCAGTAAAAAGATACAACTAGACACATTAAACAATAGAAAAGATAGTATATATTCCAACAGAAGAAGAACTGAAATTTATTTTCAAGTAAAAATTATGCCATTTCAAATAAACATACAGCCATAATAGCCTTGCCACACTGACCTAAAAGTATGCCAGAACCGAATTCCACCTCTTCAGCAGGAGTTTGGACAACCTTGTGTGGTGGAAAAAGGAGGACAGAAGAAGTGTGGTGGTAGGTGTTTGTGTTAAGAAATATTGGACAAAATCTGATATTGCTTCTATTTTACTGTACCTACTATTGCTTATACGGCTATAGTTGATTAGAGAAAGGGGGGGGGGGGCACGACAATACAGCACTTAGGAAGACAGTTGAGCATATAATATGCAAAAGTGTTCTAATTTAATCATTCTGGCACGAAAGACAATCTACAGCATGACACACGGGGTAAGAGAAAAGTTCCTCCCGGCTTGCATTCGCTGAGTGGAGAACTTTAGAGATGGATGGGTGATGATATGGAATGGACAGCATTGGTAATAGTTCAAGCGAACCTCAAAGGATCAACTTATAGGACTGAATTTATTGCCCTGATCCTATCCTTAATGACACACGTTGGTGGAATTTTTCAACATGACAATGCTGGCCCCCTTGCGGCAACAGTTTGACTAAACTTTCTTCAAAACCACCATATCAATTATTTGGCCATCAGACTCTCCTGACCTAAATTCGATAGAAAATCTACGGAATGACCTTGACTGACACATAAGGAACTGGCCACGCCCTCCACAAATTCTTCAGGAACTTGCAAGTGAGCTGCATCAGGAACGGCTCAGAATTCCTCACAAGACAATTTCATGTCTTATTCAGTCAATGAATTGATGCTGCACTGCTGTGATTCAAACCGAAAGTAATCAGACGAGATACTAACCAAACTCTGACATGAAATTTCCCCAAGGTTGATCCAATTGAACTCAACCTTTTTCACACTTCTGAAAAAAATTCTTATTGTCTTTCCATCTTCACATATGCAGAAATGAATGGACAGTGCATGGAAAAAATTTATTCCCTGAGAGTGAGACTGAGTATGAAACCTTCCATTCTACCTTGACTTCGTGACAGAACTTTTGAGACTCAGTAAAAGTATTAATATAAAAATTTCAAAATGGAGTCAACCTGATTGATAGTCTCTTGTGTGTGAACAGAGGTTTGGCTGTGTTAAAATAAACAAAAAGCATAAAGAAATAACTTACCTTTGACTGCTCTTTCTTCTGGTGTCAGCAAATGCCAATTGTCTACCACCTCTTCACATACTTCATTCCAAGCTTCTAATTTGAGATCTCTGTCTGAATAACCTTTTAAATTTCTACTGTATAAAACTGGATGGGTCTCAACACAGGAAATCAGTTTTTCAGTCCATTCTCTTCCAGCATCCATGATGGTAGACTAGAAGAAATAAAACGCAATAATTTCAACAAGAGCAGCACTGTCCAAACACTAAAATCGGACGATTAGTTGGGTATGTGCGCCACGCTGCATCGTCTGTGTTGTGTTACAGACGAGTCAGCTGATCCCAGACTTCTTTAGATGACCAAGTACCAGTTGGCTGGTGCGCGGGATCTCAATGAAACTAACCCGTGCGGCGGTGAATGATTGTAGCTAAATGCTCTCCTAACTGGGTCATCTAAGAAAAAGATATACAGCCAGGCTGCCAAGCTGACATATTTTTGCCAACCACTGCCAGGCATGATGCATGAACAATTCTTGCTCGTTGACTTAATCTTACATGGATTTAACCCATGCGGCAGTGAATGATTTTAATTAAATTTTCCAGTGATCAGGTCCTGATCACCAACAGCACTTAGCAAGTGTTCAGGTCTTCTGATCACCTGAGGCACATTTAGCAGTGACCGATTGGGTCTTAAAAGACCAGATCACCACTGGTGGGGGGTAGTCAGAACTTGGTGGCCACTCAGCTGCTGGCCAGTAGAATTCATTTTTTTTTTTGGTAGGACTATGGTAAATAAATTTTTGGGGAGAAATCACAAAATTTCAAGCCTAAGAAGCAATTCTTCGCAGAGTTACACACATAGTAGTTTGAAGTTGCCATCAGGTTGCACAACACCTGATCACTGCCGCAAGGGTTAAATGTGACGTCGCCATCCAACTAGTCGGCCGATCAAAATCATCTTGTGTGCAGGTAGACTACAGTCTGTTCGGAAACTTTTTGCACCATTCATTAAAATGCTTCTTTATTTGAGTAGTTGCTTCACCAAATGCACTGAATCCTGTTTGTGAAAAGTAATATAAATGATGCTTAACTCTTTCCCTACCACACATTCAGGGCCGTATTCCATGGTTGGACCAAGCTATATTAGAGCCACCATTTTGTTCCCTCAATAGACAACCAAAAAATATGAAATTGCGTGAAAATGAATGTAGATTCAAAATATTCAGGTTTGAATGTACAACAGTGAATTGTATTTTTTACAAAAATTGTGTTTCGTAAACACTGAATTGGAATTGAACATGAATTTCATGAGCCGCATTTTGCGGCTCGCTGTAGGAATCGGGATTTCGCTTGAGCCGCAAAATGTGGCTCGCGGGAGGGAAAGAGTTAAGTGAAAATGTTTTTGAGTTTGGTTCCTTGTATTACATAGAATAACCTACTATTTCGACTTACTAAACTTAATAAGTGCAGTCATACCAATCCAGTCAATAAGTACAACTTTTTCTAACATTTTCAATCTTGTATGCGCACTTTCAAAATTGCTGTTACATTTACACTGCACGATTTTCCTCAGCCTCTAACAAATGAAACATGTTTGTTCTTGTGTCTTGCGTAAAGCCCTTATTGTGTGTGTTGATTTCATTTCCTTAAATCCTGATAAAGTTATGATGAAAATAAAATTGATCCCTCTTTAGGGAGTGGCCCTGGAAGCAGACTGTGGACATTTTGGTGCACAAAAAGATTACTAACTCAAATGCTACAACATGACATGCACTTCGGACAAACAAACGGTCACTGTTTCAGTGGATTCAGAGCCTCAAAACTACAACCACACTTTTGGAAATGAAAGGAAAGAATAAGGTTGACAGTTTTGACAAAAATGTTATTTGGCATAAAATTCTCGATAAGAATTAAGATAAGACTGGTTGATATGTAGGCCTATACTTTTGAAACTTTTATTTTACAAAAAAAGTGTATCATTTCATTTTTTCTTACAAATAAATAAAAGCACATTTGTATAAATTCAAAATTAAATCATGTGACACTCACAGTACTCACACATATCAAGCAGGCATATCATGTGATCATGCACAGGCACATTCACTACACTGATAGGCTCCTCAGATGTTGAACCCAGACACGCCCCTGCCCTTTACTGGATAGATCTTAGAAACTGTCTTCAAACATTAGTCATTACTGAAAATTTGAATTTTTCACTGCGAGTGCTACCAACGGGATTACAATTTATTAATAAAACCCTGTTGCCATGGCAAATCAATTCAAAGCCTGCATGTAAAAAAAAATTGCTAAATCGGATGCTCTTTGAGCAAATCGACACACACAGATGACAGGTGTTTCCAAACAGACTATAGTTATACCCAAGACGGACCATTCCTTCTTTCACTATATGTCCACAGCTTGTGCATGTATAAACACAGTGAGTGCTACTCAAGAGCTCTGTGGACCTGTAGTATTCTAGACCTAGATCTAGACTAGTCTTTTTGAGTTTTTCGTTAATTTATGAAGCCATTGGCATTGAAGGGGGTGTGGTGCATTGTTGACATGGATGGAACGCGCACAAGCCAGCGGACGGAAAATGATGAATTGGTCCGCCTTGATATTCTGTGTCTCGGGTTATACCAAGCCATTGACATGGGCAAAACTATCCAATCTTTTAGGCCTGCAAACTCTAGGAGTCTAGACTAGTCTTTACACTGTCACTGAGGCACAGGTCCTTGCTTGTTCGGCATCATGCTGTGGCCTATTCATTTGGCTACATTACGTAGTCTTATTAATAAATATCATAAATTCAGACACCAATCAAGGTTAAATAACTGCAAATGACACATGCAAAGTACTAACAGACAGAACTTTCTTCTTACGATAAGGAACAGTTCTAGGTAGGCTAGTCCGCAACTTCCATCAAGAAAATGCACATTGAACAGGAAGTAGGCTAGAGGCAGCAATTGGCTTGCCAGGTAAGAAGCAATAAGTCAGACTTGCTGAAAAAAAAAAAAAAAGAATCCAAGAAACAATCCAAACAATCGGAATCAACCGTTAAAAAATTGACATAATCACTTTCCCAAAAGTAAACATCACATTTGGGTTGGTGTTTTTTTTTATGCGACGGAATCGTCATGCGTCCAATTGCAAAATTTGAGCAATAGAAGTTCGAAACATTTTGTGTCACCGTACTTCAAAATTCATAATCATAAAATGCATCAAGAATTCTCACAACAGCCTAATAATGGCAAAAATGATTAAAATTTAATCTTTCTTTAATTGACACAACAAGATAAACCATTTCTTAACTATCCCATAGTTTTTGCTGTTGTTGTTGAAAATGCAGCACACGAAGGCACAGGCCTGCTGATAGAAGAAACTCGAACTAAAATGTTTCTTTGTCATTGGGAACATTAATTTTTTTTAGTTTTCACGAAAGCTTGATTATTTCCAACAGCAGTCAGTAAATGTCCGGTTTTTTGTTGCTCCTCTGCGACTTCAAGTTCACCTTTAGTTATAAAATATGAAGCAGTAGTGCGAGAATGTAGGAGATGGAAACATCGTTGGGAAACTAGACATTTAATTTGACTGAGATATATTAGTTAAAACTTTCGCACAACACTGGTTTATATCTGACTTTAACAGTTTTGATTTTGGAATGAATATTATAAGACATTATTGCTGAAACAGCAAATGGCTCAGACTTAATATGGATCATTTTGCTACAACGTGCCACCCGTTTTTAATTTACAGTCATCTTGTCAAGGGGGCCCAAATAAACAGAAGAAAACAGCTGCGATTGCAAAGATATTCCTTGGACACCGCAAGATGAATCTGTTGAGCTTGGGGAAATTTCACCAGATTCCGTAACAAGGAATCATTTTCAATAAAACAAATGAAGATTGATCCATGATGAACACAAACTTTGGTTTGAAATAATAATCATACTCTGGCAATATTTCTGCGCTAACTCGCATAGTGTTGGCGTAGTTTGTTCCAATGGTTATCTCCCGTGAATGTCCTTTTCATGGAGCTGGAGCTTTTCGCCAAGCTTCTGGTCTTTGGATCCGGGTCACACTCAAATCACTCACATTGATTTGCATTTTATGTGCCTTGAAGGTGGAAAAACTAAACGGAAATTAACAGCTTAGATCCAAGAGATCTGAAAATTTTGGTTTAATTATCTGAGTCAAAAGTTGGCAAACAGAAAAAGTTGCAGCGCAAGAAATAATACCCAAACGATACACAGTCTTCGAGCCTCCACACATTGGCAGACGTGCTTCTGTGCTGCAATACAAGCAAGAACTCGCAGCTAAGTAGACATATTCTATTTGGATTCCATAGATTTCATTTTCTTTTAATTGTTCGATTATTTTATCAGTTCAATTTTCTTTTCTTTTTTTTCTGTTGTTGTTTTTTCTTTTTTTTTTCCTTGAAGAAGGCTGTTGCCGAAATATTGGCCATTTTCTGTCTTCCCTTTTACTTTGCTTTTCATTGTATCATTTGGGTATTATTTCTTGCTCGGGGCTTTGCTACATAGGTACAACTTTTCTTTTTGCCATTTTTTTACTTGACTTTTAGCTTTACTGCGATCCCACCGTTATGTCTGTGCTCTTTATAACATTTCGTTAATTATCTGAGGTCGACTTGTCCTAGCCTAAATGTTTGGTGATTACTTTTTTTTTTTTCATTTTAATTAACATCACCTTCAGGTAAAATTTATTTTGATCAGCTCTTTCTATATTCTCCCGGTGCAGACTGAAGAAAGTTAGCGTATAATATCTGATATACGGTATGACCACAGACATACTCTCTGACAATGTCACCAGAGAGATGTCACTCATATTTTATATGCACCCCTGCGCACTGGTCCTGACCGGAAATGATAATTTACAAGAGCATGGGGCGTAAGAAGCCAAAGCATACATTTATTCCTCAAGCTAAAATGTACTACTTCAGTTTCCCTACTCGAAAAGTCGGAAAGACATTTGAAATCCCGAACTTGAAGAGGCGTGAGTCGGGCCGTGAATGTAAGAAATTTGTCACTTTGGGTAGACTTTGTGTTATTTTAGTCTCTATTATACTGGAGTCAAAAGTGGGCAAAAAGAAAAAGTTGTTCTGTGGTTTTTATGATATTTCGTCTATTATACTGGGTGTCCCTAAAGTTTGGACACATCACATAGGCAAAATGTATATATTCAAGAAATACACGTAAAATTTACAACATTTTATTCAATTGGAATATAAAGAAATAACCTCTTCAATATAATTTCCACCATTTGTGATGCAAAGATCGACGCCCTTTGCAAGATTCTCGTGAACTCGATGCAATAACTCCACGCTGGTGTCAATTTAAGTTAATGAGATTTTCTGTGTCCAGACTTTAGGGACACCCTGTACCGCAGTAAACTTCAATTTTTGTTTAACTTAACAAGATTTTTCATTGGAAGCTTTCTTTCTCTCCCAACCTCACTTTCACCCTCCTCCTCCTCCCCTCCACCCCCCCCCGTCTATTTGCTATGTCTGATTCTTGGTATTCATTGCTCATCGGTCGTCCTTTCTGAACAACATCGAATGTAAATCAAGCTGTTCTCCTCTCCGACAGTCTCATTATTATACATGTAATGCGTCTACCTTATCATTAATTTTTTTTTCTTTGGTTGCTAAATAACATAATCATTCTTCTCTCCCCCTTTTTGTTTTCCCATCCTCGTCTCCCCAGACCTCTTCACTCGCTAATGCAGAGCTAATAAACTTGCATCTCCCTCCACCTTTCCACCAAACTAACTAAAATTTGATTAGGCCGAAGGCTGCCCAGTATACCTGAAAAACATTCAGTCGAAATGGGATTGAGCAGACAGCCGAACGAGTACGCCAAGTCTTCACACAGAATCCAGGGGCAACCAGAAGTAGCTGAAGATCGATCCGAAGGAAAAGATGGGCTGAAAGCAAAGTCTAATCCTGGTACTTCCTCAGGCACTGGAAGCGGACATGCAGATGGGGAGGAAAGTTTTGATGATGATGGCAGCGGGCCACGGGGGCACATAAAGCACAGCCGGTCGACCAGTAAGGTGCGGAATCGGACGCGTCACTTTCCTCGACATAGTAAGATACGAGTACACCCCAAGCAGTTGATAAATCAGAGGACCAAACGTACGCTGAAAGAAAGGGGCGCATCTAATCACTGTAGGTCTCCTGATAGCAGGAGTAATAAAATGTCGCGTGGAGGCAGCATTAATGAAATGGTGAATAAACTGCAAGCAAATTCGTCTGTTCTTGGCCATGACTCGTTATCGAATGAAAATGACCAACCATTAGACACCCAGGATCTCCAGCATTGCCTCCGCGGCATTTATAAGACGACCAGTGAACATAATAACACTGGCAAATCCAGTAAAACCTCTTTAGCTTCATTAAAACGTCATTTTTCAACCATGAGTTTGAAGGACAAGCAATCTTTACGCATTCATTTGTCCATATGGTTTCCAAGAATTTTTCGGCGCCCGTCCTTACGTGAACTCCAAGAGGCGCTGACACAAATGAAAACGCACTTTTTCAATCGTTTGTGCAGAGTTAAATTCATGGATTTGAACCACGAACTGTCAGAATCTAAAGCCCAGCGCAAATTGTTTCGCAGAGAGGCACTGTATGGCTTAACTCCCGAAGCTGCTCCAATGTACATTTCCAGTATTGTTCCTGAATGTCAAAAGCGACGTAGTTCTGTGGATGCCCGAGCAGCAAGCCATATACCGCGCACCGAAAGCAAATCTGGAGAGATCACTCCTTCTCTGAACATAGCTCGTCTTTACGAAAGACAGAATGTCTTTGGCAGCAAGGACACGTCTGGTCTCATGTGTGTGGAGAACTGGAGACACAACTTGATGCGTTTTCATGATGAGAGTTCAAAATCTGATCATGCAAAGACAGATATGTGTATTCATCATCAAGTACAAGCACCTATGGTCCCAGTAAAGGCAGCGTATCAAATTCCAAAATGGTTTCAAACCCTAGTTAAAGACAAGTCAGTCATTACTCTTTATCCGAACGGTAAATCGCGTGAAGTTTGGGAACATTTAACTTTGCCGAGACGTCTCCTCATCTTGCCGTTGCCAAACGGTACGGGCAGAAATCAAGTTCATGAACACACGTACGTGGCGATAAAAGAGCAGGAAAACATAAGCTCGTGTATGATAGCCAAGAACAGAGTCCTATCACAGTCGTCAGTTGTGACACAGACTGCTGGTAAACCAAAACCTTTGCTTCCGCCGTCGAAACATAGACAAAATTCTGGAATTTTTCAAAATAAATCATGCGAGCCTGTGTGTTCTCAGTCAACAGATCAAGATCTTTGTGCAAGTACAGAATCACTAAATGTTCCCTCACTGGGGTCATTATTTCCAGCTGAACGCGTTTTAAGTTTTAATTACAACTGGAAATCAGCAGTTTTCAAATCTAGTAGCTCAGCGAAACCCAGCAAAACTTCTTTCTTCCAAGATATAAAACAAGCTTGTCAACTCCAAAGTCGAAAGAGATCCAGTGGACATTCTCAACAGCTTCGAGGGTTGGTGAAAAGCTCGAATTTAAACCGGACGTCATTGATTGCCAGTGGTGGCCTAAACTCTCCCAGTTGTTCACCACGACGAGTGACCCAGAGCAGAAAGGCGAATGTGGCCGAAGAAATCGATGTTGATGGGACAGAGTTTCCAACAGGGAAACTGAACCAGACCAGACGTTCTATTTCCCATGCCTATGGGTCTGAACTTGAAGATCATTATAGACCACAAGGCATTAGACATAAATTAAACCGCAAGCAACACACGAATAAGAATAGGGCTCCTAAAATATCCCATGCAATTTACTCTAAATCTCCCATTAAAGCTACATCGTGTACCAAGTCAGGCCCCATCAGCACAGATAGGAACATGAGCGCAGCAGAGTCAGCTGAAGTGTGGATCGACACGACCATTGATACTGATAAAGTAAACAAACACATTAATCAAATTAGAAAGTATGTGGGAAATCAAACTTTCAATGCCAAAAGAAATAAACGAGTCAGATTCGCGGCCCCGTCAAAGGGTGAAGTTAACAGAAATAACTCATCCGTATATGGTATAAACGGTGTCTTTGAGTGTCACCAAGAAATAAGCGTGAACGACAGTACAGAATCTCGTGAAGTTAGTAGGGCGAGCAACTCTACTGCAACATCCCAGTCTCAAGAGGGAGCAGGGGGCACTGTGATGTCAATGGATGGTCTGACACTGGAGTTACCGGAGCCAACAGATCACCACATCGCTAATCAGGGGACAAGCCTCCGAAACACATATTTCCTTTTGGCCCATGCTCACCATGGATCTGAAATGGACGAGACCGGGGCCAACTTTGAAACACGTTCTCCGGATTTACGCAGAAAATACGCCACAGCCACTTCTCAGCACACTTCTCATTATGGTAAAAGCCAAAGCACGAAAGGCACAACGAAGACCACTGACTTGGTCAAGCAGAGGAGATTATCAGTGAAATCAACGAGTAGCATTGCCATTTCACGTCGACAGAAAGAGCAAGACTACATTAAGTATCGGAAAAATATTTTATCTGCCTCCAAGAATGAGTCACTGGCAGATTTTGTGAAGGATGCATGGAGGACTGATTGTGAATCAGAGCCTCTCCGTACACCTAGGAAATCCTTGCCTATCAAACCACGAACAGTGTTTTCAGCAACGGATCATTATCCCAGTGTGAGACAAGCCAATCCCCGCATTGATCACGGTAAAGCTTGGAGAAAATCACCGACAAGGACAACATCAAATTCCAGCCTGCATCCAAACGATTATTTGTGCAACAAAAAGCGGAGTGGACACAAGTCCCTCTGCACCAACTCTGTGCACAATGATCGGAGCTACGAAACACTCTGCACACAGCGGCGAGAATGTTACCAAAGCCTGTGCAATAAAGTAGATCAGTACTATAAGTCAGTTTCATCAGGTCAAACACAGGATAAAGCCTCATCATCTCGTAGTGAACTGAGAGAAGTTCGTACTAGAACGAAGACGGTACAAGAATGGGCTGATAAAGTCGAACACCTGGAGTCAAACTGTCCTTCTCTAGGGGAGACAAAAGCAGATCCCTGCGGCGATACAAAGTTGACCAGACGGCCGTGTCCGGGACAGAGGAGTCACCCGCCGTCTAGGGAAACTCACAAAGTCAAACAAACGCAAACAAGCCCACAGCAAGAAAGCCTTGAAATGCCTCACAGACTTAGTTTTTCGGAAGACGAAATGGCACGATTTTCTAGACATTCATCCCAGTGCGACTGGAGGAGTGACTTAACTTCAATGCTTTCTGCTCTTGACAAACTTCTGTCTCGTTATTTTGAAGAAAGATGCGAAGAACCGCAGAAACAACCGCCTTGCTCCCCGACGTTTGAAAAGCCCACCGACGAAACCAGACGTGAGGGGGCAGATGTTAATAAGGTAAATTCACTCCAAAACAGCGAGCCGCCCATGGAGTTCAAGAACGAGCGAAATATTATAAAGCATTTGCCCGGTAGCGCTGACCAATTCTCCCATAAAAGAAAGAAAGGTTGGCAAAAAGGAGCAAGTAACTCAAGATCAAGACAGGAATCTGCTGGTCAGAAGGCAGAGATACGAAATTTACAGAATAGTTCTGTAAATAACGTTGGAGAAACACCCCCTGTTTCAAGTCCAGGCCAAGAAAAAACGTTTGTCAGCACTCCAGGTGATGGATCGCTAAGGCGATCAGTTGCAAATAACACACTGACCGAAGAGACATTACCAGCCGCCACTGCTTCAAATCTTCCACATGAGATGGCAGGCCTGAGATCAAAAACCATCTCCATGGACAACAGAACGGAAGGTACACTGCATTGGCAGCTCGCAAGTAGCTCTCGAGAGTCACCGTTATTTATTAAAGAAAAAGCAGCAACAGCATATTCTGCGCCGGATCTTTCACTAAGGTATAAAGACTTCAAAGCGTATGGTAAAGGCGATTATGGGGTATTGCTTCGACCCTACTCATCACCACCAACACAAGGAAGCGCGTTTACGACACCCGCAGAGAATGTCGTCGCCCAAAATTTAGCTGATGCTATGACCAAGTTTCCACCAAACCATTCAGCAGACAGCGTAATGGCAAATTCCCCCTTTACGGTGTCACGTAGAGAACAGACCACCGGAATGCAGATGCCACAGTCCTCGTCTGGTTGTCAAACGCCAGCAGGTTTACCAGGGCATGATGTAACTACGAACTTCCCATCTGGCCAGTCTCTTAATGTGAAAACATTTCCCAATTCTTACTCACATACAGGGACACAGAAAGATCCTATCTGTGGCTTCCTATGCGAAACGTCTAACCACAGGGCCCCATCTGCCGCTGTACAAACCTGTCCTCGTGTACAAGAACCCTGCAGACAGGATTACAGACAAGGACCCAGCTCCCCGCATGCTCGGGCACAAACTGATACTATGTTTTATCCTGAAGACAAGTTGTACCTGGCTGAGCTTGACAAATTATGTGGACTTCGACATCAATCTCGCTCATTGCAGCCAATGTCCCAGGAAATGTGCGGTTCGCAGCGGTGCATTCATGGGCAGGATTTACCGCGACAGTTACAAACAAGAAATTACCCACCTTCAGCATCTGAAGCCCTACCAGCTTATCAGGTAGTGGCTGACTCTGATTTTGCTGGAAAATGCAATGGCCAGCGTTTGTCGGTTTATTCCCCGTGCTTTGGCCAATATCCATTTCAGCAGAGTAGATCACCTGATGTTGAGGGCTCTTACGGACAATCAGCACAAGATATTATCTCTAAAGTGTACTTAAATCTCCCACCAAAGGAACAGACAGGATCCTCTGTTTGCAGGGAAGGTCAAGCAACTGGTATGAGCGTGGATTGTGAAAAGTTGTTCTGTGAACCACCCATACGGATGAAATATTGCAATCGAAGTTTGAACACCGATTTTGGAACATTTCAGAACCAGCGGTCTCCGGCTCAGGAAAGATTTCATGAATTGTGTGAACAATTAGAGTCCAAACCCCCTTTACAGCAGCAACAACGAAGTATTCAGGATGAGAGAGATTTTGTTTGTAACCAGTTTACAGACGCACAGCTACAAGCTTTAGCCTACGTTCACCAGATCTGCAATAGCGGACGATCCAGCGGACACGAAGGGGACATCAACAATATAGATTACTCTGGAAAAGTCAAGTCACGGGCGGAAAGATTTGATCAAATGGAAGTAGACAATCGTTTGCTTGATCCAGATAAAAAATTCTATAATCCAGAACTTCTTTCACAACCGTGCAGACAAGACACTCAAGCAGCAAGAGCAGATAACAATTCATTTGGCAATCGGTATAGATCACAATCTCGGAGGAATGGTGGTAAAGAGACACCACAGAAAACTCCAGCGAAGCCAGGTTCTTCACTATCGAGGCCAGCGAGCAAACCCCGAATGCACACCAAAGGTTCACAGGTTGATATGTCAAGAAAACCATGCTCGGACAAATTTAATACCAAGTATTCGCGTTCTGAGAAAACAATATTCAGGCCCAAAACTGATGCTTTTGCTCAAACGTGTGCGTGCATATGCAAGCGAGACGGAAAGTGTTTCTGTGGCCGCATAGAGGCTGAAATCAAACTCAGCGAAAGAGACCTTTCACTGAGTGCTTCACCGCTTCCCACGATGGATACAATCTGCAAGAAAAGACCAGTGAACGCTGGTGTGCAAACGTCAAAAACTGAGACAATTCTTCCTCGGCATGTACAAGATTGCCATGTGCAGTGTACTGCAAATGACTTCAAACCCGAAGTTTGCTGCAAAGAAGCCCAGACAAAGTTTGAATCCGCAGCTTGTAAGTCAGAATGTCGCAACAAAAAATGTCAGATAGGGCAATATTTAGCTTGTCAAGATTTAGGCTCCAAAATTTCAACTTTACTGTGCAGCGGCTCGACTTGTGATAGCAGTGTCACTATTGGGGAGAGTGGCAAAAAATCTACCAATCGTTCTACCGTTTGTTCAGGCAACAGAAACCAGGAGAAATGTACCACTTCAAGAGAGCAATATGGGCAGACTGACTTTTCTAGGGCTTTGTTCAGCAATACCAGGAGGGCTGAGAAAGGCACAGAATGCGACATTGATCGGCAGTATAACCACGTCGACGAGATCGAAAGTGTCCCGCGGGGTAAACAAGATGCTGGTGGCTCTGACATGCCATGTTTAATAGGGATCAAGTGTCCATGTGCAACCCAAAAACTAGCACGTGAAAACGCACCCAATGGAAATAATCAGGATACTTACATTTCCCCACAGCCAGAACAGGACTGTGATTTTCAACAAAAGCCCAAACAGCAAAACGGTAACGGGAATCTCAAGAAGTGTGTGAAAAGGACACATTTCAGACCAGACTTATGTGAGGATGAGGCACCTTGCGAGGAGAAAAGGCGACCCATTTTACATATTCGATATTCTTCCAAACAAGTAGGTGGCCGCCCGGAGAACCCTTCGCCGTCTGCAAACACGTGCACGACGTCTGTAGGTAGTAATTTAAAATCTCAAATCTCCGAGATAATTCAGAAAAGTAAAGCTCTACAGCAACAAGCCATTGAATTACGAAAGCAGTACCAGCGTGGGGAAATCCAACCGTCATCGAGGATTCGCTGTACCGAGTTGTGCCCAGATGATTACATTACTTGCGAGCTCCGCGATACTGAAAACCCCGAGAGCCAATGTGCTAACTTAACATGTAATCGGAACATAGACAGGAACATTAATGCTAATCCGCAGTATCAGTCGGGCGACAATGATGCCACGTCAGCTCAGGATAAAATTGATTGCATGCCACTAGTGCCTTCTGGGCGCTCTTCTGCTCATTCACGCGTACCCCTGAGTTCGGAAATGAACAATCCAAGACCTGATGATCTGGGACAAGTGATTCAACAGAAGAGGGTGGAGGATCAAGGCACTAACAGCAGTTTAAAAGATGCTAGTTCAGTCTCGGATAAACGCTGGCCAGAGCAGCAAAGAGAGACTTCGCAGAGCAAGTGCAAGGTAGAAAAGGAAAGCGAAAGAAACATGACGTGGCCTGAAAGCGGTGAGATCATTGTAGTGAATAACGAAAAGGACCGGTCATGGAATGCACGCCCGCCTAGGCCACATTACTGTTGGACAGAAAACCCCGAAAGGTGTCACATCTATACCTGTCCCCAAAATCAATATTGTTATGTAAACGACCCTTCAGAGGAAGCTTATCAGTATATAGATACCCACTTTCCACAAATTTCACAAAGCCGTCTGTATCGAGATGAAAGTTTACATACACATATCATTGATAGCCACATTTATGGTCGCAACAGAGACTTGCCAGACACGATAACTGAATCCAAGATCATCTCCTTGACGGATTTAAATGAACCACTTGAAGACAAAGAGTTACGCCAAAATGTTTTTGATGAAGAAATCATTGTCGAGCGCACCATTTCTGAGCTAACCGTAGACACGAGATCATCCGACAAAACAGCCCGTTGCGATGATTGCTCGAAATATGGGCATACGAGCTTTATTGAACACGAACGGTTACGCACTTCTTTAGACATTCTTCCGGAGAGGCTGACACCTACATCTCCAAGTAAAGATTACTGGAGTCTAGGATTTACCATTGGCAGCCTTCGATCTTACAAAGGAAATCACAGTAGAGATGAGCAAATAGCAAACAAACAGCGAAGTGAACGTCAAAGTCGGTGGGCAACACCAGTCACAGAGAAACATGATCTTTGCGCTGGAAATACTGTTATTATAGAAGATTTCAGTGATGTACAACGCGAACGAGATCCGTTAAAAGATCACAGATCCATAGGAATATTCACTTCATTCAAAGAGGGATTGCAAGAAACCCCGACTATCATTGAGGATCTCAGTACTGTACTTTCTACACACGATGAGTCAGCACCTTGGGCAAACACTGACTTGGAGCAAACTGAACAAGCACTTGGATCTCTTAGGGCGATGGAACAAAACTTTTCTGAGCGTGAAACCAGCAGTTTTACAGTCGGTGACACAAGTGTTCTGCGGCCGGTAACTCCGGCTGCAGGTGACGCAGTTTGTGGGCAACTTCTGTCATCACGTCGGACGAGAACAGCTCAGAATGCGACACCTAGCCACGCCAGTACCGGTACAGCAAAAGAAACGGAATTAATGGCTGTTATGGACCAAAACAAAAATAAGATGACTGCCGTACCAAGCAGAAGGTTACCAAGGCGAAAGTGCTCGGCTGCATCATCCTCGGAGGAAAACGCAAAATATGAAGTTCCGCCAGACAAGAAAGGTTCCTGGTCTTGCATAAAACTACCAGTCTCTGTAAACAGCGAGGCCTCTAGCCACGGGATAGAAGAGCTGCCTTTAGACTCGAACTCCTCAGATGATGAGGCAATTGATATAAATATTTGTGAAAAGAACTTGGTCCGTGAGATTAGAGTTAGCCAAGAAATTTGTAATTCAGAAAGCAAAGGTTCAGTTTTATCGTGCGATCCCGTTTTGGAGGCCAGATCAGGAAGCAAAAGTAGCGTTTCTTCCCAAGATCAAGTCATAGTCGCTCGGACACGGTCTCTCCCTGACCCAGTTATCCTTCAGAGTGAGAAAAGTACCAGAGACAGGGATATAGGTGCTGTAGTTACGGAGATGGGCCCACAGTTACAAGTGACCACACAAAGGAAAAAAGCGGTCTTGGGCAAACCCACAAAGAGCCCACTCACGGCCCACAGCAAGCTTTCCGAAAATGTCCGTCAAAACAAAAAATTGGTCATTGCTCAGTCCAGGACTGGACGACCCATCGACCTAACTGATCCCGATGTGGCGGCGAGGTCAGAAAGCAAGAGTAGCATTTCTTCCCAAGATCACGTCATAATCGCTCGTGCTCGATCTCTTCCTAACCCAGTTGACCGCCAGTGGGAGCCCAGGGCTGGACAACCCATTGACCCATATGATCCTGTCTTGGCGGCTAGGTCAGAAAGCAAGAGTAGCATTTCTCCTCAAGATCGCGTCGTAATTGCTCGTGCACGACCTCTTCCCAATCGAATTGCCCTCCAGGGGGAGCCCAGCGCTGGACGACCTATCAACCCGGAAGTTATTCAGTGGTGGAATTCCCGTTCAGGAACCGTGACGGAAACATGCATGTCACACAAATCGCATCCCCTTCACAGCAAAACACCGTACATGTTTAAACGATGCACAAGTATTGCCAAGAGACTGCTTGCCAAGCTACACTCTAGCTCTGTTCCTCACCTACTTCAGAGTGACAGATCTGAATCATTGTGTAAATCAGCTGGGAAGGCCTCGCCTCTTTCTTCGCACCACGAACAAAATGTAGACATTTTGCAAGCTGGGAAACGCCCCCAAAAACGAAGTGGAAAAATAAAATCTAAGGATCCAAAATCCAAAATCCAAGATCCAACTTGTACAGTCAAAGAAGTTTCAGATCGGAAATTACCACTTGATACGCCAAATTTACAAGATAACGACAGGCCATCCATTGAGGACGATAATTTGTCAAGCCAGTCAAAAGCTAGTGATAGCTGCTCATGGCAAACTTGTTTACTTGCCTGCGGTGAAGTAACAGAAGCAAGTGAGGAGAAGGTTGTCATTGAAGGGGCCTACGTTAGTCGATCTCCAGCTGCTGGAGAAGGCACCAGTTTCTCACAACGTTCCTCACCAAAGCTCCTTAAACCAAATGCCCCAGATGAATGCCGGGTATTGGACTACATGTATAAAGACGTATTGCCTTATCGTTTAGAGTTGGTGAGAAAGACAGCAGAGGGAAATTCGATCGAGTTGTTAACGGGAACCTACACAAGGCAGTTACTCACTTCTGATCTATCCTTTACATGGACGGCAAGTGTGAGCGAGTGACATGAATAGCAGGTTCATATGAATAGCTCTGAATCATACCCTGATGTTTAATTCTTTCATTTTTTTTTTTTACACCATAACCGATCAATCTATTCGTTAACTCATTCACACTTTACAATCTGTCCCTCTCAGCCAGTGTGTTTGGATGTTGTAGTTAACCATAGAAATGACCCATTGCGATTTCATTATTTCGCTCACAATTAAAGTAAATGCAGGTTGATGGATGGAAATCCTCTATAGGTGGTCCATGTAGCCAGCTCTTGGTGAACAAAGAGTTAAACCGAAGGGTAGAATTGGAAACCAAAGGGTTGATGCCGTTAAGTCTGAAGTGTTTAGAAATAATTATGACCGAGCTGATGATAAGAAACTTTGTTAGGGTTTTAAAAGGAGTAATCTTCACTAATCTGTCTAGACTGTAACTAATTTAGTACTTCAAGGACCATTTTCTCACGCGTTAGATCCGCGGATGTCGTAGGTAGACGAACTTTACACTATCGCTGTATTGGATGGTTATATGTGCACCCGCCCTTGTAGATCAGCGATTCTCAAAAGCGGAGGCACATGGCAACCAGGGGAGGAAATTTAGCCAGGTGAGATTTCAGTTGGGGGAGGACCTCCAGACTAGGAAAGAATGTACCTTGTACGCGATGTTTACGTTTTACATGTATATCAAATGAAATACATGTATCCGTCTACACAACTACAAGGACGATTAATGAAGCCATGTAGATTTTCATAAATTAATGAGTTCAGTAATTACCACTGTAAAAGTATAATGGTGAAAACAATTATCACAGTTCAAAATGGGAGAGGAAATGAGGACACCTGGGTCGCAAGTGGAATTGGACCAAATGCAAATGCCAGGGCAGTGATCCTCCTAAAACAAAGAGTTCAAATCTGATCGCAAGAGGAGGAATGTGGCCTGGACTCTGACAACCACTGTTGCAGATCTCTTAGTCTTATCCTGGCACTCCGACTTGCTTAATTAGACTTAGTTAGATACTGCCATTCCTCGTCGTTCTGTTGTCGTACAAGTGGAAATCCAAGTAATAGTTCAAGTTCGGAATGATTTTGTACAAGTTGATCTAGCAAGTGTTAGGGCAGTGGAGAGCAATCACGTTAATGTCGAAGGTCTGGGTGCCTTTATAATTATGCAGTACCTACTGTACTAATAAGCTTTGATTTTTACGGTCATCGAGGCACTTTCATGTCACAAAGAGACACGGTTACCGTATTATACCAATAGCATAGTCTGGGACCACTGGTCAATCCTATTATCTAAAAGAGTTGAAATAATATCAGTTTAGGACCACTTTACCACATATTAGATTTATAGGATATATATTTTACTTATCATGTCTATAATACATGTTTTGTTATTACGTAAGAAGAAGGTACACGTACCATAAATCTGATAAAAGGTTATTATATATACATAGATAGCTATCTACGTGATCGGTAGTTCTACCACATTGTACAGATTTCTACAGAATCCTATACAAGCGGGGTCTTCTGTACACGCATAATAGAATATCCCGTGCAAGACGGAATTAAAGAATGTTCTTTTTAAAATAATTGTTTCTTGTTGTAATTTCTGTCAGTCATTGGACTCTATAAACGGACAGACAGACCCATAGGGATACAGGTGGATAGATAGACAGGCAGACGTACTGACAAACAAACAGATAGTCAGGCGGACAAACAGATAGACATGCAGGGAGGCAGACAGACAGGCAGCAGAGCCGTCTTAAAGCGAGGGCGCACAGGGCCGTGGCACAGGGGCCCCAAAGGGTTTAGGGGGCGTCATGAAGGCAAATTTACATTGTTTTTTTTTTTTTTTTAAACTGGGAAGAAAGGCCTTTTGCTTTGTGCAGGGGTCCATAATGACGTTAAGACGGCTCTGATAGGCAGAAAAACAGATAGATGAACAGGTCACTGCAGTTACCTGGAGTGAGACGTAAGTGAAAGATTGAAGCGACAGCAAAATATTGGGGGGGGGGGGGTGATAGAGAAATCGGACAAACTAGCCATTTTCTTTTGTTGTTGTTTACAAAATTTCTTTCATTTGTTTTTACCACACGTTGGGGGGTTCTGATCAAAACGCGGGAGTCGAGACAATTCTTGTGACTCACTCAAAACATTCAGAAATGAGATAACACCGCACAAAAAATAACTCTAGGATGCATAAAATTACGCCATCTTTTTATATTTGTTTTCATAATGGATCATATTCATAGTACAGTATTAATACCAGCTGATTATCAAGCCGGATTTTTGTATTCACTTTCGTTGCGGGAGGGGGGGGGGGGGGGAACAGCACTAACTTATGTTAAAATTTATACTTTATAAAATTACAGCTAAGAACATAAAAGAAATACATGTTTAAAATATATAAATGAAAAGACATGCCTGGCATGGATAAATGAAATAATCAAGCGAAATCTGGCATCGTGTTAATTTTTCCTCTTGATAATATTGTAAAGCTGAAAAAAAAAAGATGTATCCACCATGGTTTTAAAATACAATAATCCAGATGAAAATTTTCAACAGATTTTATTCGTAGTCTGGCGAAGCCAAACTGAGACTTGCCTGTTTGGCGCTGGCTTGTTAAAATGGACAGATTCAAAACAAAACAAACAAGTTTAAATCAGTAAGTAAAATAAAAGAAATAAAGCATATCCAGATTCATTTCTTCTGGCACATCTGACAGGCCTTTAGCTTATAAGCGAATTTTGATTGTTTTGATTCCATGCGTTTTTGAAGACTTGTAACGAGAATGTGCAGTTTTAAACCTGTATTATATTAATTCACGAACTACATATAGAATAATAGAATAATATACAAAATACCCTGGGAACATCAACACAAAATATTCAGCGAAGAGGACTCAGCCATATTTTCAGACATGAAGCGAATTGTACAAAACTACTCACAAAATATCCCAGCAACATTGCAAACATTTATAAATATTAGTACAAAAGACTTTGGAGAGAGGGAGAGATGCTGAAATGAAACACGGAATGCTTATAATAAGTTATATTTGGAGGGAAAGTTGCTATACTTACTACATAGAAAGACACGCCGTTTTTCAATAAATATCAATGGCCCAAATGGTAAGTTACGACTTTTCGCCTCTGCGGTGTTTTGTCGTAGAGGGCGAACGCATGATGACACTTATTACATTATAATGCAGCCAAATAATTGATGTTATGTTTATATATAAAGAGTTTGTTTTTTTCTCAACTGTGTCCAGTATATTTTGACAAGACGAGAGAAGATCATTGAGTGTCAGTGGCTCCCACATTACAATATGCTGACTGTTGCGTGAAGGGGTTGTAAGGGTGGGTCAAGGTGACCATACGAGACAGAGGTCCCAGGTGCTTGTTGATGGCTTCGTGCTCCGTGTGCACGTAGTGTTCGGTAGGCAACTCTCTGGAATGAAAGAATGAAGTAAAAACATGTCCAAATGGCTCAAATTTGTGTTTCCGTGGCGTGCGTAAAGGGGGGGGGGGGTGTGACACAGTCAAGTGCTGACAGCTAAGAAGTGCACACCATAATTTCTTTTACAGCAGTAAACCCGGGAAGACCCTATCATACTAAGCCCGGTCAGACACTGTCAGCTTCTGCCATTATTTCTTTGATGTATATTTTGCTGGCAGCATCTGACTGTGTCTGATCTGGTTTAGTATGATACCTCCCTAAATATACAAACGTCCTCAATTCCAAAGCGTATTTAGGAAGAGGTCTGGGAAATGCGCTAATGAATGGTTTGGCGGATAGCATGGAAACATGTCTGTTAGACGGTCATTTTTAATGGAAACACAGATGGTCAGATAGAGAGACAAAGAATAGACAGACAGATAGATAGACAGACAGACAGGCAAGCAGGCAGACAGGTAGATGTATATATATATAATTATATATATATTTATATAGATAGATAGATGGTGCCAACCACCCACTTGCATGACAGACAGATAGATAGATAGATAGATAGATAGATAGACAGATAGATAGATAGATAGATAGATAGATAGATAGATAGATAGATAGATAGATAGATAGATAGATAGATAGATAGATAGATAGATAGATAGATAGATAGTGCCAACCACTCACTTGTATGATGCCTGTGCTGTAGACTCCATAGCCTTGTTGGGGTGATGGATGTCTTTCTCGACATCACTAAACATGTACTCCTCATTCAGCCTGTGGCCAGCATAACCTGGCACTTCCACACGGCTACAGGAGAGTGAAAACAAGACAACCATGCAATAAATGTCAATTGTACTGAAATCAGAGGATTTCACAGTGTGTGAATTCATTTAAAGCTTGGACATAGGATGAGCTCCGGCTGGGTGAGCTGCAAAATGTGATATTATTGTAGAAAATTTGAAACTAAACAGACTTACAGGCAGGCAGACTGGCCGACAGACAGACAGACGTACGGACGGACAGACAGAGACGGCCGGACAGATATACAGGCAGACAGACAGACAGATAGATACATAGATCATAGATAGTTCCCCTTGCCACCTCGTAAGAGTACGGAGTGTCTCCACAAAGACAGCCTCGAAATGAGCAGATAGTGAGAGTGAGACTCTTACTTTGCACCCGTAACTAAATCAGTGAGCAACACACTTTGAGGTTTTTTATTTTAAATTAGCTGAGATACCCAGCGCTGTCCGGGGTAAATTGTTTGTTAGTTTCAGTTCTGAATGATTATAATGGATCTGCTTCACCTTGCTCATTCCCTCAGGTTTACTTTGTTCTTGTCATTTGCTTGTTTTTAGATAAGTCGCACTGCACTCCCTTTGGGTATTAATGCTCTTCGCACCCCGCCAGCATTCGAGACGAAGATTGTCTTGAAATCTTCGCACTTGGCAGTTCGTTTAATAGCGAACATACCGCAGGAAGTGATAAGGTCACGCGCCCATGTATTCGTGGAAAAGAAACGATCGGGCGTTTTTGTTTTTTTAAAAATAACATTATTATAGATATTTTGTATTATGGAGGAGAGGGACAGGGGGTGTGTTAACTTGAGTGTGTAGTGATGATGGTGGCGGTGTTGGTGGTGGTGTGTTGGCGAGTTTCTTTTCGCTTGCGAGGGTAATGCTGTGTAAAGTTTGGGTGTTGTGTCTAACATCTCTGAATGCAAATATTGTGTGTTGAATTTTCACCTGGGCATTTCTGCATTATACCTGGTCTTGAATTCGAAATGAAACCTTTCAAATAGCTGAATGACAAAAGATTGTATCAATTCATGAAAGAAAAAATACGCACCTATATTTTGTATTATGTCTATGTCATCTAGACGTCAACAGAAACATACAGCTCAATCATGACTGATCTCATGGTTACCAGAGATAGTGACATCGATCACTGACTGTGCACCGAATGCTTGTGTAGTCTCTTTTATTTTCATTCTTTTAGAGATTCTTGTTGTTATTTGCCAGCGCGGCACTCTGGCAGGTATAACTTCTCTCTTTCTCTACCTCTCAGTCTGTTTCTCTGTGTGTCTGTTTTTCTTTCTCTCTGAGTGGGTTTCTATCTCTCTGTTCCTCTCTCTCTCACACACACTCTGCTTCGCTCTCTCTGTGTCTCTGCTTCTATATATACATTTTATGTGTGTGTGTGTGTGTGTGTGTGTACAATAATGTGTGTGAGTCTTTCTCTCTGTATATGCAACTTACCCATGATTGTTATACAACATCTGGTAGGGCACAGATGTATTTTCTGTGTCCATGTTTTTCCACATTATCTAGTAAACCAACAACAGTCAAAATAATGTTGTAGCCTAATGGCTGTCCAGCTGCTCCAACGTCCTAAGTCGGCACCTCAGTTTATCTACCAGTCAATCAACAAATCAATGGTGTAACTGTAATGATCCTTTCTGCATTATCTGCGCGATTTTGTTTTCGTTTTTTTAAAAAGAAAATACACGTAAGAATTTCCTGCAACCCTTAAATAGAGCTGTATTTCGTCACTTATTAGAAATGCACAATGCACATTGATGCGGTTTGAATGTCCCGAGCACTCTACACTTAGTCACCTGTGCGTTCGAAGACGTCGCGAGCCAGCACACTGGCGTAGCGCAGATCTATATAAATATTTTAGTGTATGGCACTGGGTGCAGCACGGATCGATTTCTGATCGCTGATATTTAGATCGTTGGCTCTCATGCAGGGGCGGCGCTCAGTTGTGGTTGTGAGACATTTGTATACGCTGAACAGTTCAGTCTCTCTCCACTATTTCATTCCATCTCTGATTCCCTCCTCCCCCCAGCTCTTCCCCCATTCCTCCAACCGCTAAACATTCTGCAATCCTCTTGCAGTACCCACCCCTGTGGCGCACACACCACTGCACAGATGAACCTCACTGATCTCGATTTCCTCATTTCAGTCGACCAATCACCTACTGCACTAGAACATAACTGTAAAATATTTAAAATATCTCACGGGTCAAACAACAACAGTAACGATGATGACGACAGAAACATCAATAAACTCCACCGCCACCACAACGGCCACCAAGACCAGACAGACGGAGTAACTACAACAACACGACAACAAGAACAGCACGGCTTCGTTCAGTCTACGACAGGAATTCCCAGGGATGTACAATAGATATAATCCCCAGGAAGTATAGTTGGACGTGTTTCATTCTGACGTTTCGGTTCATCCATACTTTTTATCTTTTCAACATAGTTACTTTTTTTCCCCCCCGATAACTGTTTGCACCAGATGGCCAAATTAGCCACAACAACTTTTTCGCTGGCGACGTGACTACAATAACTTTTTTTCGGAAACTGACCAAACTTGGTATCCAAAAAGGCTATTTAATTTGAGATGTTTTTGGCTGCATGACCCAACTATTAGCTGCCTTTTTTTTTTTTGTTTGTTTGTTTTAATTCTGACACTGACGGGGGCGGGAATAAATTTCCTCATTTATTTACTTGAAACAGGTTGGATATTTTCAAGGGTCTCTGCTCTGAAGCAAAAGTAACTCTACTCTTCAATACCAAGGCAGTCAGGAACAATGGTACGGGAGTGCAACTTTCCAGTATAACTACACCCTCAGCTTAAACATTAAGCACTTCTAATCAATGAAAAGGAAACGACCGCCAATGTTATTTCACACACGGAGATTGTTGCTCTGGTCGAATGCAATTAAAGGCTAATCTCTTGGCAAGGCTGTCGGGTTGTGCCAGGGATTATAATGCTGTAGCTTGGGTCCACGGGTTCAGAAAATTACTGTGACTGTAACCCAGTCAGTGGAAATGTAATGTAAGTCGCCGGCAGTTTTTTTTGTAGCATGCAGCAAACAGCGTTACAAGTACCCTTGAAGAACAAAAAAACGAAACTAAACAAAACATAATGACACTGGGTTCCCGTCACCATGTCGTATAAGCAGAATCAGTGTCTTACCGTGCTGTGCCTGGGAGTTTTGGTACCACATCGAATTGTTCACCAGTATTTTTTTTTTTTTTTTGCTCTCGACGTCACAGAATTTGAGCTCCTACAAAATTTTGATTTTTATTCCGTCTTTCATCGGAAGTTCCATGGCCATACGAAACGTTCTCCTAAATATTTCGATTCTTCTTTTTGGACTATAGCTCATCTTTGAGAATGCGCATACTCAGCTGCCGTGTCAAACTACAAATCTTTGCAAGTGCACATGTTCAGCCGCCGTGCACTGGAAGGGGTTGAGTTTGGGGGTGGGAATGCCGTGTGGCCAACATCATAGTTTTGGGTGACATAAGTGAAACAAACCTTGTAAAATATTTGAAGGATGAGGAGAAGACGTCTAAACATGGCAAGGATACTTAAGTTGGAAGAGGAGGAAAAATAAGAAGACAGGAGGAAGTAAGAGCCGTGGAACAAAAAAAAAAAAAAGAAGGAAAATACATCGTCACCCTCCATGAGCAACTTGCCTAACTCATTTTTCATAATTTTGCATGAGAGATGCAACTTGTTTCACGAGGGGTGGTTAAAAACTGTGAGCGAGGCAATTTCGCCTTCTAGAAAAGCCACGAGGCTTAGGCCTGTCTCCCTTTTGACTTAAGCAGTTTCCTTTCCCGCCTTTGAGGAGATCAACTTTCTTTCTTACGGGTTCCTGTTTAATTCAAACTACTGGTACTGTAATCGGGCTTCGCGGAGTCTATGATAACAAAGAATGCAAGTTGCTTAAATCTGAGTTGGGCATGCACTTTGCTTATTTGAGGGCAACAATAGAACGTCCGGTATTTTCCATATTGCTTTATGTGCATTTTTGCCCTTTCCGAGAAAATGAGGAGTGAAAGTAGGTTGGCAAGAGAGCCAAAAACTCATACAACATTCTGTCACATACACATATCTAGAAAGGTTTTTAACCGATTGGAATGACACTTATACAGAATAAAAAAGTCAAGTGAGAAAGACACTTTCATGACAAAACCTCAAACTCCGCAAAATGTCTTATACAGCAATATGGGAAATATCCCTCGATAAAACTGTGTAACGCGGGTTGGTAAATTTGACTTACTATCCATAACTGAGTGCGTTCTGCCGTATCAAATTTCGTATTTGGTCCCATTTCTCTTTCTCTTGTGTTGGATCATTAGGTCTCAATCTGTCAGAGTACAGTAATGTAACAGTGGGTGGTTGGATGGGCTGAGTGAATGACGGAGTGATGAATGTGAAGTTGGCTGGCTAATTGAAAGAATGGACGACTTACTGAATAAATGCATGAATGGTCAAGGGAACATGCAAATGACTGACTGATTCATTCATTCCCTGTAGTGAGTGAGTCAGTCAATGAGAGGGAAATACAGTTAAAGAGAGAGACAAGGAGCGAAGAGTGATGAAAAGAAAGAGGGAAGAGAGAGAGAGAGAGAAAAGAGAGAGAGAGAGAGAGAGAGAGAGACAGAGAAGAGAGAGAAGAACGACTAGTCTAAATGAATGAGCCAATGATTGAGTGACTGATTTTAGTGCATGAATGAGTGAGTGAGTGAGTGAGCATGCGAGTGAATGAGGGAGTGAGTGAGTGAGGGAGTCAGGGAATGCTCCTTAGATGATACAGTCCTCTCCTCACCTGACAGGTCGTAGTGTTGACCGCTCTCCAATGTACGTCTGGAAGGGGATACTTTCCATAGGTCGCCAGATACCAAATTCGGGCCTCACTTTCAGCTCCCGCCATTCGTAGAGGCCACTGTCTGGGTCATTGCTGGGGCTGCCCTTTGGTGGGGTTAAGGTTTCAAATGGCGGATCAAACTGCTGAAATGGGGGTTGGACTGGGTCTGCTCTTTTCTCGTATGTGACAGGCGGGCAGGGCTGAAAGAGGAACGGCGACCGATTCACCACCAACTGATCGGTTGTAAAGATCAGTGCGTCATCCCGAAATAAAGCAGTTTCGAGAAGATTTGAGGTTAAAGACTCGGTGCTCGGCAAATGACAAGGTTTCATTTATTTTCTGATGGATATACCCACACTTGTAGCCATGGGAACTTCTATAACCAGGCTTCTGACAAAAGTAAGACAACGCCCACTTTTGACTTATATGGTAAAACCCGAAATATCAAAAAATGGATGCGCACTTATCTTTAAAACCGATCAAGCGAACCGTCGAGAGACAGTGGTAGCACTTCCAGTGAGTTTTGCGCTTAACTCTGTTGCTGCCATTTGGAGCTGGCGTGGGAATCCCAACAAAGCAGGTGTATATAGAGAACTGTAGCCTACATTATAGAGGGCTGATTTCATCGATTCTGGCAATGTTAATTTGGCCGATGAAATAGGCTAAATGGCAATGGTATTGACAGGGTCTCTGCGACTGTCACGGGACTAGTTCAAATGGCCAGCCAAAGATCTCAGATAGACTTTTTTTCTAAGAGAATCAGTTTCTAGCAGAGTTCTGCTCAGTCTAAACATATGAGATGAGCAGTTTAACCTACCCCCCCCCCCGGGAAATATTTTGCTTGAAATTAAAGGGCAAAATATCCCAGATGTCACTTAGATCGATAATAAGTAAAAAGAACTTTGTGATTCCCTCTCCCCTTTCATCCGTCCAGCCTACTCCATTTTTTTGTTGCTACTAGTAATTGCCCCATTCTTCGAATGGTTAAGCACAGCATTCCAGACCGAAAGGAATCAGCACAAAGACATTCATTGATGTCGAGACACTTTGGATCATCCACAAAAAAATTGGCTATTAATAGATAGATAGGAGAATTTTTCAGGAAATGATGACGTCATGGGCTACTTCCCCACCTTTTCAAGACTCCAAATCTAAAAAAGAACCTTTTGCGCGTCGCAGGGCAGGCACATGTAAAATTTCACGCAAATCCGAGCTGTGTGAGCGGCAGTAGATCTTGTTCAAAATCCCGTGATTCTTTTTTTTATATTACAACAAATACCGGTGACGTCATCGCACTAAAAACTTGCAACGCAGCGGATGGGGCTTCCCCGAGGCTTTCTGTACGGCACAAACCAATTTCAAAAAAATACTTAGAGGACAGGTGGACAAACCAAACCTAGAAAAGGACCTCTTTTGGATGAAAAGGAACTTGCATACAAAATTCCATGCAATTCTGGGCAGAAATAGTGGAGCTAGGCCATTTCAAAAATCGAGCGAGTTTTTTTTTTATAATAGATATTAAATGCAAAATGTTTTAAAAGAAAAAACACACGAGGAGTCAGGCTGGTCCGAATCTCTAAGATTCAGCTCAGAACATACATAATTATTTCATGGGCGGTACTGACCTTTAAGACATAGATGAAAGCAGATCTACTCAGTCGTTGCTAAAACACTTCAGACAGTTAACCCCCATGTCTAATGTTACAATATTCTGTGCTATAAAATTGTGAATAGTCTGATTTTTCAGCAAATAGTTTTTTGTCATAGAAATTACTTTAGCATTCGATCATACTTTTGTAAGTGTCAACTGTTGTTCTTTTTATCTCCAGAAAAGCCGATCTGTATGGCCAGAAGAACGAAGCAGAAATAGTAACTTAAAGGTTTGCTACAGCAGAAATAAAAAGTGTCAAAAATGTATTAAACCAAAACTATGTAAGATATTGACACCCATCATAAATGATGCTGTAAAGATACAATGGAAGCTTTAGCCATAATATAATGACAATAATAATAATAATAATGATAATAATAATGATAGTAAATACCACTTTGACAGTACGTATGATTACCCTGATCATCGGAGCTGTGAAATCTGGGCCGTACGCATGGCCATATTCAGAAGTGCCAACCCGTCTGAGAGCAAGGGTTTCCGTATTGGCATCGGGGACAGGCAGTCGCGGGTAACGCCTTTGAAACTCCCGCTTCACCTCTTTACTAACCGGGCCTCGATTGAAAGTCAATACGTAGTAGGGCCGGACAGTTCGTTTGTTCTTGTATCTTAGAAAACGAAAGATAGACAGAGACTAACAGCAGAACAACTGCAATAAAATTCCAAATGTGGATATATAATAATTCCGTTTCATGTGGTATGTCAGCTACTAGTACTACCATTATGGGAAACTCCAGTAAAAAAAGGAGCGGTGATGCGGCTCTACCTCCCTGCCGAACTACCCATCTACCTACCTACCTACCTCCCTGCTGAACTACCCACCTACCTACCTCCCCGCTGAACTACCCATCTACCTAACTACCTACCTCCCTGCTGAACTACCCATCTACCTAACTACCTACCTCCCTGCTGAACTACCCATCTACCTAGCTGCCTACCTCCCCTCTGAACTACCCATCTACCTAACTACCTAGCTGCCTACCTACCTGCTGAACTACCCATCTACATACCTGCCTACCTACGTAAACACGCATCTATCTATCTATCTATCTATCTATCTATCTATCTATCTATCTATCTATCTATCTATCTATCTATCTATCTATCTATCTATCTATCTGCCTGTCTGCCCGCCAGCCTGTCTGCCCGCCAGCCTGCCTGCGTCAACCGCCCTTTTGAACCCCCCCCCCCCTCCATGATGTTGACAGAATATGAACAATTATGACTTAGGTTCAACAAACAAAAAAATCATAGTACATGTAGTACAGATGTAGTACATAATTATATGGAGCTTTGCACTCTTAAAAATATTACTGTACATGACGTATTTTCTTTCAGTAAGATTTCTATTGATTAAACTAATAGCATTTGAAAGTGACAGTCTTATAATTTCCCAGAAGTGGGATCCATGTAAGTTGGTTACAGATCTACTTTTAACATTACAGATCTACTGTATTGCTAACTGGCGGAATAAAAAAAAAATACGGATGATTACTGTAAGCTGTCCAGCCTGAGAATTTCATGAATTCATGTTCGTGTCCAGACTGATCATATTTTGGTCGTGTGAAAGTTCAATTAAAATGTCGAGTGTTTAGAATGCCATGTATAGAACTTTAAATTATGTAAAAATACACATATGTGACCGTGTCACGAATCGGCTAATGCCGAGCGGTCCGAAGGTATGTGGTCCTTGATTGTCTTTCCTTTGCTTTGCGACCTGGTTAATACCGGGTGGGCCAAAGATGTAAGATTCTCGATTGTCTACCTTTTGCTGGGGCTTCTTGAGACGCGACGGGAGAGCCCAGGGCAACAGAGTGGCCGCGGGGATTCCTTGTGCCTCTTGGTCCATCACGAGCTGACTAATCCCAGGTGGGCCAAGGTGCAAGGGGTCCTTGGTTGCTTTTCCTTTGCCATGCGTTCCTGAAACGGTACAGGATGGCCCACGGCAACGGCATGCCCCCCGGAGGTTCTCTGCTCGCCCTGGTCCAGAACGAGGGAACGGTGTAGCCCTAAAATCCTTTGCGCTTTTGAATCCACAGTGAGGGACCCACTTTCTGTGGAAGGTTCGGGGTGAATCTGGCTCTTCTTTGCTCATCTTGGCCAATGGTCAGTTCGCTCTTTTTTTTTTTTGTTTTGTTCAGTTTTGGCGAGTTTTGCGTTGCAATTCGCCCTTTATTCAGTTTGACGGGCTTTGGCCCTGATAAAACCCAGGCGATCTGGACACTTGGTCATTTCCAGACTGGGCTCGCAGACTTACAGGTAGCTCCACCACCAACCTGCTGGTATTACCTTGTGCAAGCTTTCTGCATACAGTTCTGGTTGTTCGGGAACTGGTGAGTCGAATGTTCAGTTATGTTTTATTTTGTGCTCTTTGGTATCACCATGCCGTGAATATAATGCAATGTAGATAATTCATGGCGTGTATTTTGTTAAGCGGTTTCTGGACTCTGTGCTCAGGCACGTGGTTATTGGTATTAAAGTCACTTATTCTGTTATGGAATTCAATGTTGCAGTGTTGCACTAGTGTGACACTATTGTATACACTTTACTGTAAGTAGTGTAAGCGAGGTCGACGCTACGGAGATGCCCCCTCCAACTACATGTAATTTTATGTGAAATCAGCTACCCTGCAGTTAAGTGGGCAGCGGAGATAATTAATTGTACGTAGACAAAGTAAGTTATTAATTATGAGGGCAGTTATTAGAGTGGACCTATCGCAAGGTAGAGGGGTACACTGATCAGTGCGTGCCCGTACTTTCGAATATTTGATCTACATGTTAGTCTGAGAAGTGAGATACCGTCAGATTGGAGCCTACATTCTTCTTAGGCAAGGCGCTTTTCAACAAGGCCACCTAGTCTAGATCACTATTATTATTGCACCATGTTGTAGTGTGGCACAAAAGGCGACTAGAAGTTGTGCCATGTCCCCATGTCCTAATTATAAATGGCAGTCCAAAGCGAGTACATGCTGGAGTGCCAGTGAGAGGGTATTGCGGAGGGCGGTGAGCCACCGCACGTGGGTGTTGGCGCGTCCATCCATGATTAGTGAAGTGGTATTATAAGACGGGTTGTTGTTATGTGCGTATTGGATGAATGTGAGTAGCACGAGTGAATAGGATTGCTTTGTAATGCTAACGGTAAAATCATCGAGATCATGCTTGCCCTTAGTTGCTCATGGTAACGAAACAAACTGACGCAAGTATGAGTATTATCATCATGTTATATCAATGAGGACGGCTGGAGAGGATAACGCCATACTGAGGTGGAGAGTAAATAGTAAGCCTGTAACGGCTAGTATAATTATAATTGTGTTTCCAGGCCTGGGTGGATTGTGTTCATCTTTAGTTCTCCAGTAAATAATATAGTTGGAAGCTACCTACTAGGGTAACGTGCATGTATTTATGTGTGTGCGTGCGTGGGTGATATGCTGAGTGCATGCTGTTAATTATGGTAGTAGTGTAACAATTAATATCTGCATACTGTTTATTATTTATACGTACGGTAGAATGCGCATATCCACCATCTTGTCTGTCTGGACCCACGTTTCATCATGGCGATGGTGGTATTGATTTTGATTCGTTAGCTGATTTGCACCGTGAGCACTTAAGGCGTCGCGAACCAATCGGCGGTGAGTTTTAAAAAAGTTCATTACTGTAAACAATGACACGTGTGTATACTCACATGGGAAACGTTCGGTCAATTCTTTCACTTCCTTTCCCTTGACTACACGGATGGTAGGGAATATGACCAGCTTGGATCCATCCTTTCCACCCCTGTCATAACAGTCAACTGCAATGCAACCAGCAGGCATTTTAACCGCTTAGACACATCTCGAAGTTACACTCATCAGCTGATCCACCGGCCATCTTGTTTGGCGGAAGTACAAAACAAAAACACCTTGTGACGTCATGCGCATTCTACCTATAATGTATGTCCATTATTTTGGACTTCTTTGCAGTGCTGACGACGCGGTGAGCCGGGGACGCCAGTGGGCGGACTGCTCTGGGTTTTAGGTTTTTAGTCACCTATTTATAGTACGGTAGATTTACAGTTTTATGTTAGCACTTTTCAGGCTTCTGAATATTTTTAGTTACCTCTTTTCAGTCGTCTATTTTTAGTAGATTTACAGTCTTAGTTGATTATTCTTAGTTAACCCTTTTTAGTCATTTATTTTTAGTCTCTCTGATTTTGTTTATTACTCCAACCATTGCTGGGCCACATGACTTAAAAAAAAAAAAAATGCAGTAAATGTGGTTCCTGTCGCCCAAAAGATCCTGGTGTGGTGTTGCTGTGCAAGGATTGTAAGATTGTGAGCAAGCACCACGGTGATGAGAGTTGAGTGGTTGGTTGGGCATCTGGTTATACATGTACAACATTATCACCACAAGTCTCAGGTGCATTCCATGCACTTCATTCATCCTTCACATTGGCCCAAAACCCACTGACCTGAATGTCAAACTCTTTGGTGCTCTGTCAGAACTGCAGAAAAGCGTAGATTTTCTTAAAAGAACAAATCTGCAGATTTAGATTTGGTGAACAAAAGAAGAAGAAGAATCTCTCCTCTCATCACATTTACATACATATATAATATGTATTTTACATAATACCAATGCAACTTAAAGACAGTTATATACCAGCTAAGCTGATAAAAGCTGTAGAGAACTTCGCTACATGTGAACGAAAGGGCAACCAAGTTCATGGACCTCTATTTCGTGAAATAACGTTACTGACTGCTTACTGTTCGAGCTGCTCTGCCCTTTCTATGGATGTCTCTTTTAGTGCGTTCCACCCCAGTTTCTGGGGCAAGCAGTAGATCTGGGAGTTCATTTTGGTCAATTCTTGTGGTTTTGTGTGTGTGTTTTTCCTTCCGAGTCAGCTTACTCCTCCACTTAACAACTAATTGATACACATGAGGGAGCGAGACGACGGGCGATCTTCAAAGGAGGAGAGCTTCCTGCACACAAAATGATAAAACTTGTGCGCTGTGATTATATAAAAACAGAAATTAACTTTTGGTGTTTTTTTAAAAATCAACAAAGAAACAAAGATTTAATAAACTTTCGAACGTACTGGCTGATGTTTCACATTAGTAATATTTTGCAGTTTATTTTAGAACCTGACACATTGACACCAATGGATAATTATGCAGGCATTTGGTACAGTTATAACTTATGTATTGATTCATATTTCTTTGAACCAAGGGTGTTTGTTTCCAGTAATCATTTTACTTCCAGTGCAGTACTTTTGGCTATACACTCAGACCCAAACTTATGACGTCATTGTTTGCAACCAGAAGGAAAGAGAACTCTCTGCTTTCCCACTTATTTTTATGTAGCACACACAAACAGGCACACTCACACCGAGACGATGTCGTAGAGAAGCAGTAGTCTTACTATTTGTTTCTGAAGTGAGGCTCTGCAAAATACAAATATTTATGTATTTAACTCTGATCCTCGCACTTCATAATTAGCCCAGTACCGTCATCATGGAGGAACTGGTTGGCTCCTGGGCGTTGAAAGATAGATCGATAGATAGTTAGATAATTAGATAGATAGATAGATCTAGATAGATAGATAGATAGATAGATAGATAGATAGGCTGACAGACAGAATGACAGACAGATACATGTAGATAGATAAGTAGATAGATGGACAGATAGATATAGACGACAGACAGACAGATAGACAGACTGACGACAGTGAGAGACAGAGGGAGAGACATCATACCCCACATAGTACAGGGCCCCTATGGAGAAGTAATGAGAAAGCAGAAAACAGAAGATCCAACTGTTAATATTCAAAGAGATAAAATTTATTATGACCAAAAAAAAAATGTGTACGTACAGTGGTAAAATAATACAATCTCATACATGTATAGCTGGAAAAAAAAAAATAAATGGACATGACAAAATTCTTAAGCAGAATAAATGTTTACTAAATGTTATTCTTATCTTGTGAACCTTGACCTTAACGTATCGATTCAACTGCACATTTATTTAGGATCTAAGCAGCATAATATGAATGTATATTTTACTTTTGTTTACAAAAAAGGCATTGGATAAAATATCAGGAAAGCTTTTAGAGTTTCTCTGCTCCTGCTAAGTCCCTTCCCTTTCTCCTGTCCCAATAGAAAACGGAAATACAGTAGCTTTTCTTGGCAGTAATGGGGATTTGGCAGCGATATCTACCTTACGGCTGCTTGAAATACCAGTCCTATCCAAAACAAAAACAAAAAAAAACCTAACAAACTTTAACAAAATAAACATGTACATACATGGCTTCACGAGAAGACTAGAACAAACAAACAAAGCCTGTGCAAAAACATCATCCAAGACAATAAGCCGGTGTCACATTGGCTGTTTAACGGAGGGCCCTCTTGTAAGTGTATGCCGCAACCGGCTGTGGATGCAACCAAAAATACTAAAACAGTGCTAGTAGAGTACATGTAGTATCTTTGATGCAACTACAGGAAAGGAGAACTAACAGAGCCGGCATGCTAATCTAACCGCGCGAAGCACACAAAATGGCGACTAATCAGTATATTTATCACTGATTGCAATCGAAAGTAAATGGACAGGAATTTCAAAACTTAAAAATTCTGTAAAATGCAAGGCAGTAAAGACATTCATGCACATGCTGTTATATCGTGATAATTCAATCCCAACCCCTTGCCTTTTATTTGTACATTTAACTTATGTTAACTATGAGTAAACAAAAAACAAAAACCTTACAATACTTTGGCCCGTAGCTTGGCTAGTGTCTTGGTAACTCAGCATCTCAGAGACGTACAAGTTCGTTCGAGCCAAGGCGGGTCTAGGCCTAACCTGAAGTTTTGCATCTCAATATGAATGGCAAAATGATAGAAAATTTCAAGCGAACATTAGACTGCGTCTTAGGACACGACAGCTTCCGGTTTTCACGATGCTTGACGTTCGACACTATGGAAAGTGTGTTTATTTTATCGTGGCAGTTCAATATCTTCGATTACTGACAGCATGTTCAGTTAACACTACAGTTTCAGTCAGTTTCATTTTATTTTTATTAAAGTACCTAAGTCCTCTCCATGACAGACATCGTATACCGTTTAATTTCACCACGGTAACGTAGTCTCTACTAAAACAGACGACCATAAACTATAAGAGGTGTTAAAAACCTTCCTGTGGCCATAATACGGATAGTGACAGCCGCTACAATTAAAGAGAATTACCTAGAAAGCGCCATTTGACTACGAACAAGCGTTTATTCAGATTTTCAATCCAGTAGGATCAGTCGTAATGCCATCGTGTGTATTGCAGGAAGAAAGAACACACGCGTTGCGGAACAAAACAACAAAGGAATTAAACAGGAAAACAACAACAACAAATTAATGTCAATAAAGATTCATGTTGAGCATTCATTATGATTATATGTAGCTAATATTCATCCGCAGTGCTGTTAGGACGAAGTAAAGTGCAATGTGGAGAGACTACAGATGCAAGACTATTTATACGGATGCCAGCTAGAATGTGCTTGTCTCTGTGTTATTCATCTACGGTGATAACACCATGTTTATATATATACATGATACATTTGTTGTTGTTTTTTTTGAATAATAAATGCCAGTTGTCTGTTTGCATGTCAGCGTTTTATTCAGTTAATACAAGAGGCAGACGCCTACGACCAATACGCTGGGATTCAGCATCACCCGGGGAAGGTTGAACATAATGTATATCACTTATCTGGACCGGTGGCAGATTGTTTAAATGTAAACGGAAAAAAAACAAAAGTTGCAAGAGAGACAAACAGCAATCGTTTTGACTGTCCCAAGCTTTGCGAGTGTGAGAACCGCCTTTAGTCAAGCGTTTGATAGCGTGGTGTGTAGTCTATTTACCGTTGTCTCTTTAACTAGTTTAACCTGTTTGGTGGCATACAGTGAGGGCACCAATAAGGACCATGCAAGGTAAAACGTACATTAATACTTTGTTCCTTTTTGATTTTCGTGACGCTCAGTGCGCGCCACAAGTATTTCCTAACGGGAAGAAATAATCCCGCGCTCAAGTTCTGAGGGATTTGGACCGGGGGTTGGGGAGGTGGGATGGGGGGAAGATACAAAATATCCTAGAAGGTAATACACAAAATCTGACCTCTTTTAACCATTCCTGTCGCAAAGAAATTGTAACCAAGCTAAAAATTAAAACAACAGCAATCCTGTACAAACTCCTGTGTGATCGGTAGTTCCAACAGCTTCAGGGTTTCTGTTCATTCAAGATCTTTTTGCTTTAGATCAGCTAAGGACCAGAGCCACTGACAGGCAAAGATGCACATGTAGGACGTATAGTATACATATCACTTTAAAGATCTCTTCAACAAAATTACACACGACAGAAATGTAAACATAGTCAAATCTATGAACATCATCTGAAATAAAAGGCACTATGATGTGTGAACACTTCCTTCAACTGAACCGTGAGTGTCGTAAAGAAAACCAAAAAAAAAAAATTACTGCATAAATTATCACCACATCAAACTGTTGAGTGTTAAGGCTCGGAGCACACAGATATGAAAAAGACACATATTAGCTGAGGTGAAGGGAATGAAAAGCAACAAGAGATACCAACTGTCCAACAAGAAAGATTTAAATGATAACTACCGCCAACGGCCATCTACTTGTCTAAAACCTTCACCCTGACACCCCCCACCGTATCCAAAGTTTCCCACAACATTAGCACACACTGAACCGCGAGACTAGAAGATCAGCTTACCGATGGTCTCTGGGTAAAAACCATTTAAGTCTGGAAAGGTTTTCCTGGGACTTTCAGGGGTGGAACCAGGACGGGAAAAATCTGTCTAAAACTTTTTTAGGAAATCAGAATAATGGCCGAGGGTCTGGGAAAGCCTCCTGGGAGGGTTCAACCGTTGAGGGGCCGAGGTAAAAAATAGATTTAATGCATTTCAAAAGCTAAATAAAGGCAATTCAATCACTCTTATTCTACATTGTAAACATAAAATAAAAATGAAGATCAAGCTTACATTAATTAATTTAACAATCATTCAGTGCTAAAAAGAAAAAAAAAATTGTCCGGGTTCCATCCCTGAACTGTAGGGGAAGAAAAGACTGGGGTCAATTAAAATGTGGAAAGAGAGAACTGAGATAGAAGGTTTAATTACACAAATTTTTGGGGTGGGGGGGGGGGGGGGCATTTTTTTGTGATCTCTAGTAAGGCATTATTATTTGTCCTCTCCTGTTTTCACTAAAAAAAAATTTTTTTTAATCTGATAAACTTTGGGGCCAGGTGGTTTGTGGCTTAGACCATGATGGAAAAACTATTATGAAAACATATTATGTCTATCTGGTTCTAAAGTAAAGACATCAATTGTCCTGTGACACATTAGAAAAATATCCCTGCAATATGCCATAAACATAGTGATTCAAAATGGAAAGTCTACCAAATTAGCCGAGTTGCAACATGAGTCAGATTATGCATAAATCATAATACAGCTGTACACGTATTATTGGTGCAAGACTACAACAAGAAACAAGGAAGAAACGGTATTTGGACAGGTACTGAATAGGCAGAAATGATGCCAGAAAGATTCACAATCTACCGGATTCTCATATCCAACACCAAATTAGAGGGGCAGAGCAAATATTCTGAGGATATTTTACTCACTTAAATTTTAATTTCAACATATAAACCAGTGTACATCAGATACTGGCAGAATGCCATTCAACACCATTCCAATACCATTCTACATTTTGCCATGAAAATGCAGCACAGACTGTGAGTTTGCTGAACTATTTCAGCAGTGTCTATAAAAGACAAACTTACAACCAAGATTGTAGAACCAAAATGATTCTTACGTATCGGTAGCAGTTTGCACCATTCACCATTGAATATAGTGACGTGCAAAGGACCCAAAAGATCACAATTTGATACCACTAAGATCACGATACAATGATATCATGATGCTACTAAGCACAACTGACTTGTTCAGGCTGTGAAAAGCTGAAATGATTCTGAAGTAAAATTCAGCAACAAATCACCGCTTTTCTTAGTCTGGGCACACAATCAAGCTTGACTACCACAACATCCCTGCAGGAAAAAGTTTTTTCTTCGTTTGATTCAACTGTCATTTGACACATCACACATGCTCAGACTGGGAGCACTGAGCTTAATTCACCAGCCAACAATCAGAACTATGTCCATTTTGGCCAATTTTCTGATTATTGCCAAATTTGGCTTTTCTAACACTCTTCCATAATGTCTTATAAATAGCTATGCTGTGATCTTTCAAATAAACTCGGTAGGCCAATACCAGGTGCATTTATATGAATAGGTTTGTAACTGCTGTGGGCCAGAATTAACCAATTTTCTCAAAATGCCAAATTCGTACATAGTCCATTCTAGTCATCAGCTGACAATATATCCTACAGCTGAACATGATTTTCTACCATATTTTATTCACAAGGTTTAAGAAAAAATGAGCATATTTTTGAACTATGTTAAAAACAAATGTAATCACACTCAGAACAAAGCAAGCGTCATATATACATGCTCTTACATAATCCCAATAAAATTACATTATGCAGGAATATTTTCTGAAAAGTATATTATGAACCATAAATTATTAACATGCACATTATATTTATTGTATTTATATATCATCCAAGTAATGAAGTTAACAATAAATAATAACTTTACACTTTAAACTCAAACCTTTGCAAATGCTTTATCACACCTAACAATAAGGTCAAAATTATTGTATGTATGGTGAATAAAATTATGCACATTATTAACAATAAAAAAGGCTATAAATTCAATAATTAAATATATATACACAAAGGTTCCCCATAAAACTCATTTTCTACACAAATTTTCTTTGTAGCCGAGAAGTAATAATGCTATTTATGAAGAGCTACCTTCAAAAACTTTAACGTAACAACAAGGAGGGGGGAAAAAAAAAAAAGGCTCCAAATTTAACCAGCAGAAAATCAACAAACTGCAACCAAGTCAGTGCATAGGAAACCTGTGACCTCATTACAATAAAATGTACCACTCACGCAATTAAAACAGTTCAATAATTTTGAAATGACACATGAAGCCTGGATGATTTCTAAATCACAATTATCATGTCAGATAAAAGAGTAGCTTTACAATTTTGCAGGAGATTACAGCATAAAATAGATCCACTTTACCAAATTGCAAGCATGATACTTTAGCTTCTCTATGCCTTTCTTCCTTTCACATTACAACAGTAACATTTACATCCAACAAAAGAAACAAAATCTCATCATAATATTGACAAAAAGCGGTGAATAAAATAGTAAGGCAATAGTTTCTTGGAGTAAATCAAAGATTACTATGTGTAACACAATGAACAATCAAAAAGTTTTTCTCCAAGTGGAACAAAAAATAGTACTGATAACATTACTGTATAATAAAATACAAATTTCCGGACGGTGGTGATACCAGTTCCAATACTGAATGTATTCTTTTTCACCATCATGTTTCATTCTTATTTTCCTTCATGCAACTGACAACAGATAATAATTCACTAGCAAAGAGAAAGTGCTGAGCTGGTGTTTAAACAATACATAATGCCAATAATTTCTAGAGGACCGAATATAATGTTTAAAACAAATCTGTTCACCATACAATGTGAAAATGGCTGTACCTAAAGGAGTTTTACAGGTGGACAAATGCATTTTACAAATTCTTGAAAATGTTCCATAATTATTTAAGTGAAGCAAACATCAAAACAAAAACAAAAAATTTGTTGCCTTAGGTATTGGTTTACGAATGAATGTGAATTGTACAATCCCTAAGTAAGAAATCTAAACTTTTCAGATCTGGAGGCAAATTATGATGAGAAGATTTAACATTTAGAGTGGTGGTTCCTGCAATGTCAGAGTTTTTGGCTACAGTCCATCAATCACATGACATCGCATTTCAATCAAGCAAAGCCAAAAGTGTGACAGGAAACTGGACCTAATCCACTTGCACCTCTCGGCATATGTTGTTCTGGGGTTTTCGGAAAAAGTCAAATTGGTCTCCATGCAGATTGACAGAGCAGAATAAGTTTACTGACTGTGCTTTCTCTTCTTAAAGAACAATCACGGACTTTTACAAATATAAATACAATTCTACACATAGCAATCAACCTTGATATTATATCCATGTGAAGAAGTTATCCAGCTTCAAGTGTCCCTGTTTTGGTATTACTGTTAGGGCATTTTAGAAACTTGCTCTATTGTAAAGAACAATGATCATTCAAGCCTGCATTTTGTTATAGTACAAAGTGCAATACCGGTGTCCAGTCTGCTTGCGACTCTGCAAGTCGAAACTGGGCCTCTGGAGTCCTTATCGCACTCACAGCTTGCTGCATGGCCATGTCCTTCTTGAGCCTCACCGCTGTGCATGACCATAATACAACTCCATATTTTGTTAAACTGCACTATGCTATGATGAAAGATACCTACAATTTGTTATGGTGCAGTGTGCAATGCCCCTATGGACCTGCATTTAATCCTTTAAAAAAAATCACAACAAGACCTGCCCTACCACCATCTAAGCAAGTGCTTACTTAGGGTTGCCACACCTCATAATCCATAAACAAAAACAGACTTTATCCTTCAGCAAGTTGGCACATTGCAATATCCACTCAAATATCAAATAGCTGATCTGCCACAGGTGTCTATCATTAAATCTACACTGACATTTTCTCCTAAGCAGAGACTCAAAATAGTCATTTCATGTAGTTATATATAAGTAAAG
Organism: Onchidella celtica; assembly: GCA_963931925.1. Lineage (NCBI taxonomy): Eukaryota > Metazoa > Mollusca > Gastropoda > Systellommatophora > Onchidiidae > Onchidella > Onchidella celtica. Next base: position 12,204,979 of record OZ007574.1, read on the forward strand.
TGCCTACAATACTTTTGAGAAAACACCTTAAGGACTAGCCCACACCAACGTCTGACAAAGCATAATTTATTACACCCACAAGAAGAATTATGCTTGATCTAAAAGATTATTGTTTTATACACACAAAAAAATATAAAGACACAAACAGTGATAGTTTGAGTAAACAAAAAAAATGATCAACAAAAATTACCATAATATATCATAAACATAATATATGTAAAATAAACGCTTTTGGCACTCAAATGCGCCCTCCTCTCTCAACAGTTCTCTTACCTTTGCATAGGTCAATCCATAACTCTCCTGATGTACTGACAGAGTTGGCTATGTAAGAATGCTGATCTCGGCCACTATGTCAGAGGAGTGATGATTCATGAAAAGATCAGTATCTTTGTGAGTGCGAAATTCCATGTTTAAGTTTTTGATTCGCTTTATCCAAATACTGTACAAGGAAAAACAATTTTAATACACGTCTGAGTATACATATCTCTTATTAACAAACCTTCAACAATAACATTAAAAAAAAATACGTTTAAGATATTAGTGACCCGCTAAAAATTGGCAATTATAGCAAAAGAAAAAAAAAGCCCAACATGTGCAAACAAAAATAATGACTTAGCACCCACTTTTGAAGAATGCGCCCAGAACGAAAGACAAATGTGAACTGTTTAAGAAAACAAAAAAACATTTAGATTGAAACCAAAGACGTGAATTTACAAACAGATTGCAAGAAATTATCTTCGCATTTTCATTCAAACAACGACAATAAAAGCTATTAAAGTGCATAAAACTTGTTCATGCTGCCAAAGCTTTAAAGAGTTATAGATTTATGTATTGATCTGAGAACACAGACTACTTCTAGTTACTTATTAGAGATCCTTCTCTTTTCACATACATCCAATTTGGAACATGTTTAGCAGCAAAACACAATGAAAATCCATGACAGAAAACACAAACACATTTCATAACGTTATAATAAAATCAGCAGCTCTCTTTTTACCTATGAGAGGTATATACAAAAATTGTGGAGTGCACCTCTGTGGATAATGCATGATTCATTAAGTTTTAAAATTAATACACTCTGATGGTGTAATGAAGTAAATCTTTATATAGAAATCTCCCTCCAACATTATGAAACATTTGAAAAGAAAAAAACAACTGGAAATGACCAAGCAAATCTGCAGATCCATCACACAGAAAATTGCTGTATTTACACAGTGTGGCTTGTATATTATGAGAAATGAAAGCAAGTCTTCCTTTCTAAAGTGTATGCAGAACAAGCTCAAAGACAGGCTTGCATCTATTAATAATATAATGAGAGTTATGATGTCAAATCTCTGGATGTTGCAAGCTGTACACAACTACATGAGAAGGCAACCCCATTATTAGATACTTTTTATATTTCCTCTGCCTTAATGTCATTTGGTCCCACATAATTGTGACATAATCGTAACACTACCTGGTCTCCCAAAACCTTGAAGGATTCTCAGTCAGAAAGCCAAGGAATATTTCAATTCAAACCAAAAAAAAACAACCACAAACTCAATAAAACAGTAATTATATGTGAACTTTAAGAATTTTGCTGAAAAAATATGAAAAAAAGCTATAAATCAAAACATGGATCAGACTGGACATTCAAAATTAATCAAACTGTGACCAGGACAGACGGCAATTTCTCCCTACACCTAATACGCTCAGAACAATCATAATCAGGTAATAGATTCCTATGTAACTTGGAGTTTCCACCTAGCTAAGGTTTGTGTGACCTTATGTAATGGAAAACTTCAATTATTTTGAACCTATATGGTGTCTGCAGCTTCATCTATGTGGGGAAGTTAAGGCAAATTGGGAATGTAACAAATATTATGAGAGAAAAAGAAATAAAAGAGGATGCTGAACATCAAATCCATCTTTGAACAATACAAAAGCAGTGAAAAGTTATCAGCTTAATTATACGAAGGGAAAAAAGCTCTTATCAGCCCTTCTGTAAAATGACTATTAGCAGGAAAAACAAGAGATCATGCATGTAATTCAAAATCTACAGTCTCAATGTGGTGATAAAAACTGATCAGATACAAAAATATAATTAAATATTAGATTAAACTTAAAATGCCACATAAATTACGGAAGATCAGTGTGCCCATTTTTGTCAACAGCAAAAACGTACTGTTGAAACAAAAACATCAAGAGTGTGAAATCTGATGGACATGAAAACAATCAGATCACTCAGAGCTGCTTCATATGAAATGGAAGTTCTAGAATGTCAATCTTCAGTAACACTCAGATAAGACAGATGGCTAGCAACAGTCAGTTTTCAATCTGATATGCAAATACTAGAAAAAAGTATTTTCCTGGATGTTCTCAAGTTGAAAGGAACTGTTCAGAAAAATGACAATGGTTGCTTGAACTCCAAGTAAAACAGACGAGCTAAAAATCGATGTCTCAGATAATGAATTTAAAAAGAAAACAAAAGGGCTCATGGCTGAATGATGAAAAAGGTTCAGTGAAAAAAAGTACAGAGTGATATGGAATGCATGTCATGAGATTTCTTCTTTCAGAGCTTAAAATTCTTGACACAGGTATTTTTCTTTTTTTTACCAATTCAGGAGTTTGCATTTCACCTAGAGATTCTACATGCACGAGATTAAGTTACAGAGTAAGGCCTGATATTCTGTGATCAATTCTTTTCTGGTCTTCAACTCTTCATATCATTTCCACTAAAAAAAAAATGTTTTTTCACCAAACTCAGTGAATTGTCCTTTCATAGAATATTTCATGCTGGTGTTTGAAATTTATAAATCAGACTAATAAATTCTTAACCAGAGGTAGGTCTATACAGTAAAGAATTTGTCATTTCCACTGCACAATCATATGAAGAGTTTGTTCCAATTAAAACAAAATGGGTTTTCTATGAAAGTGTGACCACAGACTTTGCTTTTTGTAACTTTTATAACAACATCTGCAGAAACTTATGCCATAATTCTTGGAAGTTCAGGCCTACTAATTTTGATGTATCTTAGACACAGTGTATGAGAACAATATATATATCCATTACTGATAAGATATTAAACTGGGAATCAAAAGATGATAGTTCAAGGAACTATCTATTTATAAACTGAAAAATTCTGTGAATCATTTTCACTTTTCAGTCACAGCAGTATAAAATCTGTGAACTTTTTTTTAGGTATCTACTGACAAAATGTGGTTAACATAATATAGGGTCCTTAAAAGAAAATATGGATTACTCTCCTATGGAATGAAAGTAGTACTGCTTGCTTTGGTTTCACTATGTTTTTGGACTGGAATAATTAGAGATATAGCGCTGCCTTGCCTTGAAATAAATGGAAAATATACGTAATAAACTTCAAACCAGTGAAGTATTCATGTTCATATACATGCATATGTCAATTCTAGTTACTGGAAATGTCTGCAACTATTTGTACGTGAACAATCAGGCATTACAGAAAATTCCATGAAAATGAACACTGCACACCAGAATTACAGATCGGATGACTTGTGATACACATATTTTCTTCTCTTGCATGACATCCCATTTCAGTTTTGAACTACATATATTTCTGTTTTCTAATACCACATCCAGAAATACGCTTTTGGTCAAACCGTACCTGTACACACCCCAAAATATGATTAGTTTTCCACATCACACTGATATTTTGGGACAATATTCAATTTTCTTTCACCTACAATATACTCTGCGAATTTTTGCCCTGCATATATTCTAAATTTCACCTCTTAAAGGGAAAAGGGTACAAAAACCTGAATTTTCTATCATTTCTGGTGTTCACTCTATCAGCAGCAATAAGTAGATGGTGAAATCTTGAAAATAAGAATATTTCTGATTCTATTTTGAAAATGATGTAGGAAATTTTCAACAGGAAGAACATGGAACTTATCAAATATAAAAATGATAATACTAAAGTTTTTAAAGTTTGGAAGTTATAAAAGATCATGTAAATTTGGACCCACCATCAAAGCTGTAAGATTAACATGAATGAACTATCTGCATGACAAATGCAAGAATTATTCGACAAAAATTATGAATACCTAACACCTGAAAAGAAAAACAACTGAATTTCATCCTATGAGAAACCATTGTTGAGTGATTAAAAAAATTCTTCTTGAAATAATCAGACAGCAAGTAAAACAAAAGGGAAGCTTGTTAAGGAAGACTTTTTACTTTCCCATTCCAAGGAACTCAAGACAGCACAGGAATAAAAATAAGTTACTGTTCCATCTTAAATATAACCATAGAATGGAATTTTAAAAGCAAGATATAAAAATAATACAACTGTGTATAAAAGTTTCTGCAACAAATTTTCAAACCATCCATGCTCCTCAATTACTCCACTACCTGAGCTTTCAACTATGATTTTAAATTGTCATTTCCCAAAAAGCTGGACAGCTGCAATTTCTTTTATAAGCGCACTGTCTTTTGAACTATGCAACTCTGGAAAGAGGAATCCATAAAATACAGCCTTTTGATGAAACAAATTCTATGGTGATAAATGTTTAAATATTCACTTAAAAGACGTACATGTTACTTGGGAAATGAATACATAAAACTTTCCAACTGTGACATGAATAATTTCATAAAGCACTGGAAGTCCCTATTAAACAATCTTCAATTGATCATGACTAAAACATACCTGTCCTACCTGGCAAACGTGTGAACAGGAAATATCTCCTGAAAAAACCAACTGTTTATTCCACAATCCTCTCTCTTTGCACAAAACTGATATATGATGAGTATTTTTTATTTTTTTTTAACGTGTTTGTGCTTTATGTGAAATGTGAGCACCTGTGAAGTGCCTTGAGACCCCCTTAGTGATAGGGCATCGTATGAATACATTCACTATTATTACTATTCAAGCAGAAATACAAAAAAAAAATATATATATATATGTATACATACAAAAAAAAAAAAAGGAAGAAAAGAAACAGCATACAATGTGTCTGACTTTTAACTTAAGTGATATGACAGGCCACAATTATGCAAATATTTTAACTCAGGTTGCAGGACACGAAGTACACCTTTCATACAACATTCACCATCACTAAACTTTGTCAGAAACAGGGAGATTTAAACCACCATACAAAAAACAAACAAAGACAATTTACCTTTTATGAATCACCATCAAGTTTCTATTGCCAAAGTCATACAACATTTTTGCATACTGCATAATGATTTCAAACCTGTTTTAGGTAATTGCATAGAGTTAACAAAAGAATAATCAACCCAAAATTCTGAGCAAAAATGAAAGGAAAAAACAACAATAAATAATTACATATTTATGAACAGTGCAGATTTATGTGGAAGTTGTGCTGGATAAAATACATTGTTAAAACTTTACACCAATTGAACATCAGAAAATCAACATAGAAACCAAGTCACAAGAAAATTTCCTGTAAGGGACATTGAAAACTTAGTTAAAAACTGTTACATTAATTTCAATGTTTTGTTAATACACAAATGTGTCATTCTAGTCCCTGGATAAATCTTTACCTGACAATACTGGTCAAATATGAAAAGCGGTATCTACAGTATGCATTAGCCATCAATGCCAATCTCAATATCAAATATATAATGTAAACAATTATGACTTCAGTACATTCGTGAAACTTGGTAACTTTTCATCATTCTGCTGACTAGTCATGAACAATTCTGATGTCTTATTGCCTTTTCCATCTTTTGTGAGATTCAATAATGCAATGTCTCATGATCTTTAAGTAATCTCATGATGTTTAGTTAAGTAATATGCACTGAAGTGCTTTTGACACAATCTTGACTCACAAAGATTTGTAAACTGTTGACAAAAAGGAACAAAATCTGACACTGTGTATTAGTATAGTGACGTGACATGCTATCTAAATCTAAACTATGAATTTCAGTGAATTTTCATATTCCTGTTTCCATGGATTTCAAATTTACAACCCATGAAACTTTTAAATTTCCCATGATTCACACCATGATTTCATCATCGGGGACTGTCTGTGGAGTGGCATCTGACTCAGGCTTTGGCACAGCTGATTCTTCCTCTGCTATTGATGATCTAAGTCCTTCAGATAATTTACTATCTCTACTGCTAGATTCTCTCCTAGATTCTCGTGTTGTTTCTGTGGATAGATTTTCAAAAACTTGACAGTTAAGACGATATTTCTATATATCTTGTAAGATTTGGAGCTAATTGTAAGAGAATGTCATATGAAGCTTGAGATAATTTTAAAATCATTTTCACAATCATTCTTCGATTCAGGAGAAATAGCACACACTTACTGCAAAGTGTCACCCCATCACTTCCGAGACAGCATATCAGCTTTATGTAACCTTCTGCCATTTCAATATAATTCTTTGGATATGAATATTCATATAACTTTAACGTACACTAGACAAGGCAGGTTGACATCAAACTTAGTACCTATCATCCTTGGCAAAGAGAAACAAAAAAAAAAAAAAACAGAAAAACAGAAGAAAGGAGCAAGTAAGAAAGAAAGAAAAACAGAAGAAAGGAGCAAGAAAGAAAGAAAGAAAGAAAGAAAGAAAGACAAGAGAGAAAGAAAGAAAGACAGAAAGGACAGACAACCAATCTGTGTCCCACATCATTGTTAAAAGTCAGGGCCAGCTACCTTTACAATAACAATCATCCTCAAGTATTCAAAGTTATCATCTATCCTCTTTCTTGTTCTCTCTCCCCCCTACCCCCCCCCCCACCCATCATTTAAAAGAAAAGATCACCAAACTATGGTAGAATTTCTAAGAGGCACAGAGAACTCATAATAATATGTAGTAAGCATAGAATTAATTACTTTGCAAAAGAAGTTCAAACTTTGTAACAAAGCAGTTATTAAAATATGATAACAACAGAAAACTGGAATTGATGCATGGCAAAGAAAAACTCATAAGAAACACAGTTAGACTTAATATATGACAAGGCAAGAAATTACAATGTGACAAAAACAGAAAATTTAACAATGCAAGATTTAATATATGACAAAGAATATTGAATAAATATTTGTACATAAAAAGATAGAATTAATAATGTAGGATGGAAAAAATTAAAACATAAGAATACTATAAACAGAATTTAATCTCTCTGTGAATCCAGAAAAATGTGAGTTATCGCATTATTTTCTGCAAGGAATGCTTGAAGCCCAGTCTCCTGTCAGCATGTGACTTAAACGTTTATTATACTTTAACTTAGCCCCATTCACCACCTTCTTCTTTAAAATCAACCAATCAGGGCCTTCTTAATATTTTTAGCTGCAAGTCAAAGAAACTAGGAGGCAGAGCATAAAAATTTACACACTGTGCCCTGCATATCTGGAACTCGCTGCCAAAATCATTGCCAAAGCATCTACTGTGTCAAAATTCAAAACTGATCTAAAGACACACCTCTCCCAAAAACACTTGCAGTTGTGAAGTCTCATTCCCAATCCATTTATTTTCTCGATTCATTTTATTTTTGCTGTTTTATTGTTTAATGTCTACCTTATGTCCTATGTTGTGTGTGTGTGTGTGTGTGTGTGTGTATGTATGTATGTATGTAAATAGCATAAGAGTGTATGCAGCAGATTGTGCGTGAAAGAGAGAGCGACAAAGAGACAGAGAGAGAGAGAGAGAGAGACAGAGTTGCAGATGGAGAGAACAAGACTTTCTTTAAAGCACCTACAGCAATTGTTTAGCCTGGGCACTACATAAATGATCTTCATTATCATTACATGTACCGTATTATTATTACCTCCTGATCAGGATGGCCATAACAGGCTTTATTGGTTATAATTATGACTGAATCATTTTAATTCAGGGAATTATCTCGTCTGACAGATGAATTGTTATGCTATCATTCAATCATACTTTTTTTCCTCTACGAAATCCAGTCTATAAAACCAATATTACCAGAGAGAATAAATTGTTTCCTTTCTTTTTTTCCCCGACATAATTTGCAAGTTTCACTATTTCTACGGCTCTTGTCATTATTTAAAAAAAAAAAAAAAAAAGACATGGCCTTGTCCCGGCAGACCTAGGGATAGAAATGCGTGCACACGTAATACGAAACTGACATTATAGTAATTATACACTCAATGACCCGTACCAAAGAATGTAAAAGTAACAAGTAAGTTCACTTCGGCGAGCTCCCCGTTACCTCAGCACTAGCCTAGCGTCAAGCGACATGGGTGGGAACTGCCTTGCTTGCTAGGAAGCGCGGTAAACAAAACATGGGCAGCCGGCAGTAAAGCGAAAGCTAACAGAAAAAAGTCGAAGAATCGCTGTAGAATCTAGGACATTGTGACTACCACAGACCAACAATAATCAAAACTGCTACGTGCTCAATATTGTAAATCATTTTTATATGGATAACAAGCATCTGATCTAAATATTTGCGTTGTGTTGGTTTTAATTAGAAAAGATGTCTCAAAGTGCTCTTTACCTGACGCGTTTCCTTTAAATAAAGCATCTACCGGTATTCATTCCAAATCTTCTCTGCAAACAGTTGTTGATGGGTAAGATTGTTGCGCTTATAATAAAAACAAACATTACGCCAGCAATCAGAATGACAGTATGAAAGAAATATATGTATTTGCAGGGTATTTTGTGAACCAGTAATATCTCAGAGATGGATGTGAGAGAAAGTACAGACAGTAAAGGACATTCTTATTCATTTAAACTTAAGGTATAAATTGGTAAAGTACATTCTTTCACTGACTAAGACAATTATAGATTGTTGAAGTACATTCTTATTCAACAACCGAGTTATAATTGGTAAAGTGCATTCTCATTAACTAAGTTATAGATTGGTAAAGTACATTCTCATTCATTGACCAGTAAATAGTTTGGTGAAGTATCCTTATTCAACACCTGAGTTACAGATTGATAAATATTCTCAATTCATTAACTAAGATATAGATTGGTAAAGTACATTCTCAATTCATTAACTAGGTTATGGATTGGTAAAGTACATTCTCATTCAATAGTAAGTTATAGATTGATAAAGAACTTCACTAAGTAAAATATTGATAAAGTATAATTCTCATTGAATAACTGAATTGTAGATTCAGTTCACCAAAAGGAATAAATAGCAGGCTTGTTTCGGCTTTGTTGTTTAGTCAAATCTTATCATTATATGGTACGATAAATACGAGAGGAAAACGTACAGGTCTGTCTTAGGTAGGCGGTAGAAAGACAGATCGGATCTGCTGTTTTTGTTACTGTTGCAATTCACTGCTGAACACCAATGACATTGTCAATTTCTAGATTTTTCGGGTTATATTGTCAGAGTAGGCACGTTGTACACAAAGTGCAAACGGCATCCCTTTAATTGGCTACGGTACCGCTCTTGCTCGGGCCCCTCTCGTTGATATCCGATGTCGCATTCGGCGGCAAGTGAAACATCTTGTTACTCCTTTGCCCACACCCACGAGTGCCGGCGCTGACTCATTGCACACCAACTCCTCTCTTTGAACACTGGTCATAATGATGACCTACAAAAAAATTTGTTGCACACACCATACCACAGCATAGATTGTATTAACGGTGAAAAGCTTAAATGACGGGAACACTAACAGATTGTTTACAAAATTAACTGCCTTTGGGTAAACTGCACGAAAACAATACAGGACATCTTCGAAAACCTGAAGAGGGAATGTTTACAACCATAGAAGTGAAAGCTTCACTGCCGAGAACGTAGGCCTACAAAATGGAATCCAGCTACCCACTCTATATCAATGCAATACGTAGGATTAACCTATAGATCCTCTGGGTACGACATCGCACTGCCATTGCTTTGATATAGGTAACCCGCCCTACGGTAATCCTACCAACCCTACTCGACTGTCTCGACGTCAGTTTTGGAATGCTGATTGAGGTCACTCTTCATTCTTTTATTTGAAGAAAACAGCACGATGTCGTGGTTCTGACAGTCAAATCGCTGACTGCGCTAGAACAGTGGAGAGACAGGTCCCACTGACGTCTGCCTATGTACAAAGTAATGAACAAGAGCATTTTCGAGATAGGATCCTGTGCTTGATATGACCCACAATCACAGTAATCACTTTCGGAACACAATGTCGTTAGAATGAACTTAAAATGCAATACAATCATTTGTGATCCGCCTGATTTAGGATTAACATAACGAAAATGATTTGGGCGTTATTCGTCCGGACGCCAATGTGTGGGTGCGGCATTTAGTGAGCTAAGCATGGTCCATGCAAGCCGGCAATGTCTGTGACGCGAATTGCCCTTTCATCGTTCGTCTAGGTCGTAGTAAAAAAAAACACCAATGCGGAATGTCAGATAAGAACTTTTCGTTCATGAATCATTTCGTTCTTCAGGTCATACAATCACGGGCATTCTGCTTTCTTCAGAGATGTCTTTTCTAACAGTAAAAGAGACGGAGATGATAATTCAACTCCGCTCTCATTGATGGGATTGCCTTACAGCAAAGATATTAGATACAACTGCATCGAGTATAATTAGTTGTAAAAAGTAAAACCATTCAAGAATTTGAAGCTTTTCATCGTTTTTGAAAACATAGAAATGTCATGATACTGTATCTGTGGCAAATCCAAGTCTCTCATAATTTGCATCCCCAACATCTCGAAGTGTTTCAGTCTCATACTCAATCATTTATGAAGTAGGCTAGAAGCATGCCATGACCCCACGTCTTAATCTACTGGAAAAGTTTCCCCCCCCCCTCACCCCAAAAAGGGGGGGGGGGAGGAGGGGTACGACAGATAAGAAAGAAAATTAGAAAATCCACTCCGTCTGATCGTGGAACTTATAGATATCTTCAGACAATAAACGCAATTACTCTAATTAATCAGTTGACAAGATACAAGAAATATTGACAAGGAAATTGACAAAGAAAGACAGGCCGTTAGTTAATACTAAACATTCACGCAGCCTAAATCTGCAATCTCAAATCACGAATCGTGACCACGGCCAATGGGCCACAAAAGATAGAGCTACTGGTACGCGCACCGCGCTATAAGGCAGTGACGTCTAAACTGCTCTAATGGCAACAACTTAAAAAAAAACATGTTTAAAAGCCATTAAAACACAAGCAAGCGCGATGACAGATGTCATTGTTCACAGCAATGTTGCAACTGCGTTGGCAAATTACCGATGGTACACCACCGCTCGAGGCCGCATAGATAAGCCAGGGCCGTAACAATAGAAAAACAAAAACAGCCATTCATCAGGTTTCTTTTCTCCACCCCTCCCACATTGGCCGAAAAAAAAAAAGATGGAGGAAAATTGTGGGTCACATAAAGAGCTTTCCAGATTCCTCTACAGGATAATGAAAAATGTAGTAACAAAAAGTGGATTTGAGGAAAAGAAAACACTCGCACATACACACTGGGAAAAAAAAAAAAAGCAACAACAACAACAACAACAACAAAAGAAACGGGGTTGGTGGCACAAAAATGAAGCCTTCAGCCATTCACCATCTACGGTTCTGAGGTTTCAGAGCTTAGCGCTGTGACAGACCTGGGGACAGCGAGGAGACGATCGGTGAAACAACTCGGTCCTTAGTGGTCAGCTGATACCAGGAGACTCTTCTCGCGATCAGTGTGGATTCAAGTCATTTTGTGTTTGTTTTCGCCAACGTTCCTCTGTTCTGTTTCAAGTAAGTACGACACAAATATTCCTTTCTTTTCACTATATTATTATCACTCAAGCATCTCTCTCTCTCTCTCTCTCTCACATAATTTTTTATATAGGCTCTATATTCAAAACAGATATATGTATTAGTGGGAGACTAATTGGACGATGTATTTCTCAGTGCATTTCATGATAGGATATTATCTTAAGGCCCTGTGCATAGAAACACAAAACATTTCATCATTTCATTCAGGTGGCTTTTTTTGTTGGTTTTTTTTGTTGTTTTTGTGTGTGTGTGTTTTAAATTGCTGTTGTTGTCATGGGACAATCATATGGTCACAGCTCTCCTTTGAGCAGTTATCGTACTTTATAGCTTCTTTCCCGGCATGCCACTTCGGGAAAGGCGTAGGACAGTGACAAGAAGAGATGGGAGGAGAGAGAGTTGGGAGTAAAAGACAGCAGAGAAAATATTTTATATGTTTATAAAGAAAAAAAACAGTCATAAACAGTGGGAGACCACAAGTCTTGTATCGGGATATTGTTGCGCACAACCTTTAGTTCTGTTGTCTTCAGTCTACTGGGGAGGGAAACGGGAAAATAGTGGGGGTGGGGGGGGGGGGAGAGGGGGTGGCGTGGATGTATTGGTTACAAAAGGATAATAATAATGCTAACATATTTATCTAATCTGCAGCGCCCCAAAACCAGAAAACAAGCCGGCTGGCCCAGCCAGACAGAAACACGTGCGAGCAGACAATTCTCGCATCAAGTCTTTTCTATCTCCCACCAAAGTGTCTCTAGACAGGCTTATCAGCAGCTTATCTTCACGGTTTCCTTAACGCAGCGACCAATTTTTGCATATTCAGATTGCTGATTGACCATGGCCGATGAGATTTATGAAGATCGCAAGAAGGCAGACAAAGTCTTGACAGTCATTGCCATTATTGGAATCATCGTGATCAACACAATTTTGATTGCGAAGTTTGTTCGCAGGGGGAACTTCCTGTATAAACCCAAGAGTTTAACGCTGATTTCCCTGGCTATCGGAGATTTACTTCTCGCCCTCTTTGCCCTGGTGATCAATGCCAGAACCATATTTGAGGGTTCGGCATTCCAGCCTCATTGCAGCACAGTTATATCGGCTATGGTGTATAATGGTAATATCATCCATTTTGTGTACGGAGTGGGGCTTATTGTCCTGGCTGTGGAGTTAATCCAGCGAAGTAGATCCATATATCCTTCCGGCGCCAACCGAAATTTGATGAAAGCCATCATTTTCAGCTCTCTGCCCTGGGTGTGCGCCCTCGTCGTCATGCTCCCGCTATGTATGGCAGGGATTGATTGGTCTAATAACTGCAACTTTGGAGACGCGTTCCCAGACAGCAGGAACAAGGCCCAAGTATGGATGTCCATCATCGTCCCCGCCACTGCCGCCCTTCTCACTTGCACGGCCATCAGCTGCGTCAGATTATCCGCCGACGCCGAGGACATGACCCAGTTAACCCTTGTGCCATCCGCGGGTGAACCATCAAGTGACACCAAATCGGCTCCACCAGCGGGTTTTCCTCAGTATTTGTCCACTGGTCAGTCAAAGGAAGCGCCTGGACTGCCCGAAACCACTGGACCCTGTCCTGAGACTGGACCACAGGGACCATCCAACACCGTCGCTAAACGGAATGCCGAAAGAATGGTTTTACTGTGGGTCTCTGGCATTTTCTTTGCCTGCACTCTACCTAATGCGTTTTTCTCACTGGAATATGAAGTGGATGGTAGTGTGAATACTCTCGACCCTTTCCTCATGACTTCACTGGCTGGCTTCTGTTCCTGGATCATGATATACAGATCTGTCTTAACACCGTTTATTTGGATTTTCTGTTCCACGGACTAAAAACTGCTGTTTTTGTTTCTGTTTCCATGAGACCCCTATAAATACCAATGATGTTACCGAAAGAAAACCACCTGCCAGAAATTATGAAGATGAAGACGGAAGTAAAGCTTACATGAGCATATATATATACATGTACGCACATAAAATTGCCCAGACATAGGTGGCGGGACACAATTAATAAATACAGGAGACACAGTATAGGCATCGCCATTTGAAATGTACATTAAATTGTAAGGCATTTCCCAGGACAGTGATTCTCAAAGGGGACAGCCTTGGCTCCCAGGGAGGAATATCAAATCTAAGGGGGGGGGGGGAACTGAGGAGGAATTTCAGTCAGAGGAGATAACTGGGAGAGAATGGACCCTGTACACTGTGGGCATTTAGCAAATGAAATACCAAAATACACAAGGGTGATATTTTTTTGTTATATATATAAAACTATAATGTCCAGTCTATTGTTCCCGTCATTATGAAGTCATACTGTTTCCACTTCTCCACAGCTGCAGTCACGGAACATTAAGCCAGGATTCTCTACTCTATGGGTTGAGTGTAAATGTTAAGCTGTTCATAAGAATTATACATGTATTATGTTTGATACAACTTAAAACTGAAGTCACCAAAACAAAATTCCAACAGCCATTAGGTTTGTGAAATGTCTTGTGCCAACACAGGGAGGCTTGGAAAGGCTAAGTCATCCCTTTATTTTCAATCTTTGGACTTATTTGATGTTTCATGCAATTTTGTTTGTTTTTGTTTTATGCATCTAATTTGCATCTTATTTTAATTTTGTCCTGTACATATATGGTTTATGAACTTGAATGCAGTTATATGTCTAGGCGTTTTAAGGCTACTCTTCATGAATACATTCTCCATTCAAGTTCTTCTTCACTAAATGAACGATCAATAATATCACGCCTAGTGAAGATGGCAGATTTTGCCCTACATGTATTATGGAAACAGATGTTAACAGCTCTATCAAATAACCAATAAACGGCAACTTTATTCAAGACCAACGGTGCACTTTCAGTGTGTGCGCTGTGGCAGACAACTCTGTGTGTTTAAATAATGGCATCCCTTGTCTGGACATATAGACTTTAAAGTTATGGCCCCTTTATTGGTGTTTTCATACAGACAAAAATAAAATTTAAAAAAAAAGAACATTTGGTGACTGGTGCCATTTAGTTCCATGCTGATCTGCTGAAGTAGCAAAGCAAAGAACTCAAACTGAGCCCAAGCTTAAACAACACTGTCCACCAGGAGAAAATTCATAATACACAATATAAACAACTCAATAATATTACAAATAAGTTGAATTTTTTTTCCATACAAATAAGAAAACAATTAATTTTGTGTGGAGGGGATGTGATGGGGAGAGAAAAGAAAGGCACAGACATCTCCTGTGTTCTGCACAGCTGCAGCAGTGAGACAGAACACTGCTGGAGGCACACTGGATCACAGCTGCAGAAATGAGACAGATCATGGCTGGAGGTACACACACACACACACTGGATTACAGCTGCAGAAATGAGACAGATCATGGCTGGAAGTACACACACACACACTGGATTACAGCTGCAGAAATGAGACAGATCATGGCTGGAGGTACACACACACACTGGATTACAGCTGCAGAAGTGAGACAGATCACGGCCGGGGGTACAGACATACTGGGTCATAGCTGCAGCAAACGAGACCGAACACGGCTGGAGGTACACACACACTGGATCACAGCTGGAGCAATAAGACCCAATATGGCTGGAGGTACAGGCACACTGGATCACAGCTGGAGCAATGAGACAGAACACGGCTAGAAGTACACACACTGGATCACAGCTGCAGCAATGAGACAGAACACAGCTGGAGATACACACACACTGGATCACAGCTGCAGCAATGAGACAGAACACAGCTGGAGATACACACACACTGGATCACAGCTGCAGCAATGAGACAGAACACAGCTGGAGATACACACACACTAGATCACACGCAGCTGCAGCAATGTGACAGAACACGGCTAGAAGTACACACAGTGGATCACAGCTGCAGCAATGTGACAGAACATGGCTAGACATACACACATTGGATCACAGCTACAGCAATGAGACAACACAGCTGGAGATACACACACACTGGATCACAGCTGCAGCAATGAGACAGAACACGGCTGCAGGTACACACACTGGGTACAGCTGCAGCAATGAGAACACAGCTGGAGATACACACACACTGGATCACAGCTGCAGCAATGAGACAGAACACGGCTAGAGGTATACACATACTGGATCCCAGCTGCAGCAATGAGACAGAACACAGCTGGAGATACACAAACTGGATCACAGCTGCTGGAATGAGACAGAACACAAACTGGGTCACCTACCTTCTGATTCATTCTCAATGAACTTGGAATCTTTTGGCAAGGACATAGTCTTGTGTTGGGTTGCCTGGGACACGGGACTAGGAGAGTCATTTACAGCCTTGGCTTGGCTTAATCTTTTAATTTTATCTTTGACCGACATACGCAGGGTTGCAGAGTCATACACTATGCCCTCATCCACTGCTTTAGCTGAAGGGACAGAGGCATCGGATGTTTCAGGGGGCTGACTCCCTGATGTTGTGACTGGTGTGGTGTTTTGGGCAGTTGCTGGTGCAGATTCTGATGCGTTTCAGGTTCATGCAAGCAAGTGGATACAATGAAGGAGAAGAAGAGAAAAATAAAAAGGCAAATGTTCATGCAACATTACAGAAAAAATGTCCAAAAAAAAGGGGGTAGAAGCTATTGGGATAATGTAGCCAAAACACTCACCACACGTTTTTTTGTGATCAATTTGCAGTCAATTACCAAAATCTTTACTGCAGCCATTTTGCCCATGAAAAGGTTATTGTAGTTGACGAACCAAACATAATCCTGACAACCCCCCTCATACACTTTTCAAAATATCATTGGACAAACAAAACCCAACTTTGGCTACATAACCAAAATAGTCACTGACAAAAAAAAAAAAATAATACTGAAAATGTCCAGAATTGAAAACCTAATTGATTTCTCATGTGCCCTTCCTTTCCATTGTGAATCCAATCCAAGGACTCATAAAAATTTTTTTTTTAAAATGATGCATTAAATTATGTTGCAAACAATTCATCGTACTTCACTAAAGGGATGGATACCACCTACAATGGTGGCACTGGATATTTCTGGGTACAATTAATCACCTTTCAAGGCACTAGGAAATTATCCTGAAATAATGAGCCCTGCAACATATTCAGGTGCCACCTCATGCTATTTGAAACACAGGAAGTTTGAATGATGGTTTTCAATTAAAGACGCAAATAAATCACAGATGACAGCAATGTAAACTGAAAAATTTGATACTACAAAGAACTAACACAATAATGAGTCTAAATTTCCAGCACTACATTCTGACACTACACCACCAACACTTATGTGCCCTAAATATGAACAAATACCATTTGCATTGAAAGAAAACTTAAATAATGAAAAAATCCAAAACAAAAGAAAGCTTACATAATCAATGACATCATTTTGAATCTTACCCATAACCTTACAATTACCTGCATGATGGTAGGCTATTTTGTCCAAGTATCAAGTGCCACCCAAGAAATGAGCTCGACCGAAACATTATGTTCAAAACACATAATTATCTAATTATTTATCCACTTATTTGTATTCCTTTATTTTTTTTTAACAATCTGACAGTGGTTGTTTAAATGCCTAACTATGTTTCTCCTCATCACCATTCCATTTCAGAAAGGAATATATCTGAGTGCCAGTTCAATCTGAAGTACGAAATTGCCATGAGGATCATAAAGAAGAAAAAAAAATAATACAAGCTTAAATGTGCCCAATGCCAACTAATTCTACTGCAGGATCTGGACATGTGTGTGAAGCTGTAGGTCCAAACTGATAAAAACACAGTGAGGATTCAACTAATAATACATTGACAACCCAGTGACAACCAAACACATACAGTCTCTTAAGTCTTAAGAATCTATAATGGTAAGGAGAATAAGATCTTCAACATGATTGTCTCTGTCACTGACTGCCCATCACATTCATGGGGGATAAGTTTTCACGAGACTGCTGCCAATGAATCTAACTCTACTCTGACAACATAATGGTACATCTTCTCCACTGATTGGGGATATATATCTTCAGCAAGACTGTTAATACATGTAATGAATTTATAATCCCATTGGTGATGTCATCATGAGAACTGCTAATAACAAATCTACAATACTAGGGGGAATGTTTCTTCAGCAAGCATATTACTATTGAATCCATTCTGACATGGGCATATGTTTTCTTCTTGATTAATCTACACTGGTAGATGGCCATATCTTGAGCATTACCATTACAAATCGATGTCCTTACATATCTGGGGAATGCAGTCTTTGGCAGGTTCATTTATCCGGGGAAAATCTCCTGAACCTGACACATTCTGAGACTGATTATTGAATATTTTTGATTGGCTGTGAAGAGCTAATCCCAAGAACCCCGGACATGGAGAGAAAAATTCCAGACTACTCTTGAATCATATAACATGCCTAATCTGTTGAGGTTTTAGTGAAGTATCTGACCAGTGCATCTTCTTGGCTTCTCTCATGATAAAAGAAAATATAAATTTCTTTCATTTCTATTTGGAAGACTGGATCCCCATTTTGATGGACTAGCTCCATCCAATTCTGAATTCATAGTCCTCTGCTTTATCTCTCATTGTCACCAAATAAAAAGAGAAGAAACAACAACAACAACAACAACAACAAGAACAAATAAATAGGGTCACAACAGCATGACTAAACATATTTCCACTGGAGAGAAAAATACAACAACAAATGCTACGGGAAGGCATGCACTACAACAACCAAAATCTTGGAGAGAAAAAGAGAGAAAAATAATACTCACTGATGATGATAAAAAATTGACATTGTTTACAAGACTAATAATTCTTCAATTAAGGTTTTGTAGAGGCATCTGAAACAATTGCAGATAGAAGAAAGAAAAATGAAGTATTTACAGACAGAAACCAAGCCAATACTTTCTGCTCTTCCTTCCTCTATATCAGAGAAGGTGACCTAGGATAGGATGGACAGATCTTGCATAATGGGGTTTTTAAAACACATGTTTTGGAAAGTAGTAATACTGACAAACACTTTTCTGTGGACAAAGCCTTAACTTTTTTCTATCACCTAATAAGAAAAAGAAAACATTTTCAAATACAGGTCTGGCCTAGCCTATTATGAGATATCAATTCTTTGCTTCACAGAGCAACTGATATAAAACAAGTATGGTCTTGATGCTATGAAAAAGCAAACCGTACTATAGCCAAGAGCAGAAATATGTACAGGAAACTGTGCTGTAAGCAGAGGACAGAAGAAACAGATGGTGGAAAGGACTGACAATTGGACCACAGTTAGAAAACCTATTCTAGATTCTTTTGGCAGTGGGATAGACCAATGTGGAAGCAGCAAGACGATAGAGCCACTAAGTAATTCCCATATCTGATTACAAAAACAACTCCTGTACTGAACAAATCTTCCAGATATGTGCCACACAATCATGCCTTCAAACAAGGCTTAAGCATCCAGTCCACTATTTACCAAGTTTCACATCACAGACAGAAAGAATGCACCCAGAAAGCACTCTTTGTTTGACCTAACAACATCTAGAATTCTGTTAACTTGCAGGTTATCTAATAACAGTTCCAGCTGAGCATCTTGTTCATATCCAATTATCTCAGACATCTAGAAAGATCTGATCTTGGCCATTTAACCAATCTTCATTGAATGTGAACTTTAATTTTTATTGTAAAAATCTGAATAGCTTGAAGGAGGAACACAGCAGCTCAAAAGATCCCTGCTACGAAGAGGAATTCTCTAATATTCAAGAAAAAAAAAAAGCCAAAGATATCAAGCCATCAGTTCCAATTTCTGGCCTGATTCTACTGAAATAAGGCATGCTGGTTCCCAGGTGTACTAACTAATGCATAATTCTTTCATTTAGGTATTTCATGTTCTTTCTTAGCATTTATTCTGAAAGAGTAACTGAAATTTCCAATCAACATTTGAAAAAGTCTTCTTCATGTTAAGGGAATACTTCCTTTTTCCTTAGAGTGTGTTATTTCTCTCATGAACTCATGACGCCAACTAATCTTAAGAAAAACATTAAAAAACACTCATTCACAAATACATGAGTTACTTGTGACTGATACTTTGACATATGAAGAAGTGAAGTTATCAGGCAATTGACTTTTTTAACTTGAATCCACAGGTAATATTAAACTAACTTGCCTTAACATTATCTGAGCAAAGCAGAAAATGAAATATGTGTTTGCTGTATAAACATTAAGTTGTTAATTGACTGGTAAAGTGTATTACTTGAAATGAAGAACTTAACTACCCATACAAATATCACGTTTGGATAAATCAAAAGTTTGGCGGTCAAGATATCTAATCAGTTAATGATATCACTGAAAAACTGGGAATTTAAGATATCCAAAGGTGATGAGTACTTGTGTTAGCCTAATATCTAGAAATTTCCCACCAATTATATGAATGGAAAGAATATCGTTCCATAACTAGATTTAATCTGGACAAAAACTATCATAACATTTTTTTCTTCTACCCTTCTGTTTGACTAGAATTATCCCTTCAGGTATAAGCAAAAATTTTTTTAAATGCAGTTATTTTTATTGCAAGATAATACTATATCTGTATGAAAGTGGCAAGCAATTTTCAGCCATACACAGAGAAGCTCCATGACTGGGAAAAAAGCATATCTGCAGCCAGTGTTAAGTGTACAGGAAAATCTGCTTCATTCACACTACCACAGCTTACAGTGGTGCACTCAGTGGAGAACAATGGTATCCCAAGAAAGACATTGCAAAATTTGCTTCTCCTATCACAGCTCCTGACTTTATCAACAGAGTGTAGGCTACTGATTCTGTATCTCAATTACCTGCATTGTCATCAGGAGTGGTTTCGGTCTTCTTTGGTCTGGGCATGACCTGTGGCCGGGGTTTGATAGGGGGTGGGGGGCGTGATTTCCTGTTTACTGCAGGACCTGATACATGGAAGAGAAATGTTTTCCAAAGCATGTCACATCACTTACAATGATGCCACCAACAGCCTTGCACAATTTCAAATGTCATGAAAACAAAAAATTAATGGGGGTAAATTATATTTGCAACCGCTTGGTAAAACCATGAAGGTGCTGAAATCTTCAATCACTGTTCACTCAGGGGCAGGACTGCATTTTATGATTACATTCTCACTTAAGAATGATGTTATCAAGGTTTTAACACATCACACTTCATAAGCCAAGAAACGCAAACAAATCTGTTCAAATTTTTTCTTCATTTTTTTTCAATATCTTATGCAACATAAACTTCATGACAAAAGCTACTTCGAATAGACATAAAATCATCATATTTTCAGGCTGCCCCCAAGAAAACCTCTCAAGTGATAATACATTGCTAGGCAAAGAATAGTCTGATGTGGACAATTTTTGTTTTTGACCCTATATCACATTTTTGTAGCATTTTCATTCCAATTAAAAAAGAACAATATCCTTAACAATTTATTGGTTTTCCTAGCCCTTGCCTCAAGTTCTGAAATAGACCAGTGCATTTACATATGTGTGGAGTAATGCATGAAACTTCTTTCAACTTTACAGTAAATGGAGCTGTCTTTTCTTTTTGTTCTCAAGGTGCAGTAGAAATACACATGTGTACACATGCCTGATGATAGGGCAAGACAAGTAGTGGTGAGGTACTGAGAATGAGAGAGAGAGAAATAAACAAACAAGTGTAAAGAAACCACTGCTCACCACTGGAACTATCCCCCAGTACAAGTTCTGGTGTTGATGTGGTCATAGACTTTGGAAGCTCCTGTGCTACATTAGAATCTTCCACTGTTGACACCGGTCGTTTGGGTGGAACCATAACTCTTGGAGAGGGTGATGGAGTTTTCGTAGAAGGAGCAGGTGGAGTAGGTTTCAATGCCGGCCGAGATGGTGATGCTTCTGAATTGTTGTCATTCAGATCTCTCTTTGTCGGCCCTTCTTCTGGAGTTGGTACTTTCTCCGCCTCCGGTTTGCTGGTTGCAGGGCTTTTCTTCAAAGGTGGCTCACCTTCCTTCCCCATTATAGGGCTTTTCTTTGAAAATGGCTCAGTGTCCTTTCCTGCTCCTGGGCTTTTCTTTGGAATCGGCTCATTGTCTTTGCCTGCTAAAAGAATTGGGCTTTTCTTTGGAAATGGCTCAGTGTCCTTTCCTGCTCCTGGGCTTTTCTTTGGAATTGGCTCATTGTCTTTGCCTGCTAAAAGAATTGGGCTTTTCTTTGGAAATGGCTCAGCAACTTTTCCTGTTCCTGGACTTTTCTTTGGAAACGGCTCATTGTCTTTGCCTGCTAAAAGAATTGGGCTTTTCTTTGGAAATGGTTCAGGGTCTTTTCCAGCTATTGGGCTTTTCTTTGGGAATGGCTCAACATCTTTGCCTGCTATAGGGTTCTTCTTAACATGTGATTCTACCGCCTTCCCATCCGCTTTGCCACCAGCTAGGTTGTTGTTTGCTTCTTTGGATGGTTTCTCTTTCACAAAGTCTTTTTCCTCCTGAAAATACATGAAATAAATATGAGACAATTGAAGAAAGATGGTTTTTAAATTTCAAAGAACTCTTCACCAACTGTAGTGTTTGAACTGCTCTTCCTTAAAACCTTTCTTGCACCATGAGAAGGCATGAGATGAAATATCCTAAGGAGAGGAGAAAGTGAGGGAGGAAGAGAGTAAGTGGGACATGCAAGAGATAAAATGTTGGACAGTCTGACAAAATGACATGGAATAATCCCAACTCCAGCCCTTGTAAAAGGCAGGAGGGACACTGGAGGATAGAAACAATGCTATTTGACACAGCACATTATGGCAATGTGCTTCACCTGGTTATGTTTTAAATTATAGTACAAAAACTTTAATAATTTAAATAAATTCTCCAATGGTTTTCCAGAAAGTTTGATATATGATCATTCGTTTCATTCATTTCGTTTTCATTCTGCTTGTACTCTCAAGGGCGCCTCAGGAAAAAAGAGTTTTGAAAAGCAATGCTGTGTACCAAAGGCAAAGGAACTCAATTTTCTCATACATATGGCAGGTTTCACGCTTGTGGCCATAATAGGTCACCTGAAGTTTGCGCTGCCACAGAATGGACATAAGTGTGACAAAATGTTGTTCTGGGCTGTTTTTGGTTTGTGTTGGTTCCAAATAAACATGCCAACCATTTTAAGTTGCCGTTGTCCGAATTACTGACCTTATTTTTGTCACGAGTGGAGTGAGTGCAATTAAGGGGATTGCTACAGAGCGGGTGTAGAGTAAGAAAGGCTCACAGTAGACAGCAAGTTAAGCGTGCTGTTGTGAGTAGTGGGGGGGGGTCTGAAGGAGGCGAAAGCGCTGTATAACTATCACTGCAAGTTAGAAGGTCCTAGGGAGCGGATCTGTGAATAATAGCCCATCGGGCAGAGATAAAAGGAAGCAGTCGAGAAGACTAGTGAGAGTCTTTCCAGTTATGACTGGTATGTAGAATGTTGATTATTATGATTGATGTATTATATTATATTCGTCTATTACCATGATGTGAATAAGTATATGTGAGGAATGTGGAAGTCCTTGATATTGGATATAGCAATGTGCGCCATGAGCGATAGATGAAAGTGAGTTCATGGATTTGTAGCGCGAGTGAGTAGTGTGTACTCCGATGGAGGTGGGTTACCGTAAGATGTGTGGTGAGTGAAAGGTGAACTAGTGTGTGTACGCTTCATGGATTGTAAGGAGAGGTGGAGTGAATAGAAATGGTAGGGTATTATACCAATGTAATGTTATTCTTGTAGGTGTCGGGGACGGGCCGCAGAGCCACCTCGATGAGCACAGGGGATAGGCCAGCATAGGGCCGGAGGCCACACATAGGCCAGAAGTGAGGCTGTCAGTGCAGGACAGTAGAGGCACATAAAGTCGCGGCAGTCAGGCCACGGGCAGGGACGTAGATATGAGAGTGAATGAGATACTATGTTGTTGCCATGTTGATAGGCTAGTGAACTGATATTATGTTGTTGCCATGTTGATGGCTATGGAAATAATAATGTGTTATTGCCCTGCTGAGGTGCTAGGGGAGTGCTAAGGTGTATGACAATAGGAAGGTGATATTGAGAGACTGCGGTGCCAGTGAATCATTAATGTACTATTAAGACCCTGAGGGGAGAGGCTGAGGCCGAAGTGCCTTTAGGAGTAACTACCGGATTGTGGATCCGAGGGAGCGTGTGTGTGAGAATAAGGCCGTTGTACGGCAGTCATTTCAATAATATAATATATGTAATTGCGCTATTATATGTATAATTATGTTTAATAAATGTGTGAGTCTGATGGATTGTTCTGTTAAGTGTTAACTTGTTTGTTCGTGATTGTTGTCCTGTCATAACTTATTACATCTCCCAGTCTGGGATTTGTGACATTGGGGGCTCGTCCATTGTGACTCGTCCATTTTCGTAATATTTAGTTGTAGTTAGTTAGTAGGTAATTGTGCTGTCTTGTTCGTTGGATGAATGGACATTTCATGATATGATTTATGTATAATAATGAATGTATATTGATGCATGTATTGCTATGAATAGGTATTAATTTGTATTTAAACTTTCCAGAGTGTGTGCGTGCAGCCTGAGGAGACGAGCAGCCAGAGCTCCGATTAAAGGGAGGAGTTTTACTCAAAATTTCAAAAGTTAAGTGAAAGTCAAAATTTTTGTGCCCTGGATTGTGGGCTGTTCCTTTAATCTGTCTTTTTCCCTGTTTTTGCTGTTGTTGTCGTTATAGGTTATACGGGCGGTGGCGCGGGTTTGCTGTGTTGAACTTAGTTTATCCTTTTAAAAAGGTGTGGTAAACTTTGGAACTTCGTTCATCACAGTGACCAGTTCTGTAGGGACCTGTATTTTTGTTTAGATTGTAGCGTTCTATCTTCCTCGTTGTTTTAGGAAGACGTTTCTCTTGTCCCTCTTCTACCTTTCTGTAGATACGTTCTTTTTTTTCAGACTCTGTTTTTGTTCGTACCTTGTAGTGTAATCGGCGTAGTAGGTTGCATTTTTTTTTCCATTATAGTTTTTTTTTGTAGAAGCTTTGTCCTAGTCTGGTTCGTTGTCCTTGACGTACTTGTGGTCCTTCTACTGAATTTCCTTATTCTTGTCTTTTCTATTCTTTTTATAATTAATAGTGCTATACATTTTGTAGATATAGAAGTAGTTGTGCTGTAAAGGTAAATTTCTGAATTGTATTCTGAACTGGGTATTGTTATATCTGGTGTGATCTCAGGTCTCTGGTCGTATCGTTAGTGATCATACCGACAGGTTGGTCGTTCGCATAATAGATACCATAACCATAAATCTGTGAAATGGCGGAACTCCAACAACTAATGAAGTTGGGTAAGGAACTTGGCCTGGAGGGAGAGGAGCTACGCGGCTGGATTAAAGAACAACAGGCGGATTTGCGCGATGAGCGTGCTAAGGATAGAGAGCGAGAAAAAGAGGCTCAAGAGCGACAGAGAGAAGAGGAAAGAGAGTTTAAGTTAAAGGAGTTAGAGGCTAAGCAACAGGAAAGAGAGGCTAAGGCTCAGGAGCAGGAGAGGGAGTTAAGGTTAAAGGAGATAGAAGCTCAAGAGCGGGAGACAGACGCGCGAGTAAGAATAGCGGAGTTGGAAATCAAAAAGAGTGCGCCAACAGAAACAGTTGAGCGGCAGGTACCCAATAAAGGTGGCGTTAGGATTAAGCTCCCTACGTTCGACGACCGGAAGGACGACATAGACGCCTTCCTTTACAGGTTCGAACTGAACGCACAATTGCAATGGGGGGAAAATAAGGAATTATGGGCCACGTACCTGGCGTCGCTATTGCAGGGGCGAGCGTTAACCTACTTTAAAGAGCTACAGCGCGAAGACGTGCAAGACTACGATAAGCTGAAGGCTTTGCTGCTTCGCCGATTTGCGCGTACCGAGGAATATTTCCGGGAGCAGTTTAGGCGAGCACGTGCAGATACCAGGGAGGACTTTGCTGCCTTCGTCGCGAGACTAACGGAGTATTTCGCGAACTGGGTAGACTTGGCGCATGTGGGCACGGATTTTGCCAAACTGAAAGACTTAATGATCCGTGACCAGCTGTACGCGTCGTGCCACAAAGATCTGGTGGCTTTCCTGAAAGAGAACGAACCCGCGACGGTGCAGGAGGCGTCTAGGTTGGCGGAGGCATACCGTACGGCGCATCCGTCCAAACCAGTCGCCAGGGCGTACGTCCAAGATGCTGGGTACGTCGCCGTTGTCGAGGGGTCGCCGGCAGGACTTGGGGACAGGTCGCGTCGGCGTGGTGGCTATAGCGGGCAAGCCCAGGGGCAGCGTAGGGGCTATCACCAATCACCGGCATATGGACCCGGTAAGTTTGACCGAGCAGGAGGGCTAGGTCGCGGTAATGGCCGGGGGCCGACTTGTGACCTTTGCCGATGACCGACGGCATAGGGACTCTAGTTCCGGTCGCGAGGGGTCACGGGGACCCAGGCCTAGAGCAGCACAGGGAGCGGAGTGTTGGACTTGCGGACGCGTGGGTCACTTTTCGCGCGAGTGTAGGGTCGCGAAGTGTTGGAACTGCGGAAGAGCAGATCACATCAGCGTGAACTGCCCGGCAGGTAGGATAGCGGCGAACGTGGACAGTAGCTCCAGTCCATGCTCCCCAAACAAATTTCATCATGCGGCTGCGTGTGTTACATCGGACAACGGAGGCGGACAGTATTCTAAGTGTCCCAGTTGTGAGAAGTTATTATCTTCCGGTGTTTTACCTTGTGGGAGAAAGATCCCCGTCATAAATTCATGTCATACAGGAGGTGGTCTTAGGGTTTATCCGGGGTTTGTTGGGGACGAACCGGTCTCGGTTTTACGAGATACAGGATCTACCGTTGTGGGAGTGCATAGGGACTGCATTCGGGATTCACAGCTTACAGGTGAGACTGTCCCGTGCATCCAATTTTCGGGGGCCATTGAGAAATTACCCATGGCAAAAATAATGATAGATACACCTTTCCTTAGCGGGGAAGTCGAAGCAGTCGTTGGTTGTTTTCCAGGCGCCCAGCTCATCATTGGGAATGTATCCCGGGTAGGTTCCCCTTCCGATGAGAACGTGCAAGCATGGTCGCAAGCAAAAGGTATTGACTTTTGCGCCGCGGTCGAAACACGTCGACGGGTAGCGGATAAAGATAAGATTAGACCTTTGGCGACGCCAGCGGTCAACCTAGATATCACGCCAGAGCGCTTGGCGAGATTACAAAGGGAGGACCCATCATTAAACCCATGTTTTGGGGAAGCGCGAACCGAGAAAACGAGGAGATATAAGAACGGGTCGTCCTCCTTTATTGTTCAGGCGGGCATTCTGTTCCGTAAGTATGTAACGGTGTCCTCCATTTTAAAGCAGGTCGTTGTGCCAGCGTTGCTGATCGCAACAGTATTGCATTTGGCACATGATGTCCCATTAGCGGGTCATATGGGGATAGCTAGAACCAAAGAAAGGGTTCTTAAAAATTTTTACTGGCCATCGATCCACAGAGATGTGCAGGTCTATTGTAAGACGTGCAGTGCGTGCCAAAAGACGACGCATAAGGGTCGTACACCCCAGGCCCCTCTTCAGAAGATCCCCACGGTCTCAGAACCGTTTAAAAAGGTCTCGATAGACCTTGTTGGCCCCATTCACCCAGCGACCGATAGGGGGAATCGATTTTTCTTAACGGTCATATGTAATGCTACGAGATGGCCAGAGGCGGTTCCTCTGCGGACCATAACGTCTGAGGCAGTCGCGGAAGCGTTGTTTGCAATTTTCGCTAGGGTAGGAATACCAGAGCAAATTCTGTCTGATAGGGGCGCGCAATTTACGTCGCAGATGATGAAGGAATTGTTCCGCTTATTCAGTATACAACCCATCACTACCACCCCTTATCATCCGCAGGCTAATGGCATGTGCGAGAGATTGAACTCGACGTTAAAGTCGATGCTGCGTAAGGTAGCTGCGGATCGCCCTAAAGATTGGGATAGATATATCCCTGCGGTGTTATTCGCGTACAGAGAGGTACGGCAGGAGTCAACGGGATTCTCGCCGTTCGAAATGATGTACGGTCGTAGTCCCAGGGGCCCAACTGATGTTCTTCGGGACATGATGACGTCGCCATCATCGGGAGACGATGAGCAGATTTCGGTGTTTCAGTACCTTGTTGATTTAAGAGAAAGACTATCTTCAGCGCGCACTATAGCAGAAGAAGCTTCTGGTATCGCTTCGAAAAGAGCAAAAGACTATAAAGATAGAGGTTCCAAACTGAGAATTTTTAAGCCAGGAGACAAGGTTCTGTTGTTGTTACCTACGGACCATAATAAGTTATTGATGACATGGAAAGGTCCTTATGTTATTGAGCGAGTTGTTTCAAAGGTAGATTACGCTATCCACATTGATGGAACGAGTAAGGTTTTCCATGTTAATATGCTACAGAGATTTTATGAGAGACCACAGTATCTGTGTGCACAGACAAGACCAGAGGAGACTGTCTTCTCTATTGCTTGTACGGGGGTCGTAGACCAGTTGGACTGTGACGTAAGCGACACCGAGGCGCAGGAGGAGTTACAAATTCAATTGCCGGAGTAACTCCGACACAAGGTTACAGGGACGTAAAAATTAACCCTGACCTTACGAGTTCAAGGAGTAGGGAACTTGAGACCCTGTTAGCGTCATTTCCGGATGTTGTTACGGATTTGCCGGGTCGCACTACGGTGATCCAGCACCAAATAAAGTTGACTTCCGATAAGCCAGTATTTCTTAGACCGTATCCGTTGCCTTTTTCTTCGAGGGATAGGGTCATAAAGGAAGTTGAGTCAATGTTGAAGTTAGATGTGATAGAACCATCAACATCGCCGTATTCATCACCCATCGTCCTCGTGAAGAAACGTGATGGATCGGTGCGGTTCTGTATTGATTTTCGAAGATTGAACACTATTACGGTAGGCGATAGGGAGCCTATTCCGTTTCAGGAGGAATTAATAGCTTCATTGGCCGGGTCCACGTGGTTTTCCAAGATAGATTTGACGAAAGGGTATTGGGAAATCCCGCTTACTGAGGAGTCTAAACAATACACGGCGTTCCAAACGCCCATTGGATTATTCCAATTTAAGGTCATGCCATTTGGGTTGGTAAACGCACCAGCGACGTTTGCACGATTAATGAGATTGGTGTTGAAGGACATACCTAATGTCGTGTCATTCTTTGATGATATAGCATGCCATACGTCGACATGGTCTGATCATATTCAGACACTAACAGTAATTTTTCAACGATTACGTCATTTTGGGTTAACTGCTAAACCCGCAAAGATGGATTTGGCATGTCCAGAGATAATATTCTTAGGACATATTGTGGGTAGAGGTGTTCAGAGACCTGAAGAAACAAAAATTGACAAGTTAGTAGGGTTGCAAATCCCTAAAACAAAGAAACAAGTCAGAAGCTTAGTGGGAATTTTAAATTATTACAGAAAGTTCATTCCAAATTTTTCCTCCTTGTCATCTTCTCTTACTGACCTTACTAAGAAGGGACAACCCGATAAGGTCCAGTGGACGTCTGAATGTCAGACATCATTTGATAATTTGGTGACAGCATTATCATCGTCACCCATTCTGATATTACCCGATTTTCGATCTAATTTTATCCTCAGAACGGATGCGTCGGACTCTGGTGTCGGCGCTTGTCTTCTACAGGAGAAGAACGAATGTCTCCATCCTGTATGTTATGTCAGTAGGAAGTTATTGCAGAGAGAAAGAAAGTATTCTGTGATAGAGCGTGAGTGTCTTGCCATTGTCTGGTCCGTCCAGAAACTAGGACGTTATCTCATGGGACGAGAATTTTGTATCCAGACAGACCACAAGCCACTGACATTTTTGTCGAAGAATCGTTCGTCCAGCCCACGCTTGTCTAGATGGGCATTGGCTTTGCAGCCGTATACCTTCGTTATTCAACCAATTCCAGGAACCAGCAATCATATCGCCGACTACCTTAGTCGAGCCTAGGGGAAGATTTCAGGAGCTTATACATCGGAGGACAGGAACATTGACAGGATCTGTGTGAATAAGTCGACTTTAAAATATTGACATTATAAAATATATGATATGAAGAATGGTTGATAGGTTGAATGGTTTTTGATTCTGTATTAGATATTGTGTTTAGTTAGCTATTCATGATGTGACACATATATGCCTATTGCAGGCCATATTGATCCCCATATTTTCCCCTGATTTCGGTATTCTATATACTAGGGGAACTGCTAGGTCATTTTTCTAGTGTAGGTATTGCTCACGCTCACTCGTTGACAGTCATCTTGATGCGATTTGAAATTAATTGCATTAATTTTTTTGGGGTGGGGGATGATGTCACGAGTGGAGTGAGTGCAATTAAGGGGATTGCTACAGAGCGGGTGTAGAGTAAGAAAGGCTCACAGTAGACAGCAAGTTAAGCGTGCTGTTGTGAGTAGTGGGGGGGGGTCTGAAGGAGGCGAAAGCGCTGTATAACTATCACTGCAAGTTAGAAGGTCCTAGGGAGCGGATCTGTGAATAATAGCCCATCGGGCAGAGATAAAAGGAAGCAGTCGAGAAGACTAGTGAGAGTCTTTCCAGTTATGACTGGTATGTAGAATGTTGATTATTATGATTGATGTATTATATTATATTCGTCTATTACCATGATGTGAATAAGTATATGTGAGGAATGTGGAAGTCCTTGATATTGGATATAGCAATGTGCGCCATGAGCGATAGATGAAAGTGAGTTCATGGATTTGTAGCGCGAGTGAGTAGTGTGTACTCCGATGGATTACCGTAAGATGTGTGGTGAGTGAAAGGTGAACTAGTGTGTGTACGCTTCATGGATTGTAAGGAGAGGTGGAGTGAATAGAAATGGTAGGGTATTATACCAATGTAATGTTATTCTTGTAGGTGTCGGGGACGGGCCGCAGAGCCACCTCGATGAGCACAGGGGATAGGCCAGCATAGGGCCGGAGGCCACACATAGGCCAGAAGTGAGGCTGTCAGTGCAGGACAGTAGAGGCACATAAAGTCGTGGCAGTCAGGCCACGGGCAGGGACGTAGATATGAGAGTGAATGAGATACTATGTTGTTGCCATGTTGATAGGCTAGTGAACTGATATTATGTTGTTGCCATGTTGATGGCTATGGAAATAATAATGTGTTATTGCCCTGCTGAGGTGCTAGGGGAGTGCTAAGGTGTATGACAATAGGAAGGTGATATTGAGAGACTGCGGTGCCAGTGAATCATTAATGTACTATTAAGACCCTGAGGGGAGAGGCTGAGGCCGAAGTGCCTTTAGGAGTAACTACCGGATTGTGGATCCGAGGGAGCGTGTGTGTGAGAATAAGGCCGTTGTACGGCAGTCATTTCAATAATATAATATATGTAATTGCGCTATTATATGTATAATTATGTTTAATAAATGTGTGAGTCTGATGGATTGTTCTGTTAAGTGTTAACTTGTTTGTTCGTGATTGTTGTCCTGTCATAACTTATTACATCTCCCAGTCTGGGATTTGTGACAATTTTATTTTTTTAAGGAGATCGTTCGTGACTTTTCGGATGCATACAACATCCCAGTTTTATGGTATCTCAAAGAAAAGCCATATATCTTATTGAAAATCGTTTGCAACCTCCCAAAAATGGGTTCTTTTGCAAGAAAAATGCCGGGAAAAAAAGAAAATCGTTTACTGTTGTCAAACAGACGGTTGTAATGGAAATCTGCCTTTGTTTACTTCCTGTCTGGTGGGGGCAATTGGTTGATCCGAACTTTCACTTCTGTAAATTTGCTACGGAATTAGTTGTTTTTTGCAGTTCAGACCTAATTTTTACCTGGACATTGAAGAAAAGCACGATTTTGTGTTGTGTAAACAAATTGGTCGGTTTTACAGAAAAATGTTAGTATTTTTGGTCTGAAGAATTCACGCGACCCGCTATTTTTCCGACACATAGTACCGTACGATTTCATGTTTCGGCATTTTGTTGCTCTCGACTGCAGACAGCCAACACATCGTTTGTGCCCTGAGAAAACACTTCGCACCACAATATTTTGAATCCTCAGTTTGGATTCGATAGCTGTTGGGTAAGTTTGCATTTATAGTTATCATAAATCTGTCCATCCGATACTAATCGCATTGTCATGATCGCTCTAGATCTAATCAGCATCGGGTTTACCCGCAAGCTCGTCCATGCCTAAGAATTTGTCATGATAAAATCGGAAATTCCTCAGTTTGCAGGTCTTAGTCTGTGAATGATCTTCATATTAGAATAAGTTTAGGTTTTATTTATGCCGACTATTTATATTCTTCCTGACATTATTAGTTTTAGCTTTGTACATAAGATGCAGATCTAGGTTTTGAGATAACCTTTTGGTTTTTTGTTCTTCTTGAAATTGAAAACAAAGTAATAAAATCTGATTTTGGATACAGGAGCAGCCAGATTCTGGTTTTTTTTCTTTTAGAGAAAAATGTAGATCTAGATTAAATCTAGGTATAAGGGCAAGAGCACGCTTGCTGACCTCACTCTCATGTCTGTAACGAAAGTACAGCGTATATTATTTGGTTCAGAGCATGGCAAAGGGGTTGCAGATGGGGAATCCGGCGTCTTCGGCCAGGCCATGGACAGAGCTGTTAAGGGAGGAGGGGGGGGGGGCTTAACATTGGCAATGCTAAGGTGGGCCTGCTCTGCTTTGAGCAAGGAAGATGGCCTTCACAGGAGGACTTTCTTCCTTATTCCTCGAAATGAAATCAACAGAACAAGGCCTGAGAAGGAAATGGCTACAGACCCAGGGATAACAGGTTTGATCTTTCTTTAATGGATACATTTTTGTTATTGTCTTTGACATTAAGAAGGACAGGAGCCGGCAACAGTGAAAAGATAAGTAAAAGATGTTTCTTATTTCTACATTACCAACTTTGTCATTTCATTCTTTAATTCATTTTCGGGTTTTTTCAATTTTGTTTTTTTTTTTGTTTCATTTGTTTCTTGTTTGACCTGGCGATGGATTTGATATGATCGGAAAAACTTAAATTTTCTCCCATTTTAATTCTTTTTGAATTTCTAGTATGGTTTGTTTGTTTAATGGTCTTTTTGTGCTGTGTTTTTATGTTGCACTTGTTCCTTACAAGGGGGTTGCAAAATATAACTTGTTCTTTGTTTCGCCAAGTTTTGTAGCTTTAACACAGCTTTCAGATGGGGTGACTTTGGTTACTGGTACTTACTGCCACTTTTGTCATTTCAAAAACAAGGAAAATGCATCAAATACAGAGTGTCAGCAGCTACATCTTAAAGTCCAGATCCATAGCATGGTTTTATTGTGCTTGCAGGTGTGAAAACTTCACATTGCCTATGAACAAGGCCCATGCGGGTGACTTTGCTGTGCACTAACTGAAGCAAATGTAAGTTGTTGGCATTACTGTTTAAAATTTCTAAATTTAACTTGGCAGCTTAATACACAACTTCAGTACTTGAACCACTATTATTTTATACAAGGTGACTAACTGTCTTTCTCTCTGTAAGAATATTGAACATCGTCATAAGCCTTCACGGGGTTTTCATCATAGGCCATTTTTCTCAGAAACAAGTTTAATACGAGCTTACCAAAGCTGTGATTTTTTGTTCCTTTTTTTTTCAATTTTTGCAGCACCAATCGAAGAAGAAAGTCATGTTAATAACAGTGAAAACAAACAGATGATAGGTCAGCTGCAATTGATTTTTAAAAAAATGTTTCTTTGTTTTTCTTTAGCCATACTATATGAATGTGAAATAGTGCCCTGTTGAAGGTGATATAATTATGCTGGCAAATGGCCTGTGGAAGTCGACAAGTGTGGCCTCCCAGGAAAGCTCAAGCTATGTATTCTCCAGTTCAAGCTTATCCCCAAACCTCTATGGCCACTGCTAGTCTATGAGATTCCACCCTCAACTGTGGAGAGGCTAAAGACAAAGATAAATCGCTACACAAGGAAATGGCTCGGATTCCCTCCATGCTTAACCGATGTCACACTTGCATGCAAACAAGCAAAGCTAGTACAGCCACTTAAATCCCTGAATGAGGAATACAAAGTAGGGAAGGCCTGCCTTCATCTAATGTTCACGGGTTCACAAAATGAAGTGGTAAGAAACACAGAACCTGAACTGAAAACAGATCGAAAGTGGAAAGTGAGAGAAGCAGTGGCAGCAGCAGAACACTCCCTGCAGATAAAGGAAATCATCGGAACCACTCAGTCGTATAGAAGAGGACTGGGCGAACATTCACATCCGCCGGTGTCTACAGCAGGACCCAAAGAAAAGCGAGACATGGTACTTTAAGAGATCAGATGCGAGGAAGATGAGAAAAGAGTTCGGAAAGCAGTGCAACATGGAGGGCAACGTCAGGGGACAAACTGAGAGAGCGATTTGCAAAGAGCATATTCATGGAACGACATCTGGCACATGGCGCCTATGAAGCTGGCGTTCAGTATTCACGCTGCATGCGATGCCCTTCCCACAAAGACAAACCTCACTCACTGGAGCAAAGAGACCAGCGACGAATGTCCGCTGTGCAGTGGGAAACAGACATTGCAACACATTCTGTCTGAGTGCAAGGTCGCATTAGCTTGTGGAAGATACACCTGGCGACACAATCGTGTCCTTAAAATTCTGGCAACGACCATTGCATCAGAAGTAGAAAGACATTCATCCAGGCATCCATCAATGTCCGCACCAACATACATTCCCCTGCACCCGGGTTACTGGATGAAGCCAGTGCAGGAAAGTGGCAGCAGACTTGGAAGGATGGAATGACTATCCCGAGTTGGTAAGGACCTCCGATATGAGACCAGACATTGTACTAAGCTCAAAGGAAGCTCAGACATACGTCCTAATCGAGCTAACGGTCCCGTATGAAACAAACATGGAGGAACAGCATGAATACAAAGTGGCCAAATACCAGGATCTTCTGAGGGATCTTAGGATTGCTGGAATGAAGTCAAGCATATTCGCCGTGGAAGTAGGAGCAAGGGGAATTGTCGGTTCAGCAATGTACTCTCTTCTGAAGAAACTCAAGCTTGGTGGCAGGAAAGTTAGAAGAGCCCTTAATGAAATAGCAGCAACAGCGGAAAATGCTACCTTCTGGATTTGGTGTAAAAGAAATGAACACTAAATTCATATAGCCTAAAATTATACCATATAACCAGTGGCACTTTTTGGCAAATGGATAAGACACCTGCACAGAAAAACAGAAAGCAGAAAATCCAAAGAGGACCTGGCGACAAGAAAGAAAAAAAGGTGAGTGACGAACGCCGAGAGTCATGAACTCGGTGTGGCCGGGGTTCTAGAAGATGTCAGGAAGTTAAAGGCCGAAACATCTAATGAACGAATCCACTCTTCCTCTGAAGAGCGTCATCTGCCTTGCTCCACCTGAGGAGTTTCTTACCACTCTTATTTTTCAAACAATGGTTAATTACGTTTATTCACTTTGTGCAATCTTAGTCTTTCATTTGTTAGAGAAAAACAGACTGTCTTACAATGCTTTCGTCAGGTGCATTTATAGACTGTGATTTGAAATTGTAACTATAATAATAACAATAATAATAATGATGATAATAATAATGATAATAATAACTTATTATTTCGTGATATTTTTTAGTTTAGGACATGTTGTCTTCAACAGGACGTTGACGACTGACTGAAAAGGAGGAGAGCAACCTCAACCAAACAAATAGGGTAGAGATCTGGAAATACCTCAAGAAATTAGCTTACTCTGATACCAGTCCTGGTATATAGCAAATAGTTGCTATTTAAAAATATTCTTCATGCCCTCCATACCCTGCATGCATCATACCTGTAATGACTATGAGTATAAGCATAATATGAATTAAAATTTACATGTTGATAGGGAGATAAATTGATGTTGCAATACATTAAAAGCATTGTACTCCTAATTTGAATACTTTTTTCTGTAAAATGTTCATCCATTAAAATGTATTAATGTGAACTGCTTAATTAACATTTATTCAGTTTTAAAGGTTCAGTTCCTATAAAATGATACTGGTAACTAACTTACTCATAAGTATTTGATGTGCTGGCTTGTATGCGTTAGATTCAAATTAAAAACCTATTTTCTGAGAGAATTTTAAAAATCTTTTCTTATCTTTTTCTCTTTCATAAGCATGTCCTGTACTACTTGTTATGTTCCTATGTGTTGCTGATGCATTTATATGTGTTACCAGAGGGTTATCTGTTCACTCTACAAATTCTGAATTTCCAAGGGCAGGTAACTTCAGTGCAATATTATGAAATATAGGTGAGTCTCAAGCTCAATTATCATTTTTGGGATCCCCAAATGATTCCCTTCCAACCGGTATATAATACCCCATCATTGATTCTACATTATTTTTCAACATTTTTGGGATAAATGCAGACCACAAGCGTGAAACCTGCCATATAATTGTTTTGATGAGGAACTGAAATTAATAATTGGAGTTTACCAATCCCGAAACAGATTGCGCATTCCTGAATCCATGCTATTTTGAGGAAATGAGGTGAAGCAGATGGACAACCATAAAAAGGTCATGAAACGCTTACCTCCCCTGGAGATGGCAACTTGGAAAATCTCTTCTCTTGTTTCAGCTTCATCTCATGCAGCAAATTTTTCCCTCCTAGAGCACCAAGTCCAGGCATCTTGGCTAGTACCGCTGGCATTTTAGGTCCTTCATCTTTCTTCTCCTCTGGTTCAACTGGAGGTGGAGCATTTGGCAATGAGGGTGGTGTCTCCTCTGTTTCTGCCGCTGACAACAAGTAAGAATGTTATGTTAACAGTACTTAGTACAAATCTTCCTTTAAAAATTTCATAACCCACCTCATGCATGAGTCAACAAAGAAACAGAACATGTTCAAATGTATTATAAAGACCACAGGCAAGCACACAATTTTACATCGTCCAGGCTTAGAAGGGCTCAGCAGTTTCTTCCAGTATGAAGAGATGTAAAAATGCCCCCCCTCCGCCATCTGTATACTGGAGATAGGATGAAACTCTTTCCCCACCCTCAGGAATATCTGGGTACATTAGGTCACCCCAGCATTGCTTTGCTCTAACTCACCTCTTATAGAATTGACATAAGGCCATAACATGACATGTCAAAGTTTATTCTTTCAGTCTTATGAAAGATACGAAAGTATCTCATCTCTGGGAGTAGACTTTGAGGTATTAAAAAGTAGATCTAACACTGAAAAGCTCAACTATAAAACTTTACGAGTGATTTTCTCAAAACATGTGGAGATAGAATAAAGCAGTACTGGGCTGATGATTTGTCCCTTCAGTTGTAGCAGGAAGGCCATCATGGTTTGTGAATGTCTTGCAAATGTTTGCTGTACGAGAACATATGGTAGACAGGCAGCTTACCAGCCTTAGCTTCATCAACACTGAGTGATGTATCTTCTTCTAATGCTAAAGTGGGCGCCCGGGTTTCTGGCTTTTTGCTTGGAGGTATCAGAGCTGGCCTGTCAAAAGGAAGCCTCTCTTTTGGTGATTTGGGGGTGTACACAACTTTCTCTTCAACTTTATCCAAGTCCACAGTTGCCTCAGTGGTAGATTTGTCACTCACAAGTGAATCTCCAGCCTCCTCTGACACAGCTTCTGCCTCTTTCACCACCTTGAAGGAAAACATAGTTTCAGGAAAAACCAATTCATTCTTCATCCCTTTTTGTATACTGAAATCTACATCCCAAAAAAAACAAACAACTCTCTGTGACACTTATTTTCCTTGAGTGTTTAAGTATGGGATTATTGCATCCAATGACCAAGTATTTTGCACACATTCTTTTCACAACTGGTTCACGAGGAGGAACTTGCGCAACATTTTTGCCAATAAAATGCAATAATCTTTCTTTTCTACCCACAGTTTGATAGCTGACATTTCTTTGAATTAAAGGAAAATACATGAACATTTTTTGAAAGGATAAGTTAACACAACTTAGATTAGATTCAGCAAACTTCAATGAAGCTTTGCAAGGACTCTAGTTAATGTTTCGCCTTCTTACATAATGATGCAGTCAAATTTTAATTTGTATTCTTGCACTTAACTTAGCTCCGCCCACACAAGCCTGCAAAAAGAGAGCATGCAGAATGGAATGTATTTGCATGATCTTATTTCTAAAGAAAGTAGAGGGAACTCCGATCTAGGAGCATAATAATGAGGTATAAGGAATAACACGGCATATAAAATATATAACATATTTTGATGGCGTTGCCCACCCTTCTTACAATAGTGTTAAACAAGTGAATACAATAATAATAAAACAGGTGCACACTTTCTTGTTCATATTAAATGATTTACAAAACTTTCACCCATTAAATAAACATTTTTTGACAGCCATTGGTTTTTTGACATTCACTCATACTTACATCTAAATGCTCCACTGGTTTGGGTTCAACCTTGTCCACTGCAGGTTTCACAGCAGGAGGTTCCACTTCAACCTCTGGTTGGCTTGGACGCTTTTTTTCTTTCTTAAAGATGCTGGAAAAACTGGAGCCAAATGAGTTGCTGGAGACAAGCAATAGACAATACTGTAAATACCCCAGTTTTAAAAAAGTAATAACAATAAATATGCACACTGCACATTCGGCTCTTAAGTCTTGAATTCAGGTCCCAAACATCCCAAAAATAAGCTGGATTCTGATTTTAACTCATTCGTTACGGTAAGCCGAATATTTGGCTCCTGGATTTTTGCTTTGCTACAGAAAGCCCAATATTTGGCTCAAATGGACAGCGATTTTCCAACACTAACATCTGAGCCAACTTCTCGAAATATTGAATCCCGTTCTGGTTCATTGAGTTTCCTTCACTTTAATGTCTGATATATAATGTCTTGTATTTATACTGAGTGAAAGAAAAAACATCTCCGAACTACGTCTACATTTCAAACTGGATAGTGTTGAGAGTTCCTGTCCACACCCATAAAAGTCACCATAGAGAATGAGTTAAGACAGTTACTTAATGCACTGAAAAGAATACTAATACACATATTCAGTATTGTGATGTTAACCTAAGAAAACTGCAAACCACAGCTCTTGGTGACTGAATTAAACCTGACAATCAACTAATGTGAAAATATATGTGACAGATAAGAACAAAAGTGAAAGACTGAAGTGCCAAGTATATAAATAGTTTGGTATAATAAAATCTTTTATAATGTTTACGTAATGATCACTGGAAATACTGCTCGTTACTGTAATACTATAGCAGTTTGCTCCACAAAATGGCGAATTGATGATGTCACTTGCAATTAAGCCTGACAGACGGAGAACTTTCAATCTCTTTTAAAGTTTTGGCTTCAGTGCTTTTGAAAATTGATGTCACTATCGTATCAACCATTCTAAGATTAGAATGACACTTACAGCGACTGTAATCACTGCCTACAAATGATTCTGGAAAAAAATCTCTCTATCTTTTTATTTATATGGAATTATTTTCCAAAAATAACTTAAGAAATTGACTCGGCTCAACCTACCTCTTTTTAGCATCTTTACTGTCTTTGTCCTCTTTGTTCTTCTTCATAAATCCTGGCATCCATTTTTTGCCTTCAGATTTACTGCTGAGGACAAATGTTCTCAATATCAACATCCTAAAATACCTCCATGCTTAAACTGTGAAACAACAAATAAATCAAGTGAATACTAGGCCAGATACATTGACTGTTTTCAAGGACAACAGTGTTTGAAAAATTTGAAATGCAAACTCACAATTTCTAACAAGTTTGACAGTGTAGCACTTGATGGACACAACAGGCAGATACATAACCAACTCAAAACCGTCCAGCTCAGTGTAAATCTCGAGAGCCGTTTATTTCTGTTTATTACCCAAAGTCCTTCTTGGGTTGACTCCGTTCAACACCTCTGCGCACCACACACCTCCCCCTAGCACAGACATCTCACAGAGTTATTGGTAGCGCCTAAGTGATCGCACTGGTCGCCCTGAACGGGAAGTGAGCTGTCTGTGGTCAAATACAATTGTGGGTGGATCATTATTGTTTCTAGTTCTTTTGTTAAGTTGTGGCTCTTGTGAGACAGGAGGACGGCCTCTGCGCACCGGCTGCTGAAGTTGTACCGGTTCTGATGAGTCCACTCGTGCAGGCTTAAGGCGGTCTACTGAGATGCGTTCGGCACGACCACCTCTGTCTATGAGAAATGTTTTATCTCCAGGAGTTAGCACCTTATAAGGACCGGTGTAAGGCCTTTGTAATGGACTTTTCACTGTATCTGTGCGTATGTAGACATATTTGGATGATAACAAGAGCGGTGGTAAGTGCGTAGATGGGTTACTATGGTGGATGGCTGGCCTAGGTACACGTAGACCGTTTTTGTCTCGGAGAGCTGTTAAAAAATCTGATGCAGACCAAGACTGAGTCTGCGACGGAATTAACTCACCGGGGATAGTCAACGGTTCCCCATAGACAAGTTCTGCCGAAGAAGTTCCCAGGTCCTCCTTTGGAGTTGTTCTGAGTCCGAGGAGTACCCAAGGTATCTCTTCTGCCCAATTGTTCCCTGTTAGTCGTGCCTTCAAAGCTGATTTGAGTGTGCGATGAAACCTTTCCACCATCCCATTGGCTTGGGGGTGAAATGATGTTGTCTGATGGAGTCTGACTCCTAGGCGTCTCGCAATTTCAGCCCACAAGGAAGATGTGAATTGTGAACCACGATCCGACGATATGTCCGCGGGAACCCCGAAGCGAGAGATCCAGCCTCCAAGGAGAGCCCGAACACATTCTGGTGCTGTAATGTTTGTCATAGGAATTGCCTCTGGCCATCGTGTATTACGGTCAATGATGGTTAGGAGGTAACGGTAACCACATGACTGGGGTAATGGACCAACAATATCGATGTTGATATGGGAAAATCTTTTGTCAGGTACAGTATATGTCTGAAGGGGCGCCTTGGTATGTTTCTGAATTTTTGATGCCTGGCAATTGTGACACTCCTTTACCCAATCGATAATTTGGCGGCTGAGGCCATGCCACACGTATTTCTCTGCAATGAGTTTGACAGTAGCCTTAACTCCTGGGTGAGCAAGGTTATGGACAGCCTCAAACACCGGGCGTCGATAATCTGGAGGAACGATAGGGCGGGCTCTACCAGTTGAAATGTCGCAGAGAAGCTCTGGTCCTTCATCAGTCAGCTTTGTGGTAGCAATTTTCATGTTTGTGATGGCAGTTTTGTACGCTTGTATGTCTGGACTCAAAATTTGCGCCTTGGCCATAGCTGTAAAGTCAATGCCTAACGAGACCGCGTTTGTGGAAGTGGAAGCGCGAGAAAGGCCATCGGCAACTACATTCTTCTTTCCCGAGATGTGCTTAATATCGGTGGTAAATTCTGAGATAGCAGTCAGTTGCCTTTGCTGACGAGCTGACCATAGTTCAGATGTTTTCGACATTGCGTGGACTAGAGGTTTGTAGTCTGTGTAGATGGTGAACTGCCTCCCTTCAAGCATATAACGAAAATGGCGTATTGCCAAACGGGCGCCCAGAAGCTCTCTGTCAAAAGTACTGTACTTGATCTCCGGACTACGTAGCTGGCGACTAAAAAAGGCAAGTGGCTCCCAGCGACCATGGTTGTACTGCTCAAGGACTGCGCCGACGGCCACATCAGATGCGTCACATGTCAAAGCTAATGGACAATCTGTACATGGATGTATCAGCATGGTTGTATCTGCCAATGCTTGTTTACCGGCAAGGAAGGATTGTTTCATTTCCTGGGACCAAATGAGATCTTGGCGTGGTTTGGATATTTTCAGAGCTTGATAAAGGGGACGCAACATCAAAGCTATGTTTGGAATGAAACGGTGATAAAAGTTTATTATCCCAAGGTACTCTTGGAGTGCCTTTACAGTTCTTGGTTGTGGTAACTTCTTTACTGCCTCAATACGAGATGACATTGGTGCTGAGCCTGACGCAGGCACTTGATGTCCCAAAAAATCAAGCGATGCCACTCCAAAGAGACATTTTTCAAG
The DNA here is from genome assembly GCA_963931925.1 of Onchidella celtica. Lineage (NCBI taxonomy): Eukaryota > Metazoa > Mollusca > Gastropoda > Systellommatophora > Onchidiidae > Onchidella > Onchidella celtica. The sequence continues at coordinate 12,246,603 of OZ007574.1, forward strand.
CTTGATTACCAGTCCGTGGTGTTTTAGTCGCCGGAAAACTGCATTGAGGTCCTCTACGTGAGACTTGGCTGAGGAGCTAGCCATTAAAATATCATCAAGGTAGACAAATGCGCTGTCTAAATCTTGGAGCACAGAGTCCATGAGCCGTTGAAACGTCTGCGCTGCATTTTTAAGGCCAAATGGCATACGTAAAAATTCCCATAAACCAAAAGGCGTGATAACAGCTGTTTTAGGTATATCTTCGGGAGTTACAGGAATCTGATGATATCCCCTCACAAGGTCAATCTTGGAGAAATATTTTTTTCCAGCCAGGCGAGCCGAAAAGACTTGAATATGGGGTATCGGATAGCGATCAGGAACTGTGGCATCATTCAGTCTGCGGTAGTCGCCGCAAGGACGTGAGTCTCCGTTACTTTTAGGTACCATGTGTAGTGGGGATGCCCAGGGGCTGTTGGATTTCTGTACAATACCCATCTTTTCCATTTCCAAAAATTCCTTCTTTGCAGAGGCTAGCTTGTCTGGTGCTAGACGACGTGCACGAGCGAAGACTGGTCTGTCTTTAGTTGGGATAAAATGTTTCACCCCGTGCTTGACTTCAGCAGTGGAGAAGGTTGGCTGTAACAGTTCCGGATAGTCACTGAGAATTTTACGGAACTTATTGCTCGTGGGTTCTATGAGAGCAAGATCCGAGTTATCTAAAACTGAACTGACAGTGCAGTGAATGTGAGCAAAAGATTCTGCTTCTATCAAGCGGCGTCCTCGAATGTCGACCAACAGGTTGTGCTGACGGAGAAAATCAGCCCCTAAGAGAGGTCGTTTGACATTAGCTGATATAAGACGTGCTTTGAAAATCCGGTTGCCAAAATGCAAAGGTAAGATTCGTGAACAATAGGTCGCTATGGAGGTTCCGTTGGCGGCTTGCAAAGGTGTTCTCGTAGCACCTGACGCTCTTTCTGCCCATGTTGCCGGTATTACAGAGACTTGTGCGCCTGTATCCACCAAGAAGCGTCTTTTAGACTGTGCGTCGGTCACAAATAGTTGAGTTACCTTTGTCTCTAGGTTTTCTTTAGTACATGGTGTAGTGGGCGAACATGGCGGACCAGCAAGTAAAGTTTCTACTGCTGGCCCGCTCTCCCGTTTCCCTGGTTCTTTTTAGTCTTGAAGTTGCTGAAATATTTACATGGGCTGGAACATCGCCTGGCATTTGAACCAAACTTTCGATGAAACCAACAAATCGTGTCAATCTCAGACAAACCTGCATCATGTGCTACGGTTGGTGTTGGTTTAGGTGGTTGAACCGCAGTGCAGATTGTCGCGTTTGTTGTCAGAGAGTTAAATAGGTTATCAGCCTCTTTCGCCAGTGCTCGGTAGTCAGTGATATTGGGGGAATTAGCAAGTGGAGCACGAAAAGATTCAGGTAACAGTCTGAGAAACAGGTGGCGGAAAAGGAAGCATGGCTTGTGGTCTCCCAAAAGAGCTAGCATTCTGTCCATTATTTCTGATGGTTTGCTGTCACCTAGTTCTTTAATGTTTAGCAAAGTGCCTGCTTTCTCTGCTTCTGATAACCCGTAAGCATCCGTAAGGAACGATTTAAGTGTGTCGTACTTACAGGTTGGAGGAGGTGAGGATATGATTGATAAAGATCTTGAAGCTGTGTTAGCGTCGAGTGCTGCTACTACATAGTAGTACTTCGTTTCGTCTGTTGTGATTCCACGCAGCACGAACTGAGCCTCAGTTTGAGCGAACCACGCTGAAGGACAAGTGGTCCAAAACGTTGGTAATTTAAGTACTACTGTTTCTATTGACATCGTGGACGAATCGTCGTTGAAAGATTAAGAATAGGAATATTCTGTCTAGATCTAAAGATCACGTCGGGGTCACCACTGTAGCACTTGACGGACACAACAGGCAGATACATAACCAACTCAAAACCGTCCAGCTCAGTGTAAATCTCGAGAGCCGTTTATTTCTGTTTATTACCCGAAGTCCTTCTTGGGTTGACTCCGTTCAACACCTCTGCGCACCACAACAGCTAGGATATAGATAAGAATACTGCATTTTTGGCCCATGAAATGAATGGACTAAAAAATTCTGGACTGCATTTGTCCACAAACATTGCCGATGTGACACAAGCAACTATTTGCCTATGATTCTCTCACAAAAAGAATTAGACCCATAAATATGATTACATAAAGATAGTTAAAGACATATGAACAAAGATTCCATTCAGGCCCTTCAGAAAGGTGGAAAATATGGAAAAATGAGGATTCCCATGCCATGAAATTTTGTGACAAGCTTTGATCCAAGCACCAAAACCCAATTTTTGGGCTAACCCAAGAGAAAAGGAGAGTACAGATCTCACTCCTACCTGGCTGGTTCCTCATGTTTAGCTTTGCTTGGCTCTTGCCTGGACTGGGAAACTGAGCTCTCTCCAGCTTTGCCTGTCTCCCTGCTCGTGGCTGCAGCTGAGGTCTGGCTCTGGTAAGATGGTTTGATGCCATTGTTGGTCCCTTCCTCCATTTCTGTTGTACCTGGATATAAATGATATGATGAATAACTAAGACACAAATAATGTAATGGGTAACAAGGACTCCAACTAGGACACCACCTGTGGTGATGAACAATTGAGAAGCTGAAAATCAAAACACAGGAAATAGTGATTTGATTTAACCCTTTCTGATTGGCTCAAAAATCATGACACCACTAATCTGAACTGCTTTCTCAATAGGCTGAAAATCGGCCCGTTTGTAATTTTTACTACAAAACAGTTGGTCCGATGATCAACCCCATCACCTTTTTCACTGTAAAATAATTGGGCCGACCATCCGCTCTATCATCTTCTAAGGGTTAAATAGTGATGTGTGGCCCTTCAGAAGGTTGATATGAAGTATACATTCCACTCTAAAAGTGTTGAACATCTTAGGTGTCTAGTATTACATAAATACAGATGAAAATCACATTAGCCAAACTTTAAGTAATCACAGCAGTAAAAAAACTTTTTTTGCTCAGAAATATGAACTTTGCACTTAACATGTTTTGAGTCCGGACTCTTCAACTGGGATTTAAACAAAGTAACAAGCAAGCTGGACCCAAATAATGACATCAGTTTTCTCATCTTGTTCACCATCAGCAGTGTAGATTACCTGTGGCTACAATTGGCCTTGTTGGTCTGTGGGCCTTTTCTCTTCGAGGTCTCGCCTTGGTTATATGTTCTAAGGGTCTAGAGCTGGCTGAAGGGAGATCACCAAAGTCTGCCAACTTTTCTGTTGATCCCAAGGGAGTACTCTCTAGTTGAAGAAAACAACAACGATACATATTTATAAACTGCTAAAAATTCAATGACTTTGTCAGTGAAATTGCCAGCTGAGGTAGAAATTTTGGAAAATACTTTCAATCAAGTGCTCTGTGACGCATTGAAAAGTGACTGAAATGTAGCAAAATTGAAAGCATTTCCTTAATCCACCGAGCAAAGAAATCCAGCTTGAATGAGGAACAAATACTTGCAAACCTACAACTGTAAAGGAAAAATGAAAAATTTTTGTACTCTAATGAGTGAAACTTTGTACTGTGAGCAGAAATGTAAATCTCAGTATTAAAAAAAGCAAAACAAACCTTGAATATTTAATAGAAATTTCAAACCAGCCTCTCCATAACTTTCTTTCATTTTGGTTTATCTCTATTGTGAAGAGTTTTATTAACTGCAGGACCAAATCTTTACAATCTTAATGAAGTTTTAAAAGTTGCATTTTGAGGTCACCTGAGCACATTTGTCTTTAGTAAACTGAACTTTATCATATAATCACTCCCAGTGCATTTATTTTCTCAATTCACGTTATTTTTGCAATTTTATTGTATAATTTTTGCCTTATAGTATGTTATGTGTGTGTGTCTATGTATACAATGTATGTCTAGCATAGAGTGAGAGAGAGAAACAGAAGGAAAGAGAGAGAGGGCGAGTCACAGATGGAGACTTTCTATAATGCGCCTTGAGCAAATTGTTTGGATTGGGCGCTATATAAATGATCTTCATTATTATCCTTATTATATAATATAAACATATTGTCAGGTCAGAAAAATCTGCTACTGGTAACATGTAATCCAGTACAACCTGTTTCATGAACTGGTACGCTAGCATGGTATCAGTGGGCGTGCACCTGTCGGTGCAAACGGCCAGGGCGGAGGAGGTTTCATCTAACCCAACGGCCACATGCTAGGGCACAATGTGACCCTCAGTACTTGAGTCCTTCATATTGGCCCCCGGTAGCGGTGTGGTCATAGGCTTGTTTGCCTAAATCACAGACGAAGAATTGAGCAAACTTCCCGGACGCAGCTTCGAAGCTGGCGGCAGCAGGCCAGTGGTTGATTGATAGGGCAGATGGCAATATACCGTCACTCTGGCCTGGATATCGTGACACAGAGCATCCACCAGTATTGGTGTTCTTTGGTTTGGGTCTTTCACCCTAGTCAGTTGGGACTGCGAGGCTGTGGAGTAGCCTACAGGCAGCCGGTCAGGCAATATGACTGTCCCTCTGGCATCCTCCTGCACCTGGATACATTTCCAGACGTCTTGACCCTGTCTTGCCACTTGGATAAGTTGTGTCCAGGCGAGAGAGTGAGTCTGATGTTTGCGCAGCTCTTTCTCACTAAAAACAAATTCTTTGCGCCAGTCTTAACACTCACCTCGTCTTCTTTCATCTTTGTCTCGTCTTCTTTCCTCTCAAAATTCCAACGGCGATGGGCGAGTGCGGTGGCAGCAGGTTTGGATAGACTGGAAGCTGTTAGCACAGACCTACACGTTGGTGGCTGTGGGCTATGGTCGCTTCATCGACGATTGAAGTGGAGGCTTGGGGAGGCAGCACCCACAGTAGCTGAGCAGCCTTATTTAAGGATAGCACTGCTCACCTCAACTGAGGAAGGGGCTAGAAAAGGTGCCCTAAAGAAAGCCCACTTCACATCACCCTGACTGGTATACCGCGACCAGTGGGGATCCCTTTTTGCGGTCGAAACAAAAAGAAATTCAGCTTACTCAGGCTAGGAGCCTGGAATATACGCACACTACAGGACAACTCAAACAACCCGGAAAGACGCACTGCACTTATTGCCATTGAGCTCAGCAGGTACAACCTGGACATAGTGGCACTCAGTGAGACCAGACTCCCTGATAGTGGCCAACTCAAAGAGCTCAGTGGTGGATACACCTTCTTCTGGAAAGGCAAGGGTGCAGTCGAACCGAGACAGCATGGTGTTGGGTTTGCAATTAAAAACGACCTTGTCAGAAACTTGCAGTCCATGCCAATTGAAATAAATGACAGGCTAATGACACCCAGGATCCCAGTTGGGAAAAGCCAGTCAGCCACCCTCATTAGCGCATATGCGCCCACCATGACAAACCCAGATGAAGCCAAAGACAAGTTCTATTCTGATCTAGAATCTGTCATATGCTCTGTCCCGGCAGCTGATAAGCTGATTCTCTTGGGGGACTTCAATGCTAGGGTTGGCTCCGAAATCTCAGCGTGGCCAAGTGTTTTTGGCCCTCATGGAGTTGGTTCATGCAATAACAATGGGTTGCGCTTACTTACTTTGTGCGCTGAATTTGGCCTGTTCATTACCAACACAAATTTTAGTCTCCCCGTGAGAAACAGAACGTCATGGATGCATCCCCGCTCAAAGCATTGGCATCTCATAGACTATGTCATTGTGAGGAAGACTGACAGAAAGGATGTCCTTGTAACAAAGGCGATGTGTGGTGCCGAATGTGGAACTGACCACAGACTCATTGTTTGCAAGCTCAGACTAACATTGAGGCGCAATAGACGCCCTCAAGGGAAAGCGCCACCTAAACGCCTAAATGTTTCAAAACTCTGCTCAGCTGAGAAACAGAGCGAGCTCTCATCAGAACTCTCCTCAAAATTGGATTGCGTGACTTTTGACCCTGAGAACATTGAACAGAGCTGGACTGACCTAAATACGACTGTACACTCTTGCGCCAGCAGCACAGTTGGTTTTCCTGTCCGCAAGCACCAGGACTGGTTCAATGATAATGATAATGAAATCAAAGTGCTCATCAAAGAAAAAAATAGTCTCATCCAAGCTCACTGCAGTGACCCCTCTTCCACAGCAAAAGCTGATGCACTGCATGCATGTAAGGGTGTACTCCAGAAGAAGCTGAGGAAAATGAAAAATGACTGGCTTGAAGAGTGAGTAAGAGAAACTCAGAAATATGCCGACACAAACAACACTAGAAAGTTCTTTGAGAGCCTCCGAGCTGTGTTTGGACCATCCCGCTCTGGCACTACGCCACTTCTTGCGTCAGATGGTTCAACACGCATTGTTGAATTGAATGCCATAATTCAGCGTTGGGCAGAACATTTCGGAGGTGTGCTAAATCGGCCATCAAATATAAATACTGAGTCCATTGACCGCCTCCCTCAGACTCCTATTAATGCAGCTCTTGCCAAGCCATTCACAGCAAATGAGACCCGAACTGCCACAAATCAGATGTCCTTTAACAAATCACCAGGCGTGGATTCAATTCCTGCTGAGGTGTATGCCTTCGGTGGAGAAAAGCTTATTGAAAGGTTGACCGAGTTGTTCAATCATATGTTGAAAGCAGGGAAGCTGCCACAGGACTTCAAAGATGCTTCAATCATCCATCTGTACAAAAACAAAGGGGACAGCCAAGTCTGTGACAACCATCGGGGAATCTCTCTACTTTCAATTGCTGGCAAAATATTGGCAAGAATGCTTCTGAATCGCCTTCTTGATCACCTCTCGTCAAATGACTTGCTTCCCCAGAGCCAATGTGGCTTTCGTAAAGAGAGGGGAACGGCGGATATGATTTTTGCTGCCAGACAGATTCAGGAAAAATGCATGGAACAAAATAAAGCGCTGTATATCACATTTGTTGACCTCACAAAAGCATTTGACACAGTGTGTCGTGAAAGCCTCTGGAAAATCTTGGCGAAGTTTGGGTGTCCACCCGAATTCATCACAATAGTGCGCCAGTTTCATGATGGCATGCAAGCTGCAGTCAAAAGCAACGGCAGTGTTTCAGAGCCCTTTGCTGTCACAAATGGGGTAAAACAGGGTTGTGTCTTAGCCCCAACTCTGTTCAGCATCATGTTCTCTGCAATGCTACAAGAAGCCTTTAGCTCTCCTCCTCAAGGGGTAAGCATCAAGTACCGAACTGATGGCAGTCTATTCAACCTCAGGAGACTTCAGGCAAAAACCAAAACCAAAAGTACTCAAGTCTGTGACTTGCTGATGATTGTGCACTTCTGGCACACGATGAGGATAGCATGCAAAACTGTGTTGATAAGTTCTCTAGTGCCTGTGACAACTTTGGCCTCACAATAAGCACAAAGAAGACGGAAGTGCCCCATCAGCCTACTCCAGACGACAAGTATCCTGTGACCCCAAATATCAAAGTCCATGACAGTCTTCTGAAGGTGTCGGAGAACTTCACCTATCTTGGCAGTACACTGTCTTCCGCGGCTCGTGTTGATACTGAAATTCTCTCAAGAATCAGCAAAGCCAGCTCTGCATTTGGCAGGCTTCGAAAGAGAGTATGGGATGTTGCCGGCATTCGCACAGACACTAAGCTGAAAGTGTACAATGCTGTGGTCCTTCCCACCCTACTCTATGGGGCTGAAACCTGGACAGTGTACCAATCGCATGCCAGAAAGCTAAATCACTTTCATCTGGCCTGCCTTAGAAAGATCCTAAGGATCAAATGGCAGGATAAAATTCCAGACACTGAGGTCCTCAATCGTGCCAAGGAATTGAGCATCTTCTGCCACCTGAAAAAAATTCAGCTACGTTGGGCAGGACATGTTGTCAGAATGCCCGACTCCAGACTCCCTAAGCAAATCTTCTTCTCTGAGCTCTCCAATGGAACGAGGAATGTTGGGGCCCCAAAGAGACGTTACAAAGACACTCTCAAGCAATCACTGAAGGCCTTTGCCATTGATGTGAGTGAGTGGGAAAAGCTCTCGCTTGATCGTGCAAATTGGAGGGCGGCCCTTACCAGAGGCAGCAAAGCATGGGAAGCTGACAGAGTCCAGCAGGCTATCAAAAAAAGAGAACGGCGCAAGAAAAGGCCCAGTGGTACTGAACCAACGGAGAACTCTTGTCATTTATGCGGAAGGGTCTGCAGGGCAAAAATAGGACTTATCAGTCACATGAGAAGCCATAAGTCATGAAAGAACAGTCTTTCCATTCTGTCCTCTGTGTCCTTTAGTTCTCTTTATTGTCCATGTGTTGAAATTCTCAACAATTTCTGTTCTTTATTCCTCTGGTGTTGTTAAGGTCATCATCATACCTGATGGACGAACTATTATAATATAAACATTGCTGGACCCATTGTGGTTGTTATTATCCTAAAAGCAAGCATTCAGATGCAAAAAAAAAAAAAAAAAAAAAAAATGACTGGATTAAAAAAAATAATAGGTAGATTCTGGGCCAACAGCATCAGGCTGGGGTCCTTGAGAAACAAAGGTCTCATATTAAGTAAACCAAATGGAATGGATACCTGTGCTTCTCTCCTCAAGCTGCTGTAATCCAGCTTTCTTTCCTTGTCCTTCACTGCCCATGGCCAAAGCTTCTTCACCTGCAAATGAGACGTGGCCCACAGATTAGTGCTCATGCTCCAATCATGCGAGTATATAAATTCCTGTTTATCTCACAAAGATTTAACTGCATTCCCTCTTTGTCAGGAGGCTGGCATAAAATGTAGCAACAATGTCATGAATGAGGATAAAAATTTCAATAATAAGTCCTCTCAGGAAACTTAACTTACCCAATAATATTTATAATCTACTTCTATGAAGCCGGAATTTTTGTTTTTTTAAATCTAAACTCCTCTTTTACTATGCTTTGTTTCAACGGTACTCCTAAACTGCTCAACTCAGGTTTTTAGCGAATAAAATGATTAAGCGGACGCTCCTTTGATTTATTTGAAAAATTAGGGTTTCATTTTTGAAAAACAGAAGCCATGTTCAACACTTCAGTAACACACTGACCCAAGCATACATCATAGGCAACCTTTTCCAGAGTGCATCGGCTTGTTAAATATAAATTACGGAGGTATTAGATAATGTAAATAAATATACAAAAATGTATACCATCAATATTCCCCCCCACCCCCCCCCCCCCCCACACACACACAAAGCCCACCTAAATCCTCCGACCTCCAAGACTTGCACAATACAATAGTTATCACTGAATACCTCCTCTCCCCTCTCCAGCTACACATGGCTGTACTCTTGCACAAAAAGCCAACACACATAATAAATATGAGACAAATGCTTTTCTGCCAAATATTGCTTCTTCAATGCACTTTACACTTTATTCTACCTGATACAAGAATCAGCATGTAGTTAACTTCTCCTCCTTCCTTGGATATTCATTGATGCATTAAGCATTAAGACAGTAGCTTTTATTATTCATAAAATATTTTTTTAAAGCACAGAAAATCCCTGGGGTTGAAGCAAGGATTAAAGCTAACAGAAAGCTTGATTAGTCTTTCCTTTTCCTTTGTGTTTTATTGTAGCATTTCTGTATTACTTCTTATTTGAGACTTTGCAACAAACAACATTCTTTTCTAGCCACATTTTGACCTTATTATTAATATAATGTTTGGTAAGCAAAAGTCAGCTGCTGTGTTCTCCAGCCCACGGTATATTGTATATAAACTGTATTGTTCATCTTCAGCCTAAAAACAATAAAACAAAATGACCTCTTGTATGCCGACAAACTATTCACATACAGTGGCAGAAATTCTGTTTTACAAATTACAGGTCTAGTGGGACAAGTTTGCACATGTCTTAAACAGATAATATGCCATTTGCACACTTGAATTGGGAGAGGACTGAGGACACCAGTGTATTTAACATACAATATTGTTGAATATATTGTACAATGAATAACATGATGGAAAATGCTAAAACTCATATAAAAAGGCCCAAGCCACCAAAATTTAAAAAGTATTCTCATTAAAAAAAAAAATATATATATATATATTATGGAATAGAAAATGAGATAATAAGCATGAAACACCTCATGATAATATTCAGTTTATGGTCAATATTGAAGAGCTGCAAGACAGAAGACAAAGAGGTCGCAAATCATCAGGTAAATACATTTTAAATTTGTCTTGAATGTTAAATTTGGTTATTCTGAACTCCTCAGTTCAAGCCTTAAACTCAGGTGGACTTAAGTGTTTCAAGTTTCTTACAATAGGACAGAATGTATACATTACTGAATTTCAAAGAAAAAATACCAAAACCTTTGAATGTCGACAAAATAGGAAAAAATTCAGAGCTCTATAGTGATCACAAAGGTTTCATACCATGTGATACAAAGAGAGAAAAAAAAAATGTTCTTCCAACAACGTTGTAACAGTTACCAATGTACTGAATGTCCTCATCATGTCGGCCTTTGGCTGATATAACATGTCGTACCATGTATAATTCATGGCTTGTTTTTTGCTGCCTCCAAATTGTGTATGAGACAACCCTACCTTATGACATTAGAAAGTGCACCCAGAAAGGTATACATACATGTTCACTGTATTTAATTTACCTCCAACCATTCAAAAAACAATTTGAGCAGATGGAGCAACAATTTCACAAGAATTTATTTCCCTGACGAACATTTTATAAAAGCATGTTTAAAGCAGGAAGTCCTTTCACAACCCAATCCAATTGTTTGTGTTGCATTGAGATTTTCTACAGTAAATATAATTAGCTGAAGAAGACAACTCTGACCATGTACTATATATTTAAACTAGCCTATATGTAAAAAGTCAATGTGGTAGCCAAGGCATGGTCAGAACTAGGCCAGGATATGTCAGTTTCAATCATGAATGATAAGTACACTTCTTGAATAAATAAAGACACTGATGATGGAAGAAGATTTTTGAATGAAGGAAAAAAAGGTCACAGTAAGTCTTTAGGCCCAATGCATTTTTCCTGCTTTTTCTCTCCCCCTTTTGTTGATTGTCTCTCCTTCTGGTGCTCTTGGCTACCACTACTGGCCATAGTGATAACATAAACTTTGAGTCTCAAACTGTGAGACAACTTCTTCGCCATTACCTAAATATCAGCTCGTTCACATTTCCCACCACCCTGGTATAGGCTATGCCATTACTTACTGCAGTGATAAAGTGGCTATATGTGCCATTACAGTCGGCAATTAACTTCTATCTTAACAGCTGGCAACCAAATCTACACCACATACAGCTTTTTAAACAATCATTATTTAATGAGTCTTGAGGAGGATAATAAACACAATTAGATTCCATAGTCACATAGAAAATTGTATTTGGATTGAAAGTAAACTGGAATTTATTTCTTTTCCTGCTCACTCATTACAAATGAAACTGGCAAACCACACTGCACAGAATTGCTGAGATATAATCATAATGTAGAGTTACTGAGTCGTCAGCTGAGTAGCTTTGAGGTGGTTCTGAATTGAATTCTTTTTGAAATATTTTCATATCCTTAAAAAAAACAGCTGTTGAAACTGTAACTAGAAATCCCTTTCACCCTTCTGCAGCTAAACGCTGCATTCACCTGGCAGAGATCAGAATAACTGAATAATATGTTTCAAAATTGATAAACAAAAAGAAAAAACAACAACAACCAAAACCAACCAGAACAGAAGAAGGTAGAGAGATAATAAGCTAGCAATACATGTCATACTACTGAATTAATGATGTCCTGGCCCAATACGAGAAGAATATTTTTTTAAAAAAAAGCAAACATATTTGAGTTCTGAACATAAATATAATAAAATATAACTGTTTGAATACCTGTAGAAATTCGCAAGTTTTGATAAACAGCTTCTTCTGGATCTGTTTCATCTTCAACAACATATGAGTCCCTGCGCTCGGAGTCTAGCAGTGACATAAACAAACAGACTAATATTCTCTCTCATGTTTTCATGAGTAAGTGTAACTAAACTCTAAAGCTCCCAGGTTTTTTGCTTTGACCTGACCTGACCTAACCAGGGAGTTCTATGGAACCTCAGAAATCAGACCAAAACAAAATTGGGCTGGTTACGAAGTTTTGGTCACAAACCTGAGCCAAATTTTCAACTTGTTGCCTTTAGGAGCTAACAGAGACCAAATATAATTTGGCTGATGATGAAGTTTTGGTTACAAAGTTGAGCCAAGGTATCCACTTTATACCATTATGAAGTGACAGAAACCAAACTAAATTTGGCCGATGATAAAGTTTTAGATACAAAGTTGAGCCAAATTATCAACTCTGCCATCAGGAACTAACAGAGTATTTGGCTGATGATGAAGTTTGAACCAAAGTATCAACTCTTCGCCATTAGGAACTAACAGAGTATTTGGATGATGATGAAGTTTGAGCCAAAGTATCAACTCTTCGGCTGATGATGAAGTTTGATCCAAAGTATCAACTCTGCCATTGGGAATTAACAGAGTATTTGGTTGATGATGAAGTTTGAGCCAAAGTATCAACTGTCTGCCATTAGGAACTAACAGAGTATCTCCCTGATGATGAAGCCAATATACTAATGGAAGCTAGGTTAAAATCTGTAAGAACAATGTCATTCTTATAAAGCAAAACAAACAAAAATTCTAAAATTCTCCTTCATCTGTGACTGTATAAAACTGTTACTGATTAATTTTCTTACATTTCTGCTGTGCTGCTGTTGTTCTGCACTTCTCTTTGATCAATCTGCTCTACACGACCACATTCTCAAGACTTAAATTTTCTAAATGAAAACACACATGATTTGGATAACTGACACACTTCATTCTCTCTTGACTGACATATACGATTAAAGAAAAAAAAAGTGAGTTTCTACAGAGATCGCCATTGCATTAATAGACTCACCCATTGTAGACTGTGGTCTCATCTTCCGATTGAGTAAACTTTTCCTTTTGTCTGCAAATTTTGGAGAAGACTGAAAAATAAGATTAAAGAGGAATTAAAATGAAAGAAAGAGAAACTGAAAAGAGTGCCAGAGTTTGTTAACTCTGAGCAAAGACAAAGATGGGACAAATGAGCAAATGGTTAGCCGATCAATGACTTTTTGATCCTCGTAGCTTTGTTAGTACGATGCAATTAGAAGCATTCAGTCACACTAATACTAATATTTACAGACATAACTGAGTTAGTTCCCTTGACCAGATGCTTTCCTTTTTGAACCACCGGCGGCTTATAAACAAATATACTGACGTTTTTCTTGTTCTTTTTTTATTGCTTCACTTTAAGAAAATCTATCCCAACACAAAAAGCCGAAAGGCCAAATTAACAAAATGATATTAAAACATAAATAGTAATGGGGAATGTACAAAGAAAGATAGAGAGGCCGTTGCAAAGGAAGGAGTGAGCGCATGTGGAGGATGGGAGCAAAAAACTTCACTGTAAAAACTTAATCTGTTTCTTTTTTCATCAAAATAAAAATTTCAGAAAACTTAGGCTGTAAGTACAATAACTAACAGTAAAAATAGTAAAGTTAATTGATTTCAGAATTAATAACTTGCAAATACACATGAAATGAATCATGGAGACAATCAAAAATGCAGACATAAGAACATGAAATCAAAACTCTGTTCCTCCTTTCCGTGCAGTTCAAAGCTCCACAATTTGGGTTGAATCTACCACAACCTATTTGTTCTAAATGAACAAAGCCTCCAGCCTACCACTATGAGGTGCAACAAAAAATTCTTACAAACTATCTGTCAAACTATTGGTTTCAAATAAAATGAATCAAAACATTAAAAAAAAATTAATTACATGTACAGTGTGACCCATCTTCATGCAGAAAATTGTTGCAAGGGACAAAGCTTGGGGGTAAAAACAAAAAAGCAGAGGTATTCAATAAGACTAGAGAGCAGACTTTCGCATTTGACTTATAGATGAAAGTTGAGGAGAAAATTTACAATGAAAAAAAAAGAAGAAAACTATCAAGAAAATACAAGGGAAAAGCAGGGCATTAAATAATATTTCAGTATGAAATGAGACAATGGCTAGATGGTGCCAGTTCTACAAAAATATACTTTGTGAATGTCTAAAAGAAATCTGAATCTCTGAATTCTAATGAGATGCAAAACTATATCTGTGGTGTGCCAAAAAAAACAAACAAATATGAAGTTAGTGTGTTCTGAAACTCTGAACAGCACACTGATGCACACTCATTTCAACTTATACATAACAGTCAATTGAACTTGCCACTTCACTTCTAATGGACAGGAAAGGGTGAAATTTTCAATCCACACAATCAGTGATGCACTTGTGGTGCAGATAATCTGAGTAGGAACCTACACAAATTCATAATGTTTCATATTTCTGGCTTGAAATGAATTTCCCAGACTGAATAGATAATGTATCTTCAATATAACTTCAGGTGCTAAAAAAAAACCCAAAAAAAAATGGCTACATGGATACTGAGATGTAAAATTTCTCCACCTGTTCTAAAAGTGATATATGGAAATTAAGCTGGATTGGTATCCGGATCAATTCAGCTTTGTTTAGAAAAGCTTACATACAATCTCTTTTTTTCTTCTTTGGTTAAAAAATGTTTTCCACACACGAGGTTTGACTAAATTCCTACAAGACTATAACACTTGTCAACATTATATAACAAACTGTGGATAAAGGTGTCCAGTGACAAGCAGAAGGTGAAGTTTAAGAATGAAAAAAAAAAACTGCAACCAAATTTAAAGGGTATCACAAAAGGCATAAGCTCCACGTGAACTTTTTACTACAAATTTACACCGAGTTTCGGTAACTACACAGCGAACTGCTTGGCTGAGAAATAAATGTGTAGGAAAAAGGGATAAGATAAATCTGATGTAGCTAAGGCAAAAAAGATGAGATAATAAAAATGAATAATGAAATTGAAATGACATAAAAAGTTGGTGACAGATAAGTTGGCTGACAGACACTGTGAACACTAAGAAAGAAAAACTATTTCTGTGTGAAAATGTGAAAAAAAAAGAGGAAAAAAGGCTTCAAACAGATTTTTTTTTTGTGTGTGGAATAATAAAATAAGCTTTTTCTATGGTGCAAATAAACGACTGCTGCACCAACAGCTCAACAGGTTTCTTTGCAGATTTATGCTTTTCCTAGTCCACTGCCGTATAAGATTTGTTCTCTGAATCTCATCAAAATAATTTCCTCAAATTTCAACCCATTAAAAAAATTGAGTCCCTTATCATGCCCAAAGATTTTTCATCAAATATCCACTTATTATAAGCCAAATCCACTTAAGCAGACTAAACAAAACAGTGGCAGGTGAAAACAACCACGGTCTACAGTAACAAAGTGAAATCAAGTCAGTGTCGATAAGTAAAAAAAACTTCTGCACGCCAAAGCTGTGAAAGCACAATAAAAACAATGCTAGAATTTTAACCTTTACATGCCGCACCCATCAGCTATTGTTTGCCCCCCTCCCTACAATTTCGCACTATCGATCCATACTGCCTGAAAGGTTTCCCCCCAAGATTAGCTTAGTAGAAAGTTTATGCTGACGTTTTCATCAATAAAAATTACATTAAAAAATGCTTCACTATCAAAAGTTATGACTTTTTTAAAATATCCCAGAATCCCATAAATGAACGGAATGCTCCAGCCTCTTAAATGACCAGTTTCAGCGTGGCACAGGGCGTAAAGGTTAAAAATGTCAAAGGCTACCGCCACCTACGCAACAGTGGCAAATTAGAATTTTCTTAAGCTAAAGCAACTCAAGTGACTAACTCGTAACACTGCCATGTTGAAATTACTGGTGTTACACAAAAACCACAACAAAATTGGGGTAAAAAAAACTGGAGCAGGTTCATGTTGCAAATGATTCATAAACTCACATCATAAATGGAAAATTCCAGAGGTGGCATTAGAAAAGGCTGGAGGAGAAAGACAAATATAAACCAAAAACAAAAGTTCAGCATTTGCACATAGCAGGAAAATGAGCACAATGTTCAAACAGCTCTACTTATAATCTACAAATGCACCTGTCTCTGTACAAAGCTTGAATCCTCCCCTGATGATACTATCTCTATATATTCCAAAGCAAACACATCCACTTGTTGCACATTTCACAACACAGATATCAAAGCAATGATTAATGTTAAAGCTTATTAGTTTCAAGAGTGTAAACAGTGCCTATATTGTCCTCATGCCTGTATGCAGAATGTGACGACTTGTATAGTGCAACTGATCTGTAATTTATCCAAATTTCAGCATCTATGATGTTATTAAGTTTAATTTAATAATAATAATAATAATGCACAGTATTTATATAGCGTTTCATCCTCTAAGCACTTCTAATATGTACACCTATATTTCAGATAGAAAGTGTAACCCATGTAATTATGAAACTAAAAATGCCATAAAGTGGAACTGAAATGCAACTGTGGAATATGCTTGTACCTCCCCATTGCATGTAAAGATTGTTTTTATGTATTTCACATAGCTGAGGTTGGTTGTATTCTTAGCTGACCAAGTACTTTACGAACACTTGGCATGACTGACAACAGCTGCTCTCGGGTGCCAAAATATCTGACACAATCCATTCAAATGTCCTCAGATTCCCATCAGACTCAGTTGTATTGCTTGAGCATCAAACACCTCATTTCATTCAAAATCACACATTGCAATGCCCTGACAATATGCATTTCTACTATTTGTCTACATATAACTGACAATTTTACTATGCAGCTGAAAGTAATTAAGCAAAACAGAAACAGGAAATAAGACTAGCTTCAAAATACTCATAGCTGACAAATGATTATAGCAGTGATAGTGGTAACAATGCGAAACACTCGGAATAGGACAGACAATGGCAAATAAGTCTGCACAGCATGGGTGGCGAGAGATTTCAAACCTTTCGTGGGCAAGGCAATTTCCACAGGGAAATTTTTCACATTTTCTTTCATTAAGCCTTCTCTTTCTTCCACGGCAAATATTTTCAATGGTAAAGATGGGATATAAATTACTTTACTTCTCTAAATTACTTGTATATCTGAAAGTTTTAATTTAATTTACAATTGAAAATATGACCAAATCTGGCATTTTCATGTCTTTCGCTACCTCAAGAAATGGAAGACTTCAAAATCATTGGAATAATCACCAACTTTGCTTACAAAAATGTCTGAGAAATAACGAGTTTACGTCGATCTCTCACGCATTCCCATCAACAAATTTACACTATCTTCCCAGGTAATGATGAAGGAAAATTATCCCAATGTCCTTAAAGTATATTTCATCGTTGCTCAGGAACAGCATAACCCATAAAGATCACTCCATGCAATTTATGCTGAAAACCGAAAATTTCAAATTCATATCAAAATGTACCCTGTTTCAATGGCCATCAATTGCTCCCTGCAGCACATATTCCACTTCAAAAATCATCTTGACAAGATATAAATCCTGTCACAGCTCCTGACTCCCACTTTTAGTCTGGCTTCAATTATAATAATTCTCAAAACAATAACATCTAAGTTTTAGATGACTACAAATGGAAATGCCACATAAACATCATAACTTCTGAGAATCATTTCAGTGTTTCCATGTCTTTTGGCAAGTGCCAACACAGCCATACACTTCAACAAGCGATAAACCTACCTCTCCCGTAAGCTTGATTTCTTCCTTCTGTACTTGTTCTTTATAATGTCCACTTTTCCTCAAATTCAGATGATTTGTCTGTAACGGAGAAAAATTCCAGTTGATAGAAACCCAGTCCAGATAAGGCTAGCTTTCCACAATTAGGGTTTCATTTTTGAAAAACAGAAGCCATGTTCAACACTTCAGTAACACACTGACCCAAGCATACATCATAGGCAACCTTTTCCAGAGTGCATTGGCTTGTTAAATATAAATTACGGAGGTATTAGATAATGTAAATAAATATACAAAAATTTATACCATCAATACCCCCCCCCCCACACACACACACACAAAGCCCACCTAAATCCTATGATACCACCTATGATACGGGGTAGCCAACATTCAAAAGTTACTTTACTATGGTATTCAGTGCCAGAGAAGTCACAACTCTGTTTAGAGGAAGAAGGAGGTCATTTTGAACATTTGATTTAACTTGATTTGAATGTACTTGATTAACATTAAATATAAGTGTGGTAATAAAATAATACTATGGTAAACTAATTTTTGGCCCACCCTGTGTATGTCTCAATTTAATTCATATGTCCCATGCATCATCATGGCCAGGGCGTACTATTATTTTCTCTGCAATTTTATAAAGCCTTTTATACCATTCACTACCTTATTTAACATATTATCCAGCACTATTTTCAATATCCCTTCCTCTTTAAAATGAACAAATACAAAAATTCACATGTTATAAACAAGACCAGATTGAGAAATGATTAGGTAATTATTATGATTCTCTCTGGCTGTTCAGAATATGCAGGGGTGAGGTATGCCAAATTATGTCATACACCACGTCCAGAAAACACACTTAGAAGATTCTCTTAACTTGCTGTGCCCCTAGCAACACAGTGTATGATTCATACTACTTTCACTCGCCTAAACAACATATTGTGCATCTGTGCATTTGCACCTCTGCATGCAGGGTGTCAGAAAATTAAGGTATAAATATTTACTAATGGAGCATATTTACACAAGGTGGTCTAGAGGCAAGGTGCTCGCCTCTCATGCCAAGGGTCCCGGGTTCTAAACCCGGGCAGTGCAGGCATGTTGGAAAGTGGATTTTTCTCATATTTTCAAGTCCCTGGTCCTATTGGGGGGTAGGATCGAGTAGTTCTTGGAAATTGGATTTTTCTCATATTTTCAAGTCCCTGGTCCTATTGGGGGGTAGGATTGAGTACCTAGTCTTCTCGGATAAGGACGAAAAAATTCGGAGGGCCCGTGTGCACGTTGAAGATACCTTGGCAGTTGGAAATCGTAAAGAGCAGGCCGAAAGGCCGCTGCCCGGGCAAAATTGAAATTAATAGATTAAAATTTATCTATATCATCTCCGCCCCCTCCCCCCCCCCCGCCAGAACAAGAAATAATAAAACAAGTAAAGTGAGGTGTAAATGCCAAGGGCAGCGAACCTCCTAAAATAAAGACCTCAAATCATATTTACTGTGATACTAATAAAACCCTGCGCTTAGGTTACCAGCATTACTCTGCTACTTTTCCAGTCACCACTGTGATTGATGCATTTGTCCCATCAGTGCATGAGCTCATAAATACCCTCCTGGAAGAATGTGCTATCAAGTGATTGTGCCGACTCTACTCTTTACTGATTTCTTTGTATAAAATTATAGTTTTACAGGCCTATCAACTATATGACCACTTAAATAAGGGAGACTTTATACTAAGGCAAGCTGCAACTAGCCATTAAACCATGGTGGCTATGGAAAGGAGAATACAAAAAGAAAACCCCAGTGACACCCTTCATACCAGGCAGTCCTGTAAAGTACAGCATAGTTGGCAAGTCTGAAATTATTAAGTGTTTTTCATGGGGGAATAAATCATTCTCATTTATCTTTCAAGCAAATGAAATTAATGTGGGCCAAGTGTGTAAGAATAAGCAGGCCTTAAAGAGTTAAAGCACATTTTGAGTGGCTGAGGATAACTCTGCTGTGCAGCAATCTTGAATCACTGAAGTCTCACCAGAGCTTTATGACTGTTGGAAAGTGAATCAATCACTTCTTCTATCACACTGTCAGAAATCAGCGCTGCCATAGCCAAGTTCATTTCCCTGGGGACAGAGAGCACAAATTCACATCAAGTTCATCTAATTCTTCCTTTTTTCCTTGGATCCCTGAGTAAAGTCATTGATATAAAAGAGTGATCATGTCAGGCAATCATGCTAAACATTGTAAGGGAGGGGTAAAATATGAGTTACAGAACTTTAATTGAGCACATATTTCATGTTCTGAGCGTTACTTGCCGAGTCCTGCATTTACCATAGAAACATCCACTTAGAGGACAAATTCTCCAGGTGGGTGCTGCCTCCCTCTTACGGACGCTCCTAAAGTCGTGTCCTTGCAGTATCCCTATTGCGTCACTCAAATGGAACTCCTCCCCACTGTAACATTGGCTTCCATCACTTGTGGGGAAAATGAACCAACCACTGATATTTGGCTCATATAACTGACTTCATATAAACATAAATGGAAGAAATGAAGCAAAATGGATGGGGGAAAAAAATAAATAAATAAATAAACAAAGAATCTCTGGTTTCAAAAATCTGAAAGTGAAAATTATTTCCATGTTGTTAATATAATTATTATGAACACAACTCTATTATTAATGACAGAGAAAATCTTAAAACCTACAATCTTCAATATGTCAGTTAAATATGGCTTCTTTCTGATTCCCTACAGAGTCTTCTCAAACACGTTTTCAAAGAAGACAAAGACATAAATGAAACAAGTTCATGGATGTCTTGAATTGTATAGTTGCTTTTTTTTTTTTTTTTTAGATGGAGAGATAGCGAAACACAGAGAGAAGGGGGGGGGGGAGGGGGGGGAGAGAGAGAGAGAGAGACAGAGAAAGAGAAAGAAAGAGAGAGAGAAATGCAAAGGGAACAGAGTCATGCAAATTATTCAGCAAGGAAATAATTATGTTGACATTTAAGGATTAGTCACTGGCAGTGTGAAAGGGTGTCGGCTTACCCGGTAGTGTTAAATACGTCAGCAGTGGGGCCTTCCAACACTCTTTGCATGAAATCCTTTGGCAGAGTACTCTTTTCTTGGCAACCTTCCTTGACAGAACTTTGGAATGTCTGAAAAGATACAGATATACAAAATCAAAATCAAACTTCACTTAATTAATTCAAATAATTTAAGAATTCATGAGTAAGGTGTTTTCAACCTACCTGCACCAAAGTTTTACCCAAATGAATCATACTATAAAAAAAAGTAAGGCCCCCAGTGTAATCACCATAGACTTTTAAACTGCTGAGCCTTAAATTCTACAAAATATATTACACACAGAAAGCCATAGAGGTGGCTTGTGGGCATATTTTTTGAAAGATCTTGAAGTTCACTGTATCTTTAATATTTTCACCGATTTTGAGCCACAACTAAGTTGAACAGAAGAAAGTGTTCTGAAATTTTGAGCCAGAAAAAAAAAAAAGACGCATTTTCCTCGAGGAGAATTAAAAAGTATGACAGGAAATTTCATTCTGCACCTTATTTACACACTGGTGATCGAAACTCAACTTTAAAAATCACATCTGTGTATTTCCGGAGTCAGCAGGCCTACTCGTTTTATTAAAGCGGAAAAGGACTGTGCACAATTCTCATGCTCTGATCAAAGTATCAGGAAACTTTTATACACAATTCCATATCATTCTATAGAAAAAGCTGCAACTCTTGGGAAAATGACCTATAAAGGAAGATAAGTCCATAAAACAGGAACAGGGTGTCCCATAAAAACGCATACAATATACACTGAATATTTATTGATACAGTGTCAATTACGATACATCCAAGATTTATAATTCAAGTAAAAATGCACAGATGTAATTATTTGAGTTGTCACATGTGCTCTAACTGATGGCCATTCTGGGCCAACCCCAATGGCAACACAGTTCAATGCAGTCACAAAAACATTAAGCAGTTCAAATATATACATATAGATTTTTCTGAGACAGCCTGTATTTCTGCCCTTGACTTCATTGCAATCTAGGGAGACCAATCCATATCCAGGCCACCAGCCAAAACTACCTGATGAATCAGTGCATATATGTAAAATGGTTTGAGACAGAATTTCCAATCAGAAGGTTAAAGCTATGTGAATAAGACAAAGACAAGACTGGTAAACGAAAACACAAAACTTACTCGATTTGCCATGATTGCTGGACAGTGGTCAGAAGTGCACTTAAGCATTTCCTCTTCTGTTTTCTGAAAACGTCCAATCAGTGAATATTGATTTACAATGCAGAATATCAAAATAAATTAGTACTGATCTTTAAACTGTTTCTTAACAATATGCTAATAGGCGTTTTTATAAGTGTTATTCCCATCCTGATCCTTCAAACTAAGATTTTTGAAATGTCACATTCTGCAACCTCAGAGAAGTGACACTATCATGGAAACTTCATGTGTCTGTAAAATGCAATGTTTTCTCAATATAAATTACACCATTAAGATGGTTTTAAACACAAGCCTTTTCTTGTAAAGACTGGTCTGGTAATTTGATATAAGTAACTTTCTGTCTTAATATAAATGTTCTGGCATATCTGCAATCTCGCACCTTGTGCATGGATAATTTTCAGTAGATTCTTCTGTGAATTAATGACATAATTTGAGCCATCCTGGAATAATGTAATTCCCTGCCTATGAAATTACAAATCTGTCCAATGCCTTCAATTTTCACCTGCTCCATAACCCCTTGTCTAAAACTGTCCCATGCAGACATTCTCAGCTGTATCAATTGAATTTCCTGAAGCAGTTTTAGGAATGTTAGGTTCCTGAACCTCTTTGAGAATGTTTTTCCAGAGTTAAAATGTTATATTCCAGGGCCTGCATTTTGCACAATGAGTCCTGTGGGAGGCCAATTTATTGTATAGCAACATTGTTCCTTGTGTTTTGTTTATTCAGTTGCTGCGACTATTGTTTTTTTCACGTTTTTTTTTCACACTAGTTTCGCATGTTTATGTATCCTGTCATCCCTACTATGTCCAACAGTGGTATAGTCCAATTACATTTATTACGATGCAACTATTCATAACTATTCGTCATACTCATGTAATTGTACTGACAGTCTGAAGGTCCAATGGGGAAAATCTTAGGGGAACTTTTGACTTTGATGCTAGTTGTCATGTGAAATGAGAAGAAAGGGGCCAGCTATTTGAGAAACCGTTCTCTGTCTGTAATAATGAATTCCGATGTAATATTAGGGCATGCTGCATAAGAGCATCTGTCGGTAGGTTTTTCATCAGGGAAAACTAGGAGAAAATGACCGACTTTGTTGTTGGTCATTGTCTTTATTTGATGTGGTAATTAGAGAGATATTGTGTTGCTTCGATCAAACCGCTGCGAATTTCTAAGCTTCCATGCTTTTGGCGGACGGACGTGCTTTGGTGCTGCTAACGAATCAAGAACTCGCAGCTAAGTAAACTGTTTCACTTCGTTCCTGTTGAAGTCTTTTATTGTTAGTTTTTTTTCACTTGAAAAAGGCGAAAGCCGAAAACTTGTGTATTTTCTGTCTTCTCTTTAGTTTGCTTTGTATTGTTTGGGTTTTATTTCTCACGCGCGACTTTGCAACATACAACCTTTTCTTTTTGCCCAATTTTGACTTTGCTTATAGCCCTGCTGCGACCCCACAATTTTTCTGTGGTTTTTATGATATGTCGTGAATTTCTTACTACTGGTCGCATACCTCTTTGTGCTGTATTGTGCTTCTCTGTTTCCTTTTATTTTGATAGTTGTACCCATCGGTTTATCTTCCTATATCTATATTTCTTTCACATCATGCCCTCCACTAAGAAAGTTAAGAATCAGCTCCGTCGGTCGGTGCTTAATTCATTTTCCTTTCTCCCCCCAACACTCCGAGATATTGCGAAAACTTTCACAATTTCTACTTTGGATAAAACTGTTCTCGCTACTCACTTAAATTTTTTGCAAAACTGTACACGGTTACATCTTGTTCCTGAAGGGTTCTACTCCAAGTTTCACCCAGCCATAGGACACCTTACTCCCAAGGAGATTGATGCATTTCACAAGATAGAGACTTCAGTAGCTAGTAAACTAATGACAACTACTATCCATGTCCTTCAGTCTCATATTGCCATTATCTCCAAAAAACGACACATCCATGCAGAGCTTCTAAAGTGTACTATTTCAGGCCCCATTTTTCAATTTATCCACAAGGTCACATATAACACCAACAAGACCCTTTATAATTTATTGACATCGGCTAAGAAGAGAAAACTTAGACACTTAAAAACAAATCGCAAGGTAGTTCTTGAAGAACACATTCCTGTTCCTGAACCATCTACA
This sequence comes from Onchidella celtica, assembly GCA_963931925.1. Lineage (NCBI taxonomy): Eukaryota > Metazoa > Mollusca > Gastropoda > Systellommatophora > Onchidiidae > Onchidella > Onchidella celtica. Next base: position 12,270,565 of record OZ007574.1, read on the forward strand.
AATCACCTCAATAAAGTGGTATGCATTCCGGAGGACCTTAATTTGACGGAAGATCAAATGCATGTCCTCAGCAAAGGTCTCAAATTTATTCCTGTCCAACAGAAATATGACACATACCAATCTCTTAGAGATGTGCAATCTTACTTCCGTCGCCTTCGATTGCAATACCATTTCATCAATCATAGCTCACAACGCCATGATGATGATATGTTTACAAAATATGCCACGCGGAAGTCTGACTGGACCCCCAACACAGGTGAATCTCCAGTTCTTGACCTGTACGTCAATAAATGTTGGAATGACATCAAACGCCTACCACAACGTAAAATTCGTCGTTTCAATTTAACAGCATCTGAGAGATGTGCTTTACAAGAATTGAAAAACAGAGAGGACATCATCATAAAACCGGCTGACAAAGGTGCAGCTGTTGTTGTCTGGCGTAAAGACCTATATATCCAGGAAGGGGAGAAACAACTTCAAAATCATACTTTTTACGCCAGGCGTGCTAATGATGGCACGTTACCTTACAATGACATGGTCAAACATACACTCACTGATCTAGTTCATCAGAAACAAATACCCCGTTCTACCCTCCACCTTTCATTTCATCCTAGCCAGTTGGGTTTGCCCACATTCTACTTGCTTCCAAAAATTCACAAGATTGGTAATCCAGGAAGACCCATTGTTTCGGCCTGTTCTTGCCCCACCGAAAAGATTTTCTCAATTCCTGGATAGTGTATTCCAGCCTCTTGTCACACAGCTTCCTACATATGTTAAGGATACTAATGATGCTCTTAACATATTTCAGCAAACACATTTCACTGACACCACTACTAAACTTCTTTTCCTGATGGATATATATATCAAGGACTACTATATCACAGGACACGCACGGCCGATCTTCTGACTTAGCTAGCGAAGGCCATTGCATTGACCCAGTTTCTGATGAATAGTCTATTTTTAGACCGAACGTAATAGTGCGCTTTAGCGTAGTAATCTAGACTAATAAGATGCGATGAAGTTTATGTCAGTTAAGTAAGTAAACACATTTTCCATACGATTTGTTGGCATTAATTTACTTAGTGAATATCCAACACGCCAAAACTTTTATTTTTAGGCCTAGATCTAGTGCAGAAAGCTTGCACTCTTTTTCTCCCGGATGTTTACGTTACCGGAACAAGTGCTTTGGTTGTGTGGGAAAATATAAACATTGAAACAGACATGTGAAACAATGTGATACTGGTGGATATTTTTTGCAAGTTGTGGGATTTATATTCTTTCAAAATGCCAAACAAGTGTGGTGTTGTGAACTCCAAAGGCAACTACAACGAATCTAACAAATGCCGTGTGTTTAAACTACCTAAAGACGAACAAGAAAAACAGTAATGGTTGAACATTCTCCCCCCACATGAGGATTTCGTTGTCGACCCAACAAAATTTTTTATATGTGAGAGACATTGGCCAGCGGATACACCTATGGTCAAGATACCAGGTGGACATACTCGGCCTGTGTTGCCACCAAGTATTTTTAATGTTCCTTCTTCTTGTTTGCCAACACCAAAACCAGCACCACGCGAGCCTAAAGTCTGAGGATCAACAGCTGAACTATTTCATCAAGAAAGACAGAATCACTTCGTTTTCTGAGTTTTCTCCTGACAAAGAGTTGTTAAAAAAGTATGAAAATCTTCTCATATCTCGCCCAGAAGACAAATTTGTGTGTATTTTCATGGTGAAAGATTACAGAGAGAGTTTCTTGTCAATAATTTGTTCACAACAAATCTACTTTGTGTTCACCTCTTACTCTTTCTGCTTTCAAGAATGGGATTAAAGTGCCTTTGGGTAAAATCTGAAGTCCAAACACTGGTCTGTCATCCTACACACAATTCTTTGAGGCTGTGCACTCAGCGATTAACTATGACCTTCCTGTGGATGGTGTTGTTAAAAAAAGTGGCAACGACTCTTCAACAAGTTCAAGCCTAAGAGTCGCTTGAAGCTGCCAAAGGCAAGAAACTCAAATTTCTTATAAGACAGCTTCAACTCATATATGACAAGGCATTCTCGGTGGCAGATTACTGCTTTGCAATTGAATCTTTCCCTCATTGTAATTACCATCAACTGCGTGACTTGTTCTCCCAAGTAGACGAAAGCTGCAGTCTATGATCTCTTCTACAGATGTTGACCAAGTACTGGAGAAAACATTTCAGAAAGCAAAGAATGCTCAGCAGAAACATTGTTTTTTGTTCGTCGATGAAGTGAAAATTCGCCAAAGAGTCGCCTTTTCAGGGGGTGTTCTCAATGGCATGTCAAAAAATGACCCAGACTCCAAGGCAAGCTCTATGTTATGTGTCATGATGAAATGTTTGCATGGTGGACCTAGTGTTATGGTATCTGTTACCCCTGTTCACAACCTAACAATGTTTGCCTACCAATTCACTGTTGTCAAGGAAGCTGCTGCTGTTGTTGAGAAGACAGGTGGGATTGTTTTAGGGTCCATGACTGACAATCATAAAATCAATCAGCAATGCTGCAAATTATTCACAAGAAGAACTGACTTTGAGACTGTACATCCTTTGAATGATCAGCGAGCTTGGTAGTTGGTATTTGTTGTACGATTCAGTTCACTTGCTGAAGTGTTTATTGTCAAGCGAAGTAAAAGACTTCATCCAAGAAGTTTCAAGGGGTTGTTTGACTGTCCCACATGTGTGCACATATGAGTTCGTAAGGACTGGTTTGTGCTTTGTGAAGAAATCCAAACATAAAGCATGCTGCCGTCAAAGACTTGTCAACATTCTTCTCACCATGAACACCTACTATGGTTTTGGATTATTTTCTAAACATCTGCTGCGACGCCTGGCAAAATAAATGTTCTTCTGCATGGGATTCATAATTTGGAAAAGGACCATCAAAGAAATTCAGCTCTGTACCAGACCTCCATCAAGAAGGCACGGCTCGCTGACTAATTTGGGCTGCAACATGGTGAGTTATTTTTCGTTTCTGTACATACAGAGGAACCATTGCTATAAGACTACAGAAATGGTCCTGATTCATGGAATGGGCTATAATTAAGGTGGTTAAAAAAAATCCAATAGAAAAGGTTGATTTCAAGGTCAAATTGCATGTGTTATTACATACTGAGGTCTTATGCCAGAGGTTCTACTGTATGGTATCGTCATTAACTGTGGTAAAACTGCTTTATTTAATGAGATTATGTTTGGATGCAACATTGGTTACAATTGGTTAGTCTTAGGTGTCATAATAAGACTGTAGGTGTCAATAATCAAATGGCCTTCGCCAGCTAAGTCAGAAGATCGGCCGTGCGCATTCTGTGATATAGTAGTCTTTGATATATATATATATATATATATATCTATATAAAAAATGTCTTTATTATTATTATTTTTTTTTCATTTATTAATTTATTTATTCATTTGTTTATTTATTTTTTTATATTTTTATATTTTTATATTTTTTAAATTATATTTTTTCTTAATCTCTTTTTCTTTTTCTTTTCATTTACTGCGACTCCTGACATTGCACACCATCCCTGTCTTGTGCTCTGAGGCACTATATGGCGCCTTCATCTTGGTTACTAACCAAATGCGTCACTTCAAGCTTCCATGCTTTTGGCGGACGGATGTGCATTGGTGCTGCTAACGAAGCAAGAACTCGCAGCTAAGTGAACTGTTTCACTTCGTTCCTGTTGAAGTCTTTTATTGTTAGTTTTTTTTCACTTGAAAAAGGCGAAAGCCGAAAATTTGTGTATTTTCTGTCTTCTCTTTAGTTTGCTTTGTATTGTTTGGGTTTTATTTCTCATGCGGGGCTTTGCAACATACAACCTTTTCTTTTTGCCCAATTTTGACTTTGCTTATAGCCCTGCTGCGACCCCAGTTTTTCTGTGGTTTTTATGATATTTCGTGAATTTCTGGCCTGCACAATTATTATTTCCTCTCACTTTGCCCCTTACCTTCAACTGTTCCTCAATTGCCTGTCTTAAACTGTCAGCAACTGTTTGCAGATGTACTTCAATGGGGTTGCCGGATGTCTGAGATTTAATTGCAATGTCTTGAAGTCCTGAGAAAAGCTGAAAGTAGACAAATGTCGGTACATGAGATTTCACCTTGTGACAAAACAGCAAATGATAACCTGAAGTCACTTCCTCACCGTTCCCTTAAACTGTAATTACACAAAAGTTCGAAAAATCAATTTTCATAAATATTCAACTATATTCAAAGCCACATCGAATGATCATGGCTATAAACTCTAAACTGAAAAATAATCAAACTAAAAACTTGCAAAAACTCATCATAACTAGACCAGCTGTGCTAAAATAAACAGTTTTTTTGTTCCTCCTGAAAAGTAGCCAAAACCGACTACCACAGTTTTAGGGTTTACATCCTCCAGACTTCTTCTATTTTGTTTCATTCTGTTAATCCAGACTCTCAAGATATGAGATGCTTCCGATGGCACCTTAGCATAGCGTACACTGACTATATCACAAATGAAGAAGTGTGCGCAAAAGTCACACAACACACGCGACATTGTGAAGAGGACGTGAAATGGCATGGACTGGTAACCAGAGCATGTAGCCTCTCCAACACATTCCCCAAGATGGATGGACGACATCACTGAGTGGAGTGGGAGGAACTTTGCCCAAACCCAGATATAAGCACACAAGTGCGATAGGTGGAATCTTACTATGTAGAGTTCCATCATGCAGTGCCCTTAGGACTATGGGTACAGTGAACAATTTATCTGGCCTTATCATTAATGGCCCAAGAACTAAATCCTCTGTATGAATGGATTATTATGGAAACACTGAATTCTATTATGAATTATAATGAGTATATTTTAAGTCTACTCACTGCACTATGAGAGTGCCTTATTGTATAACATGCATTTCATAAGGAAGAACCATTCTTTTTTTTTTCACTTTCCTCCATCTCTTTACTTACAAAATACCAGAACTGCCACATTGTGATTTAAAGACTCAACATTCAAATTAAGATCAGAGTCTGGAATTGTAGCAATTTTTTACATATACGACATCTTCTTGAAGTATTTGCATAACACATCATGTTTTTGTTCCCTTTCTGAAGTTCCTTTTCAGTCTTTCTCTTTCCCTCTCTCAGTCTAAAGTTGTTTTACCTGTCTAGATTTGTTAGCACCAGCCACCATTTTTTCAGCAGTGTCTACATCAGCAGCATACACCTCCATGGTCCCTAGACTTTGCAGTGCGTTGACTGTGTCTTGTACCTGAACTACTAGCCTGTCAACCATCTGTTTGAGAATTAATAAAAAAAGCTATGAAAGGCAAAGAGCTTCAGTTCAGATATGGTCAAAACATTTTTACACAGTTCACATAAAAGGACAAATAAATGATCAACACAAATTTACTCAACCATATAACATACAATAATCCTATCCCTTTTGGAATGCAAATGCATGCAAGACAGGACATCTCATGGGGAGAAATTTATTAACACGTATCCCTGATCCTTTCATGAAATCACACTAGAGAAGGCTCTAAGAAGGGGATAAATGTTTTAATGTGAAATATTGTACCTGCCCTGAATCCATAGAAAAAAAAATCCTTCAAGGAGTTTACTGAATATTTGACCCCAAAGAAAGATGTCACCTGCAGCTGTGCAAATATGTGTGTGATTTCATGATAGGACTAGTGACATACAAGAGCCTAAACATATTCGCTGCACACACTGAACAAGTCTAGGAAAATATTACCAGAAACAAATATGACCGATCCCAAAATTTAATGAGAGATTAAATCCAAAAACTTCTTTGTAATCTTAAACACTGAGTTCTTTTTGTATATCTGGCAGAAACTGACCATGACAGTTGAGGGAACTTCATTTGAATATGAGTTATTTGTTCTCCTCACTGTACCAAACACTATTCCACATCATCATAGTTTTAAAATTGAAGAGCAACAAACCCTATAGACTATAAAACAAAATATTCACCATTTATGGGGAAATGATGTTTGTTTTAAAACATACCATATGAACTGCTGACTGAGAGTAAATGATATGATAGGCATTACCTGTTGTGTAGAACTGATCAGAAATCCTTGCTGTAGCCTATAAGCTTGATCTGAGGCATATCTACGGGGATTGTGGTTTCTCTGAAGGAATGATTCAATCTGGCACAAAAAGAAAAAATATTGTTCCAATAGGATTAGCTGATGAACAACAATAATGACCTTTGATAGCATGAAATACTAGTGCCATCTTGTCATTTTCATACATTATATCACACAGCATTTAAATGTCACAAAGAGGATTATTATATAGAAGAGACAAAGTAAGTCTCAAAGTGTACCATGCTATATTTAAAATGTGAAGTATGAGCAGAATGATACATTTAACAGCTGGCAAATACTAAATACTGATTTGGGTGGCTAACAACAAGTACAGACTTATAATATGTAAAACTATCCTAAGAAATGGGACTGACTTGTTTGAAATATTTGTAATTGTTGATGAAATATACCGAATTCCCGCAAAAAGTGAATTTTACAAATATAAAGACTGGCATACACAATGATCCACCTGAGACTGTTCATATTTTACATGCAAATACTGTAGTGACAATAAAAAATAAATTTTATACCCTCTGCAGGGCAGCCTCTGTCCTTTCTGGGTACATCCTCAGGGCAACAACTGCATCATTAATGGGGTAAGGCATCTTCCTCAGTGTTAAGTTCCTTTGGTTAGAAATAATGCAGAATATTTACATTTGGTACCACATCAATGCCAAGGCATATAACAGCTGCACAATGTTGCCTCCAACAAGTATGCAGATGACATCAAAGATGCTGTGTAATAATAAAACACACCCTCATATCAACATGAAGAAAGACAAGTTTCTTGCTCTGAGCTATCTACCTACCAACCACATGTAAATTTCATAACATTAAAGACACCTGGCAATAATAATGTAGGTTGCCCTGTGTTCTATGTGTCTGGAAATTATTCTCCCCCAATATGAATTTTTTTTTATAGGATCTTCTTCTGATGATACAGAGCCAACCATAATAACTGTACAATGGTTGTTAAAACTCGAAATTCTATAGCTTTTCTGTATGTCATTGTCTCTTTTCTACTTAAAGCTGTGTATCCATGTGAGGGTTTGTATTCAAACTTGTGGGTCAACAGGCCTCTTGTAACCTCTATGATAAATTTGGAAATTCTTTCAGTATGATAAAAGTAAAACAAATGTAGTGATGTCCAAGTCAATTATCATTTGATCTGACAAAGTCCAAAAAATCCATGGAAATGAGTCAACCGGAGTGGATTCTCTCTTTCTTTTGGAAGGGGGAGGGGGGAAGAAAATAACCGGACTGTCTGTGAAACAGTAAAAACATTAATCCCTGCAACAAAAAAAACCCACACATGTATAAAATTGACTTTTACTGCCTAAAAGGACATGTCTTCCACAGCATAGAGATCATAATGACCACTTCCTGCATTAAGTCATAAAAAGAAAGATATCACTTCTGTCCGTGAAAAATAAATTAGGTCAGTACAGTAAACAAGAGTGTGCGATGTACTTTCTGTGGTTTCTCCATGTTATCCAGTTGCTGCTGAATTGTAAAAACCCCTTGGTAAGCTCTTTCTCCCATAAAAACATATAACAGGGCATTGTTTACCACGCTGACCTACTTTGAGCTCCATGCTTACTGCGGTTTGCTAGGCCTCCCATCTCTACCAGTGCAGTCAACCAATAGCAATTCCTCTCCTTACATACATACTCGCTGGTCATGATTCACATTCCATCAGTTCCACAATAGCCATATTTGTACTTACTTCTGTAGAGCTTCAGCAACATCTTCAAAACCTTGGGCAGATACATTGTTCTTGTCCCAAACCACTTTACGCAATTTGGTATTAATCAATAGGGCCTTGGCCAACATTCTTGCTCCAATATCACCAATAGAATTGCCACTGAAAACAAAAATGTACTGACATGACAAAGTTTGAATGTGATAAAAGTGTCATTTATCAATGACAAATTTATTAAACTGACCAATATACATCAATGGGCTACAAAGGTTGCAACAAATGATTTATATCAGATAACCCAAACAGAAATATTACACTGACAACCTGTTTTAACAAGGTAAACAGCAACAATGCAAGACATTTATGCAAATAATGTATAAAGTAAATCTTTGTCATCTTAACTTTAGAAGTAACAGGCCCTTTCTATATAGCAAAACTATAGTACAAATATCATGACGTGTAGAGACAGCCTGAAAGTTTACCTTATATCAATCTCCTGAAGTGAATCATTGCTGCCTAAAGAATTAATGACATATGTTGTATCTCCTTTCAGTTTGGAATCTGCCACAGAGAGAGACTCCAAAGCCTGGGGACATACAAAGTAGGATTCATAATGTCCGACATTTTACAAATTATAAACCAATGTTCAAAGTAAAACTTCCTTGTTGAAACACACACCTGAATTAAAATTAATGTGCTTTGTGAAGATAGCAACTGCCCTAGACACCGGAAAGAATGGAAAATTGTTGACCAGAATAAAATGAGAAGAATATTTACACCTCAAATGTGAACAGGCAAATAAAAAAGGAGATAGGATATAACAAAACATACAAGACATTCTGATGGCTCCACTACAAAACTATTTGTACCTACCCCATGAGAGTTTGTAAAACATGAAAGGATCGACACCCCCCACCCCAACAAATGTGAGTACAAAGAACTATAAATTTAACCAATCACAACAAATAGATAAGATGCTGTTGTGTTGTAAATTATATCAATGTCACCCAGATAAATATATTCGTAGCAAAGAAGACAATAAATAACATTTGTTGACCATCACAGCAAGGAAATGTTCAACTTTTAACATAGAAGTCCACTTCAGGATATAATCCCTTGCTGCTTCCACTCACACACGATTCTTCTTGCAACAGGAAGGCCACAGCATTCATGACATCTGACATGTACCTTTGAATAAAAGATAATGTGATCTAGATAATAATTCACTGCTTTATTACCATCAAACATTTCTAAACAGCAGATTTATAATCGCAAAGACATGAAACTCCTGCCAATAAAATAATAACTTCTCAGCTTCAGTAAATTTCTTGCGACTTTTTCAACCATTCCCCACATTTATTTCCCTCTTCTAAATATCCACATCAGCTGACAAATCAGACACTCACTAAAACTATCCTTTGCTAGAATGATTTGACTGTGAGCATAGAAATGAGGAAATCCTGTCATCTGAACAAATATTTAAGACTTTTTCACATAAGATAGAATAAAGCGTTTGAGACAGGAATTATCTTCCTTTCGGTAAATGTATATATTGGGATAAGGGAGAAATTTTCAAATGTTTGTATTTCACTCCAGCATTCTCAAGCTACAGCTGAAATTTTGGCCGACAATACTGAAATCCTTGACAAGCTTCACAGGAAAAATGACACTACTCCACTACAAATGCAAAAAGGCGTAGTCAGTCTCACATGCAAGTGAATAAGAGCGACAACTGTCATTATTCACAAAACAATAGAAATATGTACTTACTTTGGTTTAATATTGTTGAAGTTTCGTCCAATAGACAGTTGTCTGAGGTAGGAGTTTTTGGAAATTTCAGGTAAAAGGCCTTTCAGGTCAATGTCAAAACCTGAAAGTGCACATCAATTAAGTCTTCATACACTATCTAACTTCTGTGTAAACATTTTACAATACATTATGTAAGTAACCATTAAAGCACTGAATTTCAAAGTTAAAATTAAGATAGGTTTAAAAAATGAAAAGAACAAAAATCTGAAATCTTTGGTCAGCCAAGAAAAGATCTACCAAAGAATAGGCCCCCTGTTAAACAGCTCTTACACTCTAAGGAGACCTGGCCTCACCGAGGCTTTGCACTAATTATATGGAGCTAAATAATAAACTAAACTACAGTGTGATATTTGCCAGGAATAAAAACTCAGCATGTCTCAACAAATATTTTGCAAACTGCAGAAATGAATGATGCAATATTTATAATACAGTAGTCTCCGTCTAAGAACTCGCCACCTTAGAACCTGATCCGCCTTAGTACCCGCTGATGCCGTGAAACAGAATTTTTTCAATGTAATTTACATGTGTAAGAACCCGCTCTGAAACGAAAAATCCGCCTAAGAACCCGGCATTAAATTTTGACCAAGAGACGAGCACACTTTTACATAAAATATATTAAATGCCAAATTCTCTTTCAAGTGGACGGGATAGAACAAAGCCGCATAGTACAGTGAAAGAGAACGGGTGGAGGGAAGGTAGGGGGAGGCGAACCGTACAAAGGATGGAGCCCAGGTACGTCTTTCGTGTGCAAGCAGGCCATGCCTAGACTACATTAACATAGTCATTACCTAACGTCTATTGTTGTCCGACTCGAGGGGCAGAATTTTATACGTAATTGACCACGCGCTTGGTTTGCACAGTACATGTACTTAGGGCTGATTGTGGTTATTACAAAGGGTATCACTGGGCCTCGTGTTGTCTGAAATCAGCAACTGTGATTCACAACTTGATTGTTCAGTCTGAATCATTCCATTCGTTACACATCACTGCAAGAAAAGAGCATTCGGCTAGCCTTAAGTTGTAACTTTGACCATTCGCAAATAAAAAAAAATAAAAAACTAAAGAAAAATTAATGTCCAACGCATAATTTTCATTATGAGGTCACGACCCAGTTCCAAGCAAATCAGGGGGGATAAAGCCATGGACACGGGTGGTCATGGCTGGTCATGGGTGGCATCCTTTAGCATCCGCCTAAGTGCCCGGTCCGCCTAAAAACCCGCTTTTCCTGTCTCCCCTTGACCGGGTTCTTAGACCACGGCGGTTTCAGAGCGGATCACTTAGTTAATGGCATTCCTCGCCAAGCCCATCGGGCCAGGCACGGGTCAAGTTACCTGAGCCCAGCTGGGCTGGCTTGCGGAAATATCGCTGCTATGTGCTATTATGTATGCGTTGAAAAAATACGCGTGAGCTTCACAGTTTAAATCAAGTAATAAATGTGAAGATATCAAAAGAAAGAGTTTTTAATGCTCTAAACAGACATATAATTTTCATGACAATGTATAAATATGCATACAACGAGGAAGCGCTTGAAACAATGGCATATGTAGTGGAGGTTAGTCACAATATATGTTTTTAAAAAATTCATATTAAGAAACTGACACTTTAAAATCATGTCTTTTAAAATTCAACTCAAAGCCAACTGATTGACCTTTCACACAAACTTACTTTTGGCGCTAGGCGTCTTCAAATGCGTTGTCAGATTCCATAATTTACTGCATAGATAATGAGCTAACGGGATTTATACACAGAAACTTATTCTCACGGGTAACTTTCCTACCAAAACTCCACTACAAGATCTAACAACGAACTTGGAAACACGGAGACACATGTTAAAATTCCCACAAAACACTATCGATAGCTCCTGTGACGGAATCTTTACCGTTGTTGTCATGATTCGGATGTTATTAAAACTCACGCAGAGAGTGAGTTGTTTTTTTACCAGGGCCATGAGAAGTTGGCTGGTGGCCTTGAACGGTCCTCGCCAAATTATAGTTGGTGAGTAAATAAATGTAAACTTAAACTGTTAGATTCACGCTTGTGGGTTTTAATGTTCGTGATTAATAAGTAATGGAGTAGGGGTGAAACAAGGTGGGGCTAGTTGACATTGTTAAGTATGACTAGACAAGTTTTTGCACGTTAACTGGCTGGTAGAATAGTGCAGACGTATTACTACAATTAAAATGGTGGGAGGTTTCGACCTATGAGATAGCTGAACTAATTGGGCCAGCGGACTAGCACGCTGGGTAGTTAGATAGTATATAACATCGTGTAACGTTCAGATTTAGTGAATACAGACGAGCAGAAGCATCGTGTCGTGAAGTATCTCCGGTTGACCAGTACCTGAACTGTGTGCTTTGAAGACAAGAAGTCCTTGCTAACGGACTGACTGAGCTCTAGAAAGAAAGGTCTGAGTGGGCTGACCTTTGAAAGCCCACGCTGCGCTATATTGATGTTCGCGCCTACCAGTAGGCGTGAGCAATGGTAATATATCTTATTTATTCAAGTATAATAGAGATCGGAGATAGAGAGAGAACTACAGCCTCATAGGAAGACTAAGGAAACCCCAGCTGGCACTCGACCACGAGTGTCCTGTATCATAGATCTATTGCCATAGTATGATTGGAATAATATAGCACATTGTTGATGAATTGAATAGTGATTGTGCATAAAATATAGTCTTTTGGCAACTGCTTAAATTACCTACAAGCCGAAGAGTGCTTCTGTAGGCTTTGAACGTACTGGGCTCTCCTAACATTTAAGCCCATATGATTTATGGAGAGTTTGCCTGGCGACTGGCCAGTGGCGACTCAACTGTCACTTTAAATTGATATCTAGTTTCGTATAATATACCTATTTGCTATTGATTGCAGTACCTCCATAGTTACATGAATATCATTGGTTAAGTTATTAATTAGAGTTTTTTTGGTTTGAATATATACCTCTATTGTCTTTTGCTTTGTTATTAATATTTATGTAAACTACGGCCTGACCGGCCTGACATATATACGCTCTAGTTATTTAATACTTTTCTTGTGTGGTTGTGTCCGAGTGTGAGTTAGCTGCCTCTCGTGCAGTCGTAACATCCCCAAGACCCTAACTCTGCTCGTGACAGTTGTGACTTGTTTCTTCAATTATTTTTCTGTTTTTTGTTTTTGCCGGGGAATCAATGATTTCAGCTCTAGTTGTACATGTACTTGTAAAAGATGTTCGTTCATGGCTGTCTTTAACCCTGTATGTTCATTTCTTTCTCCTAATGCTTTTGTCTCAATTTTTTAATTGTCGAATTTAGTTGCTCCCCGTTCGGTTCTCTTTCTATGCTGGATATCCTGTTCTCGATAAGTCGAGGCAATACGTTTCAAAAATATGGAGTTTCGGTGTTATTTTGTAGGGCAAACATATTTTCCATCTCCAGATAATACTGTGTTTTGTTTGCCATGACTTGGTCCTGGATGGGCCCAGTGGGGACAAGAATGTGAAATAAATGTGTGGGCTTCAGAGTAGCACTTATTATGTGTGCTGAACTTCTTCCTGATTGTGTGTGTAGTGTCAATAGTGGATTGAAAGTCGTGTTGGTGTGGTTGTCATGGGTGTTATTCGTTTCGTGTATTTGTGACAGTGATTTACTATAAAAGACCGGCTATGGTAAATTCAAATGATGCCACATGTGGGATTTAAAGTCTGTAGATTGTGTAGATTTCTTCTGTGGTGTTGTTCTTTGCTGAGTTCGCTCGCCACAAGCTTTACGCAGATTGTTCTCACTTGTTCACACTGTCCGTATGGTGTTGGTGGAAGAGTTTTGTTGTTCAGTTATCAGGAAATCGATATCGAAACAATGTTGCTAAATTGTATCATTGCTAAGTATTTCAAGTCCTATAATTTCCACAGTTTAATAGGAGTTTCTCTTTGTTTTTCTCACTGTTTAACCCAGGTGACACAACTTCACCTACTGATAAGTCATTTATTTATGCATGCCTAATGACAATTCTTTCTTTACTACACGGTTTAACGGTTGCCACAAGTGAAGACGCAACTATGGACAACTTTTAAAGTAACAATTAATTTATATGAATTTTTAAAAACAAAAAAATGAAAAATCTGACCAGAAATTACACACACTTTTCAAAACTTGCTCAAGATTGAATGAATAATGCAATCACAACCGGACAAAGACAGGGACAGAGAGCAGGTACTGAGCTTTTAATTGATATCTCACACTTCCATGTTTTCATGAAAGGTTCAGCGATAGAAAGGCTAACAAAACGGCCAATTTTTAAATTTCGCGGCATCCGATAAGGTTTAGCGGCGGCGGTACCTGTGCGCCTGTCAAGACAGGGATCGGCCGGTGATTAACGACCTTCCCGTGGGCGAACTAAGTGATCCGCTCTGGTAGTGAGAATAAACCGCCGTGAGACGGAGACTACAGTACTGGAAAAATCACTACAAAACTAGCAGAAAGAAACTTAGCTCAGACTAACCCCTTGAACCCTGGCCACTTTGCCAAGACAAAAACCCTATCCCTGGCTTCGTCAGCCAAAACCACCCATATCAAATTGGTGCAAGTAGCACAATAAACAAAGAAGTTGGAACAGAGATAATTGATAGGGATGTTATGTAAATACTTTTTTTTACTTTCAAAGCTAATATCCCTGTGTTTGATGCCACTTGGACCTGCGTGTGGATCTACCTTTTTTCACCCCTGAACACCAAGGTGTTTCACCAGCATGTTTCATTATTGATTTTTCAACGAAAAACAACAACCAGGCACATCTATGGGCACAGCCATTTGTAATTACCATATTTCTAAGTGTCCTTCACCGGAAGCCACACACTGAGCCTATTTTTAACCATTTAGGACTACAACGTTTAGGGTGGGGTGTCAGACCAATGTACCGGTTGGTAGGGATCAAGGGGTTAAAGGGGGACCCACATATAGACATGTTTATCAGCCTCACCATTGTTGCTGAGTTCCAGTCCTTTGATACAAGAGATGGAAGCAATGCAGGAAGAGAGGACATTTGCCCCAGCTGTTCCCAGGTCATTGCTGCTCAGATCTACATACACATTCTTGACACTTCTATTGCTTGACAGACCCAGCAACATCTCTCTGAGTAAAAACAAACACGACATCCATTTTTACCACTACTCCCATTATCACCACAACAGCAAATAGTAATAAATAAATAATAATAAACAGCAGATATAACTGAAATGGGATTTCCCGATGGGTAGCAAATTACTCTTCAAAACTGATTGTGACTAGTGGCAGATCAGTCTTTAAGACTCCTATACTGTTGTCTTATGGAAAAAGATGGTATATACCAATTGAATCAAATTCACTTTTCAATGTAATTTTACAGAATCAAATATGCTCTATCTTTCAATACATATCATAATTTTATACAACTCAGTTTTATTCGCTATAAAATTAGAAATTGAAGAAACAATAAAGCACGCTCAACGTGGAATGATTTTATGTATCTCCTGGGCAATAGGGTCTTTTTCCGTCCTCTGCAGTACTATCAAACCCTAAAACTAGACATGAATCTCCCCAGAGATTAGTTGAAAATCACAAATCAAAACCAGTAGCAAATTAGTTTTCAAAACTTACCAAGCATCAATTTTCAAGATTAACAAGAAGTTTTTAATACTGGCAGCAAATGAGAAAATTGTGCATAAATTTTCATATTTTTCTGTGCCAGGACCAATTTGCTTCATTAACCAAAAACATCTGAAGTGTAAAATAAGTTCTATTTTTTTTCTTTTTGTAATGTGAATGTGTAAACCTAAAATGTCCTCTCCACTCAAAATATCATGATTTGCCGCCAACAACAGAAGTCACTGATGCAGTTAAAACCAATATGGTTCTAATATGGTACAAAAGAAACAAACCACCAACAATCTCTACTACTCCCATTTTGCCAGCTGAAACAGATCACATTATCATGTTACAGGTTAATCTTACTTTAGAGCTTCTGGTGGTAGCTTGCAGCTGGAGAAATCAATATGTTCTAGGCAGCAGCTAGAAGCAAAGAGTTGTTTCCAGGATAAGGGGACTATCACATCCTTGCCTCTTTTGTGAGTAAAGACTGTTCTGGAAGCTTTGAAAGTCACCAGATTGGGACATCCTCTTCGCAAGGGATCACACAACTACAGAAATACATGGCATCATATTGTGTACATTTCTATATATGAGAGATTGGTGACACAGCTTCAGTTTGAACAACTACCGATGAATACAACATGAGATTCAAGATCGTGCTTGAATAAAGCCAGAGACACAGGCCTGATAAACAAAAATCAACAAATCTACGGAAAAAAATGTTATCTAACATAGCATTTTAATTACTAAGAATTCTGCTCATCTATGCTCAAAGCTTGAACGGACATACGACATCTTCACTCTGAGTGATACCATTTTTTTCACTACACTAACAAATTATAGCTACAGCTTCTTTGACATACGATCTTTTCTTTTTTCCATATTATGATTGCCTGATATTCTTAGCGCACACTAAATATCTTAAACTTACACAAGGATGAACATTTCAGCAGAACTGGGTGCAATGAAACAATCTTATAGTTATACTACTGAAAAAAAAAAAACATTGTCCATCCTGTTCACATGTTTGTACCTTCAAATTAGCTGAAATGGTGCATTGTAGTGCAACGATTTTTGGATCAACATACCTGAATTATGCCAATTAAAAGAAAAAAAATCCAGGTGCAATTTGCACACCGGGCTCAGAAAAGAATGTTCAAAAATTTTGTCTCTCAAAGGATAACCCAACAGGACACAGGATATATATATATAGAGTAAACTTACAGCATCCAATGCACAATCAGTGAAAGACAGATCCAGGTAGGAGATCATATTTGGCTGAGCTAGGCAGTTGTACAGCATCTGTCGAATGACAATTATTTTTGTTTCAAATCATTTCATATAAAATAAAAGATTAATTCATTCCATCCAGATTTCTTAAGCTACAGAATTTATCTAGGCTTTAGGTGATCAGTGAAATAAACATATACCTCCATAAAATACGTTGCTTGTTAAATTTGACGATCCAGGTAGACAAGTTTATTTTTAGCAAATCACTGGATGCTAATTGAAGTACTTCCTAGGGTATGGGGAAACTAGGTGATTACCACAGGTCAATGTAACAGAAAACAACATAAACTGATATGTATCAATAACAAATATTTTAAGATGAAACCAATTTCAAAACAAATAAATGGATACTGAATTTAGACAATGTCTTTGACTGATTCTTCCATTCACATGAACTTCAGCACATTCTTCATTTAATCCCTGATCGTCAAAAACACCTAAATTTCAATGAAATTCAACAGACTCTGATTTTTTATTTTTTTTTCAGAATAGTTATAGAGTCAATGTTAACAAAAATGTAAGAAGTACATGTATTAAATTCTCTCCACCAAGGCAACAGCAAAATATTGATCCTTTATGTTCGACTAATAGCTGAGTAGTTTTGAGCTGCAGAAATTGGATGAATAGTTGCACTTACTGGAAAATCATCACCTTTAAAGCCATTGTCATTAAGCTTTAATGTAGTTAATACTGCCAACACATTTGGCGACTGAGCCAAGGCTTCACCAACTTTGTTCAGGCAACGAGTGGAAACACCTGTTCTGGAGATATCAAAGCTGGACAAACCACAAGGCAGCATCTTTACAGCTCCCAATAAATGAGTTATTGCTGTGGGGAAAAAAAGAAAGGTAAACCATAAAGTAAACTAAACCAGTAATTCATATCATTTCACAATATGATATGCAACTGACATACGGAGTGTCATTTTATGTCTTGGTGTACTATCAATATATCTATTATCTAAATTCCGGTTTAATTGTTCTTGCTGTCTGAAGTCTGACAATGTTGTAATGGAAGATTTTCTGTTCCAGGAAATCATAACATAGACAGGCAATCCTGGTTCATCATCCGTTTCTGTAAAACCTTTCCTGTTATGGTCAGAATGCTTTAATATGCAAAACACCTGCATTAAATCAAACTAAACAAACCTTCAACATAACTATCTAATACATGGAGACACGATGTATTGTAATACAGGAATGAGATATACTGCAATAACACAACAGAAATGAGTGTGCCCTAACATCAGCCACAAATCCTCCACTCATGTCATAATGTAACATTACTCTGTAAGGACTATTAATAAGAAGACAAGCACTGGGTATATTCTGTAGTAAAAGTAATAAAATTATAGCAGGGTAAAAAAATATGTATATTTTCAGAGCCTTAAGGACTATATGAATACTGAAAAATTAAACACACAGATCATGAAGAACTCAGAAAAAGTAGCAGCTAAAAGACTATCAACACTACCTCTGTCTTCCAGCAAGTTGTTGGATAAATCCAAACTGGTCAACTGGGTCCCACTATTGGAGATGATTGCCAAGGCAAACTTTTGCACAAAATCTCTGAAATATGAGCCAAGTAAGTCATGAATTTACTTCCAAGTTATCAATTCTCAAAAATGACTGATCTTACAATCACCAAAATTTGTATTCATTAATGATGGACCTACTAACCCATATTTAAAAGACATCATATGTTGCCAGATGTTCTATCTTTGGCACACTTTCTAAGTGATCAATAAATAATTTTACAGGATAAATATTTATATCTGTGCATTCTTTCCACTATTTCTACAAATCTGAAAATTTCTGTTCAGGAAATCTCTGCCTAGGCTTTAGTAGATTGAAGCATTTTCTGGACAAATCTGTACAGTCTCTAAAAAATGGACCTAGAAACCACAATAAATTTTAACCATATTATATGTTAAAAAAAAATAATAATCTCCGCAACAAATAGCACACTCACATTTTAATTCCCGTATTGCTAAGGTTGACTTCTTCAATGACAGCATTTCTTTTCATCACTTTGATCAGTTCATTGCAGGTTTCCATTGTCTGTAATGTAATAGTTTATAAAATAATCAAATAAATATAATTCAAACCTAATGACAACCAATCCAGCTTTTCCAGAAGACTCATGGAATTTTGGCTTTGGAAACTGTGATACATAAATGCGACACAGTAGCATTGTGAGTCATGCTTTTTGGTGCAGCTACTGAAGACAACGACAACAATGCTTGCAGCAAATGGCTTCTTACATTGCTTTGAGAAAGGCACTGCTGACAATTGTGAGAAAACAAAAGAATGGTGACAGTTCATGAAATAGTATCAAACAAGTGTTACTCACAATAAATAATGAGGTATGTATTTATAATTCATGTTTCAAGGAGAATGCTGCAAAGCTACAGTGCACTGCTTGTTAAAGAATATGTGCGTATTGTTAATTTAATATGAAGTAAGTGTCGCTGGTGAAGTGCAGTCTTCTTTTATCTATCATCTGTCTAAATAAAATTTAAAAAATTCAAATTTATTTCTGTCTGTTGGTTTTAAGTTCATATCTTAGAGAGAGAGAAAGTGCATGTTTGTGTATGAGAAAATGTGTGCATGCAACAAGAGAGTGTTTGAGAAACTGACAATACAAAAGAGAGAAAAAGAAGACAGAGAGAGAATAAGAGAGAAAAACGTGCTTGCATGTGTGAGAAAGAGTTAGTGTGTGAGAGAGAGAAAAAGAGTGAGGGAGAAAGATAGGGAGAGAGAGAGAGTGCAAGTAGACAGTGTAGATATGTGGAAGCGAGTGTGTGACTAAAAAATACAAGACAGTAACTCTCATTAACCACACATGATCAGCGAAAGACAGAATGAGAAATGATGCACTGTACTGTAGTATATTAATCACAAACTGGACGACAGGGAGAAGATCATTTACTGACTGTAAAACTCACCAATTTGACATTACTGGCATTGATTCGCTTGAACCATGTGTTGTGTTCTAAAGCTCCGATGATAGGCACTAGATCTCTGGTGATGACAACAACCCCATCTCTACTATAAACATCACATTACGACTTCTAGATTATAGTAGGGCATAAAAAAAACTACGAAAAGTGTATTTGTGGAACCCAACAGAAAAGAACAGTTATGGGAAAAGTAGATGTTATTTGAAGATCCCGATACCTCACCAGTTTTTGTCTATTTTACCATTTCTTGTATTTTACCTATTTCCTATTAACATCAACATGTGCTGATGTGCTGTTCTTTACAAGTACTCTTTTGATTACAGCTACATTTTCAAGTCTTTTTCAGAATTCTGCAGTCTATGATAGTTAAAAGTATAAAGCATGTTTGATGGGGTAGTCTTTCACACTTCATCATCCATTGTGTGAATATCGTTGCATAAGGAAATTAAGGGTCAAAACACTTGTTTGACTGGCGTTTTCTTCCTCTGAAGATCTTCTACAATCTTGCCCTCCCGAAAGTTTCTGTTGTTTTTTTTGTTGTTTTTTTCACTGTATCAACATATCCCCATAATTATTGTCATGACATGAAGGTGCCAAAAAAGATCAAACTATTCATATATCTAAATATTCTCATAAACAGTTATTTTATAAAAACCATAGAAAATCTGTGGTATCGCAGTAAGGCTTGAAGCAAAATCAAAATATGGCAAAAAGAAAAAAATTGTAAGTATCAATTCAAAACCTCGCTTTTTCATTTTTGTGCTATAGTGTATCGTTTCTGTAGTATTTCTTATTCGCAGGCTTTACCACATATAACTTTTTCTTTCATCCATATTTTGACACTACAGTTATTTTAGCAAACTTTTTGTTCCAGCCACTGTTTCGCTTCAACAGTTGCCATCAAATCCTGACAACAGTTTGTCCATGGCTTAAAATTAAGTAATGGCCCATGGTTCTTATATTGGAAGATAATCACTGAATATAAGCTTCAGATGACTGATTGCCCTGACAATCTTTGTTTGCTCAACTGCTTGTATAAATAAGAACCTTCCTGATTTGGCACAAAATAGGTCATGAACTTGACAAACTCTACCAGGAATTTAAATAAATGACATGATGTTTTTTTTTCAATGTAAGAATAATACTTTTCAGCATAGTTATTTCAGTAAAATACTTAGGGTTATAAAGGAGGTATTTTTGGCTATACCTCATTCAAAGAACTACTATTTTACAAAATAAATATTACTTTCAATAAAACAAGCACCAACATCTCAGTTTCACAAACTACAAACTAGACACCGCAAAAATGTTTGCAATTAAGATTTCAGAATCACATACTTTCCACTTAAATGGTCGAAGTCCTGAAGTCGTAATTCTCTTGAATCATGAGATAGGTAAATGGTGTCAACATCCTATGATAGAAATACAAACAGGCTTTAAGTACAATCAATCACAGCAACAATGCTCTACTTTCAATGGATAAACAAAACAAAAACGAAAGAGAAATTGAAGAGAAGAGGAGTAAATTTAAGCTCTACTCTTCATTATAAAAAACATGAAAGATAATGGTAAAGTGAAATATTCACCGACATTTGCTATGTTCACATAGATGGCCTTTCGGATACCCCAAGAAAGACACAAAATGTATATAAAACCTTAATTTAACGAGCCACTTTCACACTTCCGAACAACTACGGTAAGTGCCAATAATATTATATAAGCCCATCATTAAAACTTGAATCATTTCCACAAATGCGAAACAAAATTGATTCACATATGGCAGACTCACAAAAATGAGTAAAACTATATGGCTTTCATGTATGTGTACTTTTTTAAAATGCATTCTTACACCTAGATACATATTTTCTTTCTTTTTTTTTTTTTTGTCCTTTCAAATGAAACAGAATATGCTGATCTCTCACTGATGACTCAGAATTTTAACTTTTAAATGAAATAATTTGTAGTCAAAAATGAGAAGTTTTTACATTTCACTCACCCATGCAACTTCTTCTCGAAATGGTAGTCCGTGATAGTCGCACATACACTGATACATGGTGGTAAAGGCACCACATGGGCCAACATCTCGTTGCTCAAGATTCTTAATCATTTCATTCATAGTTTTCAATCGATCCACAGGTTGTACATCAATCTTAACAATAAGGCGCCTGGAATGGGTTTTGAAAAAACTCAAATTTTCCTGCCAATCCATCGGCAAATCAGAGTGCCGCATTTGATACCAACACTAAAACTAGTTATCAACACAAAAAGGTGAGGGTTCATATGTCAAACATTCTTGGAATATAGAACATTAAAATTACTGTTAATATTCTACACCACTCATTATTTTAGCTATAAATGAAAACTTTCCTCTACAGAGAAACCATATTATACATACACGAACATGGCAAATAATTTTCCTTGTCAATGTAAGTGTGAAGGAACTCTAACAGAGTTTTAAAATAAATGTAAACTGTAATAATTTATTTCTAATTGTCAGAATTCAAGCATTGAATCCATGAATGAATTAGACATATCATTCTGCCATGCTTTTTTAACTGGCTATAAAGGTGAACACTAATATAACAATCCTTTCCCAACAGCCAGGAACCAAATACTAAATGTGAGAGTGGGCACTCAGACTACAGAGCTTGATTTTGAACTTCACCACCATCACGGGACAACTACTTGAAGAAACATGATTTGCTCACTCTAAAGGAAATGATGGGAAAATCTGCTTCAGGCTAATGCCTATATGTGTGATCATGTGGTCCACATCATCAGAATTGACTTCTACAGAGCAGAAAGTGTACGGCTTTCCTTCTAACATCAAAGTCAGCTGAAACATACAAAAATCAATTTCAACCACAGGAAAATCACCACGTACTGACCTAATATGTCTGAAGAAAATAAATGCATTAAATTTATTTCCACTCTTGAAAGCCTCACAGACAGCATTATGGGGAGCTCAAGTTTCCCCATTATAAACACCACAACTGCTTCAGCTTAACTCAGAATATGCATTATAAACTACAAATATAATCATTTATTAGATGCCACTGCAGGCTATCAAAAGTAAAAAAATTATTTATCTCAATTTAAAAAAAAAAAGAAAAATTAAGCCATCTCAAGTCACTTCTAATGTAATATTTAATCTTTTAATGTGGAGTCTAACCTTACAAGTATGAAATACTAAGTTTACAATTGAGAAGGTTAGAATTAGAAGGAGTCTAAATTGCACTTAGATCACTTTTAATTCTAAACCCTACCTCAATTTAAGAGGTTTAGATTAGAAGGGATCTAAGTGCAATAGGTACTTAAACCCCTTCTAATTCTAACTCGTTCAATTTAGGAAAAGCTTTTCCCCGGTTGAAATGTACATGTTATCTAGATGTCCACTTTCACTGCACATAAAAAAAAGGAATAATAGTTTTCATTGCAGCAAAAACATTCCTGAAATCAAAGGAATCTGAAAATGTAAACTTGTACCTGGCACCACAATAACGTTGACCAGTTGTGTCAAAATAAATGAATCACCTATTGCATACCAGGAACTAAGAATTCTACCCATAGACTTCCAACTTGCCTGATAAGAATATATCAGCTGAGCAATTTTTTTCTCTATGTTTTTCTTTTATACCTCCCTTCCAAAAATGTGTTATCAGTTCCATGGACCAATCTATCTTCCACCTGTGATATGTGGGCTGAAGTCTTGCTTGCGCAAACAACTGAACAGCTTACCTGGTTTGGCTTTTTGCTCTCAATTGACTGGATGTCCAAGAAATGAAAGCTGTTTTCCAACTGTATTGACAAAGAAAGAAAAAATTAACTGAAAATATTTATACAAATGTTTCTGCTCTGCTTTTGTTTTCCCCAGAAAAGCCCTACATATATTCAGATTCAGTTCAGATGATGTGTATGACAGACAACTGCACAGTTGGTATAGTCTGGGTCAAGAAATATTGTTGACCAAGCACTTCCCATGATAGGAAGGATGTTGTATTCAGTAATAGCATGATTTCAGTTTCTGTTCTTGGGTTTGCTTTCCATATTTTCTCTCATTTTATTTTCTTCACTCTTATCATTTTTCTTTCTTTAATACTCTTTCATTCGCTGATTTTTCCCCCTTTTCCTTCAAGCTCGTATAACTTATTTCTTACCCAATGTTTCTTTCATTTATCAGCAAATCTTCCACAAAATAAGGACAATTTGTAATAGGAAAATTATGTGCAATTCAGTTTTAAGTAATTACCTGTTGCACATATAATATGAAAGCTTAAATGCACCCTAAAATATACAAGCCATAGGTATTTTGACATGGTCTTCACAGCCTAAAAATGGAAATGATTTCATATAATGTTCAACATCCATTTTATGCTGAGATTGCTTAAAAGGAACCTGTCATCTGTTGAGTATGACTGGGTGTGCACATGCAGCTTATTGTCCTGTTGCAGTCATGATGTAGTTTCTGCAATGTGCCCTTGTCACATGTGGGCACATCTCCTTTCATTCCCCCAGATTTTAAAAATGTGACACAATTATGACGCAACTACAATGAAACAAAGTACGAGCATGACTAGCCTTGAAAGATTTACTGCCAGTTCTACCAGTCGCTTACAATGTTCAGAAAACACTGCTCAAAGTGAAACTGAATAATTGACAGGAACCAGAGTAAATCATTTTCTTTTCACAGTATATTAAAACACTGTATTCTAATTTTTCCATGTCTTCGATGGAATCTGAACTGCCAGCCTGACACACAGCACTGTTGTAAATTAATTTTTAATTGAAACTAGCTAGTGTGTCTTATCAAATTTTTGAACCTGTCTACCAATCAGCCTATCTATTTCTTCCCATGAAACACTGTGATCATTCCCTTCTAGCTCATCTCTTCTACTTCAGAAATTAATTAAAAAGTCTGGGGTAAACAACATTCCATGCCCAGAAGGTGAGAGTTTGATGTTTGCATTGGGCAGTTTGTTCAGTGAATGCTGGGCATGATGCCCTGGAAAACTATTTTAAATGTCATTTGGCTCAGTCAGCTACAACCTTAAGTGGATGATAAAAATAAAATCTACTAAATTAACACTGAACACTTTCTGATGCTTGGATTCACTTTTTTTGGGAACAGCATCCTGCGCATATGAAGTGCATAAAATTCTTTGGTGTTAAAGGTGGAGTAGAAAAATCTGTTTTTCAACATTATGTCTTTACTGCATGTCACTTCAGCTTCAAAACTTCAGAGGAAGACAAATGGTTGGAAGATTCAGAGAATGACTTTCTGTGAGACATCATCGACTAAAAGCCAAACATTTATATGACAGCATAATTCAGAATTATTTTTGTGAACAATATCCACCTAAACCTTCTCGATTTTTTTTTTTTTTTTTTGCTAACAAAAATAGGATGTGAAGTGAACGCAGTGATATGAGATTTCTGTCACAAGTCGAACTGTTGACTCAAGCTTTAAGTACAAGGAGTTTCCTAAAGGATATTTATAGCATTTGTTTCGTCTACCTAGTTGCCACACTCCATAGGAATGCATGATCAAGATCCAGGAAGTTCCTGTTTGTCTCCTCTATTTCTTCTCCACACTGTCTACTTTATTTCCTTCACTTGTTCCCTCTTTTCTTTTTTTTCCTTTCTTGTCCCCTTCCACGTGGCCCTATTTCTCTTTGTTCCTTCCTCATATTCTTTTGCTTTTTGCTCCCCACTCTATTTCTCATCCCCTCCATGCCCTTAGCCCCAACTTTGTCCCTGCCTTTTCCTCCTTCCTTTTCTCTGTCAAAAAACTCTCTCTCTCTCCAATACTCTTTTCCAAAGCAGGTGAAGAAAACTTCCTGGTGCGCTCTGAAAATGCAAGACTGAATGCATAAATTTAAAATTTAACTGCAGTGAGATCCATTGCTTAAAGCTTTGAAAAATAGATACTACAGTCTTACTTCCTCATTGGTTGTCTGACCTCTTTCATCTATACTATATATATTTGTGGACGAGATTTTTCGTTGCAAAAGGCTTCTGAACCAGTCAACACTCAGACTTCAAATTTTATATGGTGCATCAGAATGGATGTAAGAGTGCACAGTTTTCAATAAAAGTCTCAAATCTGTGTAGTTTTTTTAATTGGAAATTTATTGTTTCGCCACCATTTAGATCTATTTCGAGTCATGGTTCGCCATTTTAAGGTTTCGTTATCACTTCCTGCGATGTGTTCACTATCAAACACACTAACCCGTGCGCAAATCATGCTGTTGTACGGGATGCGCAGGGTGTCAACTCACAAAGGCATTGCAGAAAGACTTATTTAAAAACAAACAAACAAAAATAAAATAAACAAATAGGAACAGGCCAGAGGAAGCAGGTCCATAATAACCGCCCAGAACTGAAACTAATATTCAAACCAATTTATCCCGGGCAGGGCCAGGGACCTCAGCTAGTATCAGATAAGAGAAGATATTAATACTGTCATGATGGGATTCATCTGCATAGGAAGTGCAGGCCATTTTTTTTTTTCAGTTGTGCTAGGGCCTGTATAACAGTTCCTCCTTTTCCCTTTCACTCTTGTGAACTTTGTGAGCTTTTGACCCTTTTCAACACCATCTTCAGTTGTTGATAGTGATGTTCTTTATCTGATCAGTTTCTTGAAAAGACACTGATGGAATTGACAAGTCATCTAATTTTGCAGTTCTGCACTACCATGCAGCATACTTTCTCATTAAATTCTACCTTTTACTGTCTGGAAATTCTGCAATAACAAATCTGTTTAGCTACACACTTGTCTTCGTTCCCTTGAATTTATTTCTTAACATCAATGAATACATGCATCTCATTTAATTTACTGCCTCCCACTACTTGTTATCTGCGAACAGTCATACCTTCATAAGGGCAAAGCATATGCCATATGATTGATTACTTGCAGTGACTAGGAGGGGAAGGAAGGAGATGTCAGCATTAACATGGAAATTTTAAAAGCTACCCATTAAAATTACAAGGCGAGGTGAACACTTCCATTGAAGTGAAATTTTTCAAATATAAAATTTCTCTCTCAACAAATCATGATATTTTCTCAAGTTTTTTTTTTTCTTTTCTTTTCTGACGTGCACTTATACGGGGACTACATCCTGTGATTAGAATCTAATCTTTTTACTCTACTCAAGTCCTCTTCAAGTATCCATCTTGAAATCCATCAAGGTATTTTTGTAGGGAAAAGGATGAATGAAAGAGCACCACTGGAAAAGTTGGCAGTTTCAGTTTCTTGAATGCACTAAATTAATGTTCACATAGGATTTTTACTTCCTGGTTGCCTGGGGTGTGACTACTTGAGTAATCTGAGATTTCATCACATTTCAAATATTCAAATTATTCAAAACTGCTCTGCTATTTACTTCTCTGTTTTCCTGAAAGCCTTTATACCAATCATATTGTACTAAAAAAAAGTCCTGCATTTGCTGCCTGGCTCATATGCTTGAGTTAGTATTAAATACCATTTTCATAAACCTTTGAATTACACAGCTTTGTGTGGGAAATGATCAACTGGCAGTTGAGGTTTCAAATACAATGCCAACAGAGTCCAAACCTAAGGAGATTAATGAAAGATCTCTCCAAGTTATGGGCGTTTTGTCATCATTCACTCAGTCCTAAACATTTTTAATTTTTCACATTTTAAATTATCTGTTTTACTTTCCTTCATTGTGGTGAAACATGCAAGTACAAGGGTTTGTATCTGAACAGTGCAGAAAACTCTGTTTCTCTGTTTGCATCACAATGGAGATCATTTTTGCTATAAGTTTTAATAGTAGAAAGTATAACAAATTTGAATGCAGCATAGATAATTTTGTGAACAACTACAAGCCATAGCCATTTCTCATGCTAAATAACCCCTCCTTCACGTGAAATTTGTTCTGTTGAATATCATAGTGAGTAAAAAGTCAAACAGGATGAAAGCTGCTGCTACAAAGAAAGCAAAAGCAAAAAAAGGAAAAAAGAAAAGAGCCTAAAACTGCAACACTGAGATTTAACTGTATCATGGTCAAGACAGCACAGCCTTAAACTCCACCCTGCATTTTATAAACATGTAAATAAAATAAATTTTGTAATTCATTTCAAATGCACATTCTACAGTGCTGGCAGTGTGTATATTAATTACTTCTCTGATTTGTTTTGGAACTATGACAATGTGATTTCAGAGCAACAAACTTTTTGTCTGAATTGTCTTATTTACTTTGGAAGGCACAACTTTTTCACAATGACCCTCCAAGGCACACTATTAAATTTACTTTTCAGACATTACTATTTACCTTTCTACGACACACCATCTTATACTTTTGAAGGCTACTATACTTGCAGGCACTTTCAAGGCACCTTCTTATATCTGACTTATTTTTGCAGGTATACTATTTCACTTTAAAGGCACATTTGTGACAATATCATATATTCATTATCTTTCATGTCAAATTTCGTATTTACAGTAAATGTTGATTATCGTATATTTGAAGTTAACATAACAATGTTTGTGCATTTTTGAAGACGTACTCTCATCATTCACAAAAACTTTTGAAGGCACACTTTCATGCTACCTTTTGATGACAAACTGTCATGCCTTTGAAGTTCACTTGAAAGCACTTTTGAGGATGCAATATCCTTCACATATACTTGAAGGTACATTATCTTACTTATAATTTGAAAACATGTTTGTTTACAGGTACTTACTTTTGAAGGCACTTTTGCTGTCAGGATAAACAGTCTACAGGGAGAAAATGCCTGCAATAAACAAGAAAATAAGAAGTTAAAGTCTACAGGTCCTTTGGTTCAAACACGATTGCCAGAATTTTCATTTGGGTGTATTGCTAAGTTACATACAAAAAAAAAAAAAATTGGATGGAGAAGTGAAGACTTCAATAAGATTGGTATTTTCACGTACTGAAAACCAGAATCAGGAATTTTCTGAGTGATTTTGGAATTATTTTTTTTTGCATTGTTATTACACTCATGAAAATAACTCATAAATACTGATGAGTCCCAAAATATGATTGAAAGTTAGGAGAACAGAACTTAAATTTTCTTCCTATCACATCAGTTTCAGATAGAAATATAGTAAATTAAATAAAATAATGAGTGTTCTTACCAGAACCCTGTTGTCCATTTTGTCAGTCCTGATTTCCATTTTAACCAGACGTTTGACTGATACTTTGACACGCTTGTCAAGAACATCTCGGATGCTTTCTGGAATATAACAAAAAAGCAAAATGGATATGGCAGATTTTCTCTTGCTCCTCCTTTTCAATTTGTCCGAGGCTTATAAACTATCAGGAAGATAAAGACATGAATACAACACTGCCACCATGACTACAAAGTCTAAACAACCACCTTTTTCAGTATTTGGTTAGAAAAAAACCCAACTTATCAAAGTCTTGTTGATGAAGATATTATGACTCCTCATCTTCTTATTACTTTTCTTCGTTGTTTTTGGTTTTTTTCTATCCATATCGATAAAATCACCTTGTTTTGTTACTGTACTTGAACTACATATTATATCTGTCTTCAGTACCTCAGTTCATATCGTATTGAATCACATCAGTTTCTTTAGGTGCTGTCTTTAAAATTCAGATAAAATAAATTTTAATATTATGCTGCACCTGGAACTGTTGGCAGATCATGAAAAA
This sequence comes from Onchidella celtica, assembly GCA_963931925.1. Classification (NCBI taxonomy): domain Eukaryota; kingdom Metazoa; phylum Mollusca; class Gastropoda; order Systellommatophora; family Onchidiidae; genus Onchidella; species Onchidella celtica. Next base: position 12,299,683 of record OZ007574.1, read on the forward strand.
CAGTGCACAAATGAGAGACAGAAACTGTGGATTATTCAAGGGCTCAGTCAACTGTAGATAAGAATTGCAAAAATTTGCAAACAAAAAATCTACGAAAATCTAATCGCGAGCAATTTTATCACAAACATCCCCCACTGCATGAATTCCTTGGCTGAAGCAAACTGACAAGCCCAGTAACTAAAGAAGATAGTTCCAACTTCAAAAGGAAAAAGAAACAAAAAACTTTGATTTGAAGGAAAGAGAAGCTCTGAATGATTGGCATACATGTATAATACTCTGTTAAAAGAGATGATAATAATGGATAATGGATGGCATTTATATAGCCCATATCCATTTAAAATGCTCTATGCGCTTTACAGAAGCAACATGTCAACCACAGAGCAGAATGGAGCGCCTGCAAAGAGCTCAACACACTACACTGCTTCTTTCTCTCTCCCTGTCTCGGTCACTCTCTCTCTCTACCTCTCTCTATCTCAGAGCAAATTGTAATGCAGCCTGTTAGGCGCAGTTCACAACTCACAACAGTTCACAAATCACAACTCAAATAATATTCAAAAATTTATTAATAACAATATATATATTTAATAATGAATAATAAATTTTGTTGTTGCTGGTGAGGGGATGATATGGATAAATTTTAATCTATTAATTTCAATTTTGTCCGGGCAGCAGCCTGTTCGGCCTGCTCTTTATGATTTCCAACTGCCAAGGTATCTTTAAAGTGTGCAACGTACATGCAGGCCCTCCGAATTTTTTGTCCTTATCTGAGAAGACTAGGTACTCAATCCTACCCCCCAATAGGATCAGGGACTTGAAAATATGCGAAAAATCCCAATTTCCAACATGCCTGCACTGCCCGGGTTTTGAGCACCTTGCCTCTAGACCACCTTGTCCCCAAAAAATGGACGAAGAATGATGATGAAGAATAAAGTAAGCTTTTGTGAATTTCTCTAATACACTAATACATGTGCTATTCTGTTTTGTTGTTCAGTTTCAGTGAGTGTGAATTCCTGTGTTCAGTAGTCATCATCCAATTTATAATTCATCCCAGATGTAGAGAGCAACCACTACAGTATTTTTAAAATCATTCCTCCAGCTATTGCCAGCAGTGTCTAAACTGAAGTGTGATTTCCAGTTATAAACCAGCTTTGGAAATCTGCCAAAGCTTTGAAGTTAAGTATATATTATATATATTTCAGGGGACAGTCACTTATCCCACACCCTCCTCTCAAATTTTCTTCATTATTTCTAAATAAAAAAAGCACTGACATCTGCAGGAAACTAACGGCCTCCTCCACAAATCGGTCAGTCATCACAATTCCAGAAAACAGTGCCACCATCGCCAAGGGTAAAGACCACAGGAGGGCCACCAGTGATGTTTATGAATCTGAGTATGAGTTTCTAATTGCTCAATACAAATTTCAGTTTCAGCAGCAAATTTTGAAGTCCATAAAAATTAAATTAGTAAATTGTATAAATTTTTGTAATGAATGCAAACACTTTCCTACATATAATATGCATGCATTTCTGCCCCTATCACTGCTCTCAAAATATACTATATATAAATATCTGGGTCTTTAAGCTTTAAATTCTAATGAGCAAAATATGGCAGTCCAGCAAAGGGAGGTTAATTCGAATTATAAATTTTTACTTCTTTCTCTCAAATCACATACGATGATTTTTTTTAACTCTTTCCCTACCGTTCAACACACATTACATCGCACGCTTCCATAGCAGCAGCCAGTACAACACAACCTCCGTTGTGACGTTATAAAGATATTCCTTGACCACTGTTTTGGAAACTATCATTCCGTGACATTGAACCTTAAAAATAGAATTCTTGGTAAAGCTTCCTTTGTCCTAGAATGTCCAACAATGCCATGTGTTCGATTTAAGTGTATAGATTGGACAGCTGTTGTGTAGTATTAGTAAGGCGATCTTTGTTTACAAATGCACAGTATGGTCTGCCGTGTAAATCCACGAGGTGCAGCGTCCAGAGGTGGAATGCCGGCCGATAGGGAAGAAGTTAATGGGTTTGACTGACAATGAACAGATCACCCTACAGTACTATTGCCAGGTCTGTGAAATGTCTTTAGTTTGTGGTAACTCAAAATAAACATTCCAGATTGCAGGGCTCTAAATTATGCATCTGAATGTTTACATCAAGAAACTTCTAATGATGATGAGGAAGTAGATCAGTATGATAACAGTTTCAATTTCCTACACTGATCTAAATTCTAATCTGATGTTCTGAACAATGTATCCGAGAGCAGATCTCGATAAGCCCATAAGGTGATATGGTAAATATGATGGAAAAATCAAGACCGAAGTGATTTTCAGAATTAGATTCAAATTCATTGTTCACTTGCTTTTCTAAGTGTTGTGTTAGTTTTGCATGACAAAAATTAAAGTTGCCATGGATTTTTAATACTTTTTGTAAGTCCCATCTGCTCAAGAAATTCTTGTACGAAAAACATTATAGTCATAAATATCATGAGATTCTGTGTCTCAAAGATAAAACAAAGAAAAGAGCTCAACATTTACTCCTCTAGTGCATCATTAACTAAATGGCCAAACGACTGCTCAGTCAAGCTGTGCTATGAAGTCACATTGTTCATAGGCATCTCTTCAGATTTACAACTTACAATTGAAGTTGAAACCAACTACTATGGCAGAGTTTTCAGTGCAATTCTTGTGCCAGTTGTGCAGCATCAGATAGATTCTAGCTCTTTCCTTCTTTAGTACAGTAGACCTCAAGTATAATGGCCTTGGATTGAACGGGACCTTGGTTACAACAGCATGAATTAAAATGCCCAGTTCATACACTCTTCTCATTATAAATTTTTAAAAATTTGACTACAACGGCGGCACATAAAGCACACTTTTAATACAACAGCATTTTTCGTTCTGACGGCACGGAATACATTGAACAAAATATTGCCCCGCTGACAGATCTATCAGGACATGGGCAGAAAGGGAATGCATGGAGGGGGGTGCATGCACCGTGGAGGTGGGCAATGACGCAAGACCAGTTGCACGTGGTCAGTTCTTTGTGTGAACGTATAACCAATCAGGTAAACAGGACCTACAAGGTTGGCACACGTGTGTGTAAACCTAAAAGTAAAGGAGTGATAATTCTGCTCGCACCACGTGTAGATCTATGCCTGGCCAAGACGGTCGTCACTTGCTATGCTACCTTTTGAGCAAACGGATCACCATTCACTTTTTGAGAAAGAGAAGTTACTGCACAGTGATATAATGATGGCAATAAAGAAGAAAAAGTGAAAATGCTTTTTTCTTGAAATGAAGGCAAAATTAATAGAAGAGGTGGACAGGGGTGTAAAAAACAACGCCCAGATCTACAGGGACAATGAAATTTCTTTGCTTCCCGGACAAGCCATGTATAGTATATTTATATGAGTGCTTTCCATTTGACCTTGCCTATAATGGCACCTCGCTTAGAATGGCAGTTTTGCAGTGGTCCCCTGAAGGCCGTTGTATTCAAGTTCCACTGTATTTTATTTAAGATCAATATGACATGCTATGATGAGGTTGTCAAGATGGCAACACCAAACAGGCTACCTGCCAGTGTCCTTATTAAGGCCGATTATATATATATATATCTGATAAATCTGTAGGGTGTACTCCTAAATTTTTCACCATGTCCACTGACCGACTACCTACAGAAATTTCAAGGTTATCAAGATAGAAAAAGCCCAGAGAGGGTGGCAAACAGACTATTAGATCAGAAAGGACAGTTTCATATTGTCTGCAGAAATTGAAATTTGGTTAGATTTATGAATATTTCAAGTAACCACAACACACAGTACTAGTCTGCGGACATTTGCCATTCCTATTCTTCAGCACTTTTTCAGCACCCAGTTGATCTAAAGTTTGCAATATACGATGGACCATAAAAATTGGGCACCAACACTGTCAATTTTTCACTTAACCCTCACCCTGCGCGGGGCGGCAATAGTCGGTATTGACTTGCAAGCACTCACTCCGCACGGGCGGCAAAAGTCGCCCAGGTCAAGCTGACCGCGCAAGCCCTATTTTCAGGCGTCGGGTCACTGACCTTTTTGAGACATAACCACCGTGTTATTGTTCAGTGTATCTCTTCTAAATCAAACGCATTGTGACATGGACATGTTAACCAGTAAACCACTGGTCGGAATCACAAAGACTAAGCTTTCAAAGGCTCTCCCCACACTTTCAAAAGATGTAACATCGACATGCAAACTGTTGCTCAACAAATTTGCAATATTATCTCATTTTCTCACAAGCTGACCACCATCTGGAGTTGTCTGTATCTAAGAACCAATCAGAAACAAGCCCTGAAATAATCTTTGCCCCAAATGCCCACATTGGTTTATTAGTGTCAATCAGGATGAAACCATTTGTGTAGGGCTTGGGAGGGCGTGGCTAGTTATCATGCTTCGTTCTCACGAAAACTACAGCTGTCAGTTTGGAATCATAAGTCAGATCATTGGTTAGAGACTGACAGACTAAGGTTGTGCTGGTTAATACATTATCAAGCATGATAAGGCATAGCAGCGAATGTTTTCATGCCTGTCAAGAGCAGATTTGGTTCATAAGAGTAAATTTTTGCGAGAGCAGTAAGTAATTTTTAGAAACGTAATTATTGTACGAGCCAGCATAACTTGGCCTTGAGCTGGTCTCGTAAACAATTTGTTTGAACAGTTTTTTCCCTGATAGATAGACAGAAGGTGGGGAAGGATAGACGGACAGCGTAGGTGTGCATGACTGAGCACTTGTTGTATCTCGTGTTTTGAACTAGGGGTAGTAAAGAGGGAAGGGGTGAGTAGGAATTAAATGTTATTGAGACGTCTGTTGACGTACAGAAAAACCGTGATCCAGAGTAAAAGCTCGGGGTTTTGAACATGTTAAGAATTTATTGCTATAAAATTTATATTATATTGTATTGAAGTAATTCGACCTTTGATGTCGACCCAAGGTCGTTGCGTAGGGCTGTTACTTAAAATAACTCAGTTCGGCAGCTGAGCTAGAAGTGGTTGCACCAATCACAATCCAGGAATTAGACGGTAAGCTGCAGATGCAGTCCAGTATTTAAGGCCATACAGAACTTAGTTCTGGGCCACATGTAGACAATCCATTTACGAGGTGGTCGGCGATAGTCCTCAGCCAGATGAGGGACATAGAGACGCAGTTGAGCAGTCCATTGTGAGGGGCCTGATTTAAAGCCCCAGAGCCTAAGCTACTTGGTTTGATATAAACCCACAGCGTTTACATCCAGCGCTCTCACTCCTAGTGAGGGCCGCATGGTGAGAGTCTATACTAATTTGTAATGATGAAAGTGAACCGTTCTACTTACTTTTGAAGACAGTTTCAGAGCTACCGCCAGACAACGCATGGTTGTACAAGCATTCTCCATGGCGTGTCTAGAGGAAATGTCCATATCATAACATGTCTCATTGAATTAATAGAATTTAAACTGTTATATCCGTCGCCACGTGCGCGGATTCTATTTGCCATATAACTCATATGACCTGCAAGTAGTTAGATTGAATTCGTTAGTCTTTATAAAAGCTGTAGTTCCATTAGTTAGATTCAGTTGCCTTTGAATTGATATATATATTTATAATTATATTTGTTACATTAATTCCTGTAATTAAACTGCCCTACAGTTCTGCTAAAATTGAAAGCAATTGATTTATTTAGTTTCTACTTCTAGAGTGAAAGTTGTTTATTTGTTTTGTTTTTTTTGTGCTCGTGTGATTGGGAAGCGGACCTCTTGAGCTGTATTCCCCAAAATCCCGATCCGCGACAATGCCGATCAATAAAAACTGAACCACGCGGACAGCGTATGTCGTCATCGTCTAGCGGCACGGGTCAGTGACCCCAGATAAGATTCTCCGTGAGTAAGGTCACTGACCGTGCAGGGTGAGCGTTAAAATAAAGCTCTGCTTTTGTAGATCTCATTTCATTGATCACTTTCACATTTTCATGATTTTTGGACCTTGTGCAAAGGGGAAAAAAATTCATCTAGACTAGGCCTAAAAAAAAAGAATCACTGGGGTCTTGTTAATGTTATGAGTGATTTCTAGGATGGAGGGGAAAGCTTTCCATGGTGGCCGACTCATAATCTTCCTGTGACTATGGAGAATCCACCTCTATCAGACAAGTTTCAAGATTATGTACAAAACCTTTGTGAGGCCACACCTTGAATATTGTGCCCAAGCTTGGAATCCGTACTTGAGAAGGGACATCGAACAGATTGAAGGGGTGCAACGCAGAGCTACGAAGCTTATCAAGGAGATACGAAACCTGCCATACTTAGAGCGCCTCAGCATTCTAGACATACAACCGCTTGAACAGCGCAGACTCCGGGGCGACATCATTGAAACCTTCAAATTATTAAAAGGTTTTGAAGATGTCGACTGGCAGCAGTTCTTTATCAAGTCCACAAGCCTACACCTTAGAGGTCACAACCTAAAACTGGCAAAAAGAAGGTGTGCTCGCCTCCCAAGGCAATACTTTTTTAGCCAAAGAGTGATAAGCACTTGGAATTCACTCCCAGAATACATCGTCCAAGCCGATAGTATCAACTCATTTAAAAACAGGCTTGACAGATATTGGAAACATCGAGATGGGTCACTTACTAGCATTAGCTATCCAGACCCATTAATCCATAGGTATCCATAGGTAGGTATCCTCCCCCCCCCCCCCCTTTCCGTAGGTGGAGGATGTCAAAATGGTACCAACTAGATCTAGATCTAGAGTAAATCATGGGGGGAAAAAGTCTCTTGTCTTTGCAATGGAATCACTAGATCTCTAGATTAATTAGAACCTTTAGTTTATTGAATACTTATTGCATTCACTTGTGATTGGCCCCAGGACGGGAACAGGGGGAAATTACACACACACCATTTCGACAAGTATTTTACTTTGCATGAGGCAAAAACAGACCAATGCAATTTAGAGTGGCGACAAAAACCAGTTCACCAGATTTCAACAACCGTAGGATGGCTTTCGATACACAAAAATTATTATACTAGAATCTAGATCTAGATTCTAGATCTAGATCTAGATCTATAGTATAGTGAAGTGTCTCTCAAATGATTATTCCACAGCTCACCTTGAATATCCCGTGGAATGTTACCCGCTGCCGCCATAGCGACAGTTTTAATGAACAATATAATCCAAACCCTCTAGAAATACGAGAGAACACAGTGTAGAGATTTTCAACCGGTGTGAAGAAAATAAACACACCACAGTAGCCTCCCACTAATAGTAACTCGCCATTTTGTTTTATGACGTCACTTCTTCCGTGTTTGGTGACCATGACCTTTTTCAGTTAAAATAGGCCAAGAATTTATAATACATACGTTATTACCACCACGGCCAAAGTAGAAACCAGTTGAAACAAACAGTTGGCATCAAGACATGCCCAGATATGTCCATCGTTTCAGGAGTCAGACTTACAAACTGGTGTTCTACGTTACAAATGATTTAGTACTTTACCCCCAACTACTCAAACCAGCATTTTTTTAAAAATTTGCCCAGTCAATAACACTGAAAATCCAAGATGATAACGCTGTCCAGTAGACTACCTCCCTAAACTGAGGACTGAACACCACAAAACATTCAAAGGCTATATTCTGAAACTCACGGGCGAGTGTACTCGAATCATTCGGTGCTGTTTTGTCTCATTTATAATTTGAATAATGTTGTCACCTTTATCATTATATTCATTCACTCAAAAGAAGAGCCTAAGCTCAAGAAAAGAATAGTCTGGAGTAAAGGAAAGACATTCTTATACTTTCGAGACCACCAAATAACGTCAAGAGTGCTTCTTCTTATAAACTGGGGAGACGTTTATCTAAATCTCAAACTGGTGGAGATGTGCAGCCCTTGCCAAATTTCATACTGTGGTTAACGTTCACGGTCGTATATAAGACCATAGTAAAATCTTGCTTGAAACGGTACAAGCCATATAGGTGACAAAAATGCCTGTATGCTCTAGGCGATAGGGTCTACTCTTTAGAAACACAATTAGGCAAAACACACCCACGCACACAAAAGGTAGGCTCTCAAACCCCTCTGGTGACCATCCCATAATATGTATTAATTCTTCATACCAAATTGGAGTCTCATATTATATGTTCCATGCGAAATAATTTTTTTTACGATTAAAAGTCGATAGATACATCTATACAGACAAGACAATTTATTTAAGTGCTATTCTATGAATGACTGTTTCTCTGCATTGCTCATGAAATTACCAGGAAAAAAAAATATTCCGAGCACTGTGCGCCGATACTATTCTTTCTGTTACGGTTGAGAAATCAAGTAGGATAACTCAAGACACGAATGCAAAGACGAGAGGAAGAAGTAATCGAGCAACCAATTGTCGAAACATGACTTGTGCTAGGCCTAGCAATCACAACAAATTCTGTTTATTCTGGTCTGAACTGTAGGTAGGTCTAGTACTGGGAGAGGTGAGACGCAGGTTTTAGTTCGGAGGGACTGAGAAAATAAGAGTGGGAATTTTTGTGGTTATTGTTCTTACGCATTGCAAAGATTTTATCGCTTGTGCATTCACTCTTGCCTGGACCGGCGGTTCATAATTCTATCACCACGCCCAAGACCCGCATCCCGCATAGATCTAAGATCTCTAGATCTAGATCTAGATATTTTCAGTGAGGCCTCTGTTTCTTGCACGCCCAACCTGCAATCGAGTACATGCAACATAGATATAGATCTAGTCTGTCTTATTATGTACCGATCTGTAATCACTTTTACTTATACTTACTTATGGATACTTATGGATTAATGGGTCTAGGGAGTAGGGTAGCGTTAGCTAGATCTAATAGTCGACCCATCTCCTACTGTCCACCACTTATCCAACTTGTTTTTAAAGGTGTTTATGTTCTCTGATGATACGACTGATTCTGGAAGTCCATTCCAAGCACCAACAATGCGCTGGCTAAAAAATTTCTGTCGAATTTGGGATAACGAGCAAGGTTTTTGTAGTTTAAGGCTGTGACCGTGTAAGTGGTCTGAGGAAGATCGGTTGAAAAACTGAGTCCATTCTACATTTTCAAAACCTTTTAAGAGTTTAAAAACTTCAATCAAATCCCCTCTCAGTCGTCTCTGTTCCAGGGTCAGTAGCTTCAATTTTCCCAGTCTATCAATAATTATCATTGTAAGGAAGATCTCTGATTTCTTTAACTAGTTTAGTAGCTCTACGTTGCACTCCCTCAAGGAGCTGGATGTCCTTGACATAGTAGGGGCTCCAGGCTTGGCAGCAATACTCAACATGAGGTCTGACATATGTTTTGTATATCAAAATGTTTTTGTGTCAAGATGATGGAACGATCGCTTAACCATCTTTAGGACTGAATTTGCCTTCTTTACCGCTTGCACACACTGTGTGGTAGGTTTCAAATCGCTCGTAATAACCACACCCAGGTCCTTTTCTACACTAATGTTTTCCAGGTCTTTCCTTGTCATACCATCTATCATTGTATAAGTGAAATCAATCTTCTTTGCTTTGTTCCTCTGCATTTGCATGCTTTTACATTTTCCGACATGAAGCTTTAATAGCCATTGATCCGACCAGTCTACAACAGAGTCAAGGTCTTTCTGGAGGTCATTACAATCTTCTACACTTATCACAGTTTTCCACATCTTTGTGTCGTGTGCAAAAATCTTTACGTCACAGTGAACGATTTCTGGAATGTCATTTACATACAGAAGAAACAGTAGCGGTCCCAGAATTGATCCCCGTGGTACACCGCTATTTACTGGAGACCAGCCCGAAAAATTTCCTTCCACACTCACCCTCATTTTTCTGCCTACAAGGAAGGCCTCAATCCACTGGCAAATCTTTAGGCTTATTCCGTAACTTCTTACTTTCACAAGAAGGCGCTGAAAAGGCACGGTGTCGAAGGCCTTTTGGAAGTCCAGGAAAACACAGTCCACCTGTTTCCCCTCATCAGTGTCCTGGGTCCAGCTCTCTAGAGTTTCCAAAAGATTTGTTAAACAACTTCTGCCTTTCTGAAAACCGTGCTGATGACGTGAAAGCATGACGTGCTTATCCAGGTGTTCAACAATCTTGTTCCTGATGACAGTTTCTAGAAGTTTACAGATAATGCTGGTAAGTGCCACTGGTCTATAGTTAGACGGCTGGGATCTATTCCCTTTCTTAAAAATCGGGCTGACATTTGCCATTTTCCACTCTGTAGGGAGTACTCCAATATCAAGGGATTTCCTAAACAACATATATAATGGTTTGGCCAAGGCATAGCATTCTTTAAAAAACTTTGGATGTAGCTTGTCAGGCCCTGGTGACTTCTCGGGTTTGAGCTGGAATAGAAGTTGAGTAACATCATTTTCTGTAAACTGGATATCGTTTAAAAAGTCGTCATTTCCAACTCGCGGAGTCAATACTGGACAATCTCCATCGGGTTCATAAACGTATACTGATTTAAAAAAAGAATTTAATGTCTCTGCTGCTTCTTTACGTGTCTGTGTACATGTGCCGTCTTCGGTCATTAGATCTGGGATACTAGATTTAACACTTTGCTGCTTCTTGACGTCACCGCCCGTGCAGATGCGGGGCCCTCTTGCAGAAGAGGGACAGCAAAGAATACATCTGACGTGATACTGCGTGTCGTAAGAGGCGACTAAAGGTGCAAAGGTCCTGGTCTCCCGAGAAGAGCCAGTTGGCGGTGGGCCAACTACCCACCCTGTAAAAATAAACCAGTTACAGAAACACAAGCAAATACTTTAAATCAGTCTTTTATCTTGGGAGAAGGGGGAGCATCTGCACCTGTAGATTCAATGAAGGACAATGGACAAAGCCGAAAGGACTCCACTGGCCCGACTGCTCCTTCATCAAACAAGTCACTCCGGATTGCGTCGTGGAATGTCCGCTCCATGTATGAAGCAGGAAAGAGTGCCCAGGTTACAATGGAGATGAGGCGATACAGACTGCACATACTTGGAGTTAGCGAGACCCGCTGGATACAGTCCGGACTGAAACAACTTAATTCTGGGGAAAAGATTTTGTATTCTGGAAGGGAGGACAAAAAGCATACAGAAGGGGTAGCGATCATCTTGAGCAAGCACGCCCAGAGGTCACTGAGGGGATGGGAACCCTACGGAAGGAGAATTATATTGGCATCATTTACTACAAAGAACAAGAACATCAACATGAACATTGTGCAGATATACGCCCCAACAAATGAAGCAACCGATGAGGACAAGGACGATTTCTACAACCAGCTTCAGGAAATAGTTGACACATTGCCAAGAAAAGATGTGAACATTATAATGGGAGACGCCAATGCCAAGATAGGACAGGACAATACAGGGTATGAGGACATTATGGGGTGCAATGGTTTGGGACAAATGAATGAGAATGGAGAGCGGTTTGCAAGTTTCTGCGCATTTAACAGCTATGTGATTGGAGGTTCAGTATTCCCACACAAGAGGATCCATAAGGCCACTTGGATTTCACCGGATGGAGTAACTGAAAACCAGATTGACCACTTTTGCATCACCCGACGATTCAGACGCTCACTGGAGGATGTCATAGTACAGAGAGGAGCTGATGTTGGATCTGACCATCACATGCTGCTGGCAAGACTCAAACTCCGCCTCAAGAAACAAGGTACCAGAGCAGGAACAAAGAGGAGAAAGTTTCAAGTGAGCCTTCTGGATGGAGACAAGAAGGAAGAGTTCCAGCTGACACTGAGGAATAGATTCAAACCCCTTGTTGACCTCGAAGAGACAGTAGATTTGGAGACTCACTGGGCTAAGGTAAAAGGAGTATTTACATCGACATGTCAGGATGTTCTTGGGGAAAAGAAAGTGGAACACAAGGAATGGATCAGTCAAAAATCACTGGACTTGATAAGGATAAGAAGAGACCTAAAAGAACAGGTAAATGCAAGTCGTACAAGAAGCTCAAGAGTTGGTAACCAGGAAGAGTACCGAGCATCAGCTAAAGAGGTCAAAAAATCAATTAAAAAAAGACAAAGAGGAGTTCATAGGAATGTTAGCAGAGAAAGCAGAGAAGGCAGCAACAGGAGGACACACGAGGATCCTCTACCAGACTACAAAGACTCTTGCTGGAAAATATGGAAAACCGGAAGTTCCTGTCAAGGATTGCAACAGGAAGGCTATTTTTGGAAAGGAAGCTCAGGCAAAAAGATGGATAGAACATTTTAGTAGCCTCTTGAACAGACCTCCACCAAGCAACCCACCCGACATTCTACCCGCAAGAAATGATTTACCGATCAGTTGCGACCCTCCGACTAAAGCAGAGATTAATGATGCCATAAAGCAGTTAAATCGAGGCAAGGCAGCTGGACCAGACCAGATCCCACCAGAGGCGCTGAAGGCAGATGCTGCTGGGGCTGCAGAGGATCTGCACTCACTATTCTCGAGGATTTGGATCGGAGGCAAGTTTCCAAAGGACTGGAAGGAAGGACACCTCGTGAAGCTTCCAAAAAAAGGGGACCTCAGCAATTGTAGTAACTACAGAGGAATCACACTTCTCTCCATCCCAGGAAAGGTTTTCAATCGGATTATTCTCAAGCGAATACAGAATGCAACAGACCAAAAACTTCGTGAGGAGCAAGCTGGTTTCAGGAGTAATCGATCAACCACCGACCAGATCGCCACGCTGAGAATTATAGTAGAGCAGTCGCTAGAGTGGAACTCCCAACTGATAGTGAACTTCCTTGACTACGAGAAGGCCTTTGATAGCATCGATAGAGAAACGCTGTGGAGAATATTGAGACATTATGGAATCCCAGAGAAGATGGTGAATCTTATCAAGAGCATGAATGAGGGGACAAGTTGCAGAGTCGTACACGATGGTGAGCTTACTGACAGCTTTGATATCAAGACTGGTGTTAGGCAGGGTTGTTTGCTGTCCCCATTTCTGTTTATTCTGGTGATTGATTGGCTTATGAAAGAAACCACCAATGGAGGAAGAAATGGCATACAATGGACCCCATGGACACAGCTGGACGATCTAGATTTTGCAGATGACTTGGCACTATTGTCGCACACACACGACCAGATGCAAGCAAAGACTACAGCTCTAAACAAAATTTCAGAATCTATTGGATTGAGGATACACCCTGCGAAGTCGAAGGTCCTAAAAATTGTTGCACCCCCAAGCGAACAAGTCAAAGTAGGAGATCAACCACTGGAAGATGTAGAGTCCTTCTGCTATCTTGGTAGTATCATTGACAATAAGGGAGGAACAGAGGCAGAAGTCAAAGCACGAATTGGAAAGGCACAGGCAGCTTTCACGTCCTTAAGCAAGATTTGGAGAACCAAGGATATATCTCTAAAAACAAAGCTGAGGATATTCAACTCGAACGTGAAGTCAGTCCTGTTGTATGGATGTGAGACTTGGAATGCGTCCCAGGCCTGCATAAAGAGAATCCAAGTTTTCATCAACAGATGTTTGAGGAAGCTACTTAAGATCAGATGGACAGACAAGGTCAGCAATGAAATTGTTTGGAAAAGAACAAGACAGAGCCCAGTCAGAGAGGAAATTGGTAGGAGGCGATGGAGATGGATCGGCCACACTCTCAGGAGGCCAGGAAACAGCATCGCGAAGAAGGTATTGGATTGGAATCCCCAGGGCAAGAGATCAAGAGGAAGGCCGCGCGGAACATGGAGAAGAGCCAGAGAAAATGATGTGCAACGAAGCGGAAAGACTTGGAATAATGTAAAGAGGCTGGCCCATGATAGAGAGGGATGGAAAGTGTTTGTTGGTGGCCTATACCCTGATCCAGGGTGAGAAAGGCAATGATGATGATGATGCTTCTTGACGTAGCTATAGAAGTTTTTAGGGTTTTCTTTGAAAGAGTTTACCAGCTTGGTTTCATAATCTGCTTTAGCCTGACGGCACACTTTTGTAGCTTCATTTTTCATCTTTACATAGTGTAGCATCTGCGGGCTACCCCTTGCCCTCCCCCGGTTTTGTTGTTGTGCGGGTGGCTGAGCATGTGTCCACTACTTTTTTTCATTTTTTTGTTGACAACCGCCAGAGTGTACTGTACTCCGTGACCTGACCTGCTTTTCCTAGTGAGTTGTTTTTTCCTCGGTCGCTTGTTGTCAGGTGTTTTGACTCGTTCAGTAAATATTAGTATGTTCCCGAACATTCGATAACATTGTGGATAAGGATGTTTACGTCAGATTTGGCTTGAGTGATGTAACCTGATAACGTATTGATGCGTGATTGGTTAGTTTGTGCGAGGGCAAAGGTAACGTTTATTTCGGGAACTTTCTGTAGGAATGTTTATATATATGGACCTGTGTGAGTGGTTGGTCGGTGAGTAAGTGAGTTTCCTTTTTGTGTGGCGTAGATATTTAGTTTCGCTGGTGTCTTCCTAGTAATTTATTGTTCACTATACAGTTATTAAACTTTAGTATTATTTAATCTATCGTCGGATCTCGTGTTTATTTATTTTACAGCTGTAATAGTTTCGTTTTCTAAAGGGTTGTAGTTAGATCAATTAACTCCCCCCTACTATAACGTGCTAGAACAACCTCAGCTGTTACATATTGGGGGCTCGTCCGGGATCCGACCATATTCGAGCGGACCAGATCAAAATTACTAGATTTATTTACATAGTTTATTGTAGGAATATCATCGACAAGCTATCTACAACATGTCGGAGGTTATTGGAAGGCTTAGCCAGGAAGCGGACGCTATGGAGCTCACTGGGCAGGAGAGACGGGACTACCTCCGTGAAGGCCTAGAAAGAGAAAGACAGCTGGAGGCTGAACGACAAGAGAAGGAGGCTGAACGACAAGAGAAGGAGGCTGAACGACAGCTGGAAAGGGAAAAGATGAACCACGAGTTGGAGATAGAGAGGATGCGCCAGCAACGTGGAGGCAACGACTCAGCGCAGAAGACCGACGACCACGCCAGTTCTAAGAGACCCAAGCTACCTGCATTTCAGGACAAGAAGGACGATCTGGATAGCTGGTTGCTGCGGTTTGAGAGGTTTGCCGAGACAGCTGAATGGCCCAGATCCACCTGGACGACATCACTGTCTGCCCTGCTGACCGGGAGAGCTTTGGAGTGCTTCTGCAGACTACCGATCGACGAAGCCAAGGACTACGACAAGGTCAAGGAAGCGTTGCAGAAGAGGTACAACCTGTCAGAGGACGGATACCGACTCATGTTCAGACAAGGTAAGCCTGAAGATGGAGAAGATGTTGGAATGTTTTTGACCAGGATCAAGACCTATTTAGAGAGGTGGATAAAGCTGTCGAAGACGGAGGAGACCTACGAAGGAGTGAGAGATCTGTTCGTCAGAGAGCAATTCATGGATGCCTGCCCACCAGACCTTGCAACCCATGTGAGGGAGAGGAAACCAAAGACGCTACAGGACATCGCAGATTCAGCGGAGGCGTACCTGGTAGCGAGGAACCGGACGCTCAGCGGGAGCGCCAGACTGCAGAGCCGGCCAGTGCGACAGAAGCCCACAGGTCTGCCATAGGTGCCAGAGGCCGGGACACAAGGCGACGGAGTGTCGTGCAAAGTTAAACGACAAAGGTGAGTTGAAATGTTAACTTTGTGGAAAGCCAGGCCACGTTCGGAGGATGTGTCCAGCCCAGAAGGATATGGGACAAGGCAAGCCGAACAAGGCGGCGGCGGCCGTAGTGATAGCGGCGGACGAGTCGTCGAGACAGGATGCGACGACGGCTGACACCAGCATCAACGTTCAAGCGGTAATGAAGGACGGGAAGCTACAGTTAGCGGTGCCTGTTACTTGCGGAGGATGCAGTGACGGAAGGACCGTGGAGAAACTGAAGTTACCAGTGATGAAGGGCTTGATTGGAAATCGAGCGGTAGATGTCCTAAGAGATACCGGCTGTGAAGGTGTAGTGGTGCGGCGAGCACTGGTGGACGACGGACAGCTCACCGGTGGGAAGAAACTTATTGCGAGGATCGATAACTCCTTGCTAGCGGCGGAGGAAGCCGTTATCGACGTGAAGACGCCTTACCTGACGGGCAAAGTGACGGCGCTGTGTCTCCCGGAGACCATCTGCGACCTAGTAGTCGGGAACGTGGACGGAGCGAAGGATCCGTACGACCCTGATACTGAGGTGATGGTAGGAGCGGTGACCACGAGGGCCCAGGAGAAGAGGAAGGACCGGTCTACGTCGCTGAAGGTGCCGAGGGCAGAACGGCACGCGGGAGTGGATAGAGAGGAACTTATCCGACTCCAAGAAGAAGATGAAGTCATTAGGAAGTTAGAGCAGAAGAAGATCCCAACTAATAGAGGCAATAAATCTGTTCATTTTGAGAAACATGGAGGAGTACTGTACCGGATCTACAAGGACCTGAGACAGGCGACGGTTATAAGGCAAGTGGTACTACCCGAAAAACTGAGAGAGTATGTACTGAGTGTAGCCCACGACTCGATCGTCGGAGGACACCTCGGCGTGAAGAAAACCAAAGACAGAGTTATGAGCAATTTTTATTGGCCTGGAATTGAAGGTGACGTCGCGAGATACTGCCGCTCATGCGACATATGCCAGAGGACGGTGAACAAAGGAGCGACCCCAAAGGTGCACCTGCAGAGTATGCCAGTAGTGGACGTACCATTTAGGCGAGTGGCCGTGGACTTAGTAGGACCTATCGACCCCCCAAGTGAAGGTGGACATCGGTATATCCTGGTGTACATAGACTACGCTACTCGTTACCCCGAAGCCACACCCTTGAAGAAGATCGACGCAGAAACGGTAGCAGAAGCCTTAGTGAACATCTACAGCCGTTTGGGTGTGCCCGAAGAGATCTTGTCGGACCAAGGGACCCAGTTTATGTCAGATGTCATGAAGGAAACGAATAGACTACTGGGAATTCGACAGTCGACCACTACAGTCTACCACCCTATGTGCAACGGGTTGGTGGAGCGATTCAACGGCACGCTGAAGAAAACATTGAGACGACTGTGCGCAGAGCAACCCAAGCAGTGGCACAGATACATCAACCCGCTTCTCTTCGCATATCGTGAAGTTCCTCAAGAGTCGACCAAGTTTGCCCCATTCGAGTTGCTGTATGGGAGAACTGTGAGAGGACCAATGCACATCTTACGACAACTATGGACCAAGGACGTAGAGGAGCCGGAAACGAAGACCAGTTACCAGTACGTCATGGAACTACGTGAGAGGCTGGAGGACACATGGAAGTTAGCGACGGAAGAACTCTCCAAGGCTCAAGGTAGACAGAAGACCTACTACGACCGGAGGGCGCGAGAGAGGAAGTTCCGCCCCGGAGATGAAGTGTTGGTGCTACTGCCGACGAACACTAACAAGCTCCTAGTCCAATGGAAGGGACCATATAAGGTAGTCTCAGTTGTCGGTGTTAACGACTATAGAGTCAAGATGGGTGCAAAAGAAAAGACCTTGCACGCCAACCTCCTCAAGAGATACATTCCAAGGACGTCAAAAGCAGCAGCAGTGGCAATGGAACCGAGACCTATTGTGACCGAGATGTGTGGGATGGACAACAGTAGGAGAGATACCACGCCTGAACATGTCAACGCCATAAAGGACGGCGGCGGTGATAGTGCTGAGACTGTACTGGCAGAGGACGACATGATGGACAAGAGTCAACCCGTGGAGTCAGCTGGCATGACAATCATCGAGGACTGCGACCTGGAAGGCGACAACGGTGGAACGACGGAGGACCTTGCCGACCTAGGAAGCTGGGACCAGAAGGAAAGCTACAGAGATGTCCAGTATGGAACGCAACTGACATCGGAACAACGTCAAGAACTCTGCAATGTGGTGAAGAATTACCAGCACGTCTTCACCAATCTTCCTGGATGCTGCCAGTTGGGTGAACATCGCATCGACCTGACGACAGAGGTCCCAGTTCGTCAACGACCATACCCGGTGCCCTACGCTATGCGCGACTCATTGAAGGAGGAGCTTAGCACCATGGAACGGCTGGGCATCATTCGAAGGAGCTCATCAGCTTATGCTTCACCTATTGTTGTCGTCAAGAAGAAGGACGGATCCAACCGAGTCTGCATCGACTACAGGAGGTTAAACAAGATCACAGTATTCGACCCTCATCCGACAGCAGCGCCATCAGAAGTGTTTCAGAGTCTCTCGAGAGGAAAATTATTCTCTCGGATTGACCTGAGCAAGGGATACTGGCAAGTGAAAGTTCGAGAGCAAGACATTCCCAAGACGGCGTTCGTCACCATGGGCGAACACTATGAATTCATTCGGATGCCTTTTGGGATGATGAACTCAGGAGCCACGCTGAACAGGATCGTAAAGCCATTGATCCGTGGAATGAACAATGTGACAGCATATGTGGACGACCTGCTGATTCATACAGAGACATTCGACGAGCATGTGAAGACTCTCAAGGACTTACTGCAGAGGATGGACCAAGCTGGATTAACTGCAAGACCATCGAAGTGTCTGATTGGAACGTCTGAAGTAGACTTTGTTGGACACTTAGTGGGAGAAGGTATGATTGGCCTGTTAGAAGAGAATGTATGTAAGGTACGAGACGCACCCAGACCCACCACTAAGAAGGAAGTGAAAGCATTCTTAGGATTAGTGGGATATTACCATGAATTTATTCCTAACTTTTCAGCGATTGCATCACCATTGTCTGATTTACTTAGAAAGGGTCAGCCCAATATAGTTCAGTGGGATGAAACGCAGGAGAAAGCGTACACCTCTTTGAAGAATGTCATTATCTCCAAACCCGTGTTATGTTTGCCAGATTTTTCCAAAGAGTTTGTCTTAGCAACTGATGCATCAGATCGCGGATTAGGCGCTAGTCTTATGCAGGAACATGAGGGAAAGTTGTACCCTGTGGCATATGCTAGTCGTAAGCTATTGCCTCGTGAGACAAAATATTCGGTCTCAGAGCGCGAATGTTTAGCTATTGTTTGGGCTGTAAAAAAGTTTACTTTGTATTTGTATGGAAAGGAGTTTGTGCTCCAAACTGACCATCGGTCATTATAGTTTTTGAACTCTGCCAAGTTTGACAGTCCAAAGTTATTACGATGGAGTTTATTTTTACAGTCTTATCGATTCAGGATTCACTACGTAAAAGGCAGAGAAAATGTCTGTGCCGATTTCCTGAGCAGGGTATTTTAAAGTAGTACACTATCAGTGAAATGCATTGTAACCCATACTTTTGCCTACTAGATGAATTTCTGGGACGGCAGTATTGTACTGTAATTGGGGACATAGTTCATCTGTGACTGAATATTGAATTGATGGCTGATAGAGAGTCATGATGTGTTAGTCACATTTTGATTTTATGCTATGTCATTATTAGTTACCAATGGAACTTGGTGTAAATTTTGGAAAATGTAACCCAAATGGGGACTGCGAGCAAGCAGTGTTTGTGTTATATTGCAATGTTGTAACTTGTTTTGACCTAATATGATGAAGAAAGACCCTGATCAGTGGTCGGTATGTATTGGTATTTTTGCCATTGTACGTATGAGTTATACATTTTGGAGATAACCATGTTATGTACAACAAGTTATATGCTATGGTTCGTGCACGAAGCATTGTGTAAACGATGGGCCATCGTTTCACCATATATGATTTGTAATAATATCGTTGACCATTGTTTCACCACAGTGGTGGCATTGTACTATTTTGACTAGTAGGCCTACTGTTAACCGTTGGTTTGTCACAATGATGATACTGTATTAGTCATTGTATTAGTGATGCAAAGGATATTGCATTGTATTGTATTTGCGATGAAATTTGGGAAGGCACTGAAATTGTTAATAATTGTAATAGAATTAGCAACTACCTTTGTGAGATTGGGAGTACTGTAAGATTGTTATTTCAAGATATTGCAGACGCTGAATAATGTTTTGGAGTTGAAAAATATTCAACTTAAATTGGGGAGTTGTGTAGCATCTGCGGGCTACCCCTTGCCCTCCCCCGGTTTTGTTGTTGTGCGGGTGGCTGAGCATGTGTCCACTACTTTTTTTCATTTTTTTGTTGACAACCGCCAGAGTGTACTGTACTCCGTGACCTGACCTGCTTTTCCTAGTGAGTTGTTTTTTCCTCGGTCGCTTGTTGTCAGGTGTTTTGACTCGTTCAGTAAATATTAGTATGTTCCCGAACATTCGATAACATTGTGGATAAGGATGTTTACGTCAGATTTGGCTTGAGTGATGTAACCTGATAACGTATTGATGCGTGATTGGTTAGTTTGTGCGAGGGCAAAGGTAACGTTTATTTCGGGAACTTTCTGTAGGAATGTTTATATATATGGA
The DNA here is from genome assembly GCA_963931925.1 of Onchidella celtica. Classification (NCBI taxonomy): domain Eukaryota; kingdom Metazoa; phylum Mollusca; class Gastropoda; order Systellommatophora; family Onchidiidae; genus Onchidella; species Onchidella celtica. The sequence continues at coordinate 12,319,986 of OZ007574.1, forward strand.
CCTGTGTGAGTGGTTGGTCGGTGAGTAAGTGAGTTTCCTTTTTGTGTGGCGTAGATATTTAGTTTCGCTGGTGTCTTCCTAGTAATTTATTGTTCACTATACAGTTATTAAACTTTAGTATTATTTAATATATCGTCGGATCTCGTGTTTATTTATTTTACAGCTGTAATAGTTTCGTTTTCTAAAGGGTTGTAGTTAGATCAATTAACTCCCCCCTACTATAACGTGCTAGAACAACCTCAGCTGTTACACATAGGCTTCATGATCTTTACCTCTCCCAAGTCGTTTGTATCTTTCATAAAGGGCATGCTTTTTCTTTATTACCTTGAGTGCCTTCTTTGTAATCCATTGTGGTCTTTGATTTTTAGATGGAGGCTTTCGTTTGGGAACAAACTTGTCAGCAATGTTCATTACTACTTTCTTAAAAGAATTCCAGTTTTCATCTATATCTGCACTGATCAGCACCTCCTCCCAATTTTTTTCCTCAAATGCTGCATTTGCTGCCTTGTAGTCACCCTTCCAGTAATTTAATTTGTCTTTAGGTTGGTCAATAGTTACACAAGACTGTATTGGTACTTCAAAAAGCCACTGAATACCCACATGGTCGCTTTTTCCTAGGGGCGCACATGGCCGAATATCACTTACTTTTTCCTCATCTAGAGTAAAAATCAGGTCTAGAATAGATCTACCTTCGCAAAGTGTTGGGAAGGTCACATGCTGGGTAAGGTACATATCCAGGATCTTGTTAAGAAAAATACTGGGAAAAGCTGATGGCGCTTGAAGATTATCAAAATCAATCTTAGGCATGTTAAAGTCCCCCATCAATAGTATCTCAAATGATTTCAATGTATCGATTCTTTCAAGCACATTTATTACACTACTGTTTTGCTCAGCAGAACTGTCTGGGGCTCGGTAGCAAACTCCGATAATTAAATCTTTGTCATGTCCTACCCTCACTCTGCAAAAGATAGCTTCGACTTCTAGGTCCTCTGTAATGTCACCTGCCGGTGAAGGGTTTAGCTTCTCACTTATCAACAGTAACACTCCACCCCCTCGTCTCACGGATCGATCCTTTCGAAAAAGGCAGTACCCATCAGTCCTAAAAATCCCGTCTGGAACAGTGTCTCCACCCCATGTCTCAGAGATTCCAATTATATCTGGTTTATTTCCAGCGACAAAATTTTTTAACTCATCAATTTTATTTATTAAACTTCTGGCGTTAGTGTAATAACATGAAAATTTAGAACTGTTTGTATTAGTAGAAACTCCTGTACAATCTTTTATGTTTTTACTTCTTAACCTGAGGGCTTGTCCGGTTTCCTTCCTTGTCCCGGGCCCGGCCATGGGTGACGCTTCTGAATATTTCCTCTGAATATCACCAGATCTTTTTCCCCCACTGCTTCCCTTTTTTTCAGCTCTTCCACCAGCTTCTTTCTCTCGTCTCTCTCTTTCATAGTCATATCCTTCTTTATGTGACAGTTTTTTAAACCCTCATCCTCTCTCTCTGCTAGCTTCTTTGATGATCTTAACAATGTGGCCTGCTGGATCTTGTTTTGCAGTTTCACTTTCATGGGCCTAGTTTCTCCCTTCTTCACACTGTCTTCCCTACTGCCAAGTCTGTGACAACTCACAACCTCAATGTCTTTCACCTCGATCTCTTCACATATTTTCAAGAATCTCTCTTTATCATGATCAATCCTTTTCTTATAATCCTTATCGTCACATTCTGGGACTCCGAACACAATGACATTTGCTTTTCTCTCCTCCCTTTCCATAAGTTCTTTCTGAGCCTCTAAGACCTTCTCACCTGCAACGGTTTCAAAAGTGACTTTTATATAACGAAGTGCTTATTCGCAGACGTCTGCGAATAAGATTCCAATCTTATTCGCAGATGGGGGGTTATTTGATTTTGTGATGTCTACTATGGGAAAGTTCTCCTGTATTCTGCAGTCTGCGATGGCGCAATGGCTAGCATCCGCGGTTATCAGTCAAAGACTATGGGTCCGGTCCTGGGTTCAAACCCACGGCGGAGCATACTTTTTTTTTTTTTTAAACCCAGGATTGCTCATTTTTAGAGAAAAACATTTTTTTTTTTAAAAAGGATTTTGCAAAATTGATGTCGTGAGGAAATTGATCAATGTGTTATTTGATCTAGATCTAGATTACTTTATTCCTGTTCATTTTTATTTATTCCTGTTCACTCAACGGGACAGAAATAAAAAAGTAAAATCAAATTTTAAACATGTAAATGATTTCTTTTAGTCAGTGAGAACTGAACAGCTCATCTCTCTCCGCGGTAACCTGGATCTATTTGCCATGTTTTATTTTATTACATTTTTTGTTTCCATGGAAGTTTAATTCATTTTTACTTGTTCTGTCTGCCTTTCTCTGTGATTTCACACCCGACAAAATTGGCTAATAATAATAATTCATCTAAAAAAAATTGTAAAAAATATTTTTTAAAATCCTAGCCACAATTTTATACTCTGAAGCAAAGCAACGATGATCAGGGGGGGGGGGGGGTGGGGTGCACGGGGGCCGCAGTAAAAAAGTCATCCCCCAAAAAAGACAGATCTTGCGGAGCCTCGAATCCCCCACCCCCCAACTCGGCAGGCGAGTTTAGTTCTGATAGGTTTTGGAATAGAAAAAAAGGAATGTGGGGGCAGAGAATGAACTCTTCTGGCTTTCCGACTTCCCCCTCGACACACTGTTTGTTTACTCTGGTCCGTTTCTGAATGAGAAAGAAGTGATGCGCATCGTTTGTTTTGGTCATGTGATTGAGATGGACGCTCGGGTGGCCGCCGCTGGCCTCTCACTCGTCGAGCGAAGGACTTGTTCGTTTCAGCTTTTCAATGTATGTATGTGAAGTTAATCTGATCTTTCTAGACTTTTATCACTCGCTAAAATTCAGAGGGCTTTGGTTCTCGCCCGCTTGTTATGGTACTTGGGCGAATTTGTATCCCATAGACAGCTCTCACCGTCAAAAATGTTTTTGTGAAAGTTTCATCGATAACGCCATTTTACGCCGAGGAGGTTGTCAGGTGACGTATAACTAAGGAACTCTTCCTAAATAAAAATCCCAAACAGAAAATCCATCTGCGAATAAGATTCTGATCTTATTCGCAGACGTCTGCGAATAAGCGTGGCCTTTATATAATTCATAATTGCCGAGCTGAACCCAATGTGAATAGTCAGTCTATAAACCATAATCTTAAAAAGCCGGCGCTTTTTCGGTTGTTCCCACCCCTCCTTAGTTAACGGAAGGACTTCCGAATGCGTTCCATAGTCCAAGTGAAAACAATACAATACGCTCTACCCCGGCGGCTTTCCCCGATATGTCAATCTGACTACTGCCCAGACGATCATCGGCCTACGGCCTCGATGATACAAACTGACTAGACCGTCACGTCGTTACATATCAATCTGACAATCGACTAATATAGCCTAGGTAAGTTGGGGTGGGAACAACCGAAAAAGCGCCAAAAGCCTTAGATCTACTTTTTATATTGACTGCCATTTTCCGCCAGTAGGCCTATTATCGGCGAATACTACCCAGGTTTATCCGCCAGTAATATTGGCAGATACTGCCCAGGTTTATCCGCTGATAATGTTGGCGGATACTGCCTGGGCTGCCAATACTATAGGCATCCATCAGCAGATACAGCCTGGACCGGCACCATTATTGGTGGATACTGCCCAGGTTTATCCGCCAGCAGTATCAACGGTGGATACTGCCTGGGCTGCCAACACTATTGGCAGATACAACCTGGGCGGCCAATACCATGCAGATACAGCCTGGGCTGGCAACATTATCGGCAGTGCCGAGGTTTATTCGCCAACAGTATCAGCAGACACTGCCAACACTATCGGCAGGTACAACCTGGGTCGCCAATATTATCGGCAGATACAGCCTGGGCCAATAACACTATCGGAGATACAGCCTGGGCCGGCAATATTATTGGTGGATACAGCCCAGGTTTATCCACTTACAGTATAGGCAGATAAAGCTCGGGATTATCCGCAGGTGTTGTGTTGTCTAATTACAAAAAACAAACAAACTGGATTTATTCCCTATTATTGTTGCTGGATTAAAAAAGAACATTAAACAGATTGATTTGCTGACAAAAAGACTTGTATATAATATTTAAAAAAACTACCCTGCTGAGAATCAAACCACTGTTCCCCGATTGACAGGTGAAGATACAAAAAAAAATATGGATTTATGCTGTATTATTGTTGTGGATAAAAAAAACCAAAAAAAAACAGCTTGAATCCTTATAAAAAGACTAGTATATGAAAAGAAAAAAAAACTGCCCTGCTGAGAATCGAACCACAGTCACCTGATGGACAGGTGAAGAACAAAAAAAACAACTGCATTCATTCCCATTATTGTTCTCGGAACAAAAAAAACCCATTGATTCCTAACAAATAGACTGTGATAAGGAAGACTGCCTTGCTGAGAATCGAACCACAGTCACCTGATTGACAGGCAAAGATCTATGCTAACCACTACACTGCTGCAGACCCTGTGCAAATGTGAGGGAATTCTTATGAAATAAGCATGACGAAACCAAGAAACCCATATATCTACGAATTGGATCTGAACCTTCATATCCATTTAATCGATAAACTTCCATTTTTATTTAGAAAAGCCCTCCCAATTTCAATCATGTCGTCGTTTTCAACATGTGCTCAATACAAATGATGATCAGGATAAACAGAACAAGGGAGGAAGACAGAGAAGGGTTTGAATCGGTGATCACTCACAGATACAAAATTTATGCTGGGGGATTTTAAAATATCCTAGGGGAAATTTTAACCGACAGTATCTGCGGATGAACACTTTATTGAGTTCCTTTGCAATCATTAGGTTTCAAATATTATTTTAGTATAATTATAAAGGTCTTTACTGGCTGGGCAGAAAGATAAATTATATAATTATGTGTAAATGAAAGAGAGGCGATGACTTCCATTGTCATGGGACATGGGACTTTTTTTTTTTTATTACACCATGTAGATTGTAGACCTATCAATACACTCACCTTGTGGCCTGTTCCTTGAGTAATGTATGATATTAGGATTTCAGCCAGCAGACTTCACCAGAAGCCACCTAGGACCTAGTTGTATGGTGTTGTTCATAACCCAGATGCTTACAAAAAAATGAGATAGTAGCACTAGTAGTGCGCTATCTTGAAATTTATTTTGCTGTCTTGTTTACTTTGATTGAGACAAGACGGACTGCATGAAAGTTCCAATATTGTATATGAATCTAACATGTTTGTGATGTCATGTCAAACTTCATATTCTTATGGCAAGTTCATTATGCATTTCGCAAGATTTATGAACATAATGTGCTGCATGGTTCATTGTACCTATATGGTTCAGTAGGTAGGATCATTTTGTCAAATCTTTTGGAAATCAAATATAAAGTATGCAAATATAAATGTGTGAGAATATGAAAGGTGATAATTGCAGTCTACAGTTTGGGCATAGACTGATAAAGTGTTACTATGAAGTTATGAAAATGTCACATTTTGTCTCTTTTGCCAATCCAGTCTCGCAAAACATGATAGGTGAAATGTTTATATTATAATATTATATTACTAGTACATGTTATACCAGTCTCATCTTCTCTGTTTAAGATATGATGCTCCTCAGACAGAAGTGAGGCTTAAATTTGACAGTTTTGAAATACCTTAACATCATCTGCCAACATGTTGGGTGTGCCATGGACAAAGTTGATTTTGGCAGCCTTCGTAGGATATATGGCATACACAATGTACACCATGTATACCATTTTTATGCCACAACCATGTGCCAAAGGTCAACAGTGCATCAAACCATATTTGTCTAAAAACCCAAAGCTAGGGGTAAGTAATATGCTATTAATTACATCATTGTCTTCTGTATAAACCATATTTAGATTATATTAAATTTAAATTTCAAATGGATCAGTGTTGAGACTTTTTGATAAAAATTTCATTGTTGTCAAGTTTCTAACTTATGCAGTTAATCCTTTTATACAAGCATGTGTTAAAAATCTTCCAAAGTCTTAATTTGGGTGTACAGAATATAAAATTTGAACATAAGCTCTGTGGGAGCCAGGAATTATGCAGATGATGACTGGTTCATAAACACAGTTGCAATTAGATATGGAACACAAAAGTTTTAAAGAGATTTTAAAGTAACGGCTGAGTCAAGCTGACAGCTAGTGATAGAATTGTGGAAAACGAATATATATGTTTCATTATGTCCAGTGGAAAGCTCAGGGTATGGGAGGCAGTGACCAGATATGTGTGGTCTTGAATTGTCTGAAGAAATGTTCGTAAAGTTGTTATTAATTGTAATTTCTTTTTTTTTTAATTATTTCAAAAAAAAAATTCAAACTTTAAGGGGAAGAAATACATGTAGTCCAGTATTTGATTTCGTGATTCCAAGAGGAATTACTTTTAGGAGGAATTTCATTCTGAACAGAGTGAAACTTAACAGAGCAAAGTAATTTGTTTGTTTGTTGTCTGTAGCATGTTTCATTCTTTCTCCTACAGTTGCAGGTTTTCACATCAACATCAAAACATCGTGGTAGTGGACTATCACTTATCTGGAAATATGACAATTTTTCACTCAATCAAGTTGTAGAAAAGTAAGTAATGGCAAACAGGAGAAAGATGGTGTATGTGTTTGGAAATGCGGCAATTGATATTCAGGGAGTAATTTCCTATCCTCCATTTATAACTGGCAGTTTTGCATTACCTAATTGTCCACTGCGATGAATATTCAACATAGGAGTTCTTCACCTCTATTGAATCACAGATGAGAAATTTGATGAGGGTCACGTAAATAGATTAGGCGAGATACTACTTTGTTCATTAATTATTATAATCTTGAAATTGTAACCCGAAAGATTAGTGCAAATATACACTGGTTGTTTAATTTGGCATACAAACATTTTGTACCTTCATTTATTTGGGCCTGGTCCATTCATTGACTTTCTATGACAAAGTTGACATGCATAGTCCCAAATTAAAATAGTTTCTGGTTAAAATGTTTAACAAGTGGTAGGTCTTTTCAGATCACCATGAAAAAAATGGTAGGAGATTTCCATTGTTGTTTGTTCTTCAGTACTTCCTCTAGTCTATTTCCCCATCCTCTCTCTTTATCTCTTTTCATTACCTTTGTTCCCATATGACCTCAAACATCTCTGCTCCAGATCTTTTGTCAATGACATCACACACACCAGAAAGTATCACACGTTGGAATAATGCTCTTGCTTTCCATGGTTTCCAGGATTTTATTTGTTTAAATACAAAATTAATATCTCATATATAGACTCCCCTTCATAATTACAGTGCTTAAGTTCTCATCATTTGTGGATCTGGCTGTCATTACTTGTCCATAGTATTGATTAGATGGGATGATGTAGAGGAATAAGTCATGAGTTTGAGAGGGGCAACAGCTTGAGAACATACACTGCAAGCATTAAGCACATTTAATGAGTCAGTGAAAAAGAGAAGTAATAAAGATCTCGTTTTATTGATCACTGCTTGAAACATGAACAGATTCTCTTAAAGAGGCAGCTCAAGCTGTTATTTTAATGATATCTTTCACATATTGTTTGTTGCATTTTGGATTATGATGAGTCATGTTATGGCTGTATTTTATTATTATTTATAACAGGTGTCACAAACAACTGCTATGAAATAATGAAATACTGAGCTCATTTTAAAATAACAGTCGAGGAAGGAAATTGGTGATATGCCAAGAAAGCATCTTTCAGTTTAAATTTACAAATGATCATTCAAGAAGATCTATCAATTTAAAATTACAAAAATTATTTTAAGAAATAAATTAATGATTTTGATTCAGAATGATTTTTCTCTCGATAGTCAACTGTTGTTTGCCTTTTGTCTCTTGAAAATGATATTCATGGCCATTTGACCATTTTTTTTTTATGACTCACTACTTTCACAGGACACTTGATGTAAGCATTCCTGCCAAAACTCGCAAGAATGGAACACTGTTTGTTCATGCCTTTTTATACCAAAAAAGCAGTCAGACACCACCAACTGAGTATCTCACCTATGCCATTTCAGAGATCACAACATATGCTTTACCACAGGCTTCTTTCATTAACTTATTGGGAGGTTCAGAAGTGAGTAACTTGACACAGCAAATGAAAAGGAAGGCATATATTATTTCTCAAAGTATGTCTCTTTTTTTCAAGCAGTGTTCAGATGTAGTTTAATATGAAAAAACATTGTCTTGGGGACATGAAAATTATTGAGATTGTGTTTTAATTGTATACTTTTGTTTAAAGAGGCATAACATTGTAAATTGTCCTGCAGATTTACCAGGTAATTTTGATATTGATCAACATATTTATTACAGCTTGTAGAGCATATTTTGCAGAACTGCACACTCTTTTGAGCACTGCGAGAAACATACTGGCCCAGACCCACCGACCCGAATATCAAACTCTATGGTGCTCTGCCAGAACTGCAGAAAACGGTGGAGTTTCTTAAAAGAACAAATCTGCAGATTTAGATTGGTGAACGAAAAAAGAAGAAGAATTACAGCTTGTGATATTAATTTCTTTTTGTTTCATCTTATTCTTTAGAATACAACTAATGCTCCAAAGCAGAAAAAGGCAACTAAAATAGAAGAGAAACCTCATACTCATTGGAGGCAGTGTTTGACGGTCAGCGTGATGGGGGATGACATAGCACTCAATCGATATCAGGTGCCAGCAGAGCTGTATCCCCACCTGAAGTGAGCCTGAGAATGCTATTTATAACCGTTTTATGTTACTTGGAGATTCGTATTAATAATGCAGAGAAAGGAGGAAGAGGTGGTAGCTGGTGACCAGCTGTTCTTTAATCAGCAATTAAATATATGAGCACAGCTAGGAATTCCCCAAAATGACAAACTTGATCAGAATCAAACTAATTTGAGAAAAGCATTGTCAGGGAATATTTTTCAATTGATGAGCTTCATAACAAGTAAATTTGATATTCATGCTGATAAGCGGCAGCGTTTAACTGAAATAAAAAATCAGAGAGTCACAGCATCGAAATAAAAGTACATGAGTTTTGTAATGCAATGATAATAGATTTGAGAATAATTTTTCAGTATCTGAATGCAAGTCTAGCATGTATAATGTTTATGATTAATGAATTTCCAACTTTTTTTTTAAGGCATCCATTGTATGACTTTTTAGAATCATTTTGAAATGATGGTGTTGGGTTTGATTTGCAGATTAACATCAGATGGAAAGTATTACTACCCCATTGTCTTCATTGATGAACTTGGTTACCGCATCAAAGATTTACTGGTAAACATAGGCTTAATTTTAAATTTTATATACTGACTCTTATTATATTGGGAACATGACGTTTTTTTGTTTGTTTTTTTTTCATTGTATACATATATATATATATATATATGTGTGGTGGCCTGAGAAAACCCACCACATGGTGAAATTTTGAGTTAATGGTACAGCTGTCTGCAGCAATCATTTCTGTTTATTTTGCTTTTTAAATTATTCAAATTGGTCAATTCTGGACAAAGTAATGAATTTTTAAATACAGCCAGTCAACAAAAACAGAAACTGAGAAAATCGCGTTTAAAGTTTACACTCCGATTTCACCCATAATAACACACATATTTATATTCAAACGATGTTGAAAATACTTCAGCAATCACTCCAACTGCTCCCCATCACACTGAAGAAGAGATATCTACAGTCATTCAATCAATAATAACCATTCACTGAATGTATTTTGCAGTAGACATGAATTTTGCATTAGATCTAGATCTAGATTTAAGTCAAAATAGCACTGTCTCATTCGATTTTTTCACCGCCCGTGATATTCTCAATATTCTTCAAATAAACCATATCTCTGCTGCTTCTAGTTCCTTGTTCATTGTACAGTAAATAAAGTACAGTAAAAACACTCTACAAGTAGGCAGTGAAGAATAATTATCTCTCTCTCTCTCTCTCTCTACACACACAAACACACACGCACGCACAACTTTATTTCTGCTTCTCTGCGGTTTGTTTACAAACATGCACACTACTTATAGTTCAAAGGTCGTCTGCTGTATTTATGCGCACTCGGTAGTAAACGAATCTACGATAAATTCCGAACAAAACCGTATATGACATGAAGGGGTTTGGGAAAATCTTAGCACGTAAAAATGCATCCGCATTGTCGAACGATTTTAGGGTCGATTTTAGCAAATCAATCGTGAAATAGGCATCAGAAATAATTGAAAATAAAATATTTATACATGGAATTTGATTTCAAACAGCTAATAAGTGATAAAAAAGTGGATGACCATTTCATTTCTGTATGTAACTATATTTTGACCCGGGGTCACATTCTCGACCTATTTCGAGCTCTAGCTCAAAACTAGGCCCAGCGACATGTGGTGGGTTTTCTCGGGCCACCACACATATGTATTGTTTTGTAGATTGGTTCTGTCAAACAGTACAGGAGGGCTAAAAAATCTATTTTCTGTTTCTTGGCCATCAACTTTAAGAAATCAAGAGTGACATTTTATATGATTTTCTTTCTACAAAAACATAATGACAACAACAAATGATTTTTAATTGAGTTGCACATCAACCTTGTTATCATATCCATTAGTGCGATTGCTCAGATTTGGTCTAATGTTGTCTTGCAATAACTAAGTCCTCAGCATGTGATATAACTCTGTCACATTCTCTTTTTCTGAGGGAAGGTTGTTTTGTTTTTTTTTACTGATCATAAAAGATAAATTTTATATGGCCTATTAAGCTTTTCAGCAGGTACATTCTATTGTTAATTCTAGCTATGTGAAACCTGCACAATTTATTCACCTGAAAATACTTTTTCCTAGCATTTTCTTCAGCTCTGTTTTTAGACTATCCAAACATTGAATGCATGGGCCAAGTAAAGAACAGTCTGTTATATACTCATGTTTTTCCTTTATTTTGCCTCTCAGCCCATCAATGAGACATCAACAGTTATGCCACTGACCGTAGCATACACTCCCATATCATTTGGCAAGTTGAGAATGTGGATCAATATCAAACAGTCTTTCAAAATGATGACTGACTTGGGTAAGTTGTGGGTTACTCCTCTTCTTATTTTCATTGTGGGAATGAACCTTATCTTAACCCCCGTCCCACGTTGAGTGAACTCGTCCATGTGCGGGGATAGCCTGTGGCCAGTCAGCCGATCATGTGCATGTTGCCGATAACATCGGCAGTTGGGTCAATCGGGTCTGGTGAACATGTGTATCGTGTTTACTTTAGGATGCAATGACAACGATAATGGTGTATAAATGTGATGAGTTGCAAGATGTTTTATTGTTAAATTAGTAAATAGAAGGCCCATAATCAAGAATTTTCTGCATTTACATGCCGTATCAAATAAAGACAATGACCAACAACAAAGTCAGTCATTTTCTCCCAGTTTTCCTTTTGAAACATCTACCGACAGACGCTCTTATGCAGCATGCTCTAGTATTATATCGGAATTCATTATTAAGAATATTGGCCTTGCGTGTTGCTTGAGGAGGCCAAAATAGTGGCCTCCCTCAGGATGAGGGTTAAGTGCATTCTGGAGAAGGAATAAACAGATGAGTGACAGGTAGAGGAGTGTTGATTAAAAAATAAGTTCAAGTAATAGATGAAAGTGAGAATGTTCTCATAAGTCCATTCACATTACATGCAATGTTCTGATCCAGTCATAAAGAGCAGTCTTACAAAAATAAGAGGCTTTTAAATTTCTTTTTTATGATGGGCAGGCTTTTTAAAGTCACAAACGCATTTTGCTGACTTGCATGTGGACATTACATACATCGCAATAAACATGGTAAATTTGATGAAGGCAGTGGTTGGTATAAAAATCATTCTGCACTTCTATAGCACACCAGAAAAATGTTGGATACCGCAGTTCAGGACAGGGGATAATTAGATAATGCTTTTAGGACTTATTTATTTATCTTATTTTTTGTTTGTTTTTGTTTCGCCATTGTCAAATTGTTAGGAAGGAAATTTCATTTTACTGATGGTGGCTTAAAGAGCCAGTCATTTCAGTTTGACCATCACCAGTTCAAAGCATTGATTGATACCTTTTTTTATGTGCAGGATTCACAGAGAAAGACACTGATGAGATCAAAGGCATATTTTCTGACACAAACTTCTACTTCCTCATGCTAACATTCACAGTTGCTGCATTCCATGTGAGTTGGTTTTGTTATATCGATGAAATTTTAAATCATTTGTTTTTATTGCCTCAAAAGCTCCAGGTCATCACTGGACAGTCAACCTGCTCACCAATACTTAATCAGGAACTCACTCTTTTCTTTTTTTGACTAGTGAAACAAACTTCAAATATATATTATTTGCTTCATTTATTGGATTATCTTGCTTCAGAATTGAGTATTGTCATTGATTCTAGTCACAGGTGTTCACGGGCGTCCGGAAATAATTTCCAGTCCATGTAGTAGCCATAATATTTCTTGCCATGTTTACGTATGTTTGTTATTTACTTTTTCTGTAATCTGTTTTCATTCTCTTTCAGCTTCTTTTTGATTTCTTGGCCTTCAAAAATGATATCTCTTATTGGCGTGCTAAGAAATCTATGGTTGGATTGTCAACTAGAGTGGGTGAGGCACTTATAGAATACCAGTTCCCTTTTGTCCATTGATTCCAAACTGGAAGAATAATGCTTTTTCAATGTCACTTCATTGCAATTCAGCTTTAAATTACATTGATAATAAAAAAAATTTGCCATTCATTTTCTTTCTTCATGATAAAAATAACATGATATTCAGATGAATAATGAATATGAACTCATTTATCATAAATTATTTTGAAATTATATTGAGGATTTAGTCTCAGTTTTCAGTCTGTAGCACTGTGGCTTTGATTCTTCTTGGCAACAGATCATATGTCATACCTGGAGCATTCAGTTTGTTTGGCTTCTAGACTTAAAAAATCAGCACACAGATGTTGATCTCTTATTGGGAGACATTTAAAAACCATTATATTGATTTCATCACTTTGAAATGCAGCACTGTTTCAAATCTGTGTACCTCTTTTACAGTTATATGGCGCTGTGTGTCAACGGTTGTTGTCTTTCTTTATCTGCTGGATGAAAATACCAGTTTACTTGTTCTCATCCCAACTGGAATTGGCATGATAATTGAAGTAAGCCCAACATTTTTCACACACAGCATCATGAGACACTGAAATTGACTCATTTTCAATCCCACATATTTTTTTAATCTTCATTGCTTTACTTTTAGTCAACATCCTTTTTGGGCAGTTATTTATAATGAAAAAGAATAATAATTTTAGAGATCCTGTCAGATAAGTGGTATGTGACAGTTTAACCCTCTAAGGATTAGTTTCTTTTGTCTGTAACATGTAATGTTGTAATTTTATTATGGGTGCAGATGCGTCAGTTTTGCTTTGAAAATTTACAAGGGTTGTTCTCGTAAGTTTTTCATTGAGCATGAAATCTGGTTGTATGAAGATGGAAGGGATGAGAGCTTAAAAAGAGTTTCAAGTTTCTTGTGCAATAAAACATTTTGGTCCCAGTCAGGGTGGATAGGTCTTTGGGGGAAAAAAAAGAGAGAGTTTGCTACATTTTAAATGTATAAATCAGTGAAAGAAAGAATGTGAAAAGCTGAGATCTCAGGAGAGGGTCAACATTCCTAGTACTTTTTTTTTCTCCTGTCATGATTTCATCTCATGACATCAGTCTAATTCAACTTTAACCTTGACAGGTGTGGAAAGTAACCAAGGCTCTGAAGATTCATGTACATTGGAGTGGAATTATACCCAAATTTGAGGTGATCATAGATAAAATTAATTTTTTACCGTGAATTCAATTTATTGTAATTAAATGTGACAATATTAAAAGACCACACGGTTGCTAAATGTGTAAACCTTTTCAGTAAGTCCCAGACATTCTGCTCCTTAATTTCCAATTCGTTTTATCAAATTCAAATTAAATCCAATGAAATCCACATTGCAAGTGATATTGCAGAGCTGCAAAGAAATAAGTATTTGTTAAGAATCATATATCATGGGCCTGTAAAATTTGTCTTTCCTAAGTAATATCCATCTTGAAATTTATTTGTGAAACAGTAATGATGATGAGAGAACTGTTGAAAATGTGAAGATATTTAGTCACTCAGTCCTTGAAGCTTACAAATGTTCACTTACTGCTCATGGTAACTGTGCATAAGTGAAGAAATCATCTGGAATTTAAGAGATGCACAGGTAAAAATATGTCAAGCACAACAAATCACCCTTTGGCACTTATACTTTCCTTATTTTAGCCTGTTGTGACCTTTGATCAGTGAAGGAGCAGCAATTATTAGTCTAATTTTGCTTTTTTTTTCTATCACCTAGTTAGGGGAGTCCAATGTCCAGGAGGCAGAAACAAATGCATTTGATTCGCAGGTAAGATAGCATGAAGTGTTTGCCTATATTTAGTTTCTGGCTTGACAATTTGGCACTGGAAGATGAATAAAGACTAACTGTTTTTGTTTAGTTTGGAGTCATGCATGTTATATATGACTGGGAAACAGATTGAGCTCTAAACATACAGTTATTGAGAAACCACATTTCCTAGACATGTCTGAATCTTTTAACAATAGCCAGCATTACCTGTTGGCTTGTATGTGAGTATCAGGCCAGGCTCTGTGCACAGGTTTAGTGCAGGTAGAGGGTGAATAAGACAGACATATGTAGGCACCCAAAACTTTGTGACCAAGTGACCAAAATTTGTGAAACTGGACTGCTTCAGGTATTGATGATGAATTATGTGGAGGTATCCGTTTTTGGACAAAATTTAGTCCTTAATATTATTTGTTTTCTTGTGCATGGGTGACTGGACTTGGCATATGTTCAGTTTGGTATGATTTCCCTCCTAGAAAGGAAAATTTAAGAATTGGGTAAACATGGGTAGATCTGGCTTAATAGAATCTATTGTCAGGTGCTTCTTTGAGGTCAGCACAATTCCATTGTGAAGATGAATTGGGCAAATGCTGTTTTAGAGAAGGATACTAGCATGGAAATATAACAGCATTGAAATTTATATCAGCAAATGTATGTGCTGAGGGAGTGTATTTCAAATGTGTGGTTTTTTTTAAAATTGTCCTCAGGCAATGAAATACCTGTCCTATATATTGTACCCTCTGTGTCTAGCAGGAGCTGTGTACTCATTGATCTATGTACCACACAAGAGGTAGGTGGGACATCCTTCATGTGTATAACATATTTTCCACCAGTCGTACACAATTGATCATTTATCCTGGATGAGACAACTAGTTGTAAAGTAATACTTTTGTTGCAGTTGTGCAAATCATATTTCTTCACACTGAGTTTAGGATGTTTGCTTTTAATTATATGTTTATGATTGAAGATCCATCTGTAGTTTTTGAAAAGTGTATAAACAGAAACAAATGCTTGATTTCAAAACTTGTCCCCGAAAAATAACCAAATATTGCTCTTAAGTCTATTACGATGCTGCTAGTTGGTGACAACTCAAAATTTTTCTTTTTTTTTTTCAGCTGGTACTCCTGGTGCATCCACAGTCTTGTGAATGGTGAGTTGGAACTAATTCATGTCTGTTTGAAGTCAGATTTCTCCCTGATATGTGGAAGACCCACAAACTCTGAATTTGTTCCCCTACACTAACAGTCTCAACAATTTTGATGTTCACGAGGTCAGAACATTTTTCTGCTTTGCAGTAGAGGCTCTGTTTTCTGAAAGATACAGCCAGAGGGAAGTTACTTTAGGTTTTTATCTCCTCAAAACAACAAAATATGACAGCATAATTGAATGAAGTCTTGAACGTAATAGGTTCCTAATGTCTTTCAAAGTAAAGCTTTTGCATTTAATTTTAATTCCTCCTTTGACATTCTCCAAGAATTATTTGACTCTGACTGCAGTGTATCTTTCACCTGAAAATAAAATAACTTTTTTTGCTGTGTGGATTTCAAATTTATTGTGTCAAACTAGCATTGGCATCAATACTTCTTTGATCTCTTGCAGGTGTTTATGCTTTTGGCTTCTTATTTATGCTGCCACAACTCTTCGTTAATTACAAGGTGAGTGTAGCTGATATGACTAAAAAAGCACATTTACTTATTACCCATTGAGAGTTTTGCTGGAAAGAGCATAAAGGTTATAAATAGCTTTTGGTGGGTGGCTGTATAGATTATTTGTTTGGTTGGTCGCAAAGTGCATTTTTTTACAGCTGGATACAAGAAGTGTACTTCCTGGGAGCGATCAAATATTTAATCTACAACATTGCTTCTCGGAGTCCCAGGCCATAATCCTGCCCGTGCAGTCGCAGGTTTCCATAATTCCTGCCCCATTTTGAATTGTCACCTAATTATTTTTTAACTTTCATACTTGTGCAGTGGTAGTTATTGAAACAGTTTGTGAAACTAATTTTCTTTATATCGGCAGTCAAATGAAAAAAAAAAAATCCTTATTTCAGTGGATAATAAAACTTTTAATTGAGCTAACACCCTGTTCTTTTCCCATTTGGAGATCTTCCTCTCACTGAAATTTCTCCCTTGGCTAAAATTCCTCCCCTTGATTTGGAAACCCCTCCCGTGGGAGCTAAGTACCTCCCTTTTGATCTACAGCGGTGAATGAATTTTGAGCATCTATATAATTATGTTTTATCTAACCAATTTTTTCAACATGGGCACCAGAGAGTATACTTTAAATCAGGACTCAGGAAAAACAGAAAAATAAATATAGTTTGAGATTGATCGTTATACATGTATAAATTGGCAGCCCTTGCAATGGATGAAAGAAAAAGAGTATGTCTGTTTAAGAAAGTGCCTGGTTCTTGCATTTTGATGCAGTCTGCCTCTAATGGTCACTGTTTTTGTACCACAGGTATTTACATTAATTGGACATGACAGTATAGTCGTATCCTTTTATCATATGGACATGGGCATTTTTACATTTTCCTTTAGTAAACTTTATATCTGCACTCCACAGCTGAAATCTGTTGCACATCTACCCTGGAGGGCATTTATGTATAAAGTAAGTTTCCATCTGCTAGTGTTTTGTTTACTGTCATATATAATACTCATCACTCTTGTGTTTTTTTCTCAGTTGGTTGTGATTCCGTCCTCACAAAAGTGTTTCTTGATGGGTTGTTTGTAGTGGGCGAATGGATGACTAGATGTCTTATTCTGTCAGATCATTGGCAATTTAACACAGATGAAGTTTAGCTTCTGTTACATTCATGCAAACTGTGTCTGAAAATACAAATGAAACTTTTTTTGTCTAGTTCTGATTAATCACAGAAATTTTTATGTCAGTACTGTAGATGAAGGCATTGAACATCAGAGTATTGAGGAATAACATGCACGTGATATTGATATTTCAGATGTTGTGCATTATTTTGTTCTTTCCATTGATTGCATCGACAGGCCTTCAACACTTTTATTGATGACATTTTTGCATTCATAATCACCATGCCTACAGCCCATCGGGTGGCTTGCTTTAGAGATGATGTGGTTTTCCTCATATATCTGTACCAAAGATGGTAAGTAATAGTCATCGCAGAATGGTTACATTTTTATCATCAAATTTCTGAACTGAAGTCTTGGGCACTGAAATTGTTTGAAATAAGGGTTTGTATTCAGCTGTACAGATTATATTATTTTATTGGACATTTTATGCTGCACTAGATGATGGAGAACTTTACAGAAGACATTGTTGCAGTAGATATCAGATAAAGAGCACCTCTGAATTAAAGACACTGAATACAAATCAAGAAATGGAGACAAAAATGCTAAGTCTTAATGGAGTTTGGCCAGATTGTGTGGCCTATACGAAGGATCACAGCCAAGTGACCCATGAAACTAAACTCTGTCTTTGTCTTTATCCTTACCTGAATATCTGAAAACACACTGAATGAGCTATTTTATTTCACTGAATATTCTGAATAGTGAAAGCCTGTGTTTTGTGCCTATGAATTCTGCAAAGAAATAAAATATCAAGACGTTGTTTTTTCATTCACAGGTTGTATCCAGTGGACAAGAAAAGGGCAAATGAATTTGGTGTCTCATTTGAAGAAGAGCCTGGAAAAGAGGAAACCAAGAAGACTCAATAAATTGCTCACTTGTTTAAAACTTGTATATCCCCACACAACTGTTTTCCTTTCTGCTTTTTCCATCAGTGTTTGGTGGAAAACAGTTAACACAGGTCACAGTTTTGTTTGGGAGGTATTGTGATTTTCACCCGCTTTCCAAAAATTAATATATATTTTACATTATTATTTAATTTACGTCTCCACTGCTTTACAGGGTCACACGGGTGTTTTTACATATTATGATAACGTACTATCTTTCAGCATACGTATGTGGCCCAGTCTCTCAAACTGGTAATTAAGGAAAATGGCTTTTTTGGGGGAGCCAAGAGTGAGTTAAGGAAGGTATCATACTAAGCCCAGTCAGACACTGTCAGATGCTGCCAGCAAAATGTACACCGAAGAAATAGTGGTAGAAGCTCAGTGTCTGACCGGACTTAGTATGATAGGGTCTGCCCCGATTTGCTAAGAAAAAATAGAAAAATATAGTGTGCACTTCTTGTGTCAGCCAGTATCTGACTGTGTCTGACCAGGCTTGGTATGATAGGGTCTTCCCGGATTTACTAAGAAAATACAGGAAAATATCGTGTGCACTTCCTGTGTCCTCCACCATCTGACTGTGCCTGACCAGACTTAGTATGATACTTCCCGTAATCAAACCAAACTGGGGTTTTGATTGATTATGATTCCTCAATCCCACTTCTGTGTGTATTCACAAGATTGTTTTTAATGTAGAAAATGCACAAATAAGTTAAATGTGAAACAACCTACGCAGATCTAACACAATCACCAATTTGACAGTTGGGTCACATTATTACTTGTGTCACAAGTAGATGCTACATACCCTCAAACTCTGATTGCAGCCAGAAGATGAGACCTTTCCATCTCCTGTTGGTGAATGTCTCACGTTGCCTTGTGATGTGGAATATCAGATGGACCACATCTCCTGATTTAACCAAACAACAAGTTTGTCAAATATTCAGCCGTAACAATATTGACATTCCACCTTTGCCAAATATTTGTGTCAGTCACAAATATATATCTGTCCTGCCCAATTCATAATTAATGAATATCACTGGATCACCCTCTGAAAATTAACACTAAGATACCACCTAGGAGAGGCAGATAAGACTTTACCAATCTTAAAAAGTGATCGGCTGTGTGATTTGCAACCAGTGGCCTATTTATGAACGTGATGAAATTTTGTAAATACGTGTATGTTCAAATAGTTTCTCAATATTGTATGAAAGAAGGCTGATATTGTATTGAAAAAGTATTTTTTATGTTCAGTTGTCACATCTGGAAGAAAAAAATATACAGTCGAGCACGCGAAACTCGAACACACCTAAGTCGAAATCACGGATCCCACGAACAAAGATCTAGGCGCCGAATTTATTTCTCAATATTCTTAGTAGTTATTTCACACGAACCTCAAACTGTGACACGGATTGGTTGAACCATTTTTCCTGCTGCGAGTGCGATCCAAGCATCCCAGCAGCCTAGAAGTAGAAAAGAAAAAAAAACTGAATGCCAGAAACTTCATTTGGTAAGCTGTATCATAGCCTAGTGGTGGCAGTATAGTGCGTATAGTCGCCCCCTCCCCCTCCCCCGATAAAAATGGCGACTAAAACACCTGAGATGACCGATTCGAGGAGGAAATTTGTAACCTTTTTTTTTTTGTTTTGATTTGTCCCATGCATAGATGTACTAGATCTACATGGTCATGTAGTACATCTATGGTCCCGTGCTCATAGTCATATCGCAATAGAAAAAAAAAAAAGGAAGCGTTGCCGTATGAACAGGAGTAAAGCTGAACAGAGAAAAATGGTGAGTTGTGTTCACCCTTTATTTTATCGCTGTTGGGCTTTGACTTGCTCCTTACCGAAGCACTTCCAGAAGGGAAAAAAAAAGCGTTCAGGCACAAGGTCGTGTGCCGCTGTCGCCACGCACGCCAGTTTAATATTTTGCTTCTCTTTCAACTGACAAGGGGGGGGGGGGGGATAGACATGTAATTCGTGGTATGCGTTGTCAGTTGTACTGTTTTCCTTGAATGTTTTAAATTTTTCTTTACAGTTAGCCAGTTTTAAATTTGGATTTAACAGATCATGTTGAGAAATTGTGTAAATTTGTTTATGTAAATAGGTTACAGATTAATAGAAATGGTGCTTTATACAGGGTTACTTTTGTTAATTGTATAAAACACATAACTAATTCTGTTGAACACAGTTGGAAAATCTCCACAGTTATGTCTTGGGCACTGTAATAGAATGAGAGGCACAAAGTTAACAGTGCTTTTCAAACATAATTTGTTTGCATTCTTAGCAGATATTAAACCCATCCAAGCTGTATCAAAACCAGTACAGACTACTGCACAGAAGATCCAATGTTAAGTATATAGCTTTTTTCATTTATGTTCTGTGAATTTGTTATTTCAAAATTTTATCATAAACGATTGGCTTTGCTTGGTATATGTTTAAACTGCACAGATATAATACTCATGTGCAATGAATGACGAGGGTAGCAGAGGGGAAAACAGATTACATGTGCTAATTTCATTTAATTAAGGGTAACCTTAAATAGGCTACAAATAGCCTTTATAATCAAACTGTATAAGATCACTCAATATAAAAGGTAGTATTTATTGGGGCTTCATGTAGCCTTCATAACCGAACACCACCCCTGAAACATTATTTGGGCTACCCATTTCTCGCTACGGTAATATTGATCATGTAGCCCCAATAAACACTCCCTTTAATTGCTCTGCCAAAATAGGAGAGAAAGCAATAATACCTGTATGTAATGAAATGTTGCAGTGTTAAAGGACATGTTAATATGCCCTTGAACCTACAATCAAAATATGGCAAAAAGAAAAGGTCGTACGTTGCAAAGCCTTGCGTAAGAAATAATACCAAAACGATACAATAAAACACCAAGATAAAGGGACAACAAATTGAGCTTTCGGTTAGAAGCCTTCTTCGTGAGAACAAAATAACAACAAGCCTTGCTGCAACCCTCCAGTTTTCTATGGTTTTTTATAATACATACTTCATCAATTTCCTTGAACCTACAATCCATCTAACACGTTTTTTACTTAGTGGGCCATTGGTTATTGTGTAGTAGTAGTACGCTCTGCGGGCTAAGGATTTTCAATCTGTTTTGCTTTGCAACCCTTTTCAATGCTCTGATCACCTCCTGAGATTTCCCCCCCCCCCCCACCCCCAAAACAACGACAAAAACACTTATGTTTAATTCCTACTCTTCCCTAATTTGCTCTCTCTCTCACTCTGTCTCTCTTTCTCTTTCTTTTTCCCTCTTTCTCTCTCTTATGCAAAGACTAAGATACATATATAAAATATGTGTGCACACAAAAATAGAGAGATAGAAGGAGGAAAGTAGTTATTCTTTTGTTCTGCTTGTCTCCTCATGAAAATGTCTTGGAGGCGCGTGCATGAGCAGCAGGGCTCAGAACAAAATTAAAATGTGGGGGAAGAAGGAAACATACAATTGGTTCTCCTTTAATGCTATGTTTTTACCCTAGTTTGGAAGAATGTTCATGTATGTACATGTATTATTATTATAAAGGAATATAAACACCCAAATTTGTTTTTAAAAAGGTTGGGGGAGGAGAAGGCGAGTAGGGGTCTAATCTGTACTGTCTGCATATATTTCTCCAGCGTTGGGACTTCAGGTTCATGTTCACTTTCTTCAAGTTTATTCTTCAGTGTGTTCATACCATTATGTTTGTTTGGTAAAGAAGTGTTCAGTTTTATCACGAGTTACCATGAACAATTATTATTTCAATCGAAAAAACTGCTGAAATTGAAATCAACTGCCAGACTTTATATTACATAGTTGGTTAAAAATTTTTCTATTCTATTAACAAGTTGCACTTTAGGTGGGTCTGTACTTAAGTAACACAGAATTATAAAACATATATCATGAAACCGCACGGATGTGAAAGGCATGATTATACAGAGAGAGAAAAAAATTTATTTTAAGGGTATTCATCATCTTAAATGTATTTTTAATGACATACATAGACATATGACATACTGTAATCCCTGTTAAACAAAAAAACAAAAGAACTAAAATGAACTCCAGATTTTCATTAGTGTTTGCCAGAAAAAAAAAAGTTGTTATCTGCATTTGTACCAATGCACTCGTGCAGTTTCATGATAAGATGTAACAGCCAGTAATATAAACAAAGATTACAGTTCTATTCTTATATATAAGAGAAGTTTCATTGCTCTCAATAACAGCCAAACATGGAAGTGCAGTATTATGTGTTTGCTGTGAATTTGAAGTTTACTTTGCTTTTCCTTCTATCTCCTTTTTGGGGGAATTTTTGTGTTCTTAGCAAATACTGTGGCAAGGTTACACAAATGTATTGAACATTTCTTATGAAGTATTGCTCTAATGGCTGTGTAGTCTCCATTAAGTATTATTTTTCTTCCTGTGTTATATATTCTAATGTCATTGGTGCCCAAAAACATTGTAGCATATTCCTGTAAAATGATGATTTTTATTGCAGGCTTATAGTTGCCTTAGCTAACTCATCATTTAATCACAGCATAAGCGCTTTTTGTGGACCACGGGGCAATTCCTCAATGTCAAAAAGCAGAGTTCTCCAGTTTTACAGGATTGTGTTTTTAATGATGTGGTCAAGTTTATAATAAAATATTGTGGAACCCCCTTCCCTTTCTTGTACCAGTATCATTGATAATACTGTACTTCATTTTCTTTTCTTCTTGTTTGAAGATAAACTTACAGTTGGCCATTAAATTTGTAATACATGATGTACATGTATGTATTTATGCTTAGAATTGTACCATATCAGTGAATTTTGAGTAATAGTTTTTTGGTGTCTGTGTGTACCAAATTATTAATTGTTCAAAGTGTTTGTATGTAGGGGGGGGGGGGGGGGGGGGACTAGATCTAGTTGTCAATATTTAAGGTCAAATTTAAGTAAAACAGAGGACTTGGGTTAGGTTTAGGGTTGGTGTTAATTAAGAATGTCAGTCAGAAGTCACATGCCAACCTTCTTTGAGAGCTGGGTTTCCATGTCATACTGGCCAGTCCCATTTTGAATAGCTCTGGTGTTGATTTTTTAATATTTTTTTTTACATTTTGGTTCATTATTACTGGTTTAGTGGTTATGGTTTGTGGCTGTTGTCATTTTTTATGTCTCTTTTTTTAATGCCTTTACATTATAATGATGGCAGCTGAAGCAGACAGAAACTGGTACATTTGCATATTGTACTTTTGAACTGATAACAATGACAACTCAGTGATTCATTGAAGGAAGTTCTTGTGAAAACCACTCAAGTGGCATTAAGACACCTGTGGGGGGGGGGGGGGGGGGGCTGCAGATACTCCTAAAGATGCATCCTTGTAATATCCCTATGGTGTAGCTCAAATGGAACTTCTCCCTATACAGTAAACCTGACCCATTACAAAAACTTATTTTCAATGCAAACGAGAAACAAACTGGCCAACATATTGACTACTTGGCCACAGCATCTAGGTGAAGTCAACATAATTATGAAGACATTCAGCCAGAAATCCTAAGTTTACAGAACACATGGATATCTCATACATGTTTCCTGTGATTTTCCTTTCTTTCTTTTTTCCCTTTTTATTTTTTTTTTCAAAATACAATGTATTATGTATAGTATACAAATATTCCATTATTGCTTTTGCCTTTTTTGTTGAATGTTTATTTGGTGAGAAAGTTGTGGAGTTGCCATAATGGGAAATATCTAATTTTCTAGTCATCACTGTTTCAGTGTTTGTGGCTAGTCTGTTAACTCTGTGAGAACCACGTTGACACCTGGGGAGGGGTTGAGGGAGTAGGCTATGAGATCGGTGAATGAGAAGATAGATAATAAAGTTGATGATGACCAACAATAGCTGTGAATGATTACTGTGAAGCGGTGTCCTTTAAGCCTTTAAGGGGTGAAACAGACCAAGGCTGGTGAAGGTGCCAGCATATTTGTATTTCTATACTTCTTTAATCCCATTTGGGAAATTTGCCTTTGTGCTATTGCAGCCCAGTTTTAACTGTAGCAGGCACGTCGTCGCCACAGTGCAGCGCCAGTCAGCATGGGTTTTTTGGAGGGGGGGGGGGAGGGAATGGTAGGGATGAATTTTATTTTAAAATTTTGCCTGGGCAGCGGCCTGTTTAGCCTGCTCTTTACAATTTCCAACGGACAAGGTATCTTTAACGTGCACATGGGCCCTCCGAATTTTTTCGTCCTTATCCAAGAGGACTAGGTACTCGATCCTACACCCCCCATAGGATCAGGGGCACGAAAATAGAAAAATCCCAAACTTCCAACTTGCCTGCACGGGCCGAGTTTTGAACCCTGTACCCTTGGCATGAGAGGTGAGCACCTTGCCTATAGACCACCTTGTCCCTTGTGTAAGTGTGAAGCAAAACTTATGGACAGCCAGCGAGCCACCAGTCTGGCGTCTACACCAGCCTTGGTGTGTTTCACCTCTTAGTCAGGTGACACACGGGTCGTTTATCATCCACCATTCAACGATAGAAAAGTGGGCTCTTGTCAGGCAGCAGCACAAGTCACTCTGGTCATTCAAGGTTGAATGATAAACAATTATGAACATCAGTGTGAGTAAAATTGTGCCATTATCTGATATTATAGCTCACTCTTTCATGGTTGAACACTGAATGATGACCCAGGAACGATCAATGTGAGGCTAGTCTAAAAAATCCAAACATTTTGTTTTTCTTCAAAATTACACATTAGATTTTGTGTTATATGGTGGGGAACAATCCTTTGTTGTCTTTTAATCACAACTGGGTGAAAGAGACGCGTGTTTGTGTGTGTGTGTTCAGTGGCGGATCTACTATGAAACTAATGAAGCTTAATCTTCAGGGCCCATAATCCCTGGAGGGCCCTGAAGAAAGTTTGAGTGAATAGCCTCAAGGGCCTTTGGACCTTGTTGGATATTGCCTTCTTATCGTTGCTGGTTGCGAACGGGCCTCATAACCGGTCAAGCTTCAGAATCCTAAAAGTGTAGATCCAGCACTGTGTGAGTGTGTAGGTGTAATTGATGATGTTATCAATATCAGGGGAATGACCTCTGTTTGGTTCAGGGGATTCTTATGAAAATGACAGCAACCTATTTTATAGACTTCTTAATTTCTCGTCTTCTATTGTTATGAATGGAAATAAATTCATTATTTTAAAATACAGTTTCTTGTATTTGCGAGTTATTTCAGAAATTCACGTACTCAGTGGTTAATTTGACGTGTACACGAATTGAAAAGGTTGTTGTCTGTTCATGCTGTATGTTCTATGTACTAGGTGTTCGTCTGATAGATGTATGTTTGTTGTGAGCACCTGAACGTGCGCGTGTGCACGAGTTCGTTCTGAGACGAGACTTGTTTGTTCATTAAGATTAGCATTTTAGCAAAGCCAATACATGTATTCTCTCTCACTCTCACATCGTCTGTCCGTCTGGCATATTTCTCTCCCGCTCTGTCTTCTCTGTTAGTATGTGAATCATTTCCTCTCTGCCCTTCATAAAATTTTAACAGCGACATCGCGTAGGCCAGTAATGGAATAGTGAACTTTATGGGGACATTTCCACTATTATCAAGAAATGACATAACTAATGCTATTTTGCCTTTAGCTGCACAAAAAAAAAGGGGGGGGGTGAGGGAGGAGGTACCCGTCATAAACTAGGGCTACTCATGCTCGATTTTGGCGATTCCCTCCCCCCCCCCCCCCCCCCCCGGGTTTTCTTCTGTACGAATAGTAATAGCAGCTTTCAGGCCGGTCATTACCCTTCATGTTCTGAAATTTTACGTTGTACCTGGCATGAACAGCATAAATCTTTATTATTTCATCAGAAACATACTTGGCGTCCAAAGTACAGTATAATACAGTAACGGAATTTTTTTTTCTTTTCTTTTTCTTTCTTGTGTTGGTTCACTTTGTTTAAAATTCATTATCATAATTGAAAGACGTAGGCCTACATACACTACCTAGATGCTCCGACATTTTGTAAATTTATAATTATAGGCGTACAAATAGTCAGTCAATTATATTTCATAATACAGTTTACACACAGGTAGTCATTTTTATTTTATACACACGGTCATTTATAATTTACATCTAGTCATCATAAATACCACACTTTCTTTTTCAGTTCACACACACACACCTGTTATTTTACACACACACACATTGTGATTTTACACACACAGTCTGTCATTTTACACACAGAGTCATTGTTATTTTACACACACAGTCATTGTTATTTTACATACACAGTCATTGTTATTTTACATACACAGTCATTGTTATTTTACATACACAGTCATTGTGATTTTACACACACAGTCATTGTTATTTTACACACACAGTCATTGTTATTTTACACACACAGTCATTGTTATTTTACACACACACAGAGTCATTGTTATTTTACACACACTGAGTCATTGTTATTTTACACGCACAGTCATTGTTATTTTACACATATAGTCATTGTTATTTTATAGACGCACACAGTCATTGTTAGTTTAACACACACACACACACACGCTCATACACACTCATTGTTATTTTACAAAAGCACACAGTTAGGCTACTGTTATTTTACTCACATATAATTATTTTTATTTTACAAACACACAATTATTTCTATTTTACACACATACAGTCATTTTCATTTTCCCACGCACAGTCATTGTTATTTTACACACATGTAGTTATTTTTATTTTACACACACAGTCATTGCTATTTTACATCGGCCTGCTCCCATCGATATTACATATACAACTGTATATTTTCTCATATTTTCAAGTCCCTGATCCTATTGGGGCGGGGGGGGTAGGATCGAGTACCTAGTCTTCTCGGATAAGGACGAACAAATTCGGAGGGCCCATGTGCACGTTGCGCACGTTAAAGACACCTTGGCAGTTGGAAATCGTAAAGAGCAGACCGAACAGGCCGCTGCCCGGGCAAAATTGAAAAAATTAATAGATTAAAAATTTATCCATATCATCCCCCCACCAGCAACAACAAAATTTATTATTCATTATTGAATATATATTATTATTAATAAATATTCAAATATTATTTGTATTGTGAGTTGTGAACTGTTGTGGGTTGTTTACTGCGCCTAACTGGCTGCGTCACAATTCGCTCTGAGATAGAGAGAGAGAGAGAGAGTGAGCGAGACAGGGAGAGAGAAAGAAGCAGTGTAGTGTGTTGAGCGCTTCGCCGGCGCTCCATTCTGCTTTGTGGTTGACAGGTTTCTTCTGTAAAGCGCATAGAGCATTTTAAAAATGGATAGGCGCTATATAAAATAATAATAATAATAATAATAATACATACATGTATATTTATACACCTGGCGAGTGCCCAGTCCAGGATGTAATGATTGTACAGCTCTGTCCGTTGTCTGTCTCCAGTTCCCCGACAAGCTACACTCTTCATCAATCTTGTTGTGGCAAAAAAACATATTACACGTCGGGCCTATACCACCAGGAAACCCAGGGAGGTCATCAGTTTAACACTTTAACCGCCGCATGCTGAACCTTCCGGAAATTGGGGAGAGGTCATCACTTTAACCTTCTCACCGCCACTGCACTCCGGACTTGCAGAGATTTGGAGAGTAATAAATTTAAGCCCCTTGCCATGGCACTTTCAAGTTACTGAAAGATAAGAGCGATCATCACAATTACTCTCTTAGCGATGTCAAAACTGTGCAAAAAGAAAAAGTTGTATGTAGCAAAGCCTCGCATAAGAAATAATACCCAAACGATACAATGCAAACTAAAAGAGAAGACAGAAAATGGCCGATATTTCGACAAGCCCCTTCGACAAGGAAAAAAAAAGAAAAAAAACCCAGAAAAAAAACAGAAGAAAAGGACAATGGAACAGATAAAACAATCGAACAATAACAGATTTCAGTAGGAAATGTACAGAATCTAAACAGAATATGTTTACTTATCTGCGAGCTCTTGCTTAGTCCGCGGTAGGCCTACAGAAGCACGCCTGCCAATATGTGGAAGCTCGAAGTCTCTTAGCGATGTTCATCAGACGCGCACACACACACACACTCACACACACACACACAAACTTCTTCAGACTTACATATAGAACAGAAAAAAAACAAACTTCCTCAGTATTTGAAACAAACAAACAAAAAACACATTTTAACATAGTAGTGTGTGCGCCCTGATACAGAGAGAGTACTTTAACTTTTAAAAAAAGTCTCACTCTCAGACTTGGAAAAAAAACAAACCAACCTTAGCAGACTATAAAAACAGCAACAAACATTTCATAAGGTTTTTTCTTAAAATAAAAAAAAAAGAAGCATTTCTTTGAAAACTTCTTTAGATATTTTTTCCCCCGAGTCCAAATCTAGATCAAATAGTTCAGAGGTGACGAGTAGAGCCATAACACCAGACTACTGATGTCGTCTCTGCTTGAAAAACTTCGTTTCAGTTTTTATTTACAAACAAAATAATAATACAAAAAATTGGTTAAACTACTGTGGTGAAAGACCTCAGACGGCCAAATAAGAAGAGAGAATTTGCCACTTCAAATGTTGGTTATGTTAGGAACCTAAAACGAAATTAAAAACCTAACAGTCTCTGTTTTTGTTCCTTCTCTGACAGACAAAGAATGTCGCGCCGGTAAAATTATAGTTGTTCGATTAAAATGCGAGCAGTTGTTAGTAAAGTGTGCTCCACAAACAAGCATTAGAGTGTAACACTTTTTAATGTTTCGTGTCCTGAACAGTATTAGGCAAGTAGTTGCTGGTATTTTTTCCAACAGACTTGAATGGAGTTTATAACGGTTTTGGGTGTAGTGACAGTAATAGAAGGGGTGGGGCGCCGACCTCACAAAAGAAAAAAACAACAACATATTTCTCAATTTCTCCTGGAGATGTTGAATTTCCTTTCATCTGTGTTATCATAACAATAAATGTATTTTAAAAAATGACAACAACAGTCATGTGTATATTATAAGAAAGTTTACACCAGTTTGTCCCAAGGGTTAAAAAAGCAGAAAGTATTCTTGTTTCCTCACTGGCCACTGAGGCACTTTAAAAACTTATTTAGAATGCCCATGATGGATTGAACATGGACACACCGACAGTGACATTATAAAGTCATTCAGTCCTCTCGAGTAACCTATTATAGGATCACGTAATTTGTCTCGTCAAGCTGTTGAATTGTTACTTGAGGGGTGGGGGGGGGGGATCTACTACTTCATTCAATATGCCTTGCAACTGGACGTGGGAGATATTGTTAGAGGTCATCGATTTCAAAAGTTCTGTCTTCACACCCCCCTCTCACCCCCACCCCCACCCCATGTACCATTTTTCATACACTTGGCTTCGACCCCTGCCCCCTTCATTTCTTGTAAGAACATACAATAATCAGAACGGTGAATGTCCGCCGTGAAAAGGCCTTGATTTGTTAAAAGTTGAAGTGACTTTCGACAATCTCAATTGATTCCATCATTACATAAATATTTAGCCGAAATTCCATTTTTACATAGCGATAATCCCGCATATGTTTTTGTTTTATGTTGTTGTTGTTGAACAAGTAAAAAAAAAAAAAAAAGTATATAAAGACAAACTTTTAGATTTTTAACCATAATTGAAGAGCGTACTCTCCCCAGAACCGCCAACCACCTGGGC
Source organism: Onchidella celtica (assembly GCA_963931925.1). NCBI lineage: Eukaryota > Metazoa > Mollusca > Gastropoda > Systellommatophora > Onchidiidae > Onchidella > Onchidella celtica. The sequence goes on from OZ007574.1 coordinate 12,349,797, forward strand.
TACATAATTATACGTTGGGGTCACCCCCCCCCCCACACACACACATCCGAGCCTAGGTATTTTACAGGTGGGCCCTTAAATGTAGGCATTTGGCAAAATCTCTTTCCTTATAGCTTTAAAGTATGCCTTTTGTATTCCCGTTTCAATATTTTGATGGGCATATGTTCAAAAGTAACATTTATAATTTTAAGCGCCATAACACATTGCTTTGCACTGAAGTAGCACGAGGGAGTAATCATTATATTTTACAGCCTACTCTAGCTGTTCACACAAGGACATTATTGATAATGTAAGGGCATCTCAGACGCACCAGTTTTTATTATGTGCGACGTTAAGGGCCTGCTGCAGTAGTGTTTGGTGCTGTGAAGTGGGATGAGGGTAGGAGAGACACTGGTTTACAGGATTGACGGGTTCCTTTGAATTTACGACACAAGGTGGCGCAGTTGTGGAAAAATTGAGGGAACGCGAACTGGCGGATGACTCTCTCTAGCCAGGGAAACACTGTTTGGGAACTTGACTGGCATTGTGTTGCGAGAAGGGAGGGGGAGGCGTATGCATATTACACTTTTAAAAAAATGAAACTTTGTGAGAGCGATATTATAAGAGACCCTCATAGGAATAAGAATCCCCGTAAAATAAGTCTTTCGGCCTGTGATATCTTTTGGGGGGGGGAGGGGGGGGCATACAGAGGTCATGAATCTGAGTGTTCTCCTGGGATTTATAATTTTTGGGTGATAGTTTTGTAATGAGGTGAAGGGGACCCGATTGCACCAATTGTTCAAATGGCATCTCATCTGACCGAAAGGCAGCTGTACAAAAGTTTGATTAATCGGCATGATGGTCGTATGCGCAGAGATGTGCCGCATATTTGAGATTACAAACAGATAAAGTGAATGAGAATTTTAGTAGCACCGTAACTTGACTGCATCTCACATACGCAAAAATCTTCTTGGACCCAAAATAAGTTTATATTTAATGTAAAATGAATTATAAGAAGGAGACTTTTAATTGTCAGCTTTGGACAATCACTGTCTACTTTTGAGACCAGTGTTGTGCCAGGGCTAGACTAAGACATAGAATTCGAAAAGAGGCAAAAATGAGATTGTCCTTTTAAATGAGCACATGGAAGTGGGGCATATTTGTCCTCTATTCTGTTATGGGTGCGGATACGGAAGTAGGCTTGTCTTAACTATGATAAAGTCTTCACTAGAATTACTAGAATTACTGTCAGGGATGAAATTTTACGTGTGGCGTGACGACATTGTCTACACGCAAAAGTGGGTGGCAATGTTGGATGGTTTTATCGTGACCTAATTAACTACCGTGGGCCACAGTGGAAAGTGACGAACATGTAAATTAACAAGACGGCGGAAGTTCGAAGCGCAGTTGTTTACAACCGTATGGGGTGAAATTTCAAATTTCCTAGGCCCATCAGTGGTAAAAATGCACCACCTTTCTCATTTATTCGGCAAACTTATACTGAGAAATTTTAATGCACCCATTTCCACCCTCCCACAGCTTTCACATGTGCATCTTCTCCAAGAGCGTAAGTGCATCAAAGACGAATAAACGTTACTGAAGAAATTCTAAAATATATAAGAATAATATACCAGATATTCCTACACCACTTGAAACTTGTTCGGCTTCTCCCTTCAAACTGCGCATATTCCCTTATACATGTACTCTGATACCACACCAACAACAGCCATGACCCATTACCTTTATGTTGCATACAACAACGCTGCTAAACAACTGTTGTTACTGTAGGCAGTCAGTACCACCTTTAAGTTTAGGCGTGCATAAGCCGATTTTGATCGGCCGACGAGTTTGATGATGACGTCACGACACTTAGTTTCAATTTGATGACGTCACGACATTTAGTTTCAATTTGATGACGTTGCGACATTTAGTTTCAATGAGATCAACGGTGCTTGCGTTCCAAGCGAGAGTTCAGCCCATGCAATTACTACAGAGGTTTTTGGAAACTCGCGTGTTTCTCCTGTACTGATCACCCACGTACGAGTGTCAGAACGGGGGGGGGGGGGGGGCGTGGAGGCCGAGTGTATGGAAAGTATACGTGGGGAAAGGGGTAAAAAAAATAGTAAAAATCGAGCATTCTCGTACGCCCTTTATCGATGACCCCATTCAGAATCAGTTGTCACAGAACTTTGCACCTGGTTTTCATGGAGCACTATTAACCTGTTGCCACCGCCGATGTGAGAACCGCCCCTGATCATGTCCAGGTTTGGGAACCACTGGCGGGGGAACATAAGTAATTACCTCCTTGTGTTTTAATTTGATATGCCTGCCCACACTAACGGAAACGCTGCAGTAATACTGGCCCTACAATGTTTGTATTATCATGTTGAAGAGGCGTCCAAAACGAGTTCATTCATTTCCCCCAGTCTAGTGTTGGATGAACTACGAGTGGGGGATGTGGTTACTGCGTGGGTTCAATAGTAACTCCCTTAAGGATACACAGGATTAACAAACACAGGGTTCTGCTGGCAATCTTATTTATTCAAAAAGCCTAACAACGGTATCACTACCAAACAAAAAAAGCCCAACCAGCCATAAGCTGGAACAAGAGAAAAAGACGAAAATATGATTAGGATATAATGACAACATTAACCAGGCAATCAATGGTGGACATACATAGTAATAGTATTAAGTATTAAATCAAACAACCACAATATAATATAGAATTTAAGCAATAACCAACTGGATATGTATGCATGGAATAAAATAGCGCTAAGGTTAATGAATAACAACTACAAGTGGCTATATCATATACACAAGGAGTTTCCTAGTACACTGGCAACATAAACTAATTAATGTACTAATCAAAGTATGAAGGACATAACAAATGAAGGGGCAAGAACACAATAGTTTCGCTCCACTGAGCCGGTGTACAACACATCCAGAGTGGCCATTCCATTTAATAACGCAGTGGCCAACATGGCCCACTGACCGTCCATAACACAGACGCTGCATCCCAATGCAGGCCATCCTCATAGGCCCACTCCCATTATTAGTACTAACCCGCCCCAGGGCTATTGTATTGGTTACTTCCCTTCCCAATCGATACTGAAGGGTCATGCCCTTTGACCTTAGCCGCGGAGCTATGCCGCCAGGCTAACATGTGTATGACACACCACTAGATACATAAAGTAATGTGTACATTCCTTAAAATGAAACTGTCCTTCACACACTTACGAAACTCATATAGAAGCACAATACATCTGGATAACTATAATGCATGCACATGATATATATATATATGTCGGCGAGACTCATTGCAACATGTGTAGACTCACTGAAACATTGTTCATCCACCGCCGCACATAGAACAATCCTGGGGCTCACCCATGTGAGGCCCAACTAATATTATACATCTCCAATACATGTAATTAATTACACATCTTAAACACTAAACACGCAATCACAATCACACTGCTCTCTATAGCATAGTGGTACTGGCAAGGTACACAAATACCCGTAATACAATCAAGCGTATAGTGCCGCTCGCTGTAACATAAGCCATCCACATCAACATGTCAGGAAATCCTCACTGCCCACCACAACAAGGCAATGCTACACATACACTATATTATATAGGCACACAAGCAAATCTTGATAGCTTGGTTAGCGAGCCATCATTATCATCTAGCACCGCAAACGTTAACTTTGACAATAAAGTCACAACATCAAGACACTGCGCTGCATCGCGCATCCTACACGTCCAATGACAATGGCAATTACCGTTGAGCCGGACTCATAATAGTCTCTGTAGATCAGCATTCTCTACGTGGCATCCAAGAAAAGGGGGGGGGGGTGCGCAAATTAAAGTCACTTCTAATATAATAGTCTCCAACTTACCCAAAGTTTCTCCGGGTCCTGTGCTACCGCTACATGCCTTATGGGGCGGGGTGGCGATGGCAAGCGTCGGCAATCCTCTGAGCTGCTACGGGCCCGGGTTGCTGGGCTGGGTTCACTGTGCTGTCGGCTCTTGTCTCTGCGTCTATGATGGAGTGTGTTGACCACTCGAACCGCATCTTATTTATGAGCCCGCGCGGACGTCCGAGAGAGCTATTACGTAGCCCGTGTTGCACAAGTGAAAGGCTCGGACATGGAGTCCAGCCCGACAACATAACCGGTTAGGGTCCTAACACAATCGAATTTACAGTACGGTTAAAAGGGTGCACACAAAAGTCAATTAGGTATCCCAGTAAACTGCAGAAATTACTCTAACGTCCCCTCCAGCAATAATTGAATAAATTTGACCCAGGTTGGATTTATCGGGGATAACATGCGTCTAACTCGTGGTTTACTTTAAATCCGAGACCCTCTTATTAATTATTTCAATAGGACACGTGCATCAAAGTACAACGAAATTGGTACCATTATAAAGTAGAAACTTGCTGCTAAAATTCTAACTGACTACTTATACCAGAAACCCGGTAATAGTTTTAATATAAATTTTCAAAGTGTCAGGACTAACAACATTCGACAATTTTGTGCGGGATACTTTCGTCCATTAATACGACGTATCTCCATTGATAACAAACGTTATCATGAGTACCTATTTTGTACCGATAGGGTATTGTCTACTCTCAAAAATGAATTCGGGTTCCCGTCTTTCTGTCGGTGGATAACAACGAAGGAGCGAGTTGTAAGAAACTTAAAGCCATGATATAAGAGTTGGAAGCCCGGTGGTCAACATTTCCAACTGACCAATCAAAATGCGCGCTTTTCACCGTGATGTGAATAACGGGTCCCGCGCTAGTATTACAAGGGAAATAATCCAATTAATGGTACTCGGCCAAGTGTCCCTAAACTACTATGAGTGGCCGTCCCTCACTCACGCACTAGAGCTACCATGAAAGCACATTAAAAATAGAAAGTCGTTCATCCTCTCACACTAGTATCACACAAACATCACCAGCCCTGTGACCTCCCATTCTTCGGCCAGCCTTGGACAGCTCTGACGTAACCAACTGTTTTAGCATTATCCGGTGTCCTAAATTTAGACCCGTTTCATTCACCTATGACCTACATCACCATCCGAAAAGCAACGTTCGGATAACTGTCGGACTTATCTGTTGGTATAGTCGTTTATTTTGGGCTGTCAGGGCTTACAGGTGAAGCCATTAACTTAGGGAATGAAACAGTATCGTCGCAAAAGACTCCGCAAATATGCGGCAGCTGCTCGTTTGATTAGCACTCTCTTGTCTCAGTCGTTACGGGAAATCCGTATGTTGACGTAGAAATGACGTCAGAAACGTTAATTTTGTCGCTTGGGTTCAGCCACTGTGGAGGTGACAACGCTGTCCTCATCCATCACAAGAACAACAGATAGAACAAGTAACTGGGGACTTATCTCCCCCTCACAAATGTACTGGAGCTGCCAAAATCCGAGAGGAAACCGCACGAATGACGCATCTGATTGGTCCCTCAGTAACGCACGGATTATTTCCCCCTAAGTGCAAGTATAAATAGTGGCCGTCACACTTTCCAGGTTCAAGACAGAGGCCTTAGGGACAAACAAAAAAAAGTGCTACATCTTATTGATAGTAAAGTAGAGAAGGAATACCTTAGGTACACAGTACATTAGGTATCAGCTCTTGGACAACAAAGTAGCGTTAGGCTTGTAATTTATATCGTACTTGGTAAGTACATAATGATATTAGAGGAGACTCCAAAATCTCTTTCCAGCAGCATTTGGCACTTTGAATTCGGTAAAGCATTAATCAAAGGGAACAGAAATGAAAGAATTCGTCTTTGATAAGTCGTTGCCGTGTCGTAATGGATTCAAAATCAGTATTACTTTGCGAAGTTTTGTTTCATGTTTCAATATTTTTAATCTCACCACCTTTCATAGAAACAGAGAGGATGTATTTATAATACGGTATTTAGAACAAATGCATTCTCGCCAGTTTTGCCTAGCAATATTTAAACTGAAGGAGGAAATCCATAGCTTCCCGACGGAGGCCACCATGGGATCTGGGCTTTTGTTGATCAAACCTTGAAACTGCAAGTCGCATATCAAGAAAAAAAGGCCCACTTCAAGACAGCATTATTATCCTTTTCCTGATATTGAATTATCGTCGATCTGCCTTGTTATTAAAGTTAGCAGGGACATGTATGTTGTAGGACTTTTTTGGCCCCTTTTTAAAACTAACTCGTGTTTGGTGGCTTGACAGAAATCAGCATGAACCTGCAGTTGACGTGCTTAGCAACGTTGCTGACACTGTGCTCAGCTAAAATTTGGGAAATCCCAGTGCCCCGTCCTATCCAGGAGTGCTACAACCATGTGCAACACGCAAACATTCAGACTTTCGTGGGCAGTACGTACAGTTGGCTGTGTGAGAGCGCTATCAGGAGAACACAGTTGGATCAGCCACCTCAGTTTGATGCACAAAAAGCAGGGTAAGAACAAAGAAACATTATCAACTTTCAGTCTTTGGCAATCGTTATGGAGAGAAGCACAGGAGGTACAAAGGAGAGAGAGAGAGCGAGATAAATATAAGGCCCTGCAGACTTACAGGCGTTACTGTGTAGACTTTGTCTCCGTTTTTATTTAATGTTTTAAACATTTCATTTATATTGTTTTCCCCATCAGAATCTGTTGTATTCCTAACGCGGAGTTTTGCAAAATGCAGCCTTTTATTTAAATTTTTTTAGATTTTATTTTTTGTTTAATTCTAAGCTACTTATTTTTTGTTTGTTTGTTAAAAGTTTCAACTTGTCCTAACTATAGACGGCGTACAGCTAATTAATTTTTGGGCGCAATATCATATTATTTTGCTGTCCATTAGACGAAGCTGGTGTTTGATATATCTCATCTAAAACAAGCTTGATGATACCTTTGAATGGTCCCGTTGCCAGTTCTGAAACTATGAAAGTAAGATGGCATACTGAAAAAAAAAGTCACACTTGTCTTACGTTGTTGTTATTAATTTTGTAGTGACATGTATAATCTAGGGAGAATCAATGAAGGACAGTTACAGTACCTCTTCCGAGCCAGTATCCCTACATCAGTCCGACGTAAGATTTGTATAGAATTTCCATAGTATTGGTAAGATTACCATGGGGCGCACTGTTCACGTCAAACCGACCGCGGCGCAATGTCATAACCAGCTGCTACTGACCTAAGTGACATGTCTGTGGGCAAACTTGAGTCCAATCGATGTAGGGTTGCTGGGTTGGGTTGGTTTATATTTCATTCCGCGACTTACGACATTTTTCTTTCTTCCCACAGCTATTACAAACAGTTGTACGACAAGTCCGTTGAGTATACCCCAGGCCGAGGTGGCAGAAGGAGAAGAGTACGCGGAAAACGTCAGGCAGGTCTTCAACGTTGTGCGAGAAAAGAGTACAGGATGCTGTCGGATGATGAGAGAAGTCGTTTCCACGCAGCAGTCAATAACCTAAAGAGAGACACGGTAAGGAAATCGTTTTAAGCTTTAGTGAGCAACTACAAAAACAAGTCTATTCCCCCACACAGTATAGATTAGAGACTTGTGAAATAGTAACATTGGTCTGGTCTTTGTCATCTTATGTCGTCAGTAAGTCCAGTGTTTGTATTTGCGTTATAGTTGTTTGTTTGTGTGTGTGTGTGTGTGTGTGTGTTCTCAATAAAATCACGCTATCGTCCATGTAAATTCACAGAACAGCAAGACAAACCCAGACTGATGTTGTTTTAATTATTAGTGGTGGGTTTAAATGGTGGAACTACAATTACTTCATGATCCCAGATGCTGGGCAACATGTTCAAATTGAGTAACAATCGTCCAATGTAATCTAAATTTAGCCATCCATCCATTCATCCGTCCGTCCGTCCGTCCGTCCGTCCATCCATCCATCCATCCATCCATTCATCCATTCATCCATCCATCCATCCATCCATCTATCTATCCATCTATCCTCTCGCCCACCCATCCATCCATCCATTCATCTACCCATCTACCCACCCACCCATCCATTTATCCATCTATCCATCCATCCATCCGTCCGTGCATCCATCCATCCATCCATCCATCCATCCATCCATCCATCCACCCATCCATCCATCCATCCATCCATCCATCCATCTACCCATCTACCCACCCACCCATCCATTTATCCATCTATCCATCCATTCATCCATCCATCCATCCATCCATCCACCCATCCATTTATCCATCCATTCATCCATCCATCCATCCATCCATCCATCCATCCATCCATCCATCCATCCATCCACCCACCCACCCACCCATCCATCCATCCATCCATCCATCCATCCATCCATCTACCCATCTACCCACCCACCCATCCATTTATCCATCTATCCATCCATCCATCCATCCATCCATCCATCCATCCATCCATCCATCCATCCATCCATCCATCCATCCATCCATCCATCGTGTCTCCTCAAACAGACTGTAGAACCCAACAAGTATGATGCCATCGCCCTTCTCCACACTGGTATGGCATCTTTCACCGCTCACGGCGGAGCTGGCTTCCCCGGTTGGCACAGAATTTACATACTCATGTGAGTAATAAAAATGTCCATGTCTCTAGCAGACTGTACTTGATATGGATTCGTGAACTGGGTCATAATTTCAAGATAAAAATGTTAAATTGTTTCGACCAGAATCAACCGTCTCTAAATCTGTCGTAGAGAATCAATCAATATGACTGTCCTAAGAGTTCGAGCATAGCTCTGGTGGCAAAAGGCAGCAGGTTCACACAAGATGAGACATTACGTCCTCGAAAGAACTATTTTGGTTTGTCACAACATCGTGCCAAAGGTAGATGGGATCGAGTTCAGGGTATTTTCATATAACGACAACAAAACCTGGGGTCTCTTTGACAGAACATTCACTGAGAAAAAATTTGTACAGTTATACAAAGACAATAACTATGCTTTTTCAGGCTACCCAGGGGCCACCATTTAATTGACTCACCTCACAATTTTCAGAACTTCAACAACAAGCGATATAAACACGCCAGAGCTCTTCTGAAATCGGAAAATAGATTCTCGATAGATAAAAGACAATATAGTATTACCATGATAAATCAGTTCCAATAATGAACATAAAGTACAGTGTGTGTCACAGAATATTACTCCCAACTTCCCCTGAGACTGTAGATGAGGAACAAGGAGAAAAAGACCCCTGCGAAGACGAACGTTCTGTGGAAAACAAACTGATTGTCAAAATTTCATTCTCAGTCCTCATAAGTGGCCGAGCTTCCATAAATAAAGGACATGGGACTTGTCTGGGTCTGCTAACGTTCAAAATCACCCTCATAGCCTATCAAAGAAAACTGGCTTATGGTTGCGATAGTGTATTGTGGTTTGAAAGGAATAAGATAATACCAATCACCATGATCACTGAAAAGAAAGAAGAGCTTTAAAATTTGTTTTTCCCCAATCCTGAACAGGTTTGAGACTGCTCTCAGAGAAGTCGATCCCACGGTATGTTTGCCATACTGGGACTCAACACTGGACAATGAGCTGGAAGACCCCACACTGTCTCCTGTCTGGACGCCCGATTTTTTCGGCACAGCGCAAGGCCCTGTGCTAGAGGGACCCTTCGCTAACTGGGTCACTCCTGAAGGTGCGCAGCTTATCCGAAACGTCGGATCCGACGGAGAGTTATTCACTGCAACAGCTATTGAAGATGTTTTGTCAAGGACCAGGTAAGCATTCACAACCTTTCTACCCCCATCCTTACCGCACACATATATACATAAACTTAATAGGCTTTTGCAGTTGTCGGCCATGTATAATGTTTGGCTCTTTCTGCTTGGTTGTCAGTGGAAGCTCAAAGCAGTGTGCTTTCTCGCGTACAGTTCAGTTGTTGTTTTTTTCCGACGGACGTTGTGCATTTTGCCATACTAATTAAGCATCTATTAATGTTGACCACAATCAGTGAAGTCAGTCTGAAAAAGGGAGGCCCGCATTACTACGAACGTTACCCGTCAAAAGTTGGCGTATTTTCTGTGTTACTAGTTCTAATTTACAGGAATTAAAATGACTTGTCGGGGAAAAAAAAACACAACTATAATAATACTTTAAGACTTTAAAAATTTTTTTACTATAAGTAAAATCCAGAAGTTTGAAAATCTAACCATTCCTTGTATGTTTCTTTTCAGCCATGCCCAAATCCTGACCTCCGAGGATGTAGAACCTCGTTTTGACCTGGAGTTCCACCATGCAGCTGTGCACGTGTTTTGCGGTGGAACCATGGGGCAGCTGGACACAGCTGCTTTTGATCCAATTTTCTTCTTACATCACGCATTCGTGGATTACGCGTGGGAGTTGTTCAGAACTAATCTGAGGGGCATGGGCATCAATCCTGAACAATACCCATCTGTCGAGGTAGGTAGAATTTTGCTACCTTAATCTATGTCATCAGGTCAGGCCAGAAAAATCTGCTACTGGTAACATGTAATCCAGTACAACCTGTTTCATGAACTGGTACGCTAGCATGGTATCAGTGGGCGTGCACCTGTCGGTGCAAACGGCCAGGGCGGAGGAGGTTTCATCTAACCCAACGGCCACATGCTAGGGCACAATGTGACCCTCAGTACTTGAGTCCTTCATATTGGCCCCCGGTAGCGGTGTGGTCATAGGCTTGTTTGCCTAAGTCACAGACGGAGAATTGAGCAAACTTCCCGGACGCAGCTTCGAAGCTGGCGGCAGCAGGCCAGTGGTTGATTGATAGGGCAGATGGCAATATACCGTCACTCTGGCCTGGATATCGTGACACAGAGCATCCACCAGTATTGGTGTTCTTTGGTTTGGGTCTTTCACCCTAGTCAGTTGGGACTGCGAGGCTGTGGAGTAGCCTACAGGCAGCCGGTCAGGCAATATGACTGTCCCTCTGGCATCCTCCTGCACCTGGATACATTTCCAGTCGTCTTGACCCTGTCTTGCCACTTGGATAAGTTGTGTCCAGGCGAGAGAGTGAGTCTGATGTTTGCGCAGCTCTTTCTCACTAAAAACAAATTCTTTGCGCCAGTCTTAACACTCACCTCGTCTTCTTTCATCTTTGTCTCGTCTTCTTTCCTCTCAAAATTCCAACGGCGATGGGCGAGTGCGGTGGCAGCAGGTTTGGATAGACTGGAAGCTGTTAGCACAGACCTACACGTTGGTGGCTGTGGGCTATGGTCGCTTCATCGACGATTGAAGTGGAGGCGTGGGGAGGCAGCACCCACAGTAGCTGAGCAGCCTTATTTAAGGATAGCACTGCTCACCTCAACTGAGGAAGGGGCTAGAAAAGGTGCCCTAAAGAAAGCCCACTTCACATCACCCTGACTGGTATACCGCGACCAGTGGGGATCCCTTTTTGCGGTCGAAACAAAAAGAAATTCAGCTTACTCAGGCTAGGAGCCTGGAATATACGCACACTACAGGACAACTCAAACAACCCGGAAAGACGCACTGCACTTATTGCCATTGAGCTCAGCAGGTACAACCTGGACATAGTGGCACTCAGTGAGACCAGACTCCCTGATAGTGGCCAACTCAAAGAGCTCAGTGGTGGATACACCTTCTTCTGGAAAGGCAAGGGTGCAGTCGAACCGAGACAGCATGGTGTTGGGTTTGCAATTAAAAATGACCTTGTCAGAAACTTGCAGTCCATGCCAATTGAAATAAATGACAGGCTAATGACACTCAGGATCCCATTTGGGAAAAGCCAGTCAGCCACCCTCATTAGCGCATATGCGCCCACCATGACAAACCCAGATGAAGCCAAAGACAAGTTCTATTCTGATCTAGAATCTGTCATATGCTCCGTCCCGGCAGCTGATAAGCTGATTCTCTTGGGGGAATTCAATGCTAGGGTTGGCTCCGAAATCTCAGCGTGGCCAAATGTTTTGGGCCCTCATGGAGTTGGTTCATGCAATAACAATGGGTTGCGCTTACTTACTTTGTGCGCTGAATTTGGCCTGTTCATTACCAACACAAATTTTAGTCTCCCCGTGAGAAACAGAACGTCATGGATGCATCCCCGCTCAAAGCATTGGCATCTCATAGACTAGGTCATAGTGAGGAAGACTGACAGAAAGGATGTCCTTGTAACAAAGGCGATGTGTGGTGCCGAGTGTGGAACTGACCACAGACTCATTGTTTGCAAGCTCAGACTAACATTGAGGCGCAATAGACGCCCTCAAGGGAAAGCGCCACCTAAACGCCTAAATGTTTCAAAACTCTGCTCAGCTGAGAAACAGAGCGAGCTCTCATCAGAACTCTCCTCAAAATTGGATTGCGTGACTTTTGACCCTGAGAACATTGAACAGAGCTGGACTGACCTAAATACGAATGTACACTCTTGCGCCAGCAGCACAGTTGGTTTTCCTGTCCGCAAGCACCAGGACTGGTTCAATGATAATGATAATGAAATCAAAGTGCTCATCAAAGAAAAAAATAGTCTCATCCAAGCTCACTGCAGTGACCCCTCTTCCACAGCAAAAGCTGATGCACTGAGTGCATGTAAGGGTGTACTCCAGAAGAAGCTGAGGAAAATGAAAAATGACTGGCTTGAAGAGCGAGTAAGAGAAACTCAGAAATATGCCGACACAAACAACACTAGAAAGTTCTTTGAGAGCCTCCGAGCTGTGTTTGGACCATCCCGCTCTGGCACTACGCCACTTCTTGCGTCAGATGGTTCAACACGCATTGTTGAATTGAATGCCATAATTCAGCGTTGGGCAGAACATTTCGGAGGTGTGCTAAATCGGCCATCAAATATAAATACTGAGTCCATTGACCGCCTCCCTCAGACTCCTATTAATGCAGCTCTTGCCAAGCCATTCACAGCAAATGAGACCCGAACTGCCACAAATCAGATGTCCTTTAACAAATCACCAGGCGTGGATTCAATTCCTGCTGAGGTGGAGAAAAGCTTATTGAAAGGTTGACCGAGTTGTTCAATCATATGTTGAAAGCAGGGAAGCTGCCACAGGACTTCAAAGATGCTTCAATCATCCATCTGTACAAAAACAAAGGGGACAGCCAAGTCTGTGACAACCATCGGGGAATCTCTCTACTTTCAATTGCTGGCAAAATATTGGCAAGAATGCTTCTGAATCGCCTTCTTGATCACCTCTCGTCAAATGACTTGCTTCCCGAGAGCCAATGTGGCTTTCGTAAAGAGAGGGGAACGGCGGATATGATTTTTGCCGCCAGACAGATTCAGGAAAAATGCATGGAACAAAATAAAGCGCTGTATATCACATTTGTTGACCTCACAAAAGCATTTGACACAGTGTGTCGTGAAGGCCTCTGGAAAATCTTGGCGAAGTTTGGGTGTCCACCCGAATTCATCACAATAGTGCGCCAGTTTCATGATGGCATGCAAGCTGCAGTCAAAAGCAACGGCAGTGTTTCAGAGCCCTTTGCTGTCACAAATGGGGTAAAACAGGGTGTGTCTTAGCCCCAACTCTGTTCAGCATCATGTTCTCTGCAATGCTACAAGAAGCCTTTAGCTCTCCTCCTCAAGGGGTGAGCATCAAGTACCGAACTGATGGCAGTCTATTCAACCTCAGGAGACTTCAGGCAAAAACCAAAACCAAAAGTATTCAAGTCTGTGACCTACTATTTGCTGATGATTGTGCACTTCTGGCACACGATGAGGATAGCATGCAAAACTGTGTTGATAAGTTCTCGAGTGCCTGTGACAACTTTGGCCTCACAATAAGCACAAAGAAGACGGAAGTGCTCCATCAGCCTACTCCAGACGACAAGTATCCTGTGACCCCAAATATCAAAGTCCATGACAGTCTTCTGAAGGTGTCGGAGAACTTCACCTATCTTGGCAGTACACTGTCTTCCACGGCTCGTGTTGATACTGAAATTCTCTCAAGAATCAGCAAAGCCAGCTCTGCATTTGGCAGGCTTCGAAAGAGAGTGTGGGATGTCGCCGGCATTCGCACAGACACTAAGCTGAAAGTGTACAATGCTGTGGTCCTTCCCACCCTACTCTATGGGGCTGAAACCTGGACAGTGTACCAATCGCATGCCAGAAAGCTAAATCACTTTCATCTGGCCTGCCTTAGAAAGATCCTAAGGATCAAATGGCAGGATAAAATTCCAGACACTGAGGTCCTCAATCGTGCCAAGGAATTGAGCATCTTCTGCCACCTGAAAAAAATTCAGCTACGTTGGGCAGGACATGTTGTCAGAATGCCCGACTCCAGACTCCCTAAGCAAATCTTCTTCTCTGAGCTCTCCAATGGAACGAGGAATGTTGGGGCCCCAAAGAGACGTTACAAAGACACTCTCAAGCAATCACTGAAGGCGTTTGCCATTGATGTGAGTGAGTGGGAAAAGCTCTCGCTTGATCGTGCAAATTGGAGGGCGGCCCTTACCAGAGGCAGCAAAGCATGGGAAGCTGACAGAGTCCAGCAGGCTATCAAAAAAAGAGAACGGCGCAAGAAAAGGCTCAGTGGTACTGAACCAACGGAGCACTCTTGTCATTTATGCGGAAGGGTCTGCAGGGCAAACATAGGACTTATCAGTCACATGAGAAGCCATAAGTCATGAAAGAACAGTCTTTCCATTCTGTCCTCTGTGTCCTTTAGTTCTCTTTATTGTCCATGTGTTGAAATTCTCAACAATTTCTGTTCTTTATTCCTCTGGTGTTGTTAAGGTCATCATCATACCTGATGGACGAACTATTATTAATCTATGTCAGCAGGTTTGAGCATTTCTGCCCCAGTAAATTTCAATTTGTCCGTGCATTAAAAATGCCTTCGTGGGTTTGGAGTTTACAGAAATAAAGGCGTTCAGATAAATTAGCTCTGAAGATCTTTTTTTTTTTTTTTTTTTTTGCAATTAAAGGGATCAATTTCCTAATATTAAACTCGCAAAATTAATTTCTTACCTAGATAGACTGGACATTTGCTTGTTGCTCATTGGTCATTTGTTTTTCTATGTTTAAAAAGATACAAAATGGGGAGTCCATGGACGGAGCATCTCCATTTCTTGATTTCAATGTGTTATAAAAGCACACAATTCTGACGACCACCATTCAAATGCATGTTTACATAAATGGGGTACTGACAAGGGATATTGAGTGAAAAGCGCTGTTCCATGACATGAACTGAAACATAATATAACTGTATATTTAACCATCTGATCCTATGCATACAAGAACCCCATTGCTGTCTTACATCCTCAAGTGTAATTAAGCAGAAGTAAGACAAGATGAAATTTTCCTTGTACTGGTAGATCTGACATTTGAAGAAAAAAAAAAGATTCTTTTGTGTTTTCGTAGAGTTTCTTATTGTTTCTAACGCAGGACTTTGTAGCAAACAACCTTTTTTTTGGGGGGGGAGGGGGGGAGGGGGACGCTGGACAGAAAATGCTGTACTATTTTAATAAAATGTTGATGCGATATCAGCTGTGAGTTCAGCCATTTTCTCCGTACCATTGTTACTTACACATTCTTCTATTCTCCCCCTTTAGGATCTTGAATCACGTCACCATGCAACTGCAGCCACTGGATTTGGTGAACTGACCCAAGCTGACGGTTATTTGGACGGCCTAACTGAGTCTTACGAATACGAATCTGCTCCAATTTGTACCACCAGGTTTCCAGAGTGTGGCTCAAGGTAAGCATGATGACAAGAAAAATAATACATGTACTATTATCTTACTGGTGAATGCAAGTGATTCGGAAGCGTTCCATTATGATAGTCGAGCATGTCGAGACAGGATGAAGAGGATGGAGGCTGAAGAAATTATTTTGCTCTGTGGAATTCCGAGATGGTCTGAACAACATTCATGCTAATGTCATCATTTTTACTTGAGTTTGTAAGTAAGTAGCAATCGCTCATGTATTTGCGTCAAATAATTCTCTTGGTGTACTACCTGAATATGTTCACACCTATTTACTTTGGCTTTCGCAGATACTTAACTTGCAACGATAGAATTGGACGCTGTGTGCCGACCAACCCCGATGGTGTGATAATTTCCCCAACAAATCCCAGACCCAACCCTAACCCTAACCCCAACCCTGGACCCCTCCCGCCTCGCCCCATCCCCACCAACCCCGGCTCCACCTGCTCCTCACCCAAGAATTACGGCCTCCCTGTTCAGAATGATTACTGCTGTGATAAAAGTTGTGACACCAGCGAGTGGGCCATGATCCCTGTCAAAATTGTCAACGTCAGACCTCCCAAGTTCAGCCGCTATGAGAGTTTCCCTGTCCATAACGGCCGTGTGGACAAGAGTGACGACATTTACTCGCCAAAGGCCTACAGCCAAACCAGCAGGTAAACGATGCAGTTATGCTATAATGCTGTTGGGACTAAATCTATGGAACTTTCACTTGCTGTTCGCAAATGATAAAAATCAAAGTTTTACAGCAATCTTTCGTCACACTGTAGTAACTGTTAGGCCAGCTGGCTATCAAAGTTTTGGACCAGTGACGAACTTTATGGTACTTTTGCTTGCTGTCGGCAAAGCCTAGAAATGGAAGTTTTACAGCAATCTTTTATCTGACTGAAGGAACTGTAGGGCCCAGCTGGCTAACAAAATTTGGTGTCCAGAATTTATTATTATTTCAAAAATGTATTGTTTACAAACAGCGAATACGTGAAACCTATAATAGTTAGTTGAGCCAAACCTTCCCGAGTTATGGTATTACACGTTAGGCTTGTAATATGATTAAACTAACAGTGACGCACATGGTAACATGTATGTTGTGCTGCCATTAGAAGGCGATACAATAGCAAGTTTAAAAATTCGAGGAGTACACCAGAACAGTGTCAATGAGCCTATGGGTCAGGTAGGTTAATAATGTATTCCTTCTTATTGAAATTAGCAAACAGAATATTTTCTGCCATCAGATACATTTCTCGTCGCCTTGGCAACCCTAAAACTTACAAACGCTGTATTGGTGATGAAAATATTGGACAAGTGTACCTGTCCTCCAGAGGAATCAACTACGAAGGTTACTACAAAGAGGCCGCCATTGTGGATCACCGACTGGCTGTTTCTATTTCTATGGGATTCGTGGCAGTGAAGAAGCCAACCAGAGGCCATTGTAAGTGACATTCTCAGAACTCTTACAAAATGGCATAGTGGTCGCTTATAGGTGTTATTAACTAACAGTGATAAATAGTATTTGTATGGTATTCCAAAGACAGTGGGCAAATCGTTTTTAAAAGCGAAAAATAAAAGATACATCAGAAAAGACATGTATATAATGTGTAATTATTTGTACATTTCGGGGATTATCAGGTGTATCTCGGTATTTAAAAAAAAAACACACACAAAACACTCACACGTTTATATGTTACTAAAATAGGTGTACTCAAGTCCTGCATGCTGTGGTGTGTCTGATACTGGGCGCTGCGGCAAGGGGAAAAATGACTCACTGACTTCCTTTCGTGGTGAACAATTAATTATGCCCGGACACATAAATGAGTTTGTTTTGTTTCAAGAGAAGTAAAAAAATTAATGATCAGACTACAGACAGTGTGTGCAAGTTTCCTCGGCCAGTTATTGTTAAAATGACAAGAGATGGACTACAGTTTTGACAGAGGGCACACACTGGAATTCGTTTTGAAATGTTCCCAGTCTTTGTATAGAATTTTAAATATTTGACACTGGTTTCCCGTTCAGTTCTTGTGGGAAAGGACAGACCAGCTGTCGACCAGAACTGACTAAATACATTATGGTCGATTTTCCCATCATAGCCAAATTTGACTTCTCTAACGATCTTCCATAATGTTTACAAATATCTACTCGTACGCCGTATATATCCGCAGGTTTATAAACGCTAACGAGCGATAATTGGTCGATTTTCTCGAAATGATTTTGGACTGGTTGTCTGGTTGTCAGCTGACGACAAGTATTCTTACATGGTTTTACCAAAAAAAAAAAAAAAATCCCTTTCCGGGTAAATTTGGAACATCGTTTTCGTTTAGAAAGTGTTTGCAAATAATAATAGTTCGTCCATCAGGTATGATGATGACCTTAACAACACCAGAGGAATAAAGAACAGAAATTGTTGAGAATTTCAACACATGGACAATAAAGAGAACTAAAGGACACAGAGGACAGAATGGAAAGACTGTTCTTTCATGACTTATGGCTTCTCATGTGACTGATAAGTCCTATGTTTGCCCTGCAGACCCTTCCGCATAAATGACAAGAGTGCTCCGTTGGTTCAGTACCACTGAGCCTTTTCTTGCGCCGTTCTCTTTTTTTGATAGCCTGCTGGACTCTGTCAGCTTCCCATGCTTTGCTGCCTCTGGTAAGGGCCGCCCTCCAATTTGCACGATCAAGCGAGAGCTTTTCCCACTCACTCACATCAATGGCAAAGGCCTTCAGTGATTGCTTGAGAGTGTCTTTGTAACGTCTCTTTGGGGCCCCAACATTCCTCGTTCCATTGGAGAGCTCAGAGAAGAAGATTTGCTTAGGGAGTCTGGAGTCGGGCATTCTGACAACATGTCCTGCCCAACGTAGCTGAATTTTTTTCAGGTGGCAGAAGATGCTCAATTCCTTGGCACGATTGAGGACCTCAGTGTCTGGAATTTTATCCTGCCATTTGATCCTTAGGATCTTTCTAAGGCAGGCCAGATGAAAGTGATTTAGCTTTCTGGCATGCGATTGGTACACTGTCCAGGTTTCAGCCCCATAGAGTAGGGTGGGAAGGACCACAGCATTGTACACTTTCAGCTTAGTGTCTGTGCGAATGCCGGCAACATCCCACACTCTCTTTCGAAGCCTGCCAAATGCAGAGCTGGCTTTGCTGATTCTTGAGAGAATTTCAGTATCAACACGAGCCGTGGAAGACAGTGTACTGCCAAGATAGGTGAAGTTCTCCGACACCTTCAGAAGACTGTCATGGACTTTGATATTTGGGGTCACAGGATACTTGTCGTCTGGAGTAGGCTGATGGAGCACTTCCGTCTTCTTTGTGCTTATTGTGAGGCCAAAGTTGTCACAGGCACTAGAGAACTTATCAACACAGTTTTGCATGCTATCCTCATCGTGTGCCAGAAGTGCACAATCATCAGCAAATAGTAGGTCACAGACTTGAGTACTTTTGGTTTTGGTTTTTGCCTGAAGTCTCCTGAGGTTGAATAGACTGCCATCAGTTCGGTACTTGATGCTTACCCCTTGAGGAGGAGAGCTAAAGGCTTCTTGTAGCATTGCAGAGAACATGATGCTGAACAGAGTTGGGGCTAAGACACAACCCTGTTTTACCCCATTTGTGACAGCAAAGGGCTCTGAAACACTGCCGTTGCTTTTGACTGCAGCTTGCATGCCATCATGAAACTGGCGCACTATTGTGATGAATTCGGGTGGACACCCAAACTTCGCCAAGATTTTCCAGAGGCCTTCACGACACACTGTGTCAAATGCTTTTGTGAGGTCAACAAATGTGATATACAGCGCTTTATTTTGTTCCATGCATTTTTCCTGAATCTGTCTGGCGGCAAAAATCATATCCGCCGTTCCCCTCTCTTTACGAAAGCCACATTGGCTCTCGGGAAGCAAGTCATTTGACAAGAGGTGATCAAGAAGGCGATTCAGAAGCATTCTTGCCAATATTTTGCCAGCAATTGAAAGTAGAGAGATTCCCCGATGGTTGTCACAGACTTGGCTGTCCCCTTTGTTTTTGTACAGATGGATGATTGAAGCATCTTTGAAGTCCTGTGGCAGCTTCCCTGCTTTCAACATATGATTGAACAACTCGGTCAACCTTTCAATAAGCTTTTCTCCACCGAAGGCATACACCTCAGCAGGAATTGAATCCACGCCTGGTGATTTGTTAAAGGACATCTGATTTGTGGCAGTTCGGGTCTCATTTGCTGTGAATGGCTTGGCAAGAGCTGCATTAATAGGAGTCTGAGGGAGGAGGTCAATGGACTCAGTATTTATATTTGATGGCCGATTTAGCACACCTCCGAAATGTTCTGCCCAACGCTGAATTATGGCATTCAATTCAACAATGCGTGTTGAACCATCTGACGCAAGAAGTGGCGTAGTGCCAGAGCGGGATGGTCCAAACACAGCTCGGAGGCTCTCAAAGAACTTTCTAGTGTTGTTTGTGTCGGCATATTTCTGAGTTTCTCTTACTCGCTCTTCAAGCCAGTCATTTTTCATTTTCCTCAGCTTCTTCTGGAGTACACCCTTACATGCACGCAGTGCATCAGCTTTTGCTGTGGAAGAGGGGTCACTGCAGTGAGCTTGGATGAGACTATTTTTTTCTTTGATGAGTACTTTGATTTCATTATCATTATCATTGAACCAGTCCTGGTGCTTGCGGACAGGAAAACCAACTGTGCTGCTGGCGCAAGAGTGTACAGTCGTATTTAGGTCAGTCCAGCTCTGTTCAATGTTCTCAGGGTCAAAAGTCACGCAATCCAATTTTGAGGAGAGTTCTGATGAGAGCTCGCTCTGTTTCTCAGCTGAGCAGAGTTTTGAAACATTTAGGCGTTTAGGTGGCGCTTTCCCTTGAGGGCGTCTATTGCGCCTCAAGGTTAGTCTGAGCTTGCAAACAATGAGTCTGTGGTCAGTTCCACACTCGGCACCACACATCGCCTTTGTTACAAGGACATCCTTTCTGTCAGTCTTCCTCACAATGACCTAGTCTATGAGATGCCAATGCTTTGAGCGGGGATGCATCCATGACGTTCTGTTTCTCACGGGGAGACTAAAATTTGTGTTGGTAATGAACAGGCCAAATTCAGCGCACAAAGTAAGTAAGCGCAACCCATTGTTATTGCATGAACCAACTCCATGAGGGCCCAAAACATTTGGCCACGCTGAGATTTCGGAGCCAACCCTAGCATTGAATTCCCCCAAGAGAATCAGCTTATCAGCTGCCGGGACGGAGCATATGACAGATTCTAGATCAGAATAGAACTTGTCTTTGGCTTCATCTGGGTTTGTCATGGTGGGCGCATATGCGCTAATGAGGGTGGCTGACTGGCTTTTCCCAAATGGGATCCTGAGTGTCATTAGCCTGTCATTTATTTCAATTGGCATGGACTGCAAGTTTCTGACAAGGTCATTTTTAATTGCAAACCCAACACCATGCTGTCTCGGTTCGACTGCACCCTTGCCTTTCCAGAAGAAGGTGTATCCACCACTGAGCTCTTTGAGTTGGCCACTATCAGGGAGTCTGGTCTCACTGAGTGCCACTATGTCCAGGTTGTACCTGCTGAGCTCAATGGCAATAAGTGCAGTGCGTCTTTCCGGGTTGTTTGAGTTGTCCTGTAGTGTGCGTATATTCCAGGCTCCTAGCCTGAGTAAGCTGAATTTCTTTTTGTTTCGACCGCAAAAAGGGATCCCCACTGGTCGCGGTATACCAGTCAGGGTGATGTGAAGTGGGCTTTCTTTAGGGCACCTTTTCTAGCCCCTTCCTCAGTTGAGGTGAGCAGTGCTATCCTTAAATAAGGCTGCTCAGCTACTGTGGGTGCTGCCTCCCCACGCCTCCACTTCAATCGTCGATGAAGCGACCATAGCCCACAGCCACCAACGTGTAGGTCTGTGCTAACAGCTTCCAGTCTATCCAAACCTGCTGCCACCGCACTCGCCCATCGCCGTTGGAATTTTGAGAGGAAAGAAGACGAGACAAAGATGAAAGAAGACGAGGTGAGTGTTAAGACTGGCGCAAAGAATTTGTTTTTAGTGAGAAAGAGCTGCGCAAACATCAGACTCACTCTCTCGCCTGGACACAACTTATCCAAGTGGCAAGACAGGGTCAAGACGACTGGAAATGTATCCAGGTGCAGGAGGATGCCAGAGGGACAGTCATATTGCCTGACCGGCTGCCTGTAGGCTACTCCACAGCCTCGCAGTCCCAACTGACTAGGGTGAAAGACCCAAACCAAAGAACACCAATACTGGTGGATGCTCTGTGTCACGATATCCAGGCCAGAGTGACGGTATATTGCCATCTGCCCTATCAATCAACCACTGGCCTGCTGCCGCCAGCTTCGAAGCTGCGTCCGGGAAGTTTGCTCAATTCTCCGTCTGTGATTTAGGCAAACAAGCCTATGACCACACCGCTACCGGGGGCCAATATGAAGGACTCAAGTACTGAGGGTCACATTGTGCCCTAGCATGTGGCCGTTGGGTTAGATGAAACCTCCTCCGCCCTGGCCGTTTGCACCGATAGGTGCACGCCCACTGATACCATGCTAGCGTACCAGTTCATGAAACAGGTTGTACTGGATTACATGTTACCAGTAGCAGATTTTTCTGACCTGACACACGTTTGCAAATACCTCTTGGCTAATAAGGTTTATTTCTATTTCATTCCATTTTTCAGTGGGAGTCAGCAAAGCTCTTGTAAGAGCCCACGACTCTTGCGGCCGAGTGTGTCACGCAGCTTGCAAGGATCCCGTCACCAAGGAGTACAAGGAATGTAGTGGTGCTATTGCCCTGAGTACAGACAGCCCGTTGATGTACGGCTCCAGTTATGATGATGGTAAGTTGAAATTCTTCGTGTTACTTGGCCTCTAGAATGTAATGAAATACTCGGGCCCATTGCGATTTGTGTTGTGTCTTTGCTCTCATTAAGTTCTTGAATGAAACAATAAAAGTTATGAATTAAACGGGAAGCATTTCAGTGGAGGTATGAGCAATTCAGAAGAAAGGAATCCTTATTAGGAACTGAGCAAATGAGTTCTTGCTGTGTGATATACCGGTATGGAGTTCATATAGTTATTGTTGTAATTGTTACATTTATCTTATCGTTCTTATTGTTGTTGTTGTTACTATTACAGATTGTTGTTGTTGTTAGTATAACTGATTGTTGTTGACATTTTATAGTTACATAATTATTATTTGTCTTCGATCATTGAATAAAATGTATAATTCTGTGTGGATTTCCAGCTGTGATGAGTGTATTCGATTATGAATTCAACAACGATTGCCCACGCTTCAAGACAGAAAACTTTTACATCACATTCTACTGCGACTACCACAACAGCTTCCCCTATGCTGAGCACCATCACGGCACTCCTAGACCTCAGCCACCAGTGGTCAAACCAGTGCCAGTGGTCATTCCGTCCAGCAAAGGCGGTAAGTGTCACAACTTGGACTAAAGCTTCAGAATTTGTTCTGTTGAAAACTGATGAAGTGCAAGATTGTGGCAAGGCCAAAAGTTGTTTTTGGGGGGGGGGGGGGTTGGGGGAGAGGAGTTGTATTAATGGAGCTCTAGGGGAATGAACAGTTGTTGGAAAATTAGACGTTACTGTAGTTACTATGATGAACTCACCAAAGACGCAAGCTTCGGTCTTTGAGACCTTCATCAGACGAGTGGGCGCACACACACAGATAAGAAAAGAGACACGCCCGCAAATGTACGGAATTATAAATGAATGAATGAATATGTGTTATCCTGAACTGCAGACCTTTTTTTTTTTATTTGTTCATTTATATTTTTTTGTTTATGTGGCATTTAGGTTGCCGAGTAACCAGAAGCTGTGTGCTAGATATCCCCTGTGCCGACCAGTATCGTCAGTGTAATTTGTACAACGAGAAGCATGTGTGTCGCGGATCATGCCGAGCTTATGGTGTGTGTACCTATGGACGATACTTTCTCAGACTTTGTCCAGAGGGCCAATATTTCGACGACAACACTAAACAGTAAGTACATTCACTTACTTTTATCTCCTCAAGCCATTAGGTGGGGCCAACCAGTTGATACATTGCATGTTGTAAAATTTATCATATTTTTCTCGTTCAATAAATTCTTCATCATGTCTTCCTGTCGTAGCCCCTGATGCTACAGTGAGCAATATAAGAAGTCTCAGAAATAACACTAAACTAATTCTTTGAGAAGATATGAACGCTACAGTTCATTGCTTTTAAAAGACTTTGTATCAGCATGCTTCAATACAGTACTAATAGGATGCACTAGACGCGCACTCATCTCAACCGAAAGAAAACAGAAATTTTTATTACATTGCAGGACGTCTTTCCCAGCTTTTTGTTCTCATTTGTAGTAAATAGCAAACATATAACCTGGAATTTCATTCATGGCGACGTCCATGAAATCTGACGCATGACCATCTAGGCTTATAGGCCTACTGAGTTCCATGCTGATCTCCCCGTGGTCTCGTGGTCCACGAATTGTGTGGGTGTGTTACTTGTTAGTTTGACACGTACTGTTTTTCTCTTCCCCAGATGTGTGACAGGATACTGCCAGAAAGTAGCTGGATCTGAAAGAATACTGGGTGGAGGTCAACAAGCTGGTTCATATGGCACCGGTAACAACCGCGGCAGTATGGGTAGCAGTATGGGTGGTACCTACAGGCCCAACAGTGGCTACCCTGGCTCTTTCGCCCACAGCCGCCATGAGAGCCACAGACACCAAGGGCACCACGTCCAGCAAACATCCCGACCAAACTACGCTAGCATGTTGTCCAGTTTTGTCAAGACGTTGGGCTGAGGAGTTTTCCCGTTGATGAGCTGAAGCAGTTATGTAGTCAAAACTATTATAATACATGCAGTTTATGACCAGAAGTATAAAAACACTTTTGTGTGCGTATTTTAAATCTATTTAGTTAATGTAATTTGATTCTCGTCTTGTGCCAACAGTTTTAGGTGAACAAAGAATCGCAGGTGACAATCTTTTTCTTTGCCAAAAAGCCGCTGATGAGTGTAATTTGTACAAATTAATCAGAAAAAGGGGGAAAAATCAAATCACTAATTTGGTAGGCATCTGATGTTAAATTCCAAAATGATCGGACTTGCCTGAATTCAAAGGGAGAGACTGTAGTTTGAATTCAGAGGATTAAACTTTCAATAATGAATGTGTTTTTATGTTCATTGTCACCTGAATAAATGTTTCTCCAAAACCTCACGCTGAGCATTATTTTCAAATTAAAAACTAACGAAACAAACAAAAGAATCTGTTAAATGACATCGTGTCAAAAAGTGTACATGCATTTCTTTACGTTGAAGATTCGTATGGTATAATATTTGAGTTCACATTAGTGGCTTGCTAAGAAGATAGTATAAAGTCATGCAGTGGACCCTGGACATATTCACTTAAGGCATGCGGATGACAAACCAGCTTCAAAGCATGATTATTTTATCCCACTGGCTGTGGACGTCACGGTGGCTGCACACAGTTAAAATGCTCAATGAATTTAAGTTTCTTTTCTCATCCACTAAATGTGTCCATGAATAAAATTCTGGTTCAACTCCTCTTTTATTGTTTTAGAAAAAAAAAAAAGACTCAGACATATTATTTTGTTTCTTTCTAAGAAAAGAGACACCTATTAATTAGTTTATTTCATCTCAAAGGTGTAAGACCTTTAGTCCTTCGAAACATTGGAAGGTCATTACAAAGGTTATTCTAGTTTTCCATGAAAGTGGAGTTGGGCCACTCGTTTATTCAAAGACACAATTTCAACTTTATCATTCTCCATTTCTTTTTCTATTCTTTTCTTCGTCACCATACGTTCTCGTTTCTTCATCGACACGTACCACTTTCTCATGCTCTTCCTCTCCACTCTTCCATTGTCTCTTTCTATTCAGGGTGATGTGTATAATTTATTGTAAAGTTTTATATTTGTGGGATGCGATTCTTTCACGTGCCATGTGTTCTCTGTTGCTAAAATCCTCTCATGTCAGTTTAAATCTAATCAGATTAAATCTAAGATAAAACCATTTCCTAATCAAAAGCTAGGCTCAATTGGAGTGACAGAATAGATTCTTACTGGATCCTCTTTCGAAAAATACAATCTAACATAGTATTACAGTTAAAAACCTCTGCACCGCTGCCATTCATGTTTAATTAAACGATTTCGACACGTACCAATTGTGTCCTTAATGAAGACAAAATTTTTCAGTCCAGTAATGATTCTAACAAAACTGAAATACTAACAACAACAACAACAAACTTGTATCTTGATAACAATTACCCAACAGTTTTTATATATAAATTGCAGATTTTGTTTGATTCACCATGACAACCTTTTTAATTTATTGAGTACAAAATCCTGTGATCTCATTAAACTACCAAACTGAAAAAAATTGTGTTTCGTAATTGTTTTTGTATCATCGAAAAGGAGCTCATTGGTTTGTTTACTGACGTCACCCAAGTTTGTAGCGTTGAAAAGATGTTCTGCAACCCGCGCCATATAATGAGTGCTCAGAATGTATTGGACTTCTGATGAAAGACGAAATAATGTATAATTTGGGAGAAAATCCTATCTCGTCACTGGATTAAATTTCTTTACACACTCCACACAGGGAAATCTAACATACAATTTACATGTGGTAATAAAATATTGCCATCAGTAAAATGTGCAAATTCCTTGTAAAACACTGCTTTTTGAATGCAGAATCCCCATGTTTTGTTCTGCACAGAATTTCTTTTTTATTTAATTTGAAAATTTTGCATACATAATCCGCCCTGTACGTGATGTTAACGAATCAATATTCATTGCCTAACACCATCCACTAAGATCTT
This sequence comes from Onchidella celtica, assembly GCA_963931925.1. NCBI lineage: Eukaryota > Metazoa > Mollusca > Gastropoda > Systellommatophora > Onchidiidae > Onchidella > Onchidella celtica. Next base: position 12,376,250 of record OZ007574.1, read on the forward strand.
CTCAAACATCTATTAAATAAGCAATTCACACAAACATGACGTGCAAGATTTGAAATGAAAACATTGTGACACTACTCTCGCGCGCGCGTGTGTGTGTGTGTGTGTGTGTGTGTGTGTGCGTGCGTGCGTGCGTGCGTGCGTGCGTGCGTGCGCGCGCGCGCACTTAAGGTCATAGAACTCGCGCTCCTCTGAAAGTTTAGATTTTATTTCGCCTTTTTATCAGAAGTTCCAATGCATTTTGATTTGAGCCCTCATAATAAGGCGCCAATTGCAAACCATCACGGTCAACATCACAGTTTTGGGTGAAGTAAGTGAAACAAACTAATAGCCAGCTGTGATATAGTTGATCTCAATACACGTATTCCATGTGCCCGAGGTGTCTTGGAACTTCCAGCAAAGAGGACATAAAATTTTTAATTTCTGAGAAGTCTAAGTTCAGGACATCAAGTGAACAGACCAGTCAAAAGTATAGAACGTACGTCATTAACGATGGGCCGGTTCCTGTTTTATAGAAACTGAGGACCACCGACCATTTATAGAATGAAGGGGTACAGTTTGTCTGCTCCCTGTCATTCACAACTGGTTCAGCCATAAGAATTGGCTTTTAATGAGTAAAGCCCTAGACGTAGGTAAAGCCCCATCTCCTCACCCCCACCCCACCGTTTTTGTTTTGTTCTGTTGTTCTTCCTGCCCCTCTTCCTTGCGCGCGCCTGTGTTTTTGTCTCTGACTATTCTGTCGTATGCGTTGACAGTGACACAGATTGGTCTGCATATAAAAACAACGACCTCAAGTTATCTTTCTTGTCTTGTCTATCTCATTGCTCCCACCGAACCCCCAACATACTCTTTCCCCTGCTTTCTTATGATTGACAGCTAATTGTCTATTCAAATTCAGCAACACGAAAGCTTGCTCAGACAGCACACACCCGTAAGTACGCATGCACTTTTTCAAACGCTATTGAGAATAAACAAGACAAAGGGACCAGACAAAATATGCTAGTTACAAAATCCTAATTTAAACATCGGCTATCATTATATTGTAATAAACGATAAAGCAGAGAAGTCAAATATTGGAGAGAATATTAAGAAGAGTCTTTGTTGAATCGACTCGAAAAGTAAGGAAATTGGGGTCACAGACAGGATACCGTAGCCTACAAACAAATTGCTATGAGATGGGCGTGGTCATGATGCTTACAAGCATACAGCTTTGTTAATTTTAAGTGGTAGACATTGCTGGTGATAAAAGTGATGATGGTGGTTTTGATGATGATCATGGCGTGTTGGATTCGATGATAAAGATGGCGATGGTGATATGGTGATGACGTGTAGACAAAGTTGATGAAGGCTGACGATGCCGCTGCTGAAGTTCACTATTGCCACGAGAGGGAAATGAAGAAATCAGGAACAGCCGAGCTCATGTAGCTTCTTTTGAAAGGGGAGTTGAGAAGGAATAACCTACAAACAAAGGATCAATATTGCTCTGATTACGTCAGAACGAGGCTCAGGAACCTTCATAGGAGCGATTGTGTTTTCGTCACCAAGCAGGGAATATGACATCAGTCTACTCCACGGCCAAACACGACATTTCGATAATGCAGCATTGTGTCTTGAACGTGACCTTGTCAGCGATCAGCTCTTTGATTGAAGGTCATGAATATTAATTTCTTATTGTTCACTGAAAATGCGCAAAAATATCACTGCCCCCCCCCCCTCTTTTTTAATATTTTTTTTTGGTATCATGCTGTTCTTATCCTTGTTATTTTTATTGTCATTATTATCATTATTATTATTAAATGTTTTTAAATATTGTTTCATTTATTCCACTTACTTTTAACCTCGCGAAAGTCCTTAGTGACCGAAAACGTGAGTAATTCTTTTAGAAGTTATTTATTCGTACAACATGTTGTACGGATATGAACGGTGCATATATATCCATAGAACACACACAATTCGATGGCGTAGAACACACACCGGAATACTATATTACTGGCCTTGTTAATTTGCATAGTTTTTAAAGATATGAATCGGCTTAGTAGCAAAACAATCCGACTTCTGCTCGGAGATTGCGTAATCTGCGCTAATAATATACTTGAGTGTTGTACGTCGATCACCAATGGCTACCCCCAACCCCTTTTCGCCTGATTAGTCAATCTGACTACCGCCCATTGATACAAACTGACTTGACCCTCGCGCCCCCAGGTCCATCTGACTATTCCATGTGCTGTCACTCTAAATTCGTGAACACCATACCAAGTTTTGTTTCAGCAAACCTTCAACAGGCGCGCTTTTGGTAAAACATGTACGGATATATATATGCACTGCCCATATCCATACAACATGTTGTACGGATATACACTTCCATTTTTCTATTATCTCAAGGACGGGTTATGGGTAGGGGTGGCGATGATGCGAAATACAACTTTTGTTGTTGTTTTTTCTTTTGGCCACATCTTAATGCTGGGGTCATCTTGTGTTTGTCCACATATTTAATGCAAGGGGCTGATGTTCAAATCAGTTGCTTAATTATTATTTTACTAGCTGTGTACTCGTTCGATGAACAGGTTTGTGTAATTGTTGTTTTTTTTTGTGTGTGTATAAAACTTAAGACGCTTGTGAACTAAGAAAGGCATTAATGCTGTATAAATATTAGATAGCTTATAAGAGAGATGCAACAACAAAGGACACCACTTCAGACCGAAAGGAATAAGAACAAAAGCCGAGATGCGTAGGGTCATCCCCAAAACTCAGCGACAGGACAGTATACAGTGTGCAGTGGTTCGCACCGAAAATTTTCAGGAAGTGATGAGGTCATAAAAACCTACAGCATGTCAATGAGCCTAGTGGAAATTGGGGAAACAATAAATTTCCAATAAAAAAAAAAAAACAACTACACCGATTTGAGACTTCTATTAAAAATTGTGCACCCTTACATCCATTCTGATGTACCATATAAAATTTGAAGTCTGAGTGTTGAGTGGTTCAGAAATTATTATTTTATGCCCAAACGCCTTGTTTCCTTTGTTGTTAGTGAACCTTCTCGTGCCCATACATTGATTGCCGTATCCAAAACTTCTGAAATTTGCAGAACTGCAAAGAAATTGTATCTTTATAACTTATATACTTTAGATATGAAAAGGTCCGGGGGGTCAGTTCAAATGTTGCCCGGCCTCCCACAGAGTATAAGGAAGTCCAAGGCCACTTGTTTGGCGGAGATTCTCTTCTTCCAAAGATCTCCTGCAGTCATGGACGCTCTCCCATTATTCCCGAGAGTTTCATTTTTGTTTGTCTGTTCAGGTGTAAGGAGGGACATAGAGCATTGGGCGCCAAGTAGCGGACTTCAAGTTATGGAACACTGCTTTAAGCACAGGTAGGTGAAATAATATGCAGGTTCCTACCCCTTCCCAGCTCACAGGGGCCCTATCTCCTGTCATATGATATAGTGACATGACCCTTGCTACACCTATAGTATTATAGAAAGACAGTCTATTTACGGTCGCATCACGACAGTTGGACGTGTTGATCCGAGGTCTATTGGTGGGTTGTCACACTTCAAAAGGAGTGCACTGCCAATCAAAATCGCCCAGATACAACAGTACTGAAGATCAGGGTTTCTCAAAATGTCGGTAGCGGGCCGCGCCGCGCCCTGTTTTGTTATTGTCTGATTCAAAAGTGGATTTATTTATATTTTTTTATTTTTAAGCCAGACTTAGCCCGTGATCGGCAGAAAACAACAAGCTCGCGGCCTCACTGAAATCCCAGGTGATGATCTTTCCTGTATCATGTCTCTCTCTTTTGTTTTATGGAATTTGATTTGGCTGATTTTTATTTCTAGTCAGTTTCTTGATACAGTTCGATGGTCTCAATCCTTTTCAATAGACGAACAAACAAACCAACAAGCAAACAAACAATTAAACAAACAAGCTAAATAGACTTTCATAGGGCCTCACTATTGATGTGTCTCACTTGACGGCATAAAACTTGCGCCCCCATGAAATTTTGAATTTTCTGACGTCCTTCGTCGAAAGTACCAAGGCCATTATGTTTCGTTCACCCACGAGTTTCACTCCTTCTACTTGGATTACACTACAGCCAATCTCTGCGAGTGAGCGTGCTCAACTGACGTGCTAAAGAAAAAAAAAATCTTTTGCAAGTGAGCACGCTCAGTCGTCCTGCACTGGGACGTCACACATTTTGATGACGTAACTGAAACAAATCAATTATAGATCTTTTCTGTTTGCTTGAACATTGATGGACAGAGTGATATGAGTCGCCGCCGATATGCCACTAATGCCAACGCTTTCAGGCGGGTTGAGAAACACCGCTATAAACTGTTCGAGTGGACAGACATGGCGTCTATATATATTTAGACCAAATATGAAATACTTGTTGCCTGCGACAGTTGTACAAATAGTCTAGCTTAATCTGTTGATTGTTGTCGCCATTTCCTGCGTGTGAATTTCCCTGACAACATGATAATAATTATACATTCGTACCCTTTAACATTCTCGCGTTCCTAGGCGTACATATTAACTCGAAGTGCAAACACATTTTGCTTTAGTTATAAGTATAATCTTAATTCCACCCATCGACAGGCTAAACCAAAGGGGGGAGGGGGGGTGTCATGTGGGCCAGCTTAGCCTACCCCCGGTAGAGGCAAAGGAGGGGGGGGGGGGCTTTTGGTAAAGAACATTGATAATGTCAAAAGAATCAAGCGGGACGGTTTGGCACAAAATGTTTATGATGTTAAAGAAGACTTAAAGATGAATGCAGATAAAACAGATAAATAAATGCAGATATCGTGCACCAGACTTACTTCTCAAAGTGGGGAGGGGGAAACTTCGTTCAAAACAGGGCAGTGATGGGAATGACGTCTCAACCGAATTATAATTTAAACTGACCCAAAATTACAAAAATACTTGCTGGGCCTAATAACTATTAGCATCTATGCCCAGGTTTGCTCACCAAAGCACCTTTTGAAGTTTAGAGGTACCGTAAGAAAGTAAACTTTCCAACAAGACCCAAATACTTGAAATAACTTTAAAAAGCACCGTAGACATAATGGAATTTAACTATATTTTCTGTATTGATATCTGTATTGAAGCAAAGAAAATACAAAATGTGGGTATGCAAACACACACAAGCTATATTAACAGTTACATAATCGGATAGCATCAACTGCTGTCTTGTGATGCCAACACTTATGAATTATGCACGTGTTGGAAGAGAACATTCTATCTACCACAGTTGAACTCTCGGGGTAAAACAGTGGCGATAGAGACGTGTGTATTGTGAAGAGAAGAAAGGAAAGGACTGGTTTCGGGGGAGGTGTGGGGCACAGGAAATGAACTGACCCATGTCAGTAGTGATGAATAAAACTGTCACAGTGTGAAGGATCTCACTAGAACATGACGTCAAACATTCTGCTGTATGATGAATGTGACATGGGTGACACTCATCTTCCCTCTCTTTTTTATTTAGGGTGGAGTTTTTGTATGATGATCAGCTGTCACTGGCGACTGGCCACAGATCTTATGTGCCGTTCTCTACAATGTGTGCATGTGTGCAATCAACATTGTTTGCTTTCTTTGTTTGATCGACGTGTTTATGGATATGAGAACACCAATTGCCTACCAATAAATTCACTGCCGTATCATGAAGAAACAGCATAACTGCAACGAATTTAATGTTGCAGTGAAGGAAAAAAAAGGCTGTTTATTTACTTCAAATGTGTTCCTTGCCTTAAGTACATTTTAGTTGTATACAGATGTATTAGATAACTATTTGAAATTCTATACTCCGTGGCGAACGCACATTTTTTGGACCCCGAGGCGTGAACTCTTATGGTGCCCATTCGCAACCAGTATGAGTAGGGCAACATCCAAATCCACTCACTAAAAAACGTTCCTTCACCCCCCCCCCCCTTTATTAGGAGCCCTGAAGCTAATCTGCGTCACCAGTTCCAACAATATACCTTTTTTCTTGTTGTTGATGTTGACAAAAAATGCAACCAAGGCGAGCACCTTATTCTAGCGCCCTGGCAAAGAATCTCGGTGGTCGGTCCACTGTGACACACATACATCTTATTATTATAAAAGTGAACTTTGGAGGCTATGTTAGCCTACTCCTCCGTTAATACTTATCCCACACGCTTCAAATTTTACAGACATCGACAGTAACTACATACCCAGGTTTTCGTCACTTAAAACATACGAATTTATCAAAATAGATTTTTTCGGTCATTCTATTTTTAATTCACCATTTTGAGTGAACCATGGAGGTACTAATAACACTGGAGTGAACCGGAAGAATGATACCATTTTGACGCGCCGGCTGAACGCGGAAGTTTGGTTCCGCATCAAGAAACGAAATCGTTCGTAGAACGGGGTATATTAAATAAAATAATTCTGTGTGAAATTGTGGTGTAACAGTAAGTTCTATTAGTCATATAGCATGGAATCCAAATGCCGTTTAATGTAGCCTAGATCTAGATGTTTGGTTCCGCATCAAGAAACGAAATCGTTCGTAGAACGGGGTATATTAAATAAAATAATTCTGTGTGAAATTGTGGTGTAACAGTAAGTTCTATTAGTCATATAGCATGGAATCCAAATGCCGTTTAATGTAGCCTAGATCTAGATAGACGGTTGCGCTTAGCACATGGAAAATTTGCAAGATATATCTTGCGCGGGTCGGTTAGTGTAGGGCCTATTATAAATGTAGAGAATAAACATCCCACATAACGTTTCTTTTGACAAAAAGTGTCCCCCGAGTCCCCATTGAAGCTGCATTGGATAGTAATTTACCACGACGCACGGACCGCAGGGAAAATAGCGACGTACGGAAAAAGTTAAACAACTAGCCAATCAACCAACCAGCCAACCAACTTGACGGTGCCAATGATTTTTTCATCAAATCCAGTCCACCTTTCCAATCCAACCTTATTTTGCAGATCTAAGTTTAGCAGACGACAGTCAACCAAGCCTTTTGCTTCCTATAGTAATACACTGATGATTACCTCCAAGTCGAGTGTATTCCAACTAATGTGAAATCCAGTGGCATTTGAACTTAAAAAGATTGTTTTGTCTTTCCTTTGATGTCATAATCATCATTAATTTGGTAACATTCTTGGATTAAGATCTAAATCTAGATCTAGTTTTTGATCTGATTAGAGAAAAAACACTCAACTGTTGTGCGCTGGAAAGCTGAATTTGTAATCTTCATCGTTTTTGATCAGCTGGCTTGTTTTATTAATTTTTTGACAGACACTCACTTAATCTAAAATATCTTTAAAAGTAATGATTAAATCTTCATGAAATTTTAACATAACATTACACATATAAAGGACATAACTCTATCAAAATTTCTCACGCATTCACCAATGGGAATGCGAGATATTTGGTGTCGGTGTTGGGGCCGATTTTTTTTTTTTTATGACCCGATATATAACCGGTTAGGCTGACTGTGACAAACCGGAGCGGGAGAAGGCTGTGGTTTGGGGAGGGAAGGGGTGGGGAGGTTCGGTAACATAACAACCTACACCCTTCACCTCTCCCCACCCCACCCACCCACTCTCCCTCAGCACTTCGTCTTGTCTGCCAGGAGTAAGGACGTGGCATCCAGGTTACCGAATAGCGGGTCACGTCATGCCTTGGGATTTTCCTCTGCTATAGCTAACATTACCTTGTGATGCCCATTGACACTGTAAAACTGGAAAATCAATGGTGCATGCAGGGGCGAAGCATGGCCCTCTGCAAAGGGCAATCAGAATTTAAGCTAGGAAGATCCTTATAATAGGACGTATCGCTTCATCATATTTACATAATTATAAATGCAGCGCCTAAAACAATGAAACGGGCGCTACGCACTGCAATATCTAAAGAGCGGTCCAGCGGACTATTCTTGTCAACAGGACAGGAATGAAGCAATTTACAAGCCAAACTAATCTGAAAATATCATTCATTCATATTAACAGACTTATAGACTCATATTTTTCATCCATTTTTAAAAAATATAATTTGAACGGCAAGTTTTCATTGTCATATTCATAGCCAGAGATTTTGTTATTCTACCATCAGTAAAGTTTCTCGAAAAAGACCCATTAATATTAAATGGCAGAAAGTGCTTAACTGGCATCTCTGTGACACAACAACGTGTAGCGATCTCGGAGAAGTGGCTATCTGCCGTTGCGGTACAGGTTCGAGCGACCTATCGGGTGAATTGATGTTCTTAATACGTTCTACTGATTTTGATCACAGTTATATCTAGATCTAAACTATACATTATTATGCTTTGATAGCTCTGGCTGTGCGTAGAGTAAATTATTCTTAGATTACCTCAAACAAACAAAAAAATCCACACAAACTCTTTCACTCTACTCTTTACCTTTCGATTGGGATGAAAACGACCGCATAGTGAAAAACCTGCATAAGTACGTAAAATCGGGTTAAACTTTGACTATAAACCTATTTTTCCCCCCCACTATTTTGCTGGCCACAGCTTTTGGCAAACTCTCAAAAAGGGTGTGGAACAATAGCAAGCTGACCATCAAAACAAAGGTACTCGTGTACCAAACTTGCGTCCTAAGCACCCTGCTGTATGGCTCAGAGACATGGACCACCTACTCCAAACATGAAAGATCCCTCAACTCCTTCCACCTGCGCTGCCTACGCAAAATTCTCAAGATCAAGTGGCAAGACAGGATCTCAAATATCGAAGTTCTGAGCCGAGCCAACATTCCATCAACTCAGGCTCTCCTAGGCAAAAAAAGACTGCGGTGGCTTGGACATCTCCACCGTATGGAAAATGATCGCATCCCCAGACAAATTCTCTACGGGGAACTTGCTACTGGCAACCGACCCAGAGGTAGGCCACATCTGCGATTCAAAGACACTTGCAAGGTCACGATGAAAGCATTCAACATCGACCCCAATGAATGGGAGAACCTTGCAAATGATCGAAGCAGATGGAGACAAAAATTGCGCAGTGGCACGCTCGCAATAGACTTCAAGGCAAAAGAAACATACCTGACAAAACGACAGAGGCGGAATGAAAACACTCGCCAAAGTGAACCCAAAAGACTGACCTGCAATCACTGCCATCGCACTCTCGGGTCAAACATTGGTAGAATAAGCCACGAGAGAAGCTGTCAGTCAAAGTGAAAGTGAATATTCTAGCTGCTAAGACCGTCTGTAAAGACGCTAAAGGCCATATATTTTGCTGTCTGCGGCGCCACTTCGGCGAATACAGGCTATGCTCAGGCTAGCTTCTGGGTGTAGTCAAGTCTTCTTCGTCTTTGTTAATCATTGATTTTGGACCAGTTCGTATGGTGTAGGTCCCTACAAAGATGCTTTTCGATGAGGGGTGTTAGACTATAACAACAAACCCAAAATAGCGAGGTAGAATTGAATGCTGAATTGACTTGGAGTTGGGCTCGATCTGAAAAGCGTAGTAATTCTAGAATTAATATTCGAAGGGTAATCAATGATTATTTGATTATGAGGAAGCCTCGTCCCTGGGTGCATGAAACTTTTTTCCGCGCTATTGATTTAAGATTTCTCTTGGACGAACAACCCATCGGGCATAATTTTTACCAATTAAAATACATCCCTAAAGTGTTCCAGTTTGTTAACATTTAAGCAAAATGTACATTTATGTTATCATTATGGAATTTTCACTAACTACGAAATCAATGAGCGACAAAAAAGATTTGATTATGTATTTTCCTTCTAATGCGGAACTGAAAATTCTATTTTATCCATGCATCAAATATGTGTTGCCTCTAACAGCTTTAAAGGTGGTGTGGGACTCGTTGAATTTTGCTTCAAAGGAAGAAAGGCCACGATAGGCTAAGCTTTTGGCTGAAATTTTTCGTTTCTAGCACGGCCCAGATGATCGAGGCTTTGGACTTGGTTTTCGGCTTCGATGCCGAGCATTTTGAATTTCCGTTGGCCTGTCAGTTTCAGCTTTATTGTCATCCGTAAAGCCAAGAGAACTACTAAGGGGACTGTCACTACTGTCAGGTGTCTGGCTTGTGGGCCTTTGTGATCAACCGTTTCAGTGTTAAAAACTGTTATTATTTTTAATAGTCTCCATTTTTTACTATGCGTGATGATTAATAGTTAGTAGATAAATTGAGGACTCTATCAATCCTGTTTTCAAAATTTCAATCCCAACTTATAACACAAACCGCCCGATGTCAAGGGCTACCAAAAAAAAATAAAAAAATAAAATATAATTTACCTAATGTTTTTAAGGGGCAAAGCCCCCTAGGAGGGCCGGGAGTTTAATAGCAGGGCCTTCCTCTATCCTGCTTCTTCTTCTTTATAATATCTTCTCTGGCTCCCACCAACAAGTAGGACAACAACAACAAGTCAACAACAAGAAAGAAGGCAAAAATCAAGATTAGGGGCCAACAGCCTTGGGCTGAGGCCCCCGAGAAACCAAAGATCTCCCGTTGCTGTCAAGGGCTATAAGCATGCCAAATATCCCCCCCCCCTTTTTTTTTTAAATTTAAAAAAAGATCCAGTTACGATAGTTTCTAGTGCTGCCCTAGACCTGCCTGTCAGTGTCACCGTATGGCGTCTTTCCATTCGGGAGTCCTACGAAACTGTAACGCACCTGCTCACACACTCATTTTTCTGTTTTATTCTGTCACCGTCGATCATATAAACTAAAATAATTAATTATTTCCCGCTTGCACATTTGCATTGAGGAATAAACACCTTCAGGTTTAAACACTGAACTTTCCGAGCAGAATTTAATGAAAAAACTATTTCTTTGTTTGGCAACAATTTGAGCTCAGCGAAGTTAAGCATCATTGATAGCTTTTCTCCATCTCTTTTTTTTTTCTGCTGCTCCCTCTCCATCCTTTTCCTTTCTATGCACACTCCTCGGTTCATGCATCTGACATTTAATTTTAGCCATAAAGACCTAGTAAGTGTTGAAGAAATGCAAAGTTAGCTACATTAAACATGCTCGGCGACTTCCATATTTCACATCCAGACGGGAATAACCAAATTTAGTTTGAAAATACATGTAGCCGTCTCGTGAAAAGCACAGTGAGAGATCAGAAATTCGTCACACTAGTTACAACTGAAAAAGAGAGTCACACCGACGACAAGAAATTGGAGGCAGATAACCACAAGAATGATAGAAAGTTTATTCTCATATAATTATGATATGACTGAATGTTCCACAGCAGTACAACTTGATTACACTACCAAGACTTTTGTACCCAAATTCGATAGGCGTGTCAGTAATAAAGCGACAAAAGTGAGGTTCCAATCCATTAATTATATTCTTTACTGAGCCCAGAGGCTTGATTCGGCCTAGCTAACTCCAAGCCATCACATACCCATATTGTCAGAATCTGGCACTTGGCACAGAGAATTTGCAAAATTTATGTTTATCAGGATGGCTAGTCTTCAAAATAAATATAGTAAAGCACTGTCAGTGCTATAAATGTGCTATAAAATGGTAAGAGAAGACGCACAAGCATGAGATCACGTCTACATGAGACACATGTGTTAATCTCTACCTTAAATAAATAAAAAATGTAAAGTCACATACACATAAAATCCAAAAATACAGAAAAATACAGGTTTTGACATTCATGATGTACCTGTCCTTACACTCTGAATGCTCGAACAGAAAGATTGTGATCAGTGTGTGATCTTGTCAGATGTGAAACTGTGATTCTCGATAGGTCAATGTGAGGTTAATGAGACTCATAACTATTGGTATTAAGGTGGTTTACTTTGATTGGTGACAAAGACCAGACCTGAATTTAAAAAAAAGTAATAACACTTTTACAGCATCGGGAACCACAGGATTAGGCCCAAGTATGGGACGGAAGGTCACACACACATAATTAAGATGCGAATACAGAAAACACATGGCTTACTTTTTGCTTTCATTTTCATATGGAATAGAAAGTCACCAAAAACGTAAGGTCCGAATGTAGAAAATACATGACAATGTACCGCTACCTATTTACAGAAATTTTCTGAAACCAATTCTGAAAGTAACAAACACAAAGGCCAAATTATTGTGAAAATGTCACAGATGTCACGGACCCGAGACACTACACAAGGTAAAATAAACGTTCTCAAAAGAAAAGTTGACGAGATCCTAGCTCATTATCATTATATATGCGGTTATTCGACCAACAGTCAGGTGGTGTGGGTATACATTATTTCTTCGCCGACATGTTGAAGGTGTTACTGTGACTCCCTTACTGTGGGTTTAAGTAGTTGATTGGCGAACACAGCCAAAGTATGGCGTTTATGACTGATCGACCGATCGAAAGCCAAAAGAACAATCCAATGAAAACCCTCTCAGCCACGTTTACGTGTACATGTATTTCGCTATCGAAGTAAAGCACTATCAACTCGTACAGATAGAGCCAAGTTTGTGGCGTAACCAAGAAAAAGAATACTATGGATATCAACAACAGTGTGTCTTTCTCTCTCAGGTCATAAGCTGGAGAGTCGGTGGATAGTGCAGTACTCAGGAGGGGGGTAGATTCCTCCGTCTGTGGATTGCTGTCCTGACGTTGGGGAGTGTGTGGCATCTGTGAATTATTGTCCTGACGTTGGGGAGTGTGTGGCATCTGTGAATTGTTGTCCTGACGTTGGGGAGTGTGTGGCATCTGTGAATTGTTGTCCTGACGTTGGGGAGTGTGTGGCATCTGTGGATTGTTGTCCTGACGTTGGGGAGTGTGTGGCATCTGTGGATTGCTGTCCTGGCGTTGGGGAGTGTTGGCATCTGTGAATTATTGTCCTGATGTTGGGGAGTGTGTGGCATCTGCGGATTGTTGTCCTGACGTTGGGGGGTGTGCGGCATCTGTGGATTATTGTCCTGATGTTGGGGAGTGTGCGGCATCTGTGGATTGTTGTCCTGATGTTCGGGAGTGTGTGGCATCTGTGGATTGTTGTTCTGATGTTGGGGGGTGTGCGGCATCTGTGGATTGCTGTCCTGACGTTGGGAAGTGTGTAGCATCTGTGGATTGTTGTCCTGATGTTGGGGAATGTGTAGCATCTGTGAATTGCTTTCCTGATACTGGGGAGTGTGTGGCATCTGTGAATTGCTTTCCTGATATTGGGGAGTGTGTGGCATCTTTGGATTGTTGTACTCATGTGGGCCTAGTTGAGAATTCTGGATTGAACAATTTAGGGGTTGTTCAGACACATGGGCTTCATTCCTCTACCGATTCAGCAACTTAGTTTGGTCTAGTGGGCGGTGCAGGTTGACAGATTTATTGTCCAGTAACCACGGCCTGTACCAGGACTGCCCGTAATCCGATCCGTTTTTACCTGTGCTGGGCTTGCTTGATCCTCACTTGAGGATTAAAATTTAATCTCACTCTCTTGTTTCTTTTTCAAGTTTTTGGGACCGCCTTGTGTGTATTGTGAAAGTATATCGATGAGATAAATTGATAAAGAAACAGATAAACAATTCCTCTTTACAGTGATATAAGTTTTATAAGGAGAACATTTCAATAAGTCTTTTAATAGACACTTTTTCTTTTATGGATCACGATTAAGAGTGCTTGAAAATTTAGGCATGGTTCCGTTTAAACTTAATTATCTAAAAATTGCGAGATATTACAGTATTTAGTTAACCATCCAGGGATAGAGGAACCTATGCCTAATGCAGACCTGCAAAAATTAAATGCATCTACTTCTTTTGCTGCCTACAGGAACTGTTTTTTCCTCCTAGGGGTTAGTTGTTAGTTCCACTTGAGGGGAGAAAGTGTTTGTGGATGTGTGAGAGAGTGTGTGTTTGTGTATGTGAGAGAGAGAGAGAGAAGGGGGAGATGGGGAAGATACAATTGAACACTTCTATGTTACTCCTTTTATGGAAATTTATATCCTATTAATAACTGGGTGTATTGCTCTCTCTTTCCTACTTCGTCTCTCTTGAGCTTTCCTCACCTATCTCTTCCTGAATCTTCTAGTTTTTGATATATCTATTAATGACATCATTTTATAATAGTCTTAAGTAAGGGATAGTTCAATTATTGATTTTCAGAAAAATCGGCTATAATGGAACATACACTCTTCAGTCACACTGATCTGATCAATAAACTCTGTTATGTTTGTAGCCTTTGTGTGCAGAGCTCTGCTGATGTTAAGGCAAATAAGACCAAGAGACTGTGCACCATTTCGTTCAGAATTACTTATCTACTTTGCAATAGATATACTTCGGATGACAGCAGGCATTCTGCAAAAATATGCCAAAAATGCATAGTCCGCATGAGCAAGTTGAAGCTAAAGCCCATTACTGCCACACAACTTGAATTAGCCAAGAAAACGGTACAGGATGTCTGGTGTGCATATTTATTTATTTTGGTAATATTAAGTACAACTGTATCATTCACACGAACTAGTTACATAGACGGCTGACTAGATGTCAAGTGTTTCAAATGCTTTAATAGCTTAATTTAATCTTTTTTATTATTATATCTGTGAATAATTCCACTTTGTTATATTCATAAACAAAAAGGAAGTGTGACTGAGAATCTTTGATTGATTGAGAGATAGAGAGAGAGAGAGAGAGAGAGAGAGAGAGAAAGAGAGAGAGAGAGAGAGGAAGAGAGGAGAGAGAGAGAAAAAGAGAGAGAGAGAGAAGGAGGGAGGGAGAGAGAGACAGAGAGACTAAAGGAGCGACTTTATCATGCATTTTTAAATGAAGCCACTACAAAAGACTTAATATCTCACTTCTGAAGAAGTAGATGCAAATGGAAACTTGACAGTGTAAAGTGCTATGGTTGCCTGTATTAATAGTCAACACAGTTTGTTTGAGATATCTCGCGTTTTGTAGTAATAATTAATTTGATATGAAATTGTATGTTTTTTTTAATAATTTGCATGCCTTTCTTGGGGGCAGGGTTAATGTGGCACGTCGCCATTTTTTTCACTTTTTCAGTGTCTTATGTTATAGAGCGCATGTTAAACTTTGATTGCACCTGTCACATGTTGTTGTAGGTCACTAGGTTACCAAGATATTAATTTTCAAAGTTTGGTAAAAATGATGAAATCAGGCCAGTTTTGACTTCTTACTGGTCCCAAGTGCGCTCAGGTGGAACGGATGGAGACGGCCTAACCGTCAACCGAAACCTGATAGGCTTGGGCCCGCCCACAGCTCCCGAACTAAGTTGCAGGTTGGAGTCGATGTGCAGACTGATGCTGCTGAGAATGTCCAGAAGATGGTGAAGGATCGCTGCTTTGAGTGGGGGAAGGAAAATGTTGCATCGATTGATAATTGGTTGACGAGTTGATCGTAATTCCACCAGTCTTGTACCCAGCATTTGGCTCTGTTCTCCACCAACAAATATCAAAAATGCAAGTTTGCACGGCAGCAGATGCAGGAATAAGAACAGAACCACAATCAAAACCCCCATATCTAACGCCAATCCATGAATAAAAATAAATCGTGGTGTCCCAGTCTGTGCCCCCCCCCCCCCTTACACAGAGGAAGGACAACGATTAAACCAAGAAGCCATGGCGTTGTACTGAAAAGGATCGATTTGACCAGGACGCGTGAGGAATTGCTGTTAATCATCAACCTTCTACTTCTCAACATAAAGTCTAAGGCCAGCACGATTGTCCCAGTGCCATAGACAAAGTGGAGAAAGTAGGCTTGATAGACAAACGCACAATTATTAAGTATGCTAACACTAACAGAGTAATCAAATTCTGAGAGAAAATATGCCAGGATATCGAAACCCACTTTAAGTACTATGAGAATATCTCCAATGGCCAGGGATATAAGAGTTAAACTTTGGTCTGTACAAAAATCTCCCAGTTCGGATAATCTTCACTATCGATAAGATATTTACTAGTGTTACTGAAGAAGGCATATTATTGTGAGAACTTTAGGTGAGTTCTCAAGCGCATCATCATCTGGTAGAGCCATTGCCAACTTGTCAATGTCAATACTGAAGTTTGATGATTAAAACACCAAAACAGCAGCACAATGAGCTGGTTCTTGTAGGTAAGTGTATTGCAGTAGCCTACGAAGACAGCGCCCAATGAAAGATGAAGACTGAAAACTTCGTCGGAGGATGAGGTGGGGAACAATTTTCTATGTCACATGATGTATAAAAAGGTCAACACTCAGCAGGTGTTTCAATAGAGAAGGACATGTGAAGAAAAGAATTACAAATTTAATGTAAAAAAAACAAAAAACTTGCAATGGCAATTCTTATATGATCACATCACAAGTTGCTCCTCACTATTTTCCTGCAAATAATCCCAGACTGGGAGATGTAATAAGTATGACAGGACAACAATCACGAACAAACAAGTTTAACACTTAACAGAACAACCCATCAGACTCACACATTTATTAAACATAATTATACATATAATAGCGCAATTACATACATTATATTATTGAAATGCACTGCCGTACAACGGCCTTATTCTCACACACACTCTCCCTCGGATCCACAATCCGGTAGTTACTCCTAAAGGCACTTCGGCCTCAGCCTCTCCCCTCAGGGTCTTAATAGTACATTAATAATTTACTGGCACCGCAGTCTCTCAATATCCCCTTCCTATTGTCATACACCTTAACACTCCCCTAGCACCTCAGCAGGGCAATAACACATTAGTATTTCCATAGCCATCAACATGGCAACAACATAGTATCAGTTCACTAGCCTATCAACATGGCAACAATATAGTATCTCATTCACTCTCATATCTACGTCCCTGTCCGTGGCCTGACTGCCACGACTTTATGTGCCTCTACTGTCCTGTACTGACAGCCTCACTTCTGGCCTATGTGCGGCCTCCGGCCCTATGCTGGCCTATCCCCTGTGCTCATCGAGGTGGCTCTGCGGCCCGTCCCCGACACCTACAAGAATAACATTACATTGGTATAATACCCTACCATTTCTATTCACTCCACCTCTCCTTACAACCCATGAAACGTACACACACTAGTTCACCTTTCACTCACCACACATCTTACGGTAACACACCTCCATCGGAGTACACACTACTCACTCGCGCTACAAATCCATGAACTCACTTTCATCTATCGCTCGTGGCGCACATTGCTATATCCAATATCAAGGACTTCCACATTCCTCACATCTACTTATTCACATCATGGTAATAGACGAATATAATATAATACATCAATCATAATAATCAATCAACGTTCTACATACCAGTCATAACTGGAAAGACTCTTCCACTAGTCTTCTCGACTGCTCACTTTATGTCCGCCCGATAGGCTTTTATTCACAGGTCCGATCCGTAGGACCTTCTAACTTGCAGTGATAGTTATACAGCGCTTTCGCCTCCTTCAGACCCCCCCCCCCCCACTACTCACAACAGCACGCTTAACTTGCTGTCTACTGTGAGCCTTTCTTACTCTACACCCGCTCTGTAGCAATCCCCTTAATTGCACTCACTCCACTCGTGACATCATCCCCCACCCCAAAAAAATTACTGCAATTAATTTCAAATCGCATCAAGATGACTGTCAACGAGTGAGCGTGAGCAATACCTACACTAAAAAAAAATGAATACCGAAATCAGGGGAAAATATGGGGATCAATATGGCCTGCAATAGGCATATATGTGTCACCTCATGAATAGCTAACTAAACACAATATGTAATACAGAATCAAAAACCATTCAACCTATCAACCATTCTTCATATCATATATTTTATAATGTCAATATTTTAAAGTCGACTCATTCACACAGATCCTGTCAATGTTCCTGTCCTCCGATGTATAAGCTCCTGAAATCTTCCCCTAGGCTCGACTAAGGTAGTCGGCGATATGATTGCTGGTTCCTGGAATTGGTTGAATAACGAAGGTGTACGGCTGTAAAGCCAATGCCCATCTAGACAAGCGTGGGCTGGACGAACGATTCTTCGACAAAAATGTCAGTGGCTTGTGGTCCGTCTGGATACAAAATTCTCGTCCCATGAGATAACGTCCTAGTTTCTGGACGGACCAGACAATGGCAAGACACTCACGCTCTATCACAGAATACTTTCTTTCTCTCTGCAATAACTTCCTACTGACATAACATACAGGATGGAGACATTCGTTCTTCTCCTGTAGAAGACAAGCGCCGACACCAGAGTCCGACGCATCCGTTCTGAGGATAAAATTTGATCGAAAATCGGGTAATATCAGAATGGGTGACGATGATAATGCTGTCACCAAATTATCAAATGCTGTCTGACATTCAGACGTCCACTGGACCTTATCCATTGAAAGTGCAACTTTTCGTCTTGGTGTTTTATTTCTTTGCCTAAAAGTACGAGCGAATAGGATCCCAGAGCGTAATCATCATCAAGTTTTGAATTCCTACACTAGTGCTCTGTTGGAGGAGTGGGGTAGATAATAGCTGGTAACAAGCCGCGGTAGACAGAAAGAACTGCTGAAAAAAAATCTTAGATGCGACCGGCAGCCACGCCCGAGATCTCCCGTGTCGGCGCCAACACCCAACCAGTTCACCCACTGAACTGGCAATGAATTCATACAAGTCCTTTTTTTTTTCTTTTACATCTTTTCATGTACATGTAGGCCGACAATGTGTGCAGGAAAGGTAATAAACAGTTCTGATCTCACTCTAGCGAATCTTTCACTTCCCTTACATACAGGCATTTACAGTCTGAAAGCATGTATGATAATTTATGTTAGATTTACTTGTATTGGTATGTTGTATTTACACTAAATTAACATTAACAACAACAACATCAATAAACAACAACAACAACAACCAAAACCTTTTTGTCAAGTTCTTTTGGTCAGTGGATAATAATCATTACCTTATACATGTATAAAATTTTCCCCCTCCGTGTCCAGGTCAGAAAATATAAAATCAATGACCATTTCGACCTTAGGAATAAAACCATAACGCACTTAACAATATCAGAAACGCATACTTAATCGTTGGCCAATGAATAGGCAGCTCTGTGTATTGACCAAGGAACTAGTAACTGAATGAACTGGCCCGCTCACAAGGTGCTCACAAACTGAACTGCTATCTTTACGTAATAGCCAATGAATTGGTAACTTAATATATCAACCAATGAACTGGTATCTTAACCTATCAACCGATGAACTCGTAACTTAATGTATCAGCCAATGAACGGGTAAATTAATGTTTCAGCCATTGAACTGGTAACTTAATGTATCAGCCACTAAAATGGTAATGTATTGACCACTAAAATGCGAATTTAATGTACTGCAATGAATAACGCACTTCTAACTTTATGATATAGCCAATGGACAGCTAACTTAATGTAATGGCCCAAGAAATGTTAACTAAAAAATCCTTACTTACTGTACTAGCCAATAAACTGTGACTAGTGAATTGTTACTGCGCTGGCTAATGAACATTAAAGCTAACATAATTTACTGGTCATTGAACTGCCAATTTAATATACTCGTCAATGAACTGTCAACTTAATGTACTAACCAGCGAAACTGTTGGTTTAACCTACTGGCCAAATGACTGGTAATTTAATGAACTGTTAACTTCAAGTAACGGTCAATGAAGTGTTAACATAATGTAGTTGTCAAAAGACTGCTGGATTTATGTCCATGTACTGTCCAAAGAACTGCTAACTTTGTGTACTGCCCATTAATGGACTGCTAACTTGATACACACTGGCTAGTGGAATCCTAACCTTTGTAAATGAGAACGTTAATCTGATGAAAATATTTTCATCTGTTCGATGATAAATGATTGGATAATTCCGCCATAATAAAAGGATATATACTCTACTTCCTTGTGTCATATGAAAACTGTAATCCCTACCTATCATCAAACGAAGCCAGATGTCATCCATGTGCACGGAGCGAGACACTGACCAAATTTAGGTCTTGTTGAGTCAACTTCGTTGCCCAGTCGTTTTCTCATTCGGATATAGGTCTCGCCTTTATAATATGTTTCTCTCCTAACAGAAAGCTTTACTGTATGTCTGCACAGAAGCATTGAAATATAAAAGACCCACTTTTGTCAATACGAATACGGAATATGCATCCGGTAATTGAACCGTGTAATGTGTAAGTCACGTAACTGCAAAGACACGCATTATCGCATTTAATACTCAAGTTAAGTTTCGGCGGGGTCTAGTACCTTAACATAGGCCTACGCATGGTTGATGGCATAATTATAAATAAATGTCACACAGTGAAGATGGATTACTATTGACACATGCCCACATAATCATAATACTTTTATATGGGTGTATTCCGCATATTCTGTCCCATGAACGATTCAAACTTTTATAAAACGAAATACGTTTGAAATAAAGACTGAATAATGTATTGTGAATGTAGACATGATTGTTTTGATTCTTACTATTACAAATGTCAGGTCAATCATATTTTCTTTAACCTCCATTTTTTTTTTTGTCTATACCTGTCCAACCCCTTAGGGCTCCGTAAGTACATGTGTGCTTTTTATGCCCCCCCTCCCCCGCGGATGGTTGGTGAGCGCTTCTGGTTTGGTCTCCTCCTGCCCTGTTATATATATTATTGTCTTCTTGCTTTTTCCCTAGCACAATGTGACCATTATCACGTCGACATGCTTTCTACAAACTCAACTCCCACCCTTCCCCGTAAACTTACAACTAGCTGTTCATTCCTGTTCATTCGACATGTCACACTGCATGAGCTACATGTCTTTCACTGTTCTCAGATCAAAGTCTGCAAGCTATCAATGAGAACTCAAGACACTCCGTAGGACAGACATAATAAGAAACACACGTCAAAGGAAAACATAATGACCTCTTGACCATGCAGTATTTATTCTGTGTGTAAGCAAATGTAACAACAAAAATGCGTAAGCTTATCAAAAGTCCAATACTGTAAAAGTCATAATTAACAACCATGAATGTTCCTGGTTCATAAATAAAGCCTGATCAATAAATTAAGAAATGCACGCCAGATACAATCATGGAAAAACTACATGATTACAACAGTTTTACATCTACCGCACTTGCCTGTCACAGCTCCTCATACAAACCCCTGTTTAAAAAAAGGGGAAGAAGGCAAGGATGAAAATTTAAAGCATACAAACTGGGCTCTAACATTTTCTTCTAAGTAATAGTATTTGTGTCAAGAACTTGTGCATGGAAAGTATCTGTGCATTCACAGTGCATTATAAACTCATTGTACATAAAAAAAAGGATTACCATTCAATTTCTGGGCAGCAAATTTAACATTACATCAAACTCACTTTAAAAAAGATTACATTCATAATTTTCAACAAATTTTATCTATATTTTATCTTCCGTTTTCAATTATTTTCAAATCATTTACAAACTTATTAATATATCTGACGAGGGTTTCCAAAATCTTTTTCTGCTATCAAGAACTATCTTTTTCACACATGCACGGTATCCATCATCTCAGTGTCATGAACTATGCCTGAACAAGAAAATAAAAAACATCTCATGACTCCAGAGTCAGAAAATTGAAGTCAGATACACTGTAGGTATCTACAGACAAGCCAACATCGCCATGGTACATTCCATCTGCAGACCTGCCCATTAAAGGACCACTTCAATAAGGAACACCTCAAGAGCAAAGAACACTCATGCTGTATGAAGCACGCTGAAACAATAATTTATTCATGTTTTCCGTGAAGAACATAAATACACAACACTATGAAATACATGTACTTCACAGGTCCATATAATGTACTATACCTCGTATACTTGTATAATGTGTATACTGTCATTACTGACATCACTGGACTGAGTCTAACTGACCCTTGCTCTCAAACATGGTATTTTCTTTGTAACAAAAAAAAAAATTACCTCTCGTGTGCTTCCCATATCCTAAGTACAGGTCAATCCTGCAAAATAAGAGGCAGTTGGCAGGTCCGTACCTATGAAAGTCTAAAGGTTAAAACACTACACATATTTTATATGATGAATACTGTGGAGACTAGTTCGCACAAACACTCTTTTCTCATTGCAGTGCAGCACACAAACTTCCATTCACACACGTACAGGTTGATATCTTTCTCTCTCATTCTCTCATCCAAACACAAAAGTAAGGAAAAAACATAGCAAAAGAGAAAAAAAAATCTATGAAAGGAAGAATTTCAGGACTTAAAGATTAAAAAATAGCATCCAAATATCCTGAAATCACCCCCCCCCCCCTCCCAATGTGATCAGACATGCAATGGCATTCTTACAGTAACCTGTTTATAAAATGAAAGCACATGGTGTGTACAATTGAGTAGACTATTGACCACGTCTAAGTGGAATGTGAAATGCACAACCTCTGATGAAATTTCGCTGACATATTAAATATATATATATAAAACATCTCACACATTTAAATAGTCATCTTCTATTTATCAAGGTAACAGATCAAGTTGACACAAAAAATACGCTTTTGGTTGTAATTCTGTCAGATTTAAATCATATTAAACAAGCAGAAAAAGAATATGTGGAAAAAAAACAACAACCAAAAAAAGCTACATTGATGCAACCCTTCAACCTGCAAAAGTTTTATGTGACAGCATATCAATAGTCTAACCCCTTTCCCTTTGAAGCTGCAATAAGCATACACTAATATGATATTATTGATGATGAAGATGATTAATTCCACTAAAGATCCAGTCGTATGGCTGTTTCTTTGCATCTGAAAAATTTATCTCATTCAAAACTTTTCTAATATAAACTGAAAACTTCTTTTGGTGGATTCACCTCCAACACTTACACTACAGGCTGCCTCAAAAATACATATATACGAATGAACAGCTGACTGTTGTTTGCAACTTCGCTGAACTGTGTTGTCACCAGTGTCCGGCCCAGAATGGACATCACTTTGGACACATGCAATACATGTACCTCAAATAATTACACATCTGTCCTCTTTAATTTGAATTACAAATCTTGGGTGTAGCTTAACTGACATCGCCATAATAAATATAAAAAAAGTGTACCGCTATACATTTCTTTGAGACACACTGTATTTTATTTACTGCACCACTGATTCACACAGGCCAGGCTCTTACTGATGATTCACGATAAAGCAGAAAATTATGCTGCATGAGAAAGTTATAGACAATGACCAAGCCAGTCCTTGCATGTTTATGTCTAGTTCCATCTTAAGTAGGAAATGGGTCACAATCATCCCAACTTCTCAACTCTGTATCCAATCTAAATACGATACAAACAACAAGCACTGTGCTGATCTGTATGAGGTCAAACAATTAATTTTTAACAACTTCAAATTTATCTGTAATGGTAGGTTTTGCCTATCCTGTCTCAATGACTGTTGCTCTAAAAAAATTTTTTTTTGTTGAGAAGTTTGGCACGTCACTTGACTCTCATAAGCCTTTCTAAGAAATTCATCATAACACCATCTGTAAAACTGTTTCTATGGCATCAACAGCATCTTGCTGTTTAAGCGAAAACTTTCTACCTTCTTTTTTGTTGTCTTGGGAGAGCTCAACAACAAAAAGTCTATCAGCACAACAAAAATCATTACCTTTCATTAGAAACTGCAACGAATGTTGTTTACAGTGCTTTGCAGAAATTTAACATTTCAATTTAGTTTCACATTTATCTTCATTTAGTTTAGTGTCTCCTGGAAGATGAATTAATGAGCACCTAGAATGTTGTTTACCTTGTGGATCACATACGTTCACGTGCCACAAAATATTCAGCTCTGGTATGGAACGAGTTATTTGGCAAAGCATAAGTTTAAATAATAAATAGTAGTGTTCTTTTAACAGATAATAAGTGCCACTGTGAAATACAGAAAAACATCAACAAAAAAAAAAACAGCTCAAAGTGCAAAAAACAAAACCAAAAAAATGATCTGGCTGTAAGTGAATTAAAGTCCCTTTGTGTACAGGAAATTTCAGTATTATTGTACTGCACTGCTTTAGACATACAATAATATGGTACAAAAAACTACATACATCTAGTACATAATAATTTTTTCTGATAAACAGCTCTTAAACTCTGCAATATATAATGAACTGTGTGTGGGAAAAATAGTTAAGTAAATATGGAATCTGATAAAAAAAAATAAAAAAATCTTATTTTCAAACCATGCTTATATAACAGCATGGGTTACTATGAACATAAATACTTATTATAGAAAGCAGTGCCTTGGGAAGCCAAGGGCCATACCAAGCCACTATAATTTCTGTACAGGGTACAAGACATAAAACCTGTGTAGAAAAAAAATAACACCTGTACTAACTATAACAATGCTGAGCAACTATCTTAGAACACATTTCATCATACCGTGACACATATTTTTACAAGTTTACTGTTTTGGTGAAGACCCATAAAGGAGCTTCCAAACAAAAAACTACCACAAAAACTGCAAAATTTACCATTCAAAATATATGATAAAAAAGCATCCAAACTGAGAGAATACTTTCAAATACAAGAATCACAACCATCACAATAAAAACAGGAACTGGTTCCGAAGATACCAGTTCAGACCATACTGCATAACTCTGTAAGAAACCTTTGAAATAATATGTTGCCTCAGCAGTACTATTTGTCCTAACTCCACTTTTTACTAAAAATTGAAATTAGCCATAATATGGCACAACAATGTGTATTTTTTAAATTCTCAACAAAAATTGTGAGGGCATTTCATCTCCAGTTGACCTAATATTTTGTAAAGCTCAATTTCAAAACTGTATTGATATGATTTTCTCAAAAAAATAGCTAATGTAAAGAAGGAACAAGGCAGTACTTAAACAATGAATATTTTGCACTCTTCCTATCTGCATCAGGAGCCCTAATGTAAAAGTACCACGGGTTACACAAAGTGTCAGCCAACATGTTGATGGCAGTCAAAAAATAAGATTTTAGCTAACACTGTACAAAATTAATAGTTTGAGATCAAAGTTGAATGTTATTATAAGCAAAAATAAAAGGTGGTGTCTAGCAATCTCCACCTTGTAGGTAGCACCTACACTGTTTGGTCTGGTTAAAGAAAGATTCTATCAACAAAATATACATCACACGGCGGTTTCAGAGCGGATCACTTAGCATTCCTCACCAAGCCCGTCGGGTCAGGCACGGGTCAAGTTACCTGAGCCCAGCTGGGCTGGCGCTTGCAGTAATATCGCTGCCATGTGCTATTACTTATGTGTTGAAAAAATATGCGTGAGCTTCACAGTTTAAGTCAAGTAATAAATGTGAAGATATCAAAAGAAAGAGTTTTTAATGCTTTTAACAAACATATAATTTTCATGACAAAGTATTAATATGCATACAACGAGGAAGCGCTTGAAACAAGGGCATGTGTAGTGGAAGATTAGTCACTATATATGTTTTAAAAAAATTCATATTAAGAAACGGACACTTTGAAAGCATGTCTTTTAAAATTCAACTCAGAGCCCACTGACTGACCTTTCACACAAACTTACTTTTAGCGCTAGGCGTCTTCAAATGCGTTGTCAGATTCCATAATTTACTACATAGATAATGTGGTAACGGGATTTATACACAGAAACTTATTCTCACAGGTAACTTTCCTACCAAAACTCCACGGTAATAGAAACAATGTGAAAAGAGCACCATTGTTCACACACTGAGGTTTATCACGATGCAAATTTCTATCTACAAGATCTAACAACGCACTTGAAAACACGGAGACACATTGTTAATATTCCCACAAAACACTATCGATAGCTCCTGTGACGGAATCTTTACCGTTGTGACTTGTTTCTTCAATTATTTTTATGTTTTTTGTTTTTGCCGGGGAATCAATGATTGCAGCTCTAGTTGTACTTGTAAAAGGTGTTTGTTCATGGCTGTCTTTAACCCTGTATGTTCATTTCTTTCTCCTAATGCTTTTGTCTCAATTTTTTAATTGTCGAATTTAGTTGCTCCCCATTCGGTTCTCTTTCTATGCTGGATATCCTGTTCGCGATAAGTCGAGGCAATACGTTTCAAAAATATTGAGTTTCGGTGTTATTTTGTAGGGCAAACATATTTTCCATCTCCAGATAATACTGTGTTTTGTCTGCCATGACTTGGTCCTGGATGGGCCCAGTGGGGACAAGAATGTGAAATAAATGTGTGAGCTTCGAAGTAGCACTTATTATGTGTACTGAACTTCTTCCTGATTGTGTGTGTAGTGTCAATAGTGGATTGAAAGTCGTGTTGGTGTGGTTGTCATGGGTGTTATTCGTTTCGTGTATTTGTGACAGCGATTTACTATAAAAGGCCGGCTATGGTTGATTCAAATGATGCCACATGTGGGATTTAAAGTCTGTAGATTGTGTCGGGGTTCTTCTGTGGTGTTGTTCTTTGCTGAGTTCGCTCGCCACAAGGTTTACGCAGATTGTTCTCACCTGTTCACACTGTCTGTATGGTGTTGGTGGGAGAGTTTTGTTGTTCAATTATCAGGAAATCGATATCGAAACAATGTTGCTAAATTGTATCATTGCTAAGTATTTCAAGTCCTATAATTTCCACAGTTTAATAGGAGTTTCTCTTTGTTTTTCTCACTGTTTAACCCAGGTGACACAACTTCATCTACTGATAAGTCATTTATTTATGCATGCCTAATGACAATTCTTTCTTTACTACACGTCTTAATGGTTGCCGCAAGTGAAGAAGCAACTATGGACAACTTTTAAAGTAGCAATTAATTTATATGAATTTTTAAAAACAAAAAAATGAAAAATTTGACCAGAAATTACACACACTTTTCAAAACTTGCTCAAGATTGAATGAATAATGCAATCACAACTGGACAAAGACAAGGACAGAGAGCAGGTATTGAGCTTTTAACTGATATCTCACACTTTCATGTTTTCATGAAAGGTTCATTGATAGAAAGGCTAACAAAACGGCCAATTTTTAAATTTCGCGGCATCCGATAAGGTTTAGCGGCGGCGGTACCTGTGCGCCTGTCAAGACAGGGATCGGCCGGTGATTAATGACCTTCCCGCGGGCGAACTAAGTGATCCGCTCTGGCAGTGAGAATAAACCGCCGTGATCAGACATTTTGACATGGACTTTTGCTAACAGTGAGAGGTAGCCTAATTACAAGGTTCAAGACATGGTTCATGAAATTTGCAGGTGACATTTTAAACTATCTGAAATCAATATAATGATGGTCTCAGGCATAAATGTCCAAACTCTGAAATTTCACCATTTTATTCTTTTAATGGCAATAAATTACAATTTCATTCTATGTATCTTGCCACAGGACTTAACAAAAATTAACAAAAAAGATACGTTATGATCAAACCCCCTTTCTGTGTTTGCTATCTCCATTTTATCCTTTTTTTCTCCTTCCCACCATTGAATCATCTAGATTTTGGTGGTTTGTGCCCGAGACCATTGATAAAAGTTGAGTGAGAATATCTCTTCATGTCATTTCTGTCTCTTTTAAACACAACCAACAAGCCAATACCAACACTGACGAGAACAGTATAACTCATTGCACTGAAAATAATCACAGGCAAAAATGCATGCAGTATATGGTTACTGTAACACCTTCATATGTACATATAAGAAAAAAAATGGGTGGATAAATTTTATACACACTTCTCTCAACTACTAAAACCAGCAAAGTTTTCGAGTACATATCATTTCACAAGCTACCATAACAATAGTTTTATTTTATTTTATTTTACCGTTACAGTCAAACCTCTCCCTCTCCCCATCTGGAAAGTAACTTAAAGTTCTGAATTGCATTAAATTTCACAATTTCACAAATCACTGAAACACATTAATGGTGCTTTTTATGTAGAACAGTCAAAGAAGTCTACAATATTGCGGTTTTGTGTCATGGATTGAAAAAATTAAACACATTAAGGTTTTCTTTGCATTTATATATTATACACTGTTTAGTTTTGTTGCATTTTTGTGTTTTCCTTCACACTCTGAAATTTGCTGGCTGGAAATGTGAATGCTGGAGAAAAGATTAAAAAAACAACCATTCATGCATGACACTGCATAGGGGCATAAATTACACCTGTAAAACTGCTTCATCTATCTGATTTTGATCTCAGGCTTGGTGGCTTTTTGTTTATCATGAGAACAATAAAAAATATGGTGTTTAATTAATAAACAAGCCTAATTTCTTGCAGTGAACCCAAGATGTTATTTCTGTTTAGATATATTGCGAGGAGTGTTTCTCTCTGACTAACAAATGAGTATTCATTTTTCTTCTAATTTTCTTCAAAGCCGTTCCATATCAGTCTAGTCTTTGCTATGTAAATTTTAAAATAACACACTGACCCTTTTCTCGCATTCTTCTATTCACAATTATCTTTACATGATCATCCCCATACAAAATTTAAGTCTGGATCTCCAGGATAATCGTTTCAGTAAAAACAGCCATAAAAAGTCAGCACTATAAAAAGTCCAGTTGAAATATGGCAAAAAGAAAAAGTTGTATGTAGCAAAGCCTTGCATAAGAAGAAGTCCATTTTCTTTGGTGGAAATTGCTGATAGAATTTAAAGTTTGTATCTGTTTGTTCAATTACATGTATTCAGTTTACAACACTAACTTTCATAGCCTTAAGCACTCAGTGGACATAGCTCATCTACATTTGATTGAGTTTGGACCAAGGTAATCAGACCTTTATTACCATGAGGTAGTTCAGACATCAGATGAAAGTGGGAATTGCATTTTGACTCTCTGACTGACAGTAAAGACAGGATGAACTTTGAACTCCAAATTGCCTGGCTGGCTGTGGCTTGTATCTTCAGGGATAAATTTTTCACCACCCAGGGCGATGACTCTCTTCCCACAGAGAGTATGGGATGTACCACATAGTAGCACCTTGTAAGCCATGACTAGACCAAATTTGCTGACTGATGCAGAGATGGTGACTGACAATGGCAGCTCTGACAGTTGCATGATGGCAGTAGGGACACTGTCATGACACACTGTCAACTGGCCTCCAATACAAGCAATGGCATGAGAATCCGCTGTCATGCCAACCTAGGGAAACAGATATTAAGATTGTCACATTAGGAAAAAAAATTAAAACCAACCAATCCACATCCTTAAACAAGTCTACAACAAAACACACATCACAGTTCCACTTGTTTATTAACTGATATGCTGAGATTAGGAAACAGTTCTGGCATGTAAATTTTCATAGGTATGAGGCATGATGATGCTTTTTCTCAATTCCACTGGAGTTGAACATTGCAATCAATCGGTCAATACTAAAAACCTAACTTGCGTCAAACTTAGCAACCAAACAGTTAAGGTATTAGGGGCAAAAAGAAAGTTAAACAAAGAGCTACTGCACTTATTGATGTTTTTAGTGTTAAATCTGAGCAATTTGACAGAAGTGTTGAACCATCGCAACTGCCTATAACACACCAACAGTTTTGGACTTAATTATCAGTATCACTACCTTTAACTAGAACTTTTGTCCCACATGTTTTTGTACACACAGAAGGTTGTAAAGTGCCTATGGGAAAGTTCTCAAGCCAAATTCACTACAAAATAATTTCTTCTGCCTTCAGAAAAAGTATCAAGTAGTACTAGTTCTGTTACTCTTTATGACAGAATAAAGCCTGATTAAATTTTCAGGTAACTTGATCGCCAAAATGAAAACAGAATGGAACCTCCCCAGAAGTAATGACAGAAAATCAATTCACTATATACCATTAGTGTCTTCTTACAAATATTACCTGTTCCTTGGAACTAAGAGGCCTTGTGGAAACTCCGACTCCAAACAAGTAGCCTGATTTGATGTCTCCTATATGGCTGGTATTTTTGTTGACGGAAACAGACCATTGGGCACTCTGCTCCAGATGATCTGCGGTGAATGTTGTAGAGTTAAATCCCCATGTGATCAAAGTGCGACTTTGAACCCGAGGTGTCCCTGCCTGACTAGACCGAGCAGGTGACACCGCGGAGCGAACAGATGGTGTAATCACAGGATAGTCAGTAGGTGAACAGTCTGGGTGGAAAAAAACAGATAAACAGAGATTTGTCATTCACCACAACTAATAAGCAATTATTTGAGCCCTCAGATTTACATTATGGAAACGAAGAATGAAAAAATTCCTGAGTTCAATGCAGCAATTTACCACAATGGCCAAAATAATATGTATTAGTATTACATTTTGTTAATGCAAAGCCTCAAAATAGTTTCTCCTCATGTTTATTTGTGTGAGAGTCACTAAAATGAAACAAAAATGCAAAATTGCTCAATCTTCCTAGGAATTTGCATATATATGTGGATGTCATAAACAAGAACTTCACATATTTATATCTCATCTCAGTTCACATGTAGCAACTTACTAATTCATCCCTCCTGAGAGACAGAAAGACAGATGTAACAAAATGAAACAGACAAAAGCCAACCTGTTACATTGCTCAGCAAAGCCAGTGAGGATGAATGAAAGTCAGACACACAGGACATAATATGTTTGCCATCAATGTTGATTGAGCCTGCACCCTCTGACTCTTCTGTTTCAATTGTCTTGTGGCCTTGGTTTCTGTTAGGGAATAAGACAGTCACTCAGATGAATTTTGGTTCTCATGATCATCAGATAAAAATTTTGTTAGCATTTAATTCACAGCTAAAAATATTTGACCACTTTTGCCATCACACACAATGACCTGCTTTAATACAAGATATACAAATGAGGGTTTGAATATATCTGGATCATCCACTTTTGTTTTTAGCGTAACCCCTTCGTGACCCATATGACGAGCCGCGGGAGGACTACAATGACGAGTGTGGCTCGTCATATTTTCTATTCGCCATATTAACATAGGTGCGTTGCCACATAAAAACTGATGGCAGATTCGAATTCAGCGGTATCGATTTCACACAGGTAGAACTGATTTATTTTGAAAAACGTCGGTGAGTCTAAAACCGAATATAAACCAGCACAGAGCCTTCCACATCGTCCTAAAATAAAGACCGCAATACACATCGTCGGGATCTTTATAAAAACGGGTGAAAAGACCCGTTTATCAATGGGAAGATGTGCTAAGCATGTTATTGGATGATGCAAGTGATGATGAGGCCTACTATAAAGACTCCGGGAGTGACTATGAGCTCCCAGAGCCAACAATAGCAGTGACTCAGATCTAGATCTAGACAGTGACAGTGCTAGTGTCAGCAGTGATGAGACTAGATCTAGATCTAGATCTAGCCCTGGAAGATCTAAACCTAGTTGCTTAGAAATATATATACATATGCATAGTTTTGATCACATCCAAACACAAAACAGCTAAAAAACTGAGACACCTAATTTTTTTCCTAAATCCCCTGCGTCCCTGGGAATCGAAAAATGGGGTAAAATAGTGCGCGGTGCATCACAATATTACCTTGTGTCACAAAGGGGTTAATAAGCTTAATCAAACTGAAATAGACTAACTGTACATAGTGCAACCGCGACCGTGTTTTTATCACAATATCAGTAATTCCCAGATGAATGACATAAAATTTTATATGGGCACCTTCGAACCAAACATGAAATATTACCTGAGCCAGAATACTTAATATTGGAATACTTAGGCATAAAAGGACAAGAACATCACACCAGGAACACAATGTACTGCTGATGCTGATGACACATTTGTAAGTGATCAAAGCCAGAGCAGGAATAATGTACTCACTCTTTGATAAGAGCAACTTGCTCCAGCACTGGCCCAATCTCTTCTGTTCTCACCAGCAACTCATCCTCTGCCTTGATACCTCCCTGTTTCAGTTTTTGTACATTATCTTCTGTATTGGATTTCCCAGCCTTGCCTTGTTTCAAAGGGACATCACCTCCTTCTAAAGGAACAGGTTCTGATTTTGTTCGTCTCCCTTTCATTTCCAGATCCCCAGACATTTTCCGCTCTGAATTTTTCTTATCTTGAACACTTTTCCTTGTCATGACAAAGTCATCAAATTTCTCATCAATTTTGCACTTGCCTGTTTTCTGATTTTTCACAGAATCATCTCTGTCACTTGCAGGTGGGATTATGCTGCCTGCCGAAAACCGTTTCAATAACAGATCTTGTTTCATTTTTCCTTCAATATGACAAGAAAGTCTGTAATCATTCGACATAGATGATGACCTCTTTTTGATCAGCAAGTCTTCCTTCTCAGGTGTACTGCCAGTTTTCTTGTCTCCAAGAACAGGCTTCTCTTCCTTATGTTGCTTCTTTGTCTCATCAAATGCGGCATTCCTTTTCTTTACCACCAACTCACAAACCTGAACACTTGCACGCATGGGATTGGCTCTACTCAGTTCTGAACTTGACAGCAAGTCTGAGTCTGCAGTTTTGTCAAAGCTTACATTTGCCCGACCCTCACTCAGTATTGAAAGACTGCTATGGCTTCTTCCATGTTTTCCATCAATGGGTAAATTCACCACAGCTTCATCCTCTTTCTTTTTGCTGGACAGGAAACCCTCACAGGCAACACCCAGATCTTGACACTGGGCCAATAAAGCTTTTAACTGTTGGCTCTGAGCTGTTAAATGTGATGAGTTCTGTTCAACAATTGACTCTATACTTTTAAAAGATTTCTGTTTGACCAAACTGAGGGTGGCAGCAATGTCAGACAAAATGCAGTTATACTGGCTTGAAATATTGCTCTTGGCTGATTCCTCGAGATGCTGTTGAGAATGGCATGAAACATAGATAAATGTTGTGTTTGCAGATAAAGTAACAGTGTGCAGCATCAGCAAAATGTAGTGTATATTTCACTTTAAATTGTATCGTACTCAAGCTCTAATAAATTCATACTTTCTAAATTTATTGATTTTCATTAACTTCACAGACACACACACAGACACAAAAAGGCCTAAACCAGCATTTGTAATAAAACACCCATTCTCTTTACTACAGTTCGATAGTCTGAGTTTAAGCATTACAGTACTTACCATTAATATCATATTTTACTGAAATTAAGAGCCTTGGTTTTTACCACTGTTGGATGTTAAAATTTGCCTGGGCCTGAACAATTCAGTAATAGTAGCCTCCATGTATATATTGGATGTTATCAAACCTTTATTTCTTGAATTTGTGATTCCAGGGCAACATCTCTGTCTGAAAATGAAGATATCAGGACTGACAACTCCTTCTGGGCTCCTTGCACTGCTGCCTGCAATTGATGGATAACATAAGAAATTTATGTCAGACAAGTTCAGACTTACTCATTTCACATAAAATCCTTAAGCGTTCACAGCTTCTGGAATTAAGTTTAAGTGTTTGTTTACTTCAGTTATGCTATATTTTCAAATACACCATTCACAACAAAATACTGTTCCATCTCACTATTTGGTGTAAAATTATAAAATTATAAAAATCTTTAGTTCTGCCATTTGCCTGCCTTAATGGTAGGCCTATTAAAGAGTTTCTCAATAATACTACTTGGTCCGTTAATGGTATTGATAGGTCGGTAAATGGCGCTGGTTAATCTATGAGTAACACTAGTATAGTCCATGAGCAGGACTGGCAAATGTGTGAGTGTCACTGAAATCTATAAGTGGTACTGGTAAGGACAATAACAATGAATTCTGTCATTTTGTCAGTCCTGAGGATTTCAGTGACTATTGAATTAGTGTCTCAAGCCAGCACAAGAACTCCTATGTCCACTTCCTGACAAAACCTTTCATAGTATGGATTGTCAAGTTGAAAACATTTACTCCCTGAAATTTTCAGAGGTGGTGATGCAGTATCGTCACAAACAAATTAATATCTTTCAAATCTGTTAGATCCTAGCAATTTGCCACTTTTATTTATACGATAAAAATTTCATAGATTCCTTCACACTCATTTTCTATTTTGCTTGTTCTAAGGAGTTATCAAACCACATGGGGAATGATTACCTGCAACTGTTTCCGTGCTGTTTCAAGATCCAAAATGACATGACTGCAGTGTGAACCCTGACCTCGGCACACACACAGGTGGCAGGCCACTATCTTGCAGGTATCACAGAATATACTGGCTGACTCTGTTGTGTGATCTGGGCAGTTCAGCATACATTCCACAGATTCCCTTAAAGTTGGCTTGCGAATCTGGTGATGGCATGAAGTAATTTTGATTATATTAATATTATCACAAAATAAAGAGCAACTGCTTCAAAGGAAATCTTTCATCAGTTATCACACTCTATTTCACACAGTTTTCTCCAATTCTCTTAATTTTCTTCTTTCAAAACACTGTCTTGATTTCAATACTGATTCATTGACTTTAAACTGTGCTATTTAGCAGGAATTCAATATTCATAGCCACTCAAATACCAATACTGAACCATTCCAGTCTGACTATTACAGCTAAAGCTCAAATTTGCTCAGTGATATGCAAATATAGAATTTAATGAAATTACAAATAATAAGGTTATGAACTTATAACATACCAAACATTCAAAACATTCAATCTTCGGCATTTACCTCTCTCACTAAAAAAAACCCATAAACGTCCCCCTTCCCCATTTGCAAAATAATAATTTATGACATCAACTTATTCCTATAAATCCCACTCTTATTCATCTTTTCCCAGCCACCTCAGAGCATATGAAAACCAATAAACTTAGAAACAAGGCACATTCAGACAGAGTTTCATTATTCTATATTGAACATTTTTCTAATTCACTCAATAATAATCTTTCATAATCAACATCTGCTTCATATAAGCTTATCAATCTGCTTTGTCCCTGTTACAACACAATGCTAACCTTGTGACTGCCGAGAGACCCACGCTTCGGATGATATGTATCCAGACACAGTTGACAGTAGAGTACCTGACACTGCTGACAGTACCACTCAGCTGACTTTCTGTCAGCGTCTTCACATATACCTGTAACACAGAACACAATGAACATAGTTTAAACAAAATTAATGTGAATACACCTCTATTTATCTCTCGCTCCTATGAATACTAACACCTGCCAAAGGTGATGCAAGGTTGCAGAGTGGCAGCTTCATTTTATGTAAATCATGTAGTATTCTTTTTACATGTGAGCCAAGTATATTCCTGTTGACTTTTCTACATCCTTGTCACATTTATATAGCAGCCAGGTCAGCTTTTCCTCAAATTTTTTAATGGTCTTTGTTACCTACCCCATGATTGTGAGTCTCGCCTCTGGCCAATGATATTATGCTACTCCATAATTAACAGATGGCATGAGTCTTGAGTGTTATAAGCTTTGTGTTATATAGCTTTGTCAAAAATAAAAAATTATATAATCTCCACCAGCTGGTGTTCTAATCTATTATAGTTTAACAGATTAAAAATGAAAATGTAACAAACCACAGATGCTTTCCTCATCCTTCAGGTCCTCAAATACAGCATCAGGATCTTCAGTGTCTGAGCCCCCCGATGTGTCTGACAGACTTTTCGAGGCTGATACGGGAAAGGTATCAAGAGTGGAAGCCTTGCTGAGAGAGACGCTGCGGATCTCTTGATATCGAAACACAATGTTTTCCAAAGCTAAATTTTTGGGCAGTTTTTCAACCTGTTCGGCTTTCAGTTGGTGCTTCTCCCTGCAAGCTGGGCATTCCAGATCTAAGTTTAGGTGAAAATGAGGTAAGAGATTACACATCATTATCATCAAAATCACCTTGCAATTCATGAAAACACCCCGTGACATAAAATGACTTTACGCAATGCAAAAGAATAAATACATTGCATAGAGTTATACATCTGATCATGAGAAACTCTATGCACAGTTTCTTTATGAACTGACAGACATTTCTATTACTGATTACATGGCACTTTAATGACGTAATTTAAGTTAAATTTAATTGCATAGAAATAACATCAGCTCAAACATCCACATACTCACTCCTACCTAATTTGCCAAGCTTTGAGCGACTTTTCATGATGTCATGGAGACATGTTTTACAAACACTGTGAGAACATGGCATCATAAGTGGATCTGCATACAGCTCCAGACAGACTGGACATGTAAGATCTTCCTCCATTTCTTCATACTTCAAACCTGAGATGATAGTTATGGAACTCTTATACAATATCCATCACAAAATGGTCAATTGACCATTGAACAAATTCTACAAATCCCATGAAAATCTGAGATTATTTCGCATCTGGTAGCAGGAAATTTATATGAGTTTGGCCTCAAACCGGTGGCTAACAAGTGACCTTTAGTTTAATCTCTGATAACTTATCAGGATTTATAATTTATACTACATGCTACTTAACTCTTACACATACAGAAACAGCAAAACATGATGTTTTTTACAGCATAGCGAATCCTCCCCCCCCCCCCCCCCTCCCAATTTCAAAGTATGTTTTAAAGCAGTAAGTGTAACAGTGATTGATATATAAATATATAATATTATGTCCTTGCAAATTCACACCTTACAGTTAATACCTTCCAGATTAGAGGCTTAACTCACACAATGATGCTTCTACGAAATGTCCTGGTTGCAGTAATAACTAAGGTTTTGATGATTAGAAAATAACCTATTAGTGTTACCATAATCGCTATGGCCTGGTCGCAGTAAAAACTGAGCCTATTTAAATAATAAGCAACTTGCTGTATTCACTACCTATGGCCTGGTTGCAGCAAAAATTGAGGTTTAAACATGAAATCTGGTTGCAGAAATGACTGCACAGGTATCATAATTAAAGTTTTAAGTAGGCACTAAACAGCACAGATGCTGTAATTTTAAAGATTAATTCAACTAAAGCAATTTGCTGATTTTTGCTCTTAGCTGATCCACTACATTAAAGATTCCTCATCATGCTCATATGTCAATATTATAATTTAAGTCAGCCATCAAATTCATACATTTTTGTCAACTGTTGGCACATCTACTACAGGCCTACATTATAATTAGATTGAGAATTATGTTGTGTACATACAGATAAATCTGAGCATAGGAAATCCAGTTGAAACCCCTCTTCAGATATTAGGTTCAATCTGCTGCAGCAAAAATGGTGAATAATTTAATTTTCAATTCTAAAGCTAATTTTCAATTCTAACACTCCTACCTTACTTCCTTTCAGGTATTAATAAGTATTAAAACCAGTCATTAAATCCTGTTTTTCTTCTGAAGGCAACTGTTTAACATAACTGAACTGTTATTAGCATTATTTTCATAAAATGTTTAAAAAATGAATTACCTCCCTTAAGAGTTGGAGCAGGTTCCCTTCCAAAAAATGACCAGATATCTACGCTTAACATTTAAAGCTATTTAATTTGTGAACATTCATAATCAAGAAGGCCACAAAACTACAGCTGTTCTTACCAGGTGATCCTATCCTCTGTAAAGCGATGAATGCTTACTGACTCTGACATATTGCCAAGCTATTAAAAGTGATCCACTGGCACTGGGCCTATTGTTTCAATTGGACACGAAGTTCGGGAGGAGTACCTTATTCGAGCGCCACTTTGTCAGATTGTCAGATTGATAAGTAACGACGTGAGGGTCTAGTCAGTTTGTATCATCGAGGCCGTAGGCCGATGTTCGTCTTGGCAGTAGTCAGATTGACATATCAGGGAAGGCCCCCGGGGTAGCTATGTATCATCTCTTTTAGTTAGTTTCTGGTCTTTGGCGCTCGAGTACGGAACTCCTTCCCGAAGTTCATCCAATCCAAATCTACTTTACACCACCACCAACAACAAAAAACCAAGAAAGCGCCTACAGTACCTTTATGGATAAAAGTTAAATGAAAATGTCAACTGTAGGATGCACTGCTCTTCATATAAATGACACCACACACAAAAAAAGCCATGGTTGGTTCTACAACTGAGCCAAATGGATGCTCAGCCAAGATTATGATTTGCAACAGGTTTTACTTTAAGGTTTGAAAGGAAATGTGGATAGCCTATGTGCACATGGATCATAAACGTTCAAATCTTTCAATTCTGACCATTGCAAGTAATTCGTATAATCCTATTTTAGCGTCCAATATTCAAAATCTCAAATAATCGTACTTGGTATAATTTAGATAGGGAAGGAGTTCCGTACTCGAGCGCCAAAGACCAGAAACTAACACAACTAGTGAACTACCCCAGCCCCTTTTCGCCTGAGTAGTCAATCTGACTACCGCCCATTGATACAAACTGACTAGACCCTCACGCCCCCAGGTCCATCTGACCATTCCATGTGTTGTGAGTTTAAATTGATAAAACTAACAAAATTAATAAGTACCGAAAAAATATATAGGACAGATTCGATAAATTCGACCGATTACGATAAATCCGAATTTTGAATATTGGAAGCTAAAATAGGATTATGCCGCAAGTAATTTAGTCCTTGTGGTCAGCTGCTGCACTGCAAAACTAAAGAAAAACAGTACAAAATCCTGCACAGCTGTCATTGTTTACCTTGTGTGGTTGGCATGGCTGACTCTTGAATCTGTACGGCAGATGTAAGAGTGCTCCTTTTCATGTTTAGCATGTGCTAAAAACGTTGCCCCGACCACTTTTCAATACACAGCCACATTCAAATTTCCAGCAGCATTTACGTGTGCGGCTGAGGACATCATTATTAATATTCGTCCAACACCAGCTGTTGGCTCACTGCTGCCAAAATGTTGATCTTGATCGTTTCTCCATTTCCGGGTTTCTAATCTATTCTGATACATTCTGCCATATTAAGGGAAAAAAAGGAGTAAAATTGCACTGTATGGGCAGAGCAAACTATACATATTGTATATATTCAAATAAGCGTTAGCTGATTTTTTTAAAGGTGGAAAATACATCTGGTATCAAGAACTTGAACATTTCTTTCAATTGTTTTGATTTTGTCCAATTTAGCAACAGGTCCAACTTGGCAAAAGGCTCATTTGCTGTCAAAAATAAAATAAGATTGGAGAGCTCTTGTTTACCGCAGTGATAACAAACATGGCGGATACAATCCGCAGACATGATGCCACGTCTTCCTCATCAAGCATTGAGGTTGACAGTTTAACTGAGATCGACGAAATAAACAAAGCATTTGCAAAACTTTGCGAAGATGAGGTAATACTAACAATATATAGATATATAGGCCTAGATCTAGACTAGATGACTAGGTCTAGTTGATACTACGGTAACTAACTTGACTTCTCCTCTACTTCTACTAGTTCTAGCCCTAAGATCCGATCCCGGCGATCGTTCTGATTTCCCAAACTCCGTGTAGATTTAGGTCTAGACTGTCGCATGTTCGTCAAAACAGAAAGCAATATGGAGAGATTAGATACAACAACAATATTGGGCAACATTTTACCAATGGGTTTGATTGCCCCTGGAATTTTTACTGCACAACTGTGAACTGCATCAAGACCTGTAACCCTGCAAGCTCTGTGCGGGTAGCCTACTGCGCAGGATAAAAATGTTTGGCTTGCCAAATTCTTGCTGTGCAGGTCAGATATGTTTTGGCTTTTCTGTCAAGTGTGCGCGCTCTCAGTTTCAATTCATAAATCTGCGGGAGGAGTTCCTTTTGTTTTACATAGCACGAGTAAAGACCATTTAAAGAGGGTTTATTTTGAGGGCTTTGAAAATAAAAGGGGGCTCGGTATTTTGTGGGGGTTTTATAAAGAAATGCAAAATAAGATGGTGGTTACATCTCAAAAAGGTCAGTGAAGAATGCAAAATAAACAAATTTTTTAATTCATGGCATGCTATGCTTTCTCTTATATGTATCGCTCTCTTCCCTCTCTATCAGCGTATATATCTCTCTGCACTGTAAGCATCTGAAAGAGAACACGTATACATATTATAATTCATTAATGAGAATAAATGAACTAATGTGAAAACAATTTCTATTTGGCCGCTGCCCAGGTCCGAACCCAAACCCCTTCGCTCCAAACGCAGGTGAATTACCAGAGCGGCGGTTATAATTTACTTATACTCACAGACAGCATAGCATCATTGACCTAAAATTAAATTACGGAAAGTTACCGACCTTGTTAATTTGCATCGTTTTTTAAAATTATGAATCAGCTTAATAGCGAAACAATCCGATTTCATCAGCTGCTCGGCGATTGCATGATCTGCGCTTATTGTTGTTTAATATACTTGGCAGTTAATTGCCGAGCAGGGTGTTTACTATAAAAACATCCCTATAGAGGACTAACGCTGGGGGGGGGGGGGGGGCAGCTCTGTCCCCCTGCAACCCCCTGTGCGCAGCCGCTCCTAAAGTCACGCCCTTGTAGGGATCTATATTATATATATAATATACCTTCGCAGTTTGGAATACTTTATTACACATAGTAAGCAAATCCAACATTCGGAAGTCATCCTTAAAAATATAATTATTTTGAAAAAGATTGCTAGATAGAGAGAAAGAGAGATCCTCACATAATCACATGTATCCATGTGTTGTGAGTTTAAATTCGTGGACACCATATACCAAGTTTTGTTTCAGCTACCCCTTGCCAGTTGTGCTTTTGGTAAATTCTGTTACTGTGACCACTACCCAGCCAGTTTGAAAATGGCAGCTATTTTTGGATTTTGTCTCACTTCAGACTTTTTTTTTGATCACACTATTTTTCTTGGCCAAATATGTTAAAAATTTTATTGTGAATATGGGGTGATAATTGGTCATAGAGTTTTGAACAATGTGTAACAGTGAGCTTTACTTAATAGAGGTAAAAATGATATGTGACGCAAAAGGAACTCCTCCCAAATCTGCTGCTATTTCCATAAAATGAAAAGACAAACGTTCATAGTACGAATTATTAGCAGGTCACCACCAAGCCTTTTTTTACTACAAAAATACCACTATAGAGGAGGACCAACGCCAGGGGAAAAGAGCCCCACTGTACACAGCCACTCCTTAAGTCGCGTCCTTGTGGGGCTCTGTATCTAGATAGAATGTGCATTTCTGCCATCTTGAGTGTCCGGACCCGCGCATAACCACATCATGGTGAATGGGGTATTGATTTTGATTCGTTAGTATATTTGCATTGCCAGCCATGAACCAACCGGCGGCGAGCTAAAAGTAGGTCACTTCAGTAAACAATGGCACCTGTGTACATGGTCATTGGCCGGGAGACGTTCGGTCAATTCTTTCACTTCCTTTCCCTTGTTTACATAGATGGTAGATAATCTGACCACCTTGGATCCATCCTTTTCACTCCTGTCATAACAATCAACTACAATGCAACTAGCAGGCATTTTAACCGCTTATATATATCTCGAAGTTACACTAGTTGGACAGAAAGGAGAACAAATACAAGCATCTTAGAACAGCTTGGCACCACCAGAAGAATAACACCTGAAATAAATAAAAGAAGACTTGCATACATCGGCCACGCGGCCCGAAACAAAAGCACGGCCCTTATGATATCAATCCTTCAAGGAAAGACAGAAACAAAGAGAAAACAAGGAAGACCACCCATTACATATCACGATAACATCAAGAAAGTCAGCCAGCTGGAAATAAGTGAACTAACTAGGAAAGCTAAGGACAGGATTGGGTGGAGGAGATTTTGTCGTGACATCCACTGTAGCAGCTAACATCGATGACGATGAAGCCGACAGGTGACAGGTGACACTAATCAGCTGATCCACCAGCCATCTTTAGAACAAAACAAAAACACTCTGTGATGTCATGCGCATTCTACTTAGATTTAACTCTGTAATTTGGCACATGAACCATTGCAATTTGCATAGGGAGTTGGTATTGCCTTTGGAATTGTAGGGGAATAATACAGCAATAGATGCTTTTACCCATTGCAGAAGATGTCATACCTTTAACAAACGACCAGAAGTTGAAGTGTTGCCATTGTTTTCTCAACCAATTGCCATAGCTATCTCATGCTGAATGGTTATCATGGCACATTTATCAGTCACACTTCATTCAAGCTGACCACATACAAAATGATCTAATTAATTGGTTATCCATGGAACAGTGGCATGTGTTTTGTTTTGTATCAGTCAAGTTGCACAAAATCTATTTTGTGCACACAACAATCTTTTGTGAGTTTCCATTATTGCTTGTGTATGACCTGCCTACTATGACCTTTGTCCTACTACTTGTATGTAGTCACTTCCGTAGATCTATTGTGTGCATGTTTGCACTAAATTTGTATACATGCATGGAGATGTGTGTTTAAGTAAGTGGGTGAGTACGGTCCATGTATGTATTGGTTATTAGTTATGTGTGTAGTTATCATTAAGCTGTGTAACCAAATTTCCAGTCTTTGAGAATAAAGTTTCACCTTCTTTAATCTTACCTTGATTAATTTCTGATTTCAATCCATTTCCAGGTTGCCATTGATGAGGAATTGAAAACACTGCTAGACCACCAAGGCATCTTAGAGAACAAGATGTCAGGGTTACATAAAATGCTGTGAGTATTCTAAACCTATTGTGTTCAATGAATTTCTTATTTTAGCTTATCTTTGATGGCTCAGAAATATTTCATTGTAAGGACAGTAAACTGGCAGAAGTGTTCATTCTACAATCTCTCCGATACCTTATTAACTCTCACCCCGCACGCTACCCGTAAAGCCCGCTGTCTGGTCAGTGACCTTACTCACGGAGAATCTTATCTGGGGTCACTGACCCTTGCCGCTATAAAATGATGACCCACACACGCTGTCCACGTGGTTCGGTTTTTATTGATGGGTATGAAAACATTCGCTGCTATGCCTTATCACGCTTGGTAATGAATTAACCAGCAAAACCTTAGTCTGTCAGTCTCTACCCAATGATCTGACATGATTCCAAACTGACAGCTGTAGTTTTCGTGAGAACGAAGCATGATAACTAGCCACGCCCTCCCAAGCCCTACACAAATGGTTCATCCTGATTGACACATACTAATAAACCAATATGGGCATTTGGGGCAAAGATTATTTCAGAAGAGATATAGTGAACAGTAAGATGGTGGTTATGTCTCAAAAAGGTCAGTGACCTGATGCGTGAAAATACGGCTTGGGCAGTCAGCTTGACCTTCCCGGCTTTTGCCGCCCGTGCGGCGTGAGCGCTTGGGAAGCATGGGCGGCATTTGACGCCCTGCGCAGGGTGAGGGTTAAAAGCATGTAACACTTGAATATGCCAAGACTGACAAGTTTCTTCATAGCAAATATCCCATACTTCACAACCATATGGTTTCGTGAAGTGAGGATCTTCCTTTCTTATTTTAAGTTTAGCCAGACTCTATTACTATATTGACCTGAAACTGTGAAACTGAAAGTGAAAGAACTTTTTGAATTTAACAGAACCTTTTGTGGAAACCTGCGCCATCTTGGATTGGGGGACTCACTAGCTTCTGTTGATTGGGGGACTCACTAGCTTCTGTTGATTGGGGGACTCACTAGCTTCTGTTGATTGGGGGATATTGTTCGAATTGTTGACATGTTCTATTCTGCAGAGCATAGCTATCCTATGATTGCAAATTTAACCAAAGCATGCTGTACAGGTGTACCATGATGTCATGAAATCCCCACTATTCTTTATTAGAAGCCATGGATTGTGGCACTCACCATACAACTTTCAGATGGAGCAACATCTGCAGGAAGAAAACAGTGGTCAGTGCTGCCCACAGCCCTTTACCCACAAACTTACTGGCAAAATATGACCAGTCTTCCCCGAGAGTTGTACTTGCCTATGTAATCTGTATTATATTCCTTGCAAAATCAGATGAAACTTGAACATTTTCCCCATGTCTGCAATACACTACTTGTTGACATCTGTTTACCATTCACTGGATGACAGTTTGAAAGGATCAGAAATGTCTTGATCGTTCAATATATTGTTATAGACCTTTTCAAGTCTTTCCAGAAGCCGCACTATTGAAATTTTCACGGGTGTTTTGCTTTCCCAAGCGACAAAAGCTCTTACTACCAGCGCTTGTTTCACTCCAGTTGTAGACACTCCACGAGCGGCTAAGTAGTCAGTGAGATCTTTGTTAGACATCGGATAGAATTCTTCATACTATGGATCTACTTTCTCCATATCGAGATCTTAATGCAGGCAAATGTTCAAATTTTGTTCAAGTTCAAGCTTACTGAGCAGGAACTTGGATCTGAACTCACGAGGAATTAAATGTGCAGTTATCGAGAATTCAAGAGGAAAAGTTAGCACAAAGTGAAACATGCAATAAATGAAAAGTTAAAACCACAGTAGAGCAATGGAAACATTGCAGAAAAAGTGCACTGGACACTGATTGTGAATCAGAGTGCAGGAAACACCATGGGCGGGCTTTGGGACAATAAAAAGTGATTGTTTTGTACTCATGGGTTATAATCAACACAGCACCTTATCTAGTAAGGGGAATCCCCCTATCCAAGATGGTGCAGGTTTCCGTGAAATGGTCTATTGGCTCTTGGGACTTTGGTCGTTTATGTGGGCAAATGAAGTGTTA
Source organism: Onchidella celtica (assembly GCA_963931925.1). Taxonomy (NCBI): domain Eukaryota; kingdom Metazoa; phylum Mollusca; class Gastropoda; order Systellommatophora; family Onchidiidae; genus Onchidella; species Onchidella celtica. The sequence goes on from OZ007574.1 coordinate 12,420,485, forward strand.
ATGGCAGCATTGTTTTATGATCTTTATTTTAGTTAATATGCATATTGTATCAGTGTAAAAAGAAGCAACTAGTTCCCAGTTTCAGTCATTGTGGCTATTATAATATCTCACTCTTTCTTTTTTCTCATGCCTCATCATGATAGATGTAATGTTTAGATACAGTAATGCTGCATATGATTTAGTTTTATAAAATATGCCTTGGATTTCTGAACCAAAATTTGAACGTTTTTCAGACCAAATTTACAGATACTTGAAACAGATTCCAAACAGCTGTGTGGCATGATCTCATTCACCTCAACACTTGCTGAAAATGTGAGCAGTAAAGTCAGGAAGCTTGATCTAGCAAAGGTAGGCTCATCATAGCTTAGCAGGAATTTTTGGATCCATATAATATGAGTTCATTTGGTGGTATGAACTGCATTGCTGAGGAGATGAGTGAGGGTTCTCACAGTCATCTAATAGTCTCTTCAAGAGTTGGCCTATAAGAAATGCCTGAATTTTGCATGCTAGCATGTAGAGTTCTTGATGTGTGTTGTAGACAAATAAGTTTTTATTTATTGTGGAATTTTATGTTCACTTTCAGGTAGTATGTATATCCGTGTTATGGAAATGGGAGCAGGATATTTTAGTTTATACTAGGGGATGGGGAGGAAGTTCATTATCTACCTCTTTAGCATCTCACTTCATTCAGTGAAAAGATGCTAGTGTTAATGCAAGCATCCTAATTCTAACAGAGTCGAGTTGTTGACTGCATGCAGAGAGTAGAGGACATACTGGATCTCAAGTTCTGCACAGATGGAGTGCAAACAGCTTTGCAGAATGAGGACTATGAAAAGGTATTAGCATGAGATAAAATGAGGCATCCAGGAGTAAAAAGTTCGTTGTTTTATTGTTTGACAGTAAATATGCAGTAGTCAGTTTTGTCATACTTTGAGATACCTCGCATTACATCGGTGTTACCTATCACATGTGCAAAACCTCACTTAATACTCCTATTACCTGCAGCTTGTAATATGTTTCATTTCAATTTAAGTTGACCCCTTGCATTGACGTGTTTCTTTGTTATTTTACCCAGACTATTTAGTAATGACTAATGTGCTTTTGGAATATGAGAATTTTCATTCTTACCAAGAGACTGCATTGAAGCAAAAACAGTGACCATGTCAAGAGACTTGTAAAAGAAACTTAGTTACACTTGAAATAAATGTTAAGATTTATTCACAGGTAAAACCCCTCCCAACAGCTATTATTTCAATTTTTCAAAACAGAATTTAATACAGGGATGGGCAGTTTCATTTAATAATTTTAGCTGTGCTTCTCACATATTATGAAGTGTTTTTCATAAACTGTTATGAATAATAAAGCATGCATTTCTTACGGTTGATTATTCTTGTCATTAATTGTACTTCTTTTTAGCAAAGCAGAATAAAATGTGAAAACTCAGATTTACTTTGCATGGGCTGTAACACATGTCAAGCCCAGCTGTTAGGTCAGTCATGTTTATATCAATTGTTTGATGCTTTCTGCCTTGCTGATTTGTATGCATTACATAATTTTTCCATCACAGGCTGCCGGCCACATTCACAGGTTTAGGAGTTTAGATGAAACTGTGATCAGGATGAGTGCAGAGACAAGTGAAGGTGAGAGAAAATTAAAGCTTAAATTTCATCCTTTTAAGATGGTGTAAGATGATAGGGAAAAGATGTTGACATAAATATAAAAAGAATAAATAAATCCTTTGTGTTGGAAAAATGTACAAGCATGGTTGATAATAATGATCCGCTATTAAATGTTGCATAGTTGACTTAGTCCTTTGTTTGTTTCTTTGTAAATTTTTGTATTGCTTTTGTAAATTGTACTGTTTTAAATGTTAATGAAACATTTTTTTTGTCAAGCATGATTTATTATTATTATTATTATTATTACACTACATTTCCCTATGAGTTGAGTGTAGACTTTTCTTGAAATGTTGCAATTGTTACCAGATTTGGTGAGAACAGTTGCGGTATATTTTGACAGGTTCCTTGGTGTGACAAGAGATTTTCATCCACGTATACTGTTTTTTTATGTATTAAATGGGACTAAGTTTCTAACAGTCAACATAAGAAATGTAACTTAGGCATGATAATTTCTGTCAACAGGTGGCACTTTGGACAGCTCATTCAAAATGCTGTATGAAGCAGAGGAGAAGCTGAAATTGATTGTGCAGAACAAATTTGATGCTGCTGTCCATTCAGGAGATGTAGCATCAGTGGAAAGGTTCTTCAAAATTTTCCCATTGCTCGGACTCTACACTGAAGGTCTGACAAAGTTTGGAAAATACTTGGCTGCTCAGGTGATTTTATGTAAAATCTTTGGTGAATTTTGCAGTAAGAAAATGCATAAATATTAACTTGTGAAGTTGACTTGAGATTATTTCCTCATGAAATGGCAGCTCGTACATTACCATCTATAGTGACTATGTTTCAAGCCAAATACTGTGTTGGTAGCTATTGGTCAGCAATGAAAGTACTTGAATGCTTTTGTTTCCATCAGTGAAAATTATGAGAAAACAGAGGTGAAATTACTCAATGAATTTGCTGGGATTAATTCTTACATATTGTCACAGTTATCTTTGTACTTAATTTATGCTGTCTTGCCTCTTGTCACTTTCATATCTTTCTCCCCTAATATCCCGTGTTTGTCACAGAATAATTGTTAGTGATTATCACAAATTTTTATACACATTTGCCACTTTGGTCATGACGTACAATTGCTCTCTTGTACTTTTAGTGTGTAACTTCATCACTTGGGCTTTGTGCCTTCCAATTATTCATTGTAGCTGTCTGAGAAGGCTGATGGAAACCTGAAAATTGCTCTTCATCCTGACTCCACTGACAAGAGAGCTCATGTGATGTTTGCAGACACCTTAACACTTCTGTTTGAGAGTATTGCTCGTGCTGTTGAGATACATCAGCCATTGGTTGAAACTTATTATGGTTAGTGTCTGTGTAGTGTAATTTCATTACTAATGTTTGACATATATACAATCAGTAGAGCTGTTACATCTTGACCTATTTTGTTGGAGGTTGTTTGTTCATAAGAAGATGCACATTAAAATAACTTTGGTTGTGTTGAACTAATTATAGCTGGTTATCAGATAACTGATTAGGCTTAGCCGATAAAAGTTACCGGAGCTGGAATGGCAGAATTTCTCACGTAGCAGTATTCTGGAAAAAGCAGAGGCCTATATAAATTGCATGAGTTGAGAGTGGAAAATGAATTGTGGAGTGCCCTTAAATCTTATCTTTCATGCTGAACATGAGACAATATAAAATACCTGTAGGTTTTTACATTGTGTCTCAGTAATCATATGACATGAATATGCATATATATCTATATTTCCATACCGATGCTTAAATTGGAAAATAAAATTTTTAAGTTATTCAGAAGAGAGCGTTGCTCAATCTTTATCTTGTTCTATGTTATGGTGGTAAAACACCACTGTTTTTTAAATACAACAATGGATTGAATGAAATTGTATTGCTTTCCTAATGAAAAGTAGTTTTCACTTGTGACGGCGATGGCGAATATGGCAGTATTCTTTAGTTGTTTTACGGCCCCGTAAAGGCAGTTGGAGACTGTCGGGGTATCTGGGAGGTAGCGGGATCTGAGTTGTTTTAGTCCTTGGCACTCCTCCAGGATGTGCTCGACTGTCTCCTGGGGGGACCCGCAGTGCCGGCATACTGGCTCAGGGAGTGGGTTGAAACGATTTAGATGTGCGTTCAACTGGACATGTCCCGTCCTCATACGCTGTATAATTGTCGCGTATTTTCGCTCTAGTGTCAATATCGGGTCTTTGATGTCTGGTTTGGTTTGGTTATGATACACCTTACGTCCTTTATTCGAGTTTGCCCATTGATCTAGCCATTTCCTGCGTCCGTGAGCGCGGATTCTGGCTCGGGCTGCTGGGTAAGACGTGGGGTTCTTTGTCTGTTCGCCTCTGGTCCCCTGTTTCGCTAGGCTATCTGCAACCTCATTGCCCCGGATTCCTATGTGCGCGGGGATCCACTGGAGGTGGACTTCGACACCGTATCCACTTATGATCTGGTGGCATATATGTCTGATTTTGTCTGCGCCATGTGCCTCGAGCTTGTGGTTGAGCGATTGGACGGCCATCAGTGTGGCCCTTGAGTCTGAGAACACAACAATATCTTCTGGCGATACTGTTCCGTTTTCAAAGCCGTTGAAAACCGTAGTCAGTGTCCTCCAAATCGCTGTCGCCTCAGCGGCGAAGTTGGAGCCGTTCGCCCCGCAAGGCCCATAGATCTTTTCGGTGTCGGTGCCATCAGAGTAGTAGATTATTGCTCCGTACCCCGCATTCGTAGTCGCCTGTACTGCCGAGCCGTCAGTATAAGCCTTAATCATGTGTGCTGGGTACGAGTCAATAGTTTCGCCAGCAGCCGTTTTCAGAATCGTGGGATTGACCTCCTTAGTCATGTTTGTGTCTAGAAATGTGGTTTTGACCACTGGGGGTTTCAGGGAGGCGTGAGGTGGCTCTTTCGTCCATAACCGAAGGGGCATTCTGTCTTGTTCTAGCCCATACTCCTCAGTTAGTCGTTTGGCTTCGCCCAGGAACGACTTCTTCTGAAGTATTCTCGGTGGCGGGTCGATTTCGATCGCCTCCCGCGCCGGATAGTCCGGCTCGAGCCTTTTTAACCTCTCGTACTGCTGTAGTACGCTTCCTTCCCTTCTGGTTGCCAGTGGTTCCACATTGGTCATGATCTCTAGAGCATTCGTAGGAGTGGTTTTGAGGCAGCCTGTTATGAGTCTCAAGGCGCTGTTCTGGACTCGGTCCAGCGCCGACAGCGTTCGGTCGCTGGCCATTGGTTGCAGTGGCAGGCTATATTCTAGTCCTGCTCGGATGTAGGCTAGATATAGCTGTCTGAGAACCTTCCCAGTGGCACCCCAGTTGGTACTGGCGAGTGTTTTTAACAGTGTTAATCGCCTCCTAGCCTCAGACTCGAGCTTGCTGACGTGCGTCTGCAAGTTGAGCCTGCTGTCAAGTTCAACTCCCAGGTATCGTGGTGCGCTTTCCCTCTTGAGTGTCTGGCCATTGATCTTAAGAGTGATGGTGGCTTTCTGGGCGTGTTTGCCGTTGGTGAAGAGTTGATAAACGGTCTTATCGACGTTTATCTCCATCTTCCACAATCGGCAGTAGCAGGCAAGCGTCGCGAGGTCCCGGTTAAGGTCTCGCTGTAGCCATTGGACCTGTTTTCCTGTCGTCCAGATTACCATATCATCGGCATACATCGCTTTTTTGCATCTCAGGTGTTGGGTAAGGTCGCTGGTGTAAGCTGCAAAGAGCGTGCAGCTTAACGCTGAACCTTGCGGCAGGCCATTCTCCATGGTGAGTTGGCTTGAGGTCTGTCCGTTCACTCTGGTGCGAACTGTTCGATTGTGCAGGAAATCTTTTACCCATCCGTACAAATTTCCTTTGACCTCCGCCTTGAGTAGTTTAAGGAGTAGCCCACCTTTACACACCTTATCGTACGCTTGTCTGAGATCGACGAATACGGCGATCGTATGCTCCCGCCTATGGAAACCATTATTGACCGCTTGGGTCAATCGGATAAGCTGGTCCATCGTCTGCCTGCCACTACGGAAGCCCGCCTGGTGTCTGTTTAGAAGACCGCGCTCTTCTAGATACCAGGTCAGCCGGTAGTTAACCATCCTCTCCCCTACTTTGCTGATTCAGCCGGTAGTTAACCATCCTCTCCCCTACTTTGCAGATGCCAGAGGTAAGGGAGATTGGCCTGTAATGTGATGGTTCGGTACCATCTTTGCCTGCTTTAGGGATAGCTGTCACCACGGCCTTTTTCCAGCCAATAGGGAGTTTTCTCTCGTGCCACGTTCTATTTATTAAGGCTAGGAGCCATTTCTTTGCCGTGGGGCCCATCTGGAGCAACATCTCGTTAGAGATTTTGTCCGGGCCTGGCGCTTTACGATTTTTACACTTGCCAAGTGCTCTCTCCAGTTCCTCTAGGGTGAACTCATTGTTAAGGCCCTCGTAATCGCTGTCTACTGGTGATTGTTCGAGCTGACGCCTGACCTTACGGAGCCCCTTGTCCGTATTCGTAGCTTTGCCGCTCTTATTTGTACTGGCAAAGTGTCGGTTAAGCATGATTGCACGCTTATGGTCTGTCACCGCGACCGTCCCGTTTGCCCGTATCGGGGCGACATTCTTCACTCTTTGCCCCCGGTTAAGGCGATTCAAGACGGTCCACGCTCGTCCACCACTCGGGTCCACGTTCAGAGACTTGCACAGGTTTAACCACTTTGCCCTTTTTGTGCTTCTAGACAACAGCTTGACTTTGGCGGTCAATCTGTTATATTCGATTCTGGCCGCCGTGCTCGTTTTTGCTTTTCTTTTCGCTCTCTTACGCTGTCGGACCGCCTGTTCAAGTTCCTTTGACCAGGCCAAGCGATTTAGGGGCTGCAGTCCTCGCGGAATACTCCGCTTAGCAGCTGCGAGCACGGCCGAAGTCAGTACGGCGTTAGCTTCGTCAATAGTACCCTGGTTGGGGTCCACCTCGTTCAGAGTTAAACCTAAAGTCTCTCTGAACTCTTCCCATCTGCCTCGTTTATAGTTCCAGTTCAAGCGTTTCTCTTTCTTCTTAGCTGTTTTAGTCTGGATTTGTACGAGGAGGGGAAGGTGGTCGCTACCTACGTCCTCTAGGACTGCGTAGCTGTGTCTGGTAACGAGGTCAGCAGATAGAAGCGTAATGTCGGGCCGGCTCTCCGCGCCGTTTGCTCGATGCAGGTAGGTGGGCGCGGAGTCGGCTGATTGTATCCGGACCAGATTAGAACTTAGGAGGAAATCTTCGACGTTTCTTCCTGCGATGTTCGTCGATTCTGGGGCGTACTCCATTTCAGGGCTTCGTGCGTTGAAGTCTCCTCCGATGATTGTATTATTCAAGGTAGCCTCTGTCAACCCTAGGTCGCAGGGGACCTTAGGAGGGTTATAGACATTCGTGATGGTGAAGGCCACGCCGTCCTTCCATACTGTAAGGGTGAGGGTATCAGTTTCACCGTTGCTCGTCGGGGCGTTCTGCCTCACAGCCGTTATGTCATTGCGACCCAGTGTGGCAATGCCTCGGCACTTGGTACACGAGCAGGTGTATATGGTATACCCTGTGACGTGCGCGCCTCTCCCATTCAGTAGAGTCTCTTGAAGGAGAGCTACATGGATATGTTTTGACTTGAGGAGCTTAGTTAGCTCCAGGACCTTCGGGCGAAGGCCGCAGACGTTGAGCTGCAACATGTTAAGTGTCGCAGGGGGATCCCTCGCCGCTAGGGTCCCCTTGTTAGTTTTCACACAGGCATTCACAGTCGCATTCGGACACAGGTCACCAGTAGCATACTTGCGTAGGGGGACCTGGCAACTGCCATCCTCCCTACGGAGGATATGTTTGGGTTCCTCAGCCCCACGTTGCTTATTGCCATATTGTACCATCATGTATAGTGGGAATTTGTTGCTGCTTGGATCCCTTTCAGACAAATGGAGGCTGATGACAGCCTGAACCGACTGATTCGTATCACGTCGTGACCAGAATCTCTCTTTCTCATCCACCAGCGTGCGGTCATTGTCTTGTTTAGGTCATTGTCACGTGGTGCTTGCTGCACGACTTCTCGAAGGGTCGATCTGGTCAGTCCCCGGCCCTCAATCGGGGACTGCCACCACTGCGTTCTGCTAGGCAATTTGCCCCCATCTGCCTACAACAACGGAAAGCTCCCAGTGTTTAACGGCTTCAGGAAGGTCAGCCGTCAGCCCGTCCCCGTTAGCCAGCCCCCAGCTTGGGCTGCCCCGCTGCTACCACGTGGCAGTCGAGAAGAAATTCTCCCCGGGTCTCTCCAGACCTGGGATCGGGTTTATCCGGAGCCCGGAGGCTGCGGAATGGTCATAGGCGAAACAGTGATCATCTGCTAGTACCACTCGTTCGCATGCACCTTGTACGAAGGACCCACCGAAGCAGTACCAGTATTCAACTAAAAAGTTGGTTTCCTGGAAAGACTGCAACAGCAGGACCCTCGGAGCAGCGGATTCCACAGCTAATGTAACAAATATAATAGATACAGCTGAACTTGCCAGTAGGTGTGAGTAATAGAAATCGTTTGACAAGGCTGCCCAAGAAACATCCATATTCTTGCATATTGCTTGTTCGACATTCTTACATTTGCAGTAGCATCAGTTCACTATTTGTAACTTTAAATACTTGATAAGTTTATTTAGTGTAACAATAAAATCATGAAGGCTTTTGTTAGAGAAATATTTTGTCCTGATTCTCCTAGTTTGTAGTTTTAAGATGAACTAGTTTGAATGGGGTAAATTAGCCCCTGAGTTTTATTTTTGATGTTTTTTTCTTTTGACTGTCCTATCAGGTCCAGGTAAACTGTTTCAGCTGCTTAGCATTCTGCAAAAGGAATGTGACAGACAAGCCAGGAAAATCTTTGAAAACTTCAAAACACACAGAGATTATAAAGTCAAGGTGAATTTGTCATGTGGATGAAGTGATCATATCGTCACCGCTTCCTAAGACTGTAGTAACTAAAAAAATTTAAAAATCAATTTTTGTATATTATCAACTACTGTTAAAGCTGGATTGAATGATCTTGATTATAGACTCCTAGGCAGAAAAATAATTGAATAGTAAACTTTCAAAAGGCTATCGTCACTAGACCAGTTGTGCTAAGCTAAAAGTTTTTTTGCTTCTCCAGAAAAGAAGTCCAAACCAATTACTACAGTTTTAGGGAACAGTGAAGATATATTCCCGGGATATGTGAACTGACAACTGCCAGAGCAAATATTTAGCACCTTGAAATTACAGGAATTCTTTATGTTTAACGAACTCCATATTAGCTGCTTGGATAGTTTAGTTTCATGGTTGTGTTTCCTATATAGTTTGTGATGCAAGTGCCATTTATTTCCCATTAGTGTTAAAGCTCACAGTAAAAGGAGTGTAGTAAATCCAGAAGACAGTATATGACCTTGCATAATTGAAGACATGGGCCTTTGTCATCCCAGATTCACAAACTTTGGCTCAAATTAATGCTCAGGAAACTTCATATGGTTGATATAGTATTGGCTTTGTTTTAAATTCCAGCATTACTGTGTTGCATATACTAAAATTCTACTTCTAAATCATTCTTTTCCCCCCAACAGGTTAGACAGGTCCAGCAGATCCTGACAGCTGTGAAACAAATGACAGTGGAAAAGTATGTCTTTGTTTTGGTTGTCTTACATTATATATGTCAGTGTTTATTGAAGCTTAACATACTTCTGTTTACTGTTACCAAAGTAAAGCCAAATGCAGAGACCTCCTAAAACGAAAGTGTATTCCCCATTTTATCACAAATTTGATATTGGAATTTTAACTTTCCGGGATTTTTCAGCATGACCTTCTTAAATCAACTTTTTGTGTATTTACGACAATGTCACCTTCATTTTCAGTTGACCAATGGTATGATTTATTCTTCTTATATTTCCATGGATATGTGGGGAAAAAAATTTTAAAATTAAAATAAAATATATATATAATTTAAGTATCATCATTTCAGTTGATTATTAGCAATTTGACCATACAGCTAGAACAGGCAACAAAAAAAAATTTGCCCACATTTAATGGAGTAGGTGTGAGAACATGAAGACTTTTTTTCTGTATGGAAAATTGTGAGAGTGATTTCTCAGAAAATTTGATCAGCTTTATTTAGCTTACGCCTGTCAAGTGTATTTCAAACAAGACATGCCAATATTGTTCCCATTCATTTCAGGCTTGATCCTAAAGAGCTGGATGTTTTGTTATCTGAAATGGTGCTGTTGAGCTCGCGGTCAGAGTTATACTTGAGATTTATGCGGCGCCGAGCCACTGTAAGGACAAATTTATCTGGTTACATATATACTAATTAGATTAACAGCTGCTTTCATCAGTCCACTGCGAAATCTGTATGAAAATATTAAGTATGGTAATTAATTTTACATTTCTTGAAACATAAGGAGTCTACAATCATTTTACGATAGAACTAGCTTGTGACCAAATTTCAGTGCTGTATTTCCTCATGTTTAACCCTCACCCTGCTCAGGGCGGCAATAGTCGGTATTGACTTGCAAGCGCTCACGCCGCACGGGTGGCAAAAGTCACCCAGGTCAAGCTGACCGCGCCACGCGCAAGCCGTATTTTCACGTGTCGGGTCACTGACCTTTTTGAGACGTAACCACCGTGTTATTGTTCACTGTATCTCTTCTAAATCAAACGCATTGTGACATGGACATGTTAACCAGTGAACCACTGGTCGGAATCACAAAGACTAAGCTTTAAAAGGCTCTCCCCACACTTTCAAAAGGTGTAACATCGACATGCGAACTGTTGCTCAACAAATTTGCAATATTATCTCATTTTCCCACAAGCTGACCACCATCTGGAGTTGTCTGTATCTAAGAACCAATCAGAACCAAGCTCTGAAATAATCTTTGCCCCAAATGCCCACATTGGTTTATTAGTATGTGTCAATCAGGATGAAACCATTTGTGTAGGGCTTTGGAGGATGTGGCTTGTTATCACGCTTCGTTCTCACGAAAACTACAGCTGTCAGCTTGGAATCATAAGTCAGATCATTGGTTAGAGACTGACAGACTAAGGTTTTGCTGGTTAATTCATTATCAAGCGTGATAAGGCATAGCAGCGAATGTTTTCATACCGATCAATAAAAACTGAACCACGTATACAGCGTATGTGGTCATCGTCTAGCGGCACGGGTCAGTGACCCCGGATAAGATTCTCCGTGAGTAAGGTCACTGACCGGGCAGCGGGCTTTACGGGTAGCGCGCGGGATATGGGTTAATGATGATGGACAACAGTGCAGCCATCCGGAATACTAAGCAAGCATGTGCTAAAAATCTGTCTTTCTTCCGATAATATTTCACTCAATACCCAAAATACGTGAATTATTCTGTTTAATAGAAAGCCAGTGGCGGTAATGTGCATGTAAAATATGATTTTTTGTTGGAATATATTATTTGCTTTAGTGTTGTGGACATCAGATATATTGTATTTAACTTAAATCGGTAAATGTGTAAAGCCAAGCAAATTAGAATTTAACCTCACAATTTAGGAATCTTATCAGTGTGTCCTCATAGCGTTAACTTTAGAATGAAAGATTTTTGCACAATTTGTCTTTTTCTCCTTTCCCAGGGTGATATTGAAGCAGCACATTCAGAGGAAAATAAGCAAAAAGGTACTTATCTGTTCTGTGAAAATAAGCAAAAAGGTACTTATCTGTTCTGTGTTCTTTCAGGAATAAAAGCGAAATGGACAAATCATAGACTCAAAATAGATCTAGTTATATAGCACTAGCTGACTACCCGTTCGATGAACAGGTTTATGTAGGTTTTTTTTTTTCTTTTGGGTAAAACTTAAGAGGCCTGTGAACTAAGAAAGGCATTAATGCTGCATAGATAGCTTATAAGAAGAGATGCAACAACAAAGGACACCACTTCAGACCGAAAGGAATAAGATCAAAAGCCGAAATGCGTAGGGTCATCCCCAAAACTCAGCGATAGGACAGTACACAGTGTGCAGTGGTGCGCACCGAAAATTTTCAGGAAGTGATGATGTCATGGGCCCATAATGCGCATGCGCAGCTTCAATGAAACCTTACAATGGCGAACCATGATGACTCGAAATAGATCTAAACAATGATGCCGAAACAATCAAAAATGAAACGTAAAAGCCTGAACATTTCATAATTTCTAATATAGCCCACAATAATTTTGCATTGATAATATGCTGTTATGCAAAGTTTGAAGCCTGAGTGTGATGCAGTTCCTGAGCCTTAGATGGCCAAAGTTTCGAGTTAACAAAATATAGATAATCATGATGTTATTTATCAAAACAGCATAGTCTTTAGCAGAAGTCCATCTCCTTGAACAGTTCAGGAAAGATGTTGTCTAAATTGCACAAAGTTTGAAAATTCAAATTGTTGTAATAAATTCATAGTTTATCACTGAATGATGTTGGACCATCACAAAAACTGGCAGTCAAGATAAGCTTTTTCAATTTCCCTCATCAGATGACATGACAGAGGTGGACAGATTTTTCTCTTCTTGTGAGCTAAACAGAATGATACAAGAAATTATAGGCAACTATATCATGATGGAGGAGTATTTCATGAGAGAGATGATCATCAAGGTTAGTGAAACTGGAGTGTATATTCTTTGAATCATCAATTAAGACAATAGCGTTGCAGGTTTTATAATTAAGAGCTCTAAAATTTAACTTTTGTCTGTTTTGTTGTAGATCTAATTAATTATTCAAGGAATTAATTTACCAGAATAATATAAACATTTTCTCATGTGTGAACAAAGTGTATATTGTTGCTTTTATTGAATGTGATAAGTGTGCCTGATCTTCTAAGTTCTATTTCCATTTCATTCCTGACAATTTTAGTATTTTCCTTCAAAGCTGTCGATACTGAAGTGTAGTAGAGGATGCAGAAATAGCTGTTTTAAAAAATGTGTATTTTATTTTAAATGATATTTTAGGCTGTAAACATGGACAGTTCTGAGGACGGGCAGCACACATCCAGCATGGTTGATGATACATTTTTCATCGTGAAGAAATCTGTCAGGTATGTCTGTTGATCATCTTGTTTCAGATGATTTGTCATTGTTTTGTACCTCAAAAGTATGTAGGAATAGATCTACAAATTCACTGAAAAGGATGATTTTGTAATGTAGACGAGAGCTTGTTGTATCAACTTGCTTAACCCTTGTCCCGCGTTGAGTGAACTCGTCCACGGAACGTCCCGTGTGGGGACAGCCAGCGGCCAGTCAGCCGATCGTTCACGTGTTGCCGATAACCTCGGCGGTCGGGTCAATCGGGTCGTTGTGAACACGTGTATCGCTTATACTTCAGGACGCAATAACAACAGTAGTGGTGGATAAATCGTAAGGGACCCCTATGATATTTGGATAAAGTGCTTGTGATGATATGCAGTAGGTTTTATTGTGAAATGAAAGGCCCAAATCAAGAATTTTCTGCATTTACATGCCGTTTAACACACGTTTTATCATTTTCCCAAGACCTCTGCGCTTTTTCTGTCCCTAAGTCAGGCCATTCATGTGAACAAATTATTTTTTAAGCCATTCGCTTCATTTACTAACCACATGTATCATGACACTGCCTTCTCCCTCCTCTACTATGTAAAGCTTCCACGTACTATGATGTTAGTTTTAGCGAGAGATTTGATTTCCAGTTCCAGGTCGTAGAGCACAGTCATACATGTACTGAAAAGCGGTTTAACCAAAGGAACACAATATCTCTCTAATTACCACATCAAATAAAGACAATGACCAACAACAAAGTCGGTCATTTTCTCCCAGTTTTCCCTGATGAAAAACCTACTGACAGACGCCCTTATGCAGCATGCCCTAATATTACATCCGAATTCATAATTACAGACGTAGAATGGCGTCTCAAATACGCACATGGCCCCTTTCTTCTCATTTCACATGTAGACGACAACCAGCATCAAAGTAAAGGTTTCCCCAAGATTTTCCCCACTTCGAACTTCAGACCGTCAGTACTATTACACGGGTATGACGAATAGTTGCGAATAGTTGCATCGTAATAAACTTAATCGGATGATACCATTTTGTTAGATATAGTAGGGGTGACAGGATAGATATACACGCGAAAATAGTGTGGAAAAAAAACAAAAAAACGACAGCCTTGGCAACCGAATAACCAAAGCGCGAGGCGCACCATTGCTATACAAAAATGTGGCCTCCCGCAGGACCCGCGGTTAAGCGTGGCGGACAAAATAATGGCCTCGCGTGTTGCGCGGGAGGCCAATATAGTGGCCTCCCGCAGGACTAGGGTTAATATTAATCATACCACAAACTTTTGTCACGTACTGTTGGCTAGTGCTTGGTCAAGAAGCACCAGGACATGTTGGCATGATCAAGCACTGATTGATTCTTTACAGTTCACAATCAAACTGTGTGAAGTTATGTTTCACCAGAACAGTGAATTATATTTCAAAACTCCACTGTGGTTGTGTTTTCTAATAATAAAGAGGAAGTGTGAAATCCACAGTAAATTTTTGAGATACATAATGGGAAACAGATAAAATTTTATTTATGTATGCTTAAGAACAATACTAAAAAACTTTTTTTTTTTTTAAACATAGCTAAGATGTGCTCAAACTGCTTTAGGCTATGGACTCCAGTGCTGTTACGTTAAACTTCTTGGGATTTTACAGATCTTGAGTTGTTTTTTTAACTAGATCATAATCTTCTCTGTCGTTTCCCATATTACGCCCACTCCCCAGGCGTGCCATCTCTAGCTCCAGTGTGGATGGGGTGTGTGCCATGTTGAACCTGGCCTGTACCATACTAGAACAAGACTTTGGAGAGGTACTACTCAACAGGCTGCGGGCAGGCTATCCATATGGGTTTGATCTTCAACATGCTTACAATATTGTTCAGTCCAGTCTTCAACAAGGAAAACTCCAGAGCTCGGATTCAGAGAAGAAACAGGCCAGGGCCCTTTTCTTGGTAAGGTTATTTCACAGAAATGTGTGTGGAAGGGTTGTATGTAAGCATCAAATATACTCTATTAACACACAAAATGAAAGATCACTACTTGCGGTAGATTTGTGGTTTTTACAAAGATTTTATGGATGTCTAGAAAAAATCAAATGAGAAAGCCTTCAAATGCTTAGTGAAACTTGAAGACTGCAAAAAAAAATTACTTACAACTTATTCTACTGCATCTACTTTTCTTTTCTCAGACTTCACTCAACAATGCAGAGGTCAGCTGTGACTACTGTAAAGCTCTCAAAAGTAACTTGGAGGTAAGTCTTTGGCATAAATAAAAAGCTCTTCCTGTCAGAATGTCAGAGACTAGGAGAGTAACTCCAAGTCTGCCAGATTAATATTGCATAGGCTGGCGCGAAAGTGCAACGTAGGAAAGCAAATTCCGTCTCAAAAGTTCTAAAGTGATGTACTTTTTTTTCATGGTTTTTCACCTTACATTAACCAAGTTTGAATAGGAAGTCATCATATTCTTGTGCACTATCTTTATGGCCTAAATATTAGTAGTCAGTATGGGATTCTTCAATTTTTCAGTGTTGTTGTTGTTTGGGTGATGATTTAAATTTTAAAAGAAATGGCTGTCATGGCCTAGTTACTGTATTTTAAACAAACTGAAGTCAGACAACAGATCAAGTTTTGGATATTTTCATTTGCAATGTGTATTTTATTAATACCATCAGGAAGACATCACAAAGTTGCATCCACAGTGTACAGAGCACAGCAAAGCCAAGCTGGAGGTGAGATTGCCTATGTTTGAGAATGAATAGAATATTTCAAATTGTTCTTGAATCTGATGAAACAAAGTATGCTAAAGATTGGGGCATGTTCATCCATTGCATTTTGAAAAAAATCTGTTCATGCAAGAGAAGCGTAATATTTTGTGCAAATGCGAGAAAAGGGTTAGAAAAGTGGTAAGTGCCTTTTTTAATTGGCAGCTATTAGCAGGCAGAGCTGCTTCCATGGAAAAGTTTGAGACCTCTATTCATCCAGTAATTGATCGTTCATTTGTGACTAATTCACAGTATCAATCGTGTTGAGTATGAGATTGTTTCCAGTTTTAAAGTTGATAATTCTTTTTGCCTTGAAGATGATTCACTTTTTCAAAACCAAACAGGCGGTGTTTTTACTGTTACAGTTAACAATTAATTCGATTGCCATTTTCTGTATGGTTTTTGTGTTTTCAGAGTTGCCTAGGAGAAGTCCTCACAGTCTCTAATAAGTTCAAAGAGATTGCAGACTTTGGTTTCAGTCAGCTTTCCTCAAGTGCAGTAAAACCCAGGATTAAGCCTTTAGTAGATTCATTCTTGTCCACCAGCCATAATACATCAGAGGTAAGTGTACATTTGTGTGGAGATAAATTCCCCGAGATAGAATTTAATACTTTCCATATTTTTTATTCCATTCACAATTAATATGTTTTTATCCGTAGTGAGTCGAAGACAACACTGAAGTTACATAATACATTTTACATGTTATCAAGCATTTGACCTTTTCATTGAACAGTTACTCTTAATACTCACGTGTGCAAACATGTCCTGGGATAAATTTTTCAAACATCTGCAGTATAATCTCAGAAAATAAAAAAAAGTGCGATAAGATTTTGATGTCTCGAGATCTGTCCCCTACCATGCCATTTGCTTGAAGCTATCAAGATTTGTTTGGGTCCAGTTCCTGTCAGTTGACTCATCTGTTTTTCTTGTTATTATTGGATTATTGAATTTTGTATATAATCCATGATATTGCTGAGGGTGATCTGAAAATGTTTTGTCTTTTCAGGAAGAATTTTTCAACTATGAAGCAAATGATCCATGGGTCCAGAACTTCATTGTTAGTTTAGACACAACCTTGGCTACATTCAAAGTAAGCACAATTTTTGATTGATGTGAACTTTATCTCTTAGAGAAAATCCAAACTGATCTGCCAATAGCAACACAGAATACATACATGTACATAGATTAAAAGAGTGATGTGACACATTTACGTAAATACAGGGGCCAACACTGCATATTTACTTGAAAGTATAGTTAAAGCTTTTAACACTCAACGCTGATGTTTTATTTGTAAGTGTTGAATCCTGTTCATGTCTAATTTCTGAGAATGCAGGTAGAATTAATATTCAGAAGGAAGAATTGCCTATTCAAGAGGAACCATAACATAATTTTTTTTTGAACTTACTGGTATAAATAAGTATGGCAAATTCAATGAATAACTGAAATTGATGTTTAGCAAACACCTGAGAGATTTAGTCACATTACAGTCCTTGCATCTTTCAAAAGAAGTTAGCATAAGTGAACAATTTGCTCTTGGTAAAAAATTTCTTTTTGTCCTGTGTGCACTTGAGTACAACAAATTTTTTAACTTAACTGCCATTATGAACACTGAGTGAAATAGCCACAAATAATCTGAACTGCAGTTTGTTTTAAAGCATGGCTTGGTCTACTAAAGTTATCAAGTCATTAACACAATATTTTGCAGGCTTATGAAAACTCAGATGAAACCATGAAAAGTACATCTGTGAGTTGAGTGAGTAAAGAGAAGCACAAAATGTTCAGAAGCTGATGGATTGGTTTTTTTAAGTTTAACAAACTAATTAACTTGTTGTTCGGATCCCAGGAAGCCATGACCTCTGCCAATTACGACAGGTTTGCGACTGCTGTGTCAGGGGAAATAACTCAACAGTTAGAAAAAGCTGTTACAAAAACAGTGTTCAATCGGGTAAGACTTTCATTGCATGGCATCTAGAGGGCCTATCTGACTAGAAATAGCATTCTTAAGTTACTCACGGTCTTTTAAATTAAACAACATTCAGCATACTTGTTGAGCTCTTCATTTATGTGTCAGGTGTATCAAAGATCTTTATGCGGGATTATACAGGGTGATTCAAAAAGAATGAATTGATTTTACGAGCAATGCTTAATAAAATCGGTTCATTCTTTTTGAATCACCCTGTATACTGGGTTACTGATATACTGTATATAACAATCAAATTAAAAATTTATCTGTAATCAAATTCAGCTTGCAGCACTACCTGTAAGGTTATATCTTGACCAGTAAGTATTTCTTGAACAAATTGGAATCTGGTTTGGTTTGTCTAGCCTTACTTTTGTCATTGAAAAGAAATCAGTGTGTTTGAGGTCATAATGATTCGATGGATGATCTATTACAGTTTTTTAATGTGGACATGATGCTATTAATCTGTTCTTTCTTAATCCAGTTGGGAGGTCTTCAGTTTGACAAGGAACTAAGAGCATTGGTGGGCTTCTTATCATCAGTCACAACTTGGACTGTTAGGGACAAGTTTGCAAGACTCACTCAAATGGCAACCATTCTGAATTTGGAAAGGGTAAGCATCAGCTCTTTTTGGGGGAAGAAATTAATTAAATCATCATGAATTTTACATTATTTTTTATTTTTATGTGCAGTATGTAATAAAATGTATGGTTGTACATGTTGTTGTATGGAAACAATCGTTCATTGGTAAGGTAGTGATTTTTGCAGCTATCATGTATGAGAAAGTGGAAGGTAGACCTTACTGTGAGGGTAATTGTATGCTTATAGGAATGAAAGATGTGCCTCTTGTGATCTGTAGGCCGCCATTGCCTGCACATTGTAAATTTTGTTGTCTTGACATTAACCTGTGTGAGGGGAATCTACAGTGATGATCAGATCATTGAATAACTTCATATAGTGTGTGCATGTACATTTTACTTTTGCCAACAGGTATCTGAAATCATGGATTACTGGGGACAGAACTCTGGTCCCTTGACTTGGAGATTAACACCTACGGAAGTGCGACAGATTCTTGCCCTGAGGTAAGAAGAATTTACAAAATTGGTGAGAACTTGCATGAACAAATTGTGAGCTGTGATCATCCATGTTTGCATTTGCTTGGCACAGTGTCCAGAATCATTATTTTGTCCATAAGAGGTGAAATTAGAATAAAGGCTGTGAGTTTACTTGCCTTCACAAATTCAGAATTCATTACCATCACTTTAAGATAAGCAATGCAAGATGCCTTGGTAATTTCACTTTATTACCTTCCTTGATGTACTGTATCCAACAACTGAAACTGAACTCCAATTTTACTTTTGTGTGTGTCAGTGAGATGCACCTATCAGTAGAATGCTGGATAAAGCCTCCAAAACAGTGGGTGGTGGTCGACTAGTTGTATTGAGTATTATGTACATGTATTTGAATTGTATTGATTATTACATAGACTGTCTTTGAACTGCACAAGTACTGCTAGTGAATGTATTGTAGCCAATGTGACACATCTGGCACATCTATAACATCTCATGGAAAGGAGTAAATGTAAAGATGAGGGGGGTAACTAGTAAAATAAACAATGATATACTACTCTCTCGCAAGCAGCACCTTTCTGTGACGTATCCATACGCTGGTTTAGTGACATGAGAAGCTAGTTTAGTGACATGAGATTGTTTCTCCCCCACTCAGCTGCAACCCCATCAAGTCATGAAATTGACATGGTCAGGCTCTATCTGTTTTTACTTCAGTGGCAATACAATTTTGAGTGTGCACCTTCTCTCCACTGAGTAAATGAATGACAGTCTTTCAGTTATAAAGGATTTACATGATTTTCTGTAAAAAAAAATTGTACTCAGGCATAAACCTGCAAGGAATAAAGAAGGATTTGGGTGGGACCACAGAAACCTTGTGAATAAAGAGAAATTTCTTCTTTCATGTTTCACTCTATTTGTATTAAACTTTAGGCAAATCTGCCAGTTTCAGCATGATTGCTCTTATCCTGTAAAGGTTTTATTTCATTAATTCACCAATGTCTATACTACAGAGCAGTTTTTTTCTTCTTTATCAGAATTGACTTCCGCAACGAAGACATCAAAAGGCTGAAGTTGTGAAGCTGAAGCGAAAAGTTCCTGGATGTATCTGAGAATTCATGTCTTTCAGAGAAATATTGTCCAGTCAGTGGTTTCCCCATATAAATCTGGCTGTAGTTTTTCATTCTATGCATGCTAGTTTGTATGGGAAAAGGAGAGTCAATATGCAGTTCAGAAGAATGGAATCTTTTAGTTAGTCACAATTTTGCAGAAAATATTGGTTTTGTGAATAATTTCCTACCTTTATACTTGTTCATCCTTTAACTTAAGAGAGTAAATATATGAGAAGTCTGCATTAACTGATTCAAAATACTTACAACTGTGGGATACAGCAGTTTGCTTCATGATTTTTCAGAGAAATATATATGCATTTCTGGTCAAATGGAATTTCTGTGGGAGAACCTAACTGCTTGTATTTGAAGTACTTTAATGTGATTTGAGTCCCCCATGAGCATCCATCTTACATGAAATCCACCCATACAGTATACAGTTCATCATTATGTGATACTCAGTAATGTGAATAATGGTACTTGGATTTATATCCTGTGCAGGTGTTTTTCTCTCATGGGTGGGAAATTTGGTGAATGTGATATAAATTATCCATTCTTTGTAAGTCAGTGGCTGGGTTGTACCCACAAGTGGCTGATGTAATTAAAATGCCATATGGTGAAAAAGGTTTAAAAGAATACTAAAAAATAAAGCATCTGTCATTAGCGAGGATGAGCATGAGTGATAGAAGATAAGAATTATGGGATAAATTCTGTACAAGTGGTAGGTAGTCAACGGGGTTGAGAAAAAGGGAGCTAGCTAGTCTGCCTGTTATTGACTTCCTGTGTGGAGAGTGGGATTATAACAAGTTACAGTCCCGTTAATTTATATGTACATTTTGACCATATTATTTTACATTGCATTGCAAGTTCATGTTTTCTTCATCACCATTATTATTATTATATAATCTTGACAAAAGGTTTTCATAATTGTATTTCACAAGACCCATAACTGTGAGAGATTTTTAAAATTTTATGTTTTGCCACTTTTCTTGTGGAGATTGGCGAATGTTGGGAAAAATAAATATTTTTATATCAATTTTATGTGTGCCTTATGTCATTTACAGTGGACCACCTTGTTTAACGACACTGCTAATAACGAGACCTTTGCCAACACCAAGAACATTATAAATCCCCGTTTTTTCTGCTACATGAGATATATAATAAAATACTTGAATAACGGCAATTGATAATCAAACCACCTGCTATAGCGAGACGACCAATTTTGAGTGCATACGGCAAATGGTGGGGGTGGCCGCCAGAACAACGTGTTGGGAGTCAGACAATAACAACATACATTATTATTCTGTTTGTTACTACCCACCCACCACGCCTGTCTTGCGAGTTGTGGCCCCACCTGGCCATTTCTCGCTTATGCCCAGTATGCTTTCTCTCCCTACTGACCATGTGCTGTGACAGCACACTATATGTGTCTGCAGTCAGTTCAAAGGGATGACTCATCACTTACTGAGGCAAACTGTAGGGCAGGCCATGTAGCTTCATCAGACACGTTCACTGTCTGGTACTACTTGTGATGTGCGATAATTATTACATGTAGCACAGTCATTGATCGTAACTAATCGCGGCATGGCGTATGCTCTTTGTCTACACTGAGCTTTGACCACATGCCGAAACTCCCTGTGGCCTGTCTGTTCCCATACTTTGAATGATACAGCACGAGAAACCACCGAAAACCCGGAAACAAACACGCTCATCTGTCTCTAACTTTTGCCACAAACTCTGTCGTAATTTGATCGAAACATGGCTACCGTCTTCACAAAAAGAAAAAAAGGTACCGATATGAAGACCAAGATCTGCTGTCAGTTTGATATTATGTGCGTTGATGTACGGGACATGCTAACAAGGGAGATAACCATAAAAAATAGTGGGGTATTTTAATCCCTTGCCTTGCTTTTTGAACACGTTTTTGGTTGAACATGACCTCTCATTATATCCAAGTTCCACTGTACAAAGTCTGAGTGTGGAATCTGTAAAATATACATGATTACAGCAGACTGGTAACAGGTAGCTGTTTAACCTTTTTGCACTCTCGAGTACCCCATTGAGCCCAGATCCAGAAAATCAGGCCAGAGTGACCCACGTAGTTGGGATGACTAAATTCTCAAACAATCACTATGATTATCAAAAATTTCATATGTCACCTCTAATTTCCTTTAAATGCCCGACTCAGAAAGGTACCCATTGCTCCATGGATATTATAGTTTTTATTCATAAGTTTCCTTGGTTTTGCAAAATACTGAAGGTATTAATATGCTGTATCAAGCTTCATCTGAAAATGTTACTGTGCAAAAAGGCTTGTGTATTTAACTCATCTAACATGCAACAAGGTTTTTCCATAACATATGGTTGTTAAGGCTGTGTGTTAGCATAGGCATGAGCAGCAGAACTTCAGTTGTAATTAGTGTCAAGGGTGGTAGTTAAATAGACTTTACCTGGCATCAAAGCTGCATTAAACTAGCATTACTGAAGTTAGCAGAACTACATGTAATTCTCAAGTCAGTTTTTCTATACGATCAACAAATTCATTGCAAAATGCTTTGTGTAATGTTTTCATAGGATTGTTTTATTAGCCCTCAACCTGAAGAGAATACCAGATCAGGCAAGTGCAGTGAAGCAAGGAATATCACACAATATACTGACATCACTTTCTCATGAGGGAAATAATGTGATCCTTCCATGAATATAAACATAATACATCAGACATAAGACTCTTTTTATACAAGACCAAAGAGATAAAACTTGTCACTTCGATACTGAGACCTCCAACAGGAGTTGCTGGCAGCTGACTGTAAACCAAGAACCAGTCTGTCCTAATGGTTTGTCCCATGTGTGTTCACAACACAGTTATTGAAAAATAAAAACAATGACAACAATTATTTCTTGCTTGTACCTTCCACACTACTGTCAAAATCATCACCATGGAAATATTCCCAACACAAGTGCAAGACAACTCCAAGTACATAATTAAGTATACTGGACAGTATTTCCTGATCAGTCAGTCTTTTCCCCTTTTAAAGACAAGTACTTGAAAATTGCACACACTCTGTCAAGATCATACTTTGCATGTGAAGAAATAAAATTCATTTGTCTCCCTGGTAACTGAAGAATAACGGTATAATGCAAATACTGACAACAGGACAGTTAATTTCTTCGCCCCTAAAATCTGAGCGATTAAAATTGAATTGTAACTTCTTGTCATTCTAGACATCAGTAAATGTTTTATTTTTCACACCTTTCTACTAAGAGATTTCCGCAAAACAAAAAGAAATTTAAAATCATTTCAAAATTTAGAAATTTAAAATTGTAAATGTATGTATATCGTTTGCCTATAGAAAGATTGTATGACATAAAGTTTAACTAACAGATCCCCAATTTAATGCCCTCCTAGTCTCACCCAAAAAATACATCATCACAAGCTGATCAACAGCACAGTATCTTCATAATATTGCAGCAACAATAAGATCTTCTATTTAACACATTACCAATTGCACTGTTCCATCTTTGGCTACAAATGCCATATCATCTTGATAATCTCATTCACTATGAACAAAATGAACTTCGTTCCTTCAAATTTCATATGAAAATGCCTGAGGCTGTCTTCTATTATCAATTAATCAACCTCTTTCAAGGCACTCTCTCTCAATTTTCATGCTTGGCATTCAGACATAGATTAAATTAAGTGTTATTACTAGAACTTTTACTATCTGAGACAGGAGCATCACCTTCTGAAGATGACGAATCCTTGTTTACAGATTTTTTTACCACATCTAAAAATTCTCTAAATAGGGACATTTTTTCTTGATGCATTTTTTCCAAACGATCCATCCGCTGTTTTTCTTGTTTCCGTCGATCTTCATTGAGAACTCGCAACATGTGAAGAACCTGACCCACTTCACTGACATTATCACCGGATGAGGGACTGTACTTTTTCTTCTTCATTAAGACCTAGTCAATACAACAATGTCATGATACATTTAATCAATGCTAAAACTGGGAACAATGGCATCTGTAGACATTGATTACACAATATAAATGTTTTATGCACATACATGTCACGTTAATATTAACAAACCTGACTCGTGCATCCTCAATACAGCTCCATAAGATTAAAATTTCAGTACAAGTTACAACACAGCTGATCCCTTAAAACTTCATCTAAAGCTTTCCCAAGACAGCACAATTTCGCTAATAAACTGCACTTAAATTTCAATAAATGAATCGGTGTGTCACGAGCGAGTGAGCGGGAGTTAATAAGTGCGGGGAAGGGGACTTGAAGCGTGCATGTTGTGAGTGAAGTTGAGGCGTAGTAGAGGCAAAATCTGAATAGTCAGATCACTGCAAGTTAAGAAGTCCAAGGGGACAGACGTGAGAGAGCAGTCGGGAGATTGTGTGTTTTCCAGTGATGACTGGTAGGTTGAACTATGATTGATAATTATGATGATTGATGTACTATATTCTCCTATGACCATGATGTAAATAAGTTATATGTGAGGACTGTGAAAGTCATTGATTACTGTGTATAGAGGTGTGCGCAATGAGCGATAGATGTAAGTTAGGATCAGGGATTCGTAGCGAGTCTGAGTACTGTGTAATACGGTGGAGGTGTGTTACCGTAAGAGGTGTGGTGAGTGAAAGGTGGACTATTGTGTGTACGCTTGATGGTTCGTAATGAGTGGTGAAGTGGATAGTAATTGTATGGTGTTATACAGATGTAATGTTATTCTTATAGGTGCCGGGGTCGGGCAGAGAAGCCACCCGCGGTGAGCGGACTTGTGCCGGGGTTGGGCCAAAGGCTGCCCACAGCCCTGCCTGAGGGAGGCTGTCGCGCAGGACAGCGGGAGCACATGAGTCGTGGCAGTCTGGTCACAGACAGGGACGTTGTTATTGAAATGTTAATGTGCTATTAAGATGTTACTGTGCTATTGAGATACTAATGTGCTATTGAACTATGAATGTGCTATTGAGACATCGAGGGGAGATTGAGATACGGAGATTAGGTTGAGCAGGAGCCAATAAGAGGGGCCAGCAAGTAGTATACATATGGATGTGAGGCTGAGGCCAGAGCATAATAATAATAATAATAGTTCGTCCATCAGGTATGATGATGACCTTAACAACACCAGAGGAATAAAGAACAGAAATTGTTGAGAATTTCAACACATGGACAATAAAGAGAAGTAAAGGACACAGAGGACAGAATAGAAAGACTGTTCTTTCATGACTTATGGCTTCTCATGTGACTGATAAGTCCTATTTTTGCCCTGAAGACCCTTCCGCATAAGTGACAAGAGTGCTCCGTTGGTTCAGTACCACTGGGCCTTTTCTTGCGCCGTTCTCTTTTTTTGATAGCCTGCTGGACTCTGTCAGCTTCCCATGCTTTGCTGCCTCTGGTAAGGGCCGCCCTCCAATTTGCTCGATCAAGCGAGAGCTTTTCCCACTCACTCACATCAATGGCAAAGGCCTTCAGTGATTGCTTGAGAGTGTCTTTGTAACGTCTCTTTGGGGCCCCAACATTCCTCGTTCCATTGGAGAGCTCAGAGAAGAAGATTTGCTTAGGGAGTCTGGAGTCGGGCATTCTGACAACATGTCCTGCCCAACGTAGCTGAATTTTTTTCAGGTGGCAGAAGATGCTCAATTCCTTGGCACGATTGAGGACCTCAGTGTCTGGAATTTTATCCTGCCATTTGATCCTTAGGATCTTTCTAAGGCAGGCCAGATGAAAGTCAGGCCAGAGCATAGTTAGGAAGTAACTATCGGGTTGTGGACCCGGAGGAGAATGAATGTTGGGAATACTGACCATTGAATGGTATTTGAATTGAGTAATGTAATGTATGTAATTGCACAGATATCTTTATCATTATTTATAATAAATGTGTGAGTCTGTTTGGTTGTTCTGTTAAGTGTTATACTACTTGTTCGTTCGTGATTGTTGTCCTGTCATAAGTATTACATCTCCCAGTCTGGGATTTGTGACACGGTGAACTATAAAACGGGTGTGTAGTTTCAGGTTTAAGAAAAAATTATATGAAAAACAATATACACCTAAACAAAATTATATATTACACAATTTTGGGAAGTGCCAAACTTCTTTTTCTGGAAGGCACAAGGATGAAAATGCATGAATGTACATGCTCTGTTTTACAGTCAAATGTAAACTTTAAATTATGAACAAAATGTAATATACAAAATTTTATTTAAAACGGTGAAATAAAAAAATAAATCAATAATATGAAGCAGTGAAAATTCTGGCAATACTATCCATCATTCAGAAGAAAACAGCATTAAAAATGTATCTCATGCCCTTTCATAAACAGCACTGAGTGAAATCATACCTTATTGGAAACTTGCTCATCATGGGCTCGTTGATTCTCAACAAACACCTGCAAGTAAAACATATTGTACATTGAAGATGGGTGCGGTATCTCTAAAATTATACATTTGGATAGCTGAACTAGACCAGTGTGCTCTACAATTAAATGCTACGGCAATGGCATTATGCCTGTTGTGTAAGAGTGATCAGCTTCACACAAACTGTGCAGTCCCTTGATATTCAATGAACTCTTGAAATCTTTGCTTCACTATCTTCTGATTGACTGAAGATTTGCCGAGTCATGACATTTTGTGTCAACAATTTTTTTGAGTTCGCTTTGTGTTGCTAATTTTGCACCTGGTTCTTTTTGTCCGCAAATGCATGAGCCCAGAGTACAAGTATTATATCTTCCTGCGATGTGTTCACTATTACTTAAACATCAGCAAGCGTGCAGATTAGTGTTGTTTCATTACAATCTACGCCTCAAATGTTGTTGGTGTGCACAGAGCATTATCTCGAAAGGGAAGTGTAATAAGGCTCATCTAAAAACATATATCTAAAATCATACAAACAAAAGCTATGACAATAACCAAATAAACCTAAAGGAACGGTCAAGTTGAAGCAGATCCATTATGCAATATATAACCACCCAGAACTGAAGCTAATGAACATATTTAGACTGGCAATGCCGGATAAACCAGCTAGTACCACAGCATCACATTTTAAATAAAAAATTTTTGTGAATTGGTGCAGTGGTTTCTTCTCCATGAGGTTTTCAGGTGTGTATATGTACTTTTCAAAATGCCTGAGATACAGGAGCACAGGTAGAGGGGAAAATACCAGGCAGCCAGGACTTACAAGGTTAACTGCAAAGGATACATGTCCATCTTACAAAATATTACCATTTAAGCACATTGAAAATGGTAGGTAATAGCACTGTAACAGATGTATCACAAGCAAGTTGGCACATACTGTTTTAATGGAATCTGATGATGAGGTACTAGGCGTTGGTAAGCTGTTGACTTCAATAGGTCTTTTCAGTGATGATGGTAACTGTGTGGTCACAACGGCTACAGTTCTCTGTTGAAATGAATTGCTGCCCAGGATGTGTTTCAAAGAACTCTGGGTGGAAGGAGGACTATGACTCTGGTAGGGGGAAGTGTATTCATAAACTGTGGAGAGCTCATTGTAGAATGGACACCTGGAATGCATGAAACTTTAATTCTTAGACAAATAAAGGGCTCTTAAGATTTACAGA
Organism: Onchidella celtica; assembly: GCA_963931925.1. Classification (NCBI taxonomy): domain Eukaryota; kingdom Metazoa; phylum Mollusca; class Gastropoda; order Systellommatophora; family Onchidiidae; genus Onchidella; species Onchidella celtica. The sequence goes on from OZ007574.1 coordinate 12,447,609, forward strand.
AAAAATGTTTATCGTAATATCATATGGAAATCTCAGTGGGGGCAAGATCAAATGTTTGAGTTTTGTAATGATAAAGACATCAGCAAATACAGAAGATGAGAGCAAAGTTTAAATTAATGATCCAACAAATGATTGTCATTACTTTGTAACTACTATTACCACATACATGTACATGTATACAGTTGTATGCAACTCTAACCCTACTCTGGAAACTCAAATGCAGGAAAAATACTCACACAAAGTTTCATGTATAAATCTGCAATCAATGTAATCACCCGTCTCCTAAAGATTAGCCTGATATATATAAGGCACTTTGCATACATACATACATGTGTACAATATGTACATTAAAATGTTCATACACAAAATAATTAATGTGGCTAAATAATATCTCCCATAATTTTGAAAGCAGCAATGATTTCTTGGTCACAAAAACATACAATGTAGTCAGTGCTGATATCCACATGTTGGCTCATTTACAATTAGAATTTCATCAAGTTATAAATCATCAGTCCTTCAATTATTTGAAGAGACTAGTATACCTGAGAAAGTTGCTGAGACAGTCATATCAATTGACCACAATGGCTCTGCTGAAAGAGCGCAAAGTTTGGGTAGAAAAATTGCACTAAATTGGCCTCACTCACTTTCTTTGCAGTATATGGCCATGTTTTTGATTGTAATCAACTGTGTCTCTGTACTTTTTTGTGATGGCTTTCCACTTGTTTTCTACTTGAATCCATGAGTATGTGTATCCTTCCTTCTGCATGCTCAGTGAGACCATCTCCCATACCTAGAATAATGTATATAACATATATATTTGGTGGTCACGCCAAAACAAACATGCTCGTCCTAGGTAAAACTGTCCACCTGTAAGCAAATTCTTGATGTTTGCCATCTGTACGTTTTCTGGACAATTTCCGAAAACATAAGAACTGCATATGAGACAATGGAGAAAAAAGAAAGGACTGGATTAAAGTATAGAGAGTGCAATAACAATTCTTAGAAAGTTTTGCTTAATGTTGCAAATACCATCACTGAAGAACCTGCATGACTTATCTCAATCGTGACTTTGTTGTTGCTAAGCAGGGACAGGAAAATGACAATTCGAACACATTTATCAACGAACAGCAAAACAAAGAATATAAATTCACAAGTCAGCTCAAAATTTCAGTCGCAGTTAATTTTCAAAAAAAATATTTTCCTGGCCTGTTGTCATTATACTGGTCTCAGCTTAGAAAATCCAAAAAAACACAGTCATCCCCCTGACCGGAAATCTACCTTATAAATCAGATAAGTGCGAGAACCATTTTTTATTCTGTGGAGTCCAAGCAAACTGAACTTTGGTAATTTGAATTTCTGCTAAATCCAGGTGATTTTAAAATGAGTTTTTTTTTTCCTTCTTTATCTCTATTAAACATTCACTGCTAATTCAAGTTCGAACCGCCCCAATTCTGGTAAATTGAACTGATCGTGCGCACTTATCCTCAAGGTAACTTCTGACTTCCAGCCCCCTGCCCTTAAAAACCAATTTCCGCAAACACGCTGACACAGGTCTGTTCAACAACTCTTAACTCTTAGCAGAGATCGAGGGGGAGGGTAGAGGTGCCAAAAATGATGCAATGGGTAGGCTGCAGAGCCTTCCTCTTACGTGTTTGTCCAACTAAGCGAGAAACAAGCCATAGAGGGTGGCATTGGTATAGGTGGGGCCCATGCACCCAGCATGATTCTGCCCCAATGACCAATGATATCACCCAACAACACGCTTATGTGTGATGGTGCTCGCATTATGACCAGTAAATTTATCAATTACTGACACAACCACAACAGGTACAGCCAAGATACAGTATACTGTAGAACATAAATTACATATAGTAAAACCATCATGTGTCCATCATGCTCACGTAGTGCCATTCTGCTACACACTTAGGCAATGCTTGCTAAGCTATACAACATCACATGACTGTATTAAGCATAAAAATTATGGTAAGGCTCTGGAAGAACAAAGACCCCACTAACACTTACACGAGGTTCTCAGCACTTCAGTACTGCAAATAGGTCACTGCAGTACATGTATTTACACATTCGCCATATTACACTTGATGGGGAGTGAGGTTGATACGACATTGTTACACTGCGCAATAATAATTCCACGCCATTAATAGCAACATGGGACAACGAAGTACGCCTACAGTCTTGGATTTGAACATCATACACAGGAGAATGTCTTTATTGACTGATGACGTAACACACAATACGTGTGGTCAAGGTAAAGACAGGGAACCGAGTTCACTGACCAGAACAGTTCTACGAGGCCTAAGCCATTCAATGTTGCTTTTTTGTTTTACTGCCACAGTACCATAACTTCCAAAGAAAAAAAACAATCTAAAAGATCTTAGGACTAATACAGGTTCATATGTCGGTATTTTCTTTGTGTGTGTATGTTGGGGGGGGGGGGGGTCTGCAAGGGGATGTAATTACATGTATGGTATGGGGCAAACAGCATGATAGTGGTTATTTCTCTGCTCAGAGGTAAACTGAACTGTAACCTAATTCCCCAACGACTTCGAATTATAAATGCAGGCTCCGCTGTAGTAGAGCATCAAGAGGGTTCTGAGTTAACAACGACACTTTAGTTCCCTTATTGTAGCACACACAAGGGTAAAAACCAAATGTCTGGAACATACATTACCCACAACATTTAACTACTTACTGACAATTACATTTAGTGCATTTTCTGTTGATTCACATGAAGGTTTAATAAAAGTATAACCCTAACCAAATCAGTAACGTCTAAAAACAGATAGTAGCATAACTATGAAAATGACCATACTGATTTCTTTTTGTAGTGAGGATCATCAAATAAGTGCTGGTGTTCCTTGTGAAGCTGTATAAGTTTGAGCACTGCTGCTTTGCTCCAACCAACAGAACCTGATGATGAAGCTGTCAGTTGAGTCTGACCAACAAAACTCAGATCTTCTTCTCCTACCACCAAAGCTGTTATTTCATTCTCTTCCACTCCAGATCCATCTAAAGCCTCTGCTATTTCTCCCTGCGTCTGAATAGTTAATGTGGTCCCGTTTTCTGGTGGTGTTATCATCACATATGTGGTGTGACAGTCAGTATTGGCAGGTGTTGTTGATGTGGTGGCATTTTCATTATGACTGACCACGCATGATTCAACTGCAGACATTTCTGTGTTGGTTCTACCTGTATGGCATGAAAAAATATCTTGTGTTCTCAAATGCCTTCACAAGTTAAAATCTTTGCAGTAGGCCTACTGTAACATAGGGAGATATATATATCACTGCATTCCAACAATGGCATAATTCCAAAATGGAGTAAAAAATTGGAACTTGTATCACTGAACTTTTTTATAAAAATGGGACTATCCACTAGTGAAATAAACATTAACAATGTGCCATGATGTTTGCACTTTGTTGTGTGCAGTTAACTCTTTCCCTACGGGCCAGTATTCCGCGACTGGACAGAGCATTTCCCGGGGTTATACGCCATACTGCACTGTGCATTTGAAAATGAAGATTGCCTTAATACACAACAGCTGTCCAAACTATAAACTTATCTCACACCTGATATCGCTGGACACAGTCACACACTAGCTAGAACAAAGGAAGCTTTACCAAGAATTCTATTTTTAAGGTTCAACATCATGGGATTTTAAAATTTTCCATTGCAGCGGTCAGTACCTTTACAGCGCAAGCTGCGTTTGTACCGTCTGCTGCTAGGGTAGCGTGCGTTGTACCGTAGGGAAAGAGTTAAGCAACATGTATATATCTTATATATGGAATCATTCAGGACCAGAGGATCAAGCCCACCCACTAAAGGTGAAAGACAATAGATACTGCTTGATTAAATTATTGCTCTTTATCCCTGGTCCCCAGCAGTATCATCAGTATCAATTACAAGCAGCAGACAGTGGTATTAAACTGTTGTCTGATCTTCCTTAAATGATACCACCCCCCCCCCCCCCAAAGATCTCTATGGAAATAGTTGATCTGTTCCATGAACTAGACTATAGGGAAAGTAAGGAAACAGTAGGATTTGGAGGTTGGGGTGAAGACTGACCGAGCCTTAACTTAATATTTCAATGGTTAGAATGTCGATCTAGTCTAGCTCTCTTTATAAAATTTTGAGAGAGAGATTATACTTGTGACAGTTCAACTAAACTGACCAAAAACTTCAACACCCATAAGACAAATAAACGCTCTTCTATTTTGGGATCACATAATTTTATGGATCTTGACTGATCGATCGCTACCTAATGCGATGAACACGGAAACCCGTTTCGGTTACTTTTTATATAAAAATTACACATTGCAAGGTCCGTATTGACTGCCTGCCATTTTCAATCAGATTGGAACAACGTCCTTTGAAGAAAACAGCACAAACATGTGTTCATTTACATCCAGATATCAGGAATCTTTCGAGCGTTTAGCGACAGGCCTTTATGTCTCATCTATTGTTTTGATTCCTAAGTGCCTGGTTTTGGAATACCGGAATTGATTTGAAACAATTTCCGGTTCTGGGCTGCATCTACTTTCGGTTTCTCAAATATTCTGAACATAAACGTTTCATTGCAAAAATAATTGACACCTTTCATTGGTGTGTGGCTGACCGATCCCGACAATTTCTTATTATTTGCTTTTGTATATCTTGGCGACTGATTTGAATTTGACTGATTTCTTTTTTTCTAACTATAAAAGATCTCTTAGAATAGTAGTAGCCTAGAGTCAATCTAGAAAAAATGCAGGCGACAGCATTGTCGAGGTTTCCCGTTTTGAATTCAGTTTACAAGAAATGTTGATGTCTCGCAAGATTTTAGTTCAACATATTGGTTAGTTCTATGCTGGTTTTCGATGCGCCATACACCTCTCCATATTTTCAAAACAATTCATTCATAAAGTGGTACTACTGACTGGGCGAGGGTCAACCAGGGTCGCTGGAAAATCTTTAGGCCGACTGTAATAACAACGACCAATCAGCCGGCGCCTAGTATGTTTATATCATGACGTCATAGGGTGGTAGACGATGAAAATGGCTGATTACAGTTTCTAGCAACTCTGTTTTGTAATTGGTGGTCTAGGATATTTATACGTGGCATCTGTTTGTGACAGTTTGCTGTTCGGCTGAAAAAATAACAGTAAGTTTGATGATATTCACGGGAAAACATTGAAGGCTTGTATCGTTTGTGCTGTAGAATTGAGGTTATCACAAACTTTTTCATATTTTGGATTGGTATCCGGAATGAACTCTCGTTGTTATGTTGGGCTCATAGTGCCAGTTAAAGTACCGTGCTTGTTTGTTTTCCATTTCTCGCAGGACAAAATTAGATGTTTATAATGGAAAATAAAATTTTGCGATTTTGATATTATTGTATTTCCCAGAGCAAGTTTCCTTTTGGTGGTCCGAATCATTTGTGATGTCTCACCGGACATGATTCGAATGAAACTAGTCTAGTGATTTGGGATTTAGGATTTAGATCTAGACTTAGAGCACAGTAAATTCTATATATTGATCTAATAGTATACAGGTTCTCTACTTCATAAAATTTAAATGGATGTCAGTTGTATCACTAAAGTAAGGGGCAGAACTGGTCATGAACTGTTATACTTATTAACTCGCTGGACATGCAAAGAAATGCTAAGGATAGGAGATGGGTAGTGTTTCGACCATAGCTTTAAAAGTGCATATAACATAGGCCTAGGCCTATAGGCCCTATTTCATCTTGTGGGTATTGCTCAATCGGGTGTTTATTACAGTGGAACCTGCTTAAACTGAAAGCAGATATTAAGAAATGTTATTTTATTCGAAAGATTTCCATGGCCATGCCGTCATCCTTCTATCTTCCTACAAGTTTACACTTCTATAACTATAAGGCCTATGTAATAACCTTGGAAAATCTTGTAATTTCCTTGTAACCGAAAGGTTTGATTTAGATCTTAGTCCCTTGAGCGAGAGTGCTGTTTCGCATGTGCAATGTCTTTAATGTGAAATAAAACAATCCCATCTTGTTCACTTCATGCCCGACAAAGTAGGGGTACTAGATCTAGTTCCGAGGGAAGTGGAGAGATGGTATTGTCATTGTGGATCTGAACTGTCTGACAAGGATACGATACCAGATAGGGAGGCTCTGCCACATGTAGTGTTTTTTTTTTCTTACTTGTTTTTTTTTCTGGCCACCCTTATTCGCAGATCAGATGGATTTTTGGTTTTGGGATTTTTATTTAGGAACAGCTCCTTTAAATCACAATTCTGGCTTATTTTGTTGTATAATTAGGCTCTTCAGTCTGTAAGATGGCTCAATTAGGAGTAACGCATGGTATTTCTTATGTTTATGATACAACAAGTTGTCTTTTGTTAGCGATACTTAGTGGTAATTGTGTCCTCGGTAGCATTAAAGAGCCCCTGCTTAGTAACACTTTTGCTCAGGTTGCCTATTGGCATGCTAATTACGTAAACTTGCCTGCCGAGTCGTTAAAGGAGGGTTAGAATCTCTGCAAGAGCTGATTTTTTTTTCAGCCCCCCCCCCCCCCCCCCCCCCCCCCCCCCACTGATCATTATTTCTTTGCTCCAGGCTATAAAACTGAAAAGGATTTTTTTTTTTTTTTTACATGATAATTGATGTTATTAGCCATTTTTGTCAGTTGTGAAATCACAGAGAAAGTCAGACAGAGCGAATAAAAATGAACGAAATTTCTATGCCAACAAAAAAGTAATAAAACAAAACATGACAAATAATTGAAGCATAAGACCCCCGAAATATATTTTCAGTGTATAGATCTAAGTTACTGTAACAGGGCGACAGACAGGCAAGGTATAGCTAGCGTGGGAAGATAGCTAACGGCGGGGAGACAGAGTTATTGTAGGCCAGAGGGGGAAAGTAGCCGATGTAACTGAAGCGCTTTGACACCCGAAAAGGGTAGTGTTTACTTGACCGCCATACTTGTCGATCAGATCACCTGGGAATTGCTTGGGGGGTAGAGCTGTTTCAACAGTATTTGACGTGGAGTCGACGGGGGTGGCTATTAGGATAACTAATGTACACTCGGTGAGCGTCTTGGGACGCTACCTGACTGGGTATAAATCCCCGAACGCTCCTTCCAACTTCAGACCGCTGAGAGCACTCACCAGCTTCGTGCCGAAGAGGAGACCACAACTGCAACTGTAACTTTGTACTAGTCTTGTGAGTGGGGAAGGTCAGGGAACCCGCAAACATCCTTTGTCAGAGCGTGGTATCTTTGGTATCTTGTCGGCATTTGAGCTGTTGCTGAGTGGTAAGTTAATTGTACGATGTATGTGTATTTTACTTAATGTTCATGATTGCAGAACCTAAATCTAGTGGGTTTACTTTGGTATAACTACTGCCTCTGAGAGAGTCACGGAAACGCCGTTACATATGTGTTACGAAACCTTATAGGATGGGGTCTGTTAGAGAGAGCGTTATTCTTCGTGGGGAACGTGTAAATATCATTAAAACTGTGTTGATCGTTTATTCTATTGCCTATATGGGAGTCTATGGAGTATAGGAGCTGCAGCCTGTCTTATAACAGTGTCAGCGGTTAAAAGTATTAATGTTGAATATCCGTCATGGAGTAAGTATGGAAGTCATGCCTTCCAACAGTAGATTAGGAAGTTACGATTGTTTTTCTACAGAGGAGGAAGAACAACACCTTCTTGGCTTCTCAACTTCTTGTACTTTGATTAACGACATCGTGGCTTCTTGGCTTCCCGACCTATTGGTACCTGCCGATACCTGTTGATCTAACTGCGCAGTCAAGCCAGGGTAGAGAGGAAGAACCAGTGCCCAGATAGCGCCATACACCCCTAAAGGAGAGGTTTCCTTATGCTGAATGTTCCCATGTGTTTTATAAAATGTGCTAGAGATTGAATATTACGAAGCCATTTAATTAGTATGTACTGATTTGCATCAACTTCATTCCATCGAAATTCACATGAAATTGTATGACCTATGTTCCTATTATTATTGAATGAATTAATAATTATTGTATATATGTAAGCAATACAGATATCGTTTGTTATAACTTATAGAAGAGAGATAGTCGATTATTTAGTGTGTTTGTGCCGTGCCCATCACGGCTGGTGTCAGAAGAAAGTTAGTGAGAGAAAGTGGAAACATCACAATGGTGTCAGAAGTGGGATCCTGCTAGTAAATAACATTTAATTTTGATCTGGGTCGTGTCAAGGGGCTATTGTGTGATTGTGTGGACAGGTCATCTGCCCTGAAGCGAGTGAGAGAGATTGACATTTAGTGCCTGCGACATGCTCTGATTTTACCTGTGCATTGACTGTTCAATTTTATCTTTTGTCACAGAGAAGATTGTTGTTTGCTATTGCAGGAATATTGTTGTTAACTTCACAGTTACGATCCACGCTTTATTGTTAGCTTTGTTTACAGGTCAATTGCTGATGGACTATCTGGGCGCACTGAAGCTTGCCAGACAAGAAGGCATTAGTGATGAGGAATTCAAAATTAGGTGGGACGAAGAGAAAGCCCAAAACCGAGAACAAAGGGCTATCGAACGAGAAGAAAAGGAGCGCGAACGAGAAGAAAAGGAGAAGGAAAGACAATTTGAAAGGGAGAGAATGGAATACGAACGGGAACTAGCCAAAAACGGGTGTCACAATGGTAAAGGGAATGGAAAATCTGCTGCCCCGAAGGTACCTAAAATTGCCATTTTTGATGACTCGCGCGAGGATCTCGACTCGTATTTGAAAAGATTTGAAAGGCTCGCGCAGGCAAATGATTGGGAAGAAGACACCTGGGCAGACATGTTAGGGGCATTGTTAACTGGCAGGGCGTTAGATGTTTATTCCGGTCTCAGCGATGAAGACGGTAGGGATTACGAGAAGGTAAAGAAGGTGTTGTTCAAGAAGTCTCACCTCACGGCAGAGGGTTATAGGCGTAAGTTTAGGGAGAGTCGTCTAGATAAGGACGAAACTTATACGCAGCTGTCCGTGAGATTGCAGAGATATTTTGAGAGGTGGGTAGACCTCTCAGAGGCAGAGAGAACTATGGAAGGGATTACGGATCTGTTAGTCAGGGAGCAGATGTTGAAGATTGTCGACTGTAATCTTTCCATATATTTGAAAGAGAGGGACCCCAAGTCCGTGCATGAGTTAGTTGAGATGGCGGACTTGTATAGTGAGGCTCATCAGTCGAAGCGAGGGCTGGAGCAACAGCAGAAGTCAGGTAAGAAGGTTGAGGAGAGCAGAAGTAAGGGTTTAGGAGTGAGTAAACCGGTATGCTTCAACTGTGGCTCTCCCAATCACCTGAGTAGGCAGTGTGACCAGGGCAGGACGAAGAAGGGTGCTGCTGCCACTGTCGAGGACAACCGAGGTAAGTCCCAGCGTGAGAGTGGGCGTGGTTGTTTTGTGTGTGGGTCACTTCTCCATATTGCGAGATTCTGTAGGAAGAGACAGAAAGAGACGACCGCAGTCGTACTAACCAGCGATGAGGAAGCCGATGACAGTCAGTGGGAGTCATCGGGCAGGGCGAATACTCAACCAGGGGCTGAGCAGAGTGTTGGGCCACAGACCTTCATTTCTTGGGAGACGGAAGGTAAGAGTATTGAGTTAGAAGGTTCGACAGAACATGAGCCCGAAGACGATGTTCCGGAGAATGATTTATCCGCTCCATTTTTGGAGAAGGGGAGGATAGGGGATAAAGAGATTACTATCCTTCGTGACACGGGATGCACGTGTGCGATTATAAAAAGGGACAAACTGCCTCCTAACAGCTTAACTGGGAAGAACAGGAGTTATGTCCTGATGGACGGGACGAGAAGGTCTGCTCCTGTCGCGGAAATGTGGGTAGAAACCCCATTTTATACTGGGCTTCTCAAAGCGCTAGTAGTGGAAGACCCAGTGGCCGATTTGATTATAGGAAACATAAAGGGGGCGTCTCTTGAGAAGATAAGTGTGGTACTCACGCGATCTCGCAAGGTGGAGATTGACCAGGAAGAGCATGAGTGTGAGAATGCGAGTGTGAAAGTGAGTCAGACCACAGATAATGAGGAGGCCAAGGGCAACTCAACGGAGAAGGTAAGGGTAGGGGCCAAGATAGGGGAACTCACACCAGGTGAGATAGCCCGGGCCCAGAGAGAGGACGAAACTTTGAGAGTTTTAAGGGAGAGAGCCACGTTGGAGCAATCGGCTGAGGTAGGTACTCACATAAAGGAGAGTAAGGGAATTTACTATCGGGTAAAGAAGGCCGGGGCTGGACGTGCTGATGTGGAGCAGTTGTTGGTACCTAACCAGTACCGAAGTGAGCTGATGAAGATAGCTCACGAAGGAGTGTTCGGGGGACACTTAGGAATTTCGCGCACACAGGACAGAATAATGCAGTCGTTCTTTTGGCCTGGGATAGGTGCGGACGTAGGTCGTTTCTGTCGATCGTGTGACGCGTGTCAAAGGACATCCAATAAAGGTAGGGTGACAAAGGTACCCCTAGTGCCGACACCCCTGATCGACACGCCCTTTTCGCGCGTCGCCATAGATTTGGTTGGTCCACTTCCGCGTACGGAACATGGGAGATCGCGTTATATTTTGACGCTAGTAGATTATGCCACGCGTTTCCCGGATGCCGTAGCCTTAAGGGGGGTATCAGCTGAGCAGGTCAGTGAAGCGTTAATGGAAATATTTTCTCGGTTAGGCATACCAAAGGAAATAGTTTCAGATAGGGGATCACAGTTTACCGGTGAGCTGATGAGAGAGGTCAGTGCACTTCTCAAAACGAAACAGATATTCTGCTCGCCCTACCACGCGATGGCCAATGGTCTGTGTGAAAGATTTAACGGAGTGCTGAAGAATATGCTTCGCCGAGTAGCTCATGACAGACCCAAGGACTGGGACAGAATGTTGTGTCCACTGCTGTTCGCGTATCGCGAAACCCCACAGGCCAGTACAGGTTTTTCGCCGTTTGAACTAGTGTTCGGTCACCCTGTGAGAGGACCACTTGCAATACTGAAGAATCTGTGGACTGGGGAAGCGGAGTCAGAAACGAGGTCATCGTACGAATACGTGGTAGATATGAGGGAACGATTGGAGGATGCCATGAAAGTCGTAGCCGAGAACAGCAGCGTCGAAAAACACAGGCAGAAGAAATACTACGATAGGGGGGCCAAACAGAGGAAATTCCAAGTGGGCGATTCCGTCCTCATACTTCTCCCAAGTGACGGATCGAAACTACAGATGACTTGGAAAGGGCCTTACAAAGTAGAAGAGCAGAGAGGGTCAGTGAACTACATGGTGAACGTCAAGGGGAAGAGACGACTGTATCACGCGAATATGCTGAAGAAGTATATTGAGAGGGAAGACGAACAGGAAAACACAGAGGCAATAGCTGCAGCTATAATTGACGAGACCGATGAAGGAGAGGAAGCGACTTCGATGCCTCTGGAGACAGTCATGCCTAAGCTAGAACAGACCGAAACCTACAGGGATGTACAGTTAGGGGACACGCTAGATCAGGATCAGAGAGAACAGATGCAAGAGCTCATGGAAGAATACAAAGATATATTTACCGATGTACCGGGGCTCACTGACCTGATCAAGCACAAAATCCCATTGCTAGATCAAAAACCTGTGAAGGTAAGACCCTACCAACTGCCGTACTCAACTAGAGAAGCTGTCAATGCTGAGGTAGGCAAGATGCTTGCGGCCAGAATCATCGAACCGTCCGAGTCCCCGTACAATAGTCCAATTGTATTAGTTAAGAAGCCCGATGGTCAACATCGTTTCTGCAACGACTACAGGCGGCTAAATGTTGTGACTGCCGATGACGCCGAACCGATGCCTGAGGTAGAAGCCATTATTTCCAATCTAGCGGAGGCAAAATATTTCACCAAGCTGGACTTGACAAAGGGCTTTTATCAAGTTCCGATGGCCGAGGAAGATAAACACCTGACGGCGTTCGCCACACCGTTTGGGCTATACCAGTACAGGGTCATGCCGTTCGGGTTGAAGGGATCCCCCGCCACATTTAACAGGCTCATGAGGAAAGTATTAAAAGATGCTGGCGAAGGGGTAGATGCATTTGTAGACGACTGTCTTATACACAGTGCAAATTGGCCTGACCACTTGGAACGTTGTCGGAATGTCTTCGAGCGACTGAGACGGGCAAATTTAAAAGCTAGACCTACCAAGACGCTAATAGGGATGACAGAAGTCGAGTACTTAGGCCATAAGCTGGGACAGGGGACTGTAAGACCGCAGGAGAGTAAGGTGCGAGCCATTGTCGACTGTGACCGACCGACGACCAAGACACAAGTGAGGAGTTTCCTGGGGCTAACGGGGTACTATCGGAAGTTTGTACCAAATTACAGTGCAATCTCGGCGCCGTTGTCAGACCTCACAAAGAAGTCCCAGGGCACAAAGTTCGCGTGGGGACACGCGCAGGAGAACGCGTTCAATGCCCTAAAAATTTGTTTGAGTTCCGAGCCGATACTACGGATGCCAGACTGGAACAAGGAACTGATTCTCCAGACAGACGCATCTAACCTTGGAGTGAGTGGCTGCCTACTTCAAGAAGACGAGGGTACGAAGTATCCAGTTGTATATGTTAGCAGGAAATTGAAACCTGCGGAGAAGAACTACTCAACAATTGAAAAGGAATGCCTGGCCATAGTTTTCGCCGTTAGTAAGTTGCAGGCGTATCTGTATGGGAGAAACTTCGTGTTAGAGACGGACCACCGACCTCTAACTTGGATGCGAACTAAAGACCAGAAGAACGCGAGGGTAACTAGATGGAACCTGGCGCTGCAACTATATAACTTTCGAGTCAGCAACATCAGGGGGCGAGACGCTCTATGGGCCGGCACTCTATCTAGATTACCAGTAGATTAAGAATTTTATTAGCCGATTTTGCCAGGGAAAATCGACTTAAGTGGGGGCGATTGTAACAGGGCGACAGACAGGCAAGGTATAGCTAGCGTGGGAAGATAGCTAACGGCGGGGAGACAGAGTTATTGTAGGCCAGAGGGGGAAAGTAGCCGATGTAACTGAAGCGCTTTGACACCCGAAAAGGGTAGTGTTTACTTGACCGCCATACTTGTCGATCAGATCACCTGGGAATTGCTTGGGGGGTAGAGCTGTTTCAACAGTATTTGACGTGGAGTCGACGGGGGTGGCTATTAGGATAACTAATGTACACTCGGTGAGCGTCTTGGGACGCTACCTGACTGGGTATAAATCCCCGAACGCTCCTTCCAACTTCAGACCGCTGAGAGCACTCACCAGCTTCGTGCCGAAGAGGAGACCACAACTGCAACTGTAACTTTGTACTAGTCTTGTGAGTGGGGAAGGTCAGGGAACCCGCAAACATCCTTTGTCAGAGCGTGGTATCTTTGGTATCTTGTCGGCATTTGAGCTGTTGCTGAGTGGTAAGTTAATTGTACGATGTATGTGTATTTTACTTAATGTTCATGATTGCAGAACCTAAATCTAGTGGGTTTACTTTGGTATAACTACTGCCTCTGAGAGAGTCACGGAAACGCCGTTACATATGTGTTACGAAACCTTATAGGATGGGGTCTGTTAGAGAGAGCGTTATTCTTCGTGGGGAACGTGTAAATATCATTAAAACTGTGTTGATCGTTTATTCTATTGCCTATATGGGAGTCTATGGAGTATAGGAGCTGCAGCCTGTCTTATAACAGTGTCAGCGGTTAAAAGTATTAATGTTGAATATCCGTCATGGAGTAAGTATGGAAGTCATGCCTTCCAACAGTAGATTAGGAAGTTACGATTGTTTTTCTACAGAGGAGGAAGAACAACACCTTCTTGGCTTCTCAACTTCTTGTACTTTGATTAACGACATCGTGGCTTCTTGGCTTCCCGACCTATTGGTACCTGCCGATACCTGTTGATCTAACTGCGCAGTCAAGCCAGGGTAGAGAGGAAGAACCAGTGCCCAGATAGCGCCATACACCCCTAAAGGAGAGGTTTCCTTATGCTGAATGTTCCCATGTGTTTTATAAAATGTGCTAGAGATTGAATATTACGAAGCCATTTAATTAGTATGTACTGATTTGCATCAACTTCATTCCATCGAAATTCACATGAAATTGTATGACCTATGTTCCTATTATTATTGAATGAATTAATAATTATTGTATATATGTAAGCAATACAGATATCGTTTGTTATAACTTATAGAAGAGAGATAGTCGATTATTTAGTGTGTTTGTGCCGTGCCCATCACGGCTGGTGTCAGAAGAAAGTTAGTGAGAGAAAGTGGAAACATCACAGTTACCTTAGAGAGCAATGAAATGTTCAGTTCAAGAAATCATACTACATTTTTGAAATTTGATTTACATTTTTATTTCTAATTAGCAACTATCGCGTTCAATGAACAGGATCTAGGAAGAAATAGAATAAACAGGAATAAATAAAAGAAATATATTTTCAGTAAATATAGGATAGATTTAAGTTACGTTAGAGAGAAATGAAATGTTCAGTTCAGGAAATCATCCACATTTTTGAAATTTGATTTTCATTTTTATTTCTAATTAGCAACTGTCACGTTCAATGAACAGGATCTAGGAAGAAATAAAATAAACAGGAATAAATAAAAGAAGTAATCTGGAGCACACCAGTCATGATCAGTTTCCCCACGACATCAATTTTGCAAAATTCCTAGGGAAGAAAAATGATTCTAGTAATGAGCAGTACAGTGGAACTCAGAACGGCATTTATGAGACCACTGCAAATCTGCCGTTCTAAGCGAGGTGCCGTTATACATAGACAAGGCCAAAGGGAAAGCACTCATATAAATTTATACACAGGGCTTGTCCCGGAAGCATTGTCCCTACAGATCTGAGCCTTGTTTTTTACACCGTTGTCCACCTCTTCAATTAATTTTGCCTTCATTTCAAGAGAAAAGCATTTTCAGTTTCTCTTCTTTGTTGCCATCATTATATTATATGGCAGTGCAGTTTCTCTTTCTCAAAAAGTGAATGGTTATGCTTTCGCTCGAAAGGTAGCTTGGCTAGTGACCAGTTTTGGTCAGGCATAGATCTACATCATGTACACACCAGGTGCGCACAGAATGACCACTTTACTTTACGCGTCCCAACTTCGTAGATCCTGTTTACCTGATTGGTCATACGTTCACACAATTAAGGACTGACCGCGTGCGACTTGTCTTGCGTCATCACCCACCTCCGCAGTGCGTGGCCATCCCACCACCCTTCCTCTCACAGGTACACAATCTCGCATCTGTGCACACAATGGAGTACAATGGAGTAACACTATCACACCCCCCCCCCTCCCCCCCTCGCGCATTCCCTTTCTGCCCATCTCCTGATAGATCTGTCAGCGGCACAACATTTCACTCAATGTATCCCGTGCTGTCGGAAGGAAAATGATGTTGTAACAGGCATGCTGTATGTGCCGCCTTTGTAAACAAGTTTTTTTTACTTATTGAAAGAGTGTATGAAATGGGGATTTTAATTTATGCCGTTCAATCCGAGGCCGTTATACTTGAGGTCTACTGTATTAGGTTAAAAAAAAAAAGAAAAAGCTCTGGCATCGATTTGAACCCAAGACGGATTGAACCCACAAGATGATAACTGCATCTGATGCTAGTCATTGCACTACCGCAGTCCACGATAGAACAGAGGAAATCTTCCATAGCAGACATCACAAACCAAGAAACCCTCATCTGTGAATAAGATCTTCATCGTGATAAAACATCTGCGAATAAGCACTTCATTTTTTTATTTTTTTTTGTGCCTTTTCTTTTTTTTTACTTTTTTTTCATTCAACCTCCCGTCTTCTTATCTTTCCGTGGGCCAATACGATTGTGTCCTTGTTGTAACATCAACTACAAATTCACTAACAGTACTTCACCAGTAGTTCAGATTCATTATGTTCGATTTCACCTCCCACATTTTTTGTTTTTGTTTGAGGCTTCATACATAAATGCACAACTCATTCACATGCACCCTCATACACACACACACACATACACATGCACACACACAATGAAGTTTGGTCACCATATTACTGTTAGATATGGTATCAAGGGGGGATAATAATAGAGTAAATATTACCAAAGTGTCTTACATTGCGTCCCATTAAGACACTAACAGTGGTGAATTTAAAACAATACTCGTTAACCAAAATACTGTTAAAACGAAATAGAACTGCTGGTCCCCTGAATTTTGGCTTAAATGGAGGTTCCGCTGTATAAAAAATCCATCTGGTGGACAAACACATCAGTCTCCATGCGACCTCTCACTCATCAACGCTTTTATAGTCATGTTCTCAAAATATCCTTACTGTGCGCCTCAAGTGGAACCTTCACAAGTGTGAATCTAAGCCTAGAAATTCCTTGCATAGGGCAGCCTGGAATTCCTAAATAAGATACTAAATATATTGTTAGCAAGCATATATATACCATATTTCAGTGAAAGTGTGCAGAAAAATCCAGCATGATCGAAATTTTAACTGTAAATTGCAATCTTCATGGCTGATAGTTTGTTTCATCAGCCGGTTCCAACAGGATTGAAATACAGCAATCACAGATCTACCTCCTTGGCAGTATCCTTGAGTAATTAAACCTAGACACAGAGACTCACAAATGACTGACTCTCAGCCAGTCTTAATAGTGTTGAAGGGCCTCATATTTATGTAGCCAAAGAATACTATTACCAGATCAAAAACATGTTTTTGTGGGTGCATGCATAATATAAAATTGGCAGAATTTTTATGTCCTTGGACAACTATTTTCAGGAAAAGTAATTTGATTTCACTTTCACCCATGATTTGCTCAGGCTTCACATCTGTACCTTTTGTTAATACTTAGTTGGTCTGCTGGTTGGGGTTGATCTTGAACTGAACTGATCTAACCCTGTACTCACACTACTCACAGCATTACATCAGTAATGTGAGAAAAGATTCTGTTAGACTCCTAGCCAGTGGACCAAAGCACATTTCTAATGACATTTAACTCAAAAGCCAAAATATACCAACTTTATGTAATACAAAGCGTCAATTGGGCATCATAGGGAAATCCAAACAAGAAGTTTTTTGTAGTTAAATTTTTATACCAGCAAACCTTTTTTTCATTATTTTGCGAGACAGTTTCAAGGTTTACAGAATTGAAATTCTTTTGTTGATTACTGTATGACAGGAGTTTCTGCTGTTGCTGTTTGTTTTTATACACATGTTCTGTTCAGAGGACTTCTGTCAAAGAAATTTAGGACCAAGAATTAGCTCTCTGCAGGCCTCAAGATAAAAGATATGAAATGTGAAAGATTCCAGTTGAACATTCCATGCCACACAAACATGTTTTTAGAAATATTTAAACCTTATACATGTATTACTTTGGTGTCAGAATTGACATCTTCCATAACCACATACTCTATCATCAGTGTAATATTACTTTTGTAAGACAGGATCATTCTGATGATGGGACAATTACACAATTGTAACATTTACTATCTGGGTACCTGGCATTGAATGATTGATCAGGATAAACATATTACATGATAATGCTTTTACGTTCTAACTGATCTTCAAGCCTGTTTCTAAGGATGGGTTGTGGTATTTTTTAAACCGCACCAAAGCACTGTCGCATTTACTCCCATCAGTGGAGTCAGTGCACTTCAGCAATTCTTAGACATGCTGTGGGCATTTCGTTTGTAAGTGAATGTAGTTTCCAATGCCACAGGCAGTAAAAATATGAGCAGGAATACAGAAGGTAGGGACGCTGGATAAAACTGCTGTGTGGAAAACGTAGGGTTCAACTTTGAAAATTGTCCCTGCAGAACATAGTGCATACAGGACAAATTATATACCCAAAATTTTGTTTGTCTATCACACAATATTTTTTTATGTGAAGAATTTAGTTAACAACATGCATGTTCATTCATAGGTTTGTGGTTATCTTGGAGTTCTCGGCATAAGTTTTGCAATTTGTTTTTATATATTTATTGAAGGGATGTGATAATGTGAAAAATAAACTTAATTTTGAGAACTTCCGATGTGTGTGATCATTGCAGATTTGTGGAGCAAACAAAATTCATTGCTGTGGCTGTCATATTTACACATATTCTTCAAGTGAGGCTGCATCTGTGACTTTACTGACTGATTGAGGCAAAATTTAAAACCTTGATGATGGATCTCCCGGGGGACATGCCAGTGACCCTTGTTATCAAAGCCCCCAACCAACGCATGGCAGATCAAACAGTGGACTGCATGTTGGGATGGACTATTAGAAAGTTAAAGCAGCACTTAGAGACTGTTTATCCAAGCAAACCAGTGAGTATAGAACTAGAAGAAGTTTTGAACTTTACTTAGCAATCTAGAAAATTCAAATGAAAAATTATCTGACTCATTTAGCCTTAGCTACCACTCAGGGTGACTGATACTAGTGATAGATTGTGCAGAAATACAGAGTGGCCGCCAGTAGCAGTCAGTGAGGTCAACCTGATTCGATGTGATATTTCAATGGTTGCAATGAGAAAATGTGAAATTTTTTTGTCATGGCAATAGTAAAGGGAAGGACTTGCGAATTCATGAGCAATTTCTTCTTAAGAAGTTCTTTGAATGAAGCAGACACATTTCATAAACAGCACATTGAGCAAAATCTTAAATGGAAGTTGTATTGGCAGAATCATAGCTTCCCAGTGCAGTATGCAATTATTGGCCAGATAAGCAAGGTTCTGCTTGAAGATTGGCTGGAAAATGACTTGAATTGTAATTCAGATCTATTGAACTCAGTTTGAGGCCCCATTGTGAGATTGAAGAAATTGATTATAGCTCTAGAGGCTGGTGTGAATGTAACAGTATCACATGATTTCATGAACCAAAACTTACCTAATGATCTTTTGCTATATTTTTCTTTCCTCACCTGGTCTACGTTCTTTGCTCAATTACCTTACATAAATATAGTGAAGTGCAGATGATATACTTCTGCAGTTGGAACAAATAGTCATGAAAAGGGGGTGAGAACATTGCTGCCAAGTGCCGTGTTATTTCAGGTGTTAAACTGTTTTATTTTGTTCAACTGTATAAATAGACATTTTTATGACTGGGTTTGTCAGAAGTTATTGGACGAAGGATTACAACATATGTTTTTCTTTATCATTGCTGTTCAATAAAACCATGAGCAGAATATCATGGTCACAGTGTCTGTGCATCAAATCATCAGCATATAAAATACTTGCTTTAAATTGTGTACAGAGAATGCCTAAAAAGTTCTGAATCTTTTCATGAAAAAGATCAGGTAATCACATTTGCATGCTGATGTTCAAAATGATATTTTATTATATCAATGAAGAAACATTGCTAATAGTAAAGGTGATATTCAGCCAGTATTGTTTTCGCTCTTAACTTTTAAGACTGTAAATAATTATGAATGATTTACTTCATCATCTAGAAACACAATGAACAGCGACTGATTTACTCTGGAAGACTTCTTCAAGATCATCTTACCCTGAAAGAAATCCTGCGCCAGGTAATCACACACACTGTGTTATATTAATAGCTTTTTAGTTAATTTCCACTAGAGTGTTATGAAGACTTCACCCAAGGACCATTTCAGGTGCAGGCTTTCCCAGTCTATCATGTTACATGATTTTGGTTTTGGTTTTGATGTGAAATATGCATTTCAGTACTGAGAAAAAGATTGTTTCATTTTAAGTTAGTGTTTTTTTTTAATCCCTGCATTAAGTAAAACTAAAGTATCATTAAATCTTCCTACCAGACCAAATCCAGTTTTATGAAAAGTTAACTGAGTTAATATTTATGGTGAGTTACATTGATTACGGACAAATTCCTGTTTTTAACTGCAATGACAACTTTTCATAGAACTATGATGTGACATACATGTCTTTTGAGACTCTTTGAGAGTTCAGTTGTTGCTTAGATATCATATCTCTTTGATGTACAAAGAATTTGTTTAGACCAGTGTAAAATGCTATGCCAGAATTTAGAAATCTCAATTTCAAATGTAGCTGGAGTTTTATAGTTTAGGTGCAATCGGACACAATATAGGTTGACATATATAAATTGATTAGATAATTATGAATCTTTCCCAATTGGCATAACAGGTTATTTAAAGAGCATAACTCTTATCTTGGCTGGTCATTCAGACCTGCCTCTTTTTATGATATTATGCACAGGACAAAATTATTGTGGTTTTTGAAACTGTAAAGACAGTTCTGCAGATTGGTAAATCTCAGTATAAATTTAATTTCACAGTATGGTGACACAGAATTCTCAAACAAGCACACTGTTCACTTAGTGTGTTCAACATTAAATGTCTCTGCATCCATACCTTCATCATCTTCGACATCTGCATCTTCCAAAAATGTGAATGGAAATACGGTAAGTTTGTCCTTCAAAACTGTCCATAACAATTAACAGTATGTGTGCTAGAATGATAGTTTGTATCAGTATGCATCATGTGTGTCAGCTGGTTATCATTATTTTAGTTTTAACTGTAACTGAGAAAGGCCAAAAGATTGATTTTCCATCACCTAAAGTAAAATAGATGTAGATTTATTCATTATATTCATTTTTAACTATACTTTCCCGACATATTCTTGTGCATTCACATGTAAGATGTTTCTAGTTTTTCTGATTTGCCTTGGAACAGTTTTTGAGTATTTTGGAGAAACCATGATTTCTTGGTCATAAGAAGACTATTTGAACATTGTATGCATTTTACATTGTTCCTTGTGTGGCAATTTAAAAGCATATACAGAAGTTTTCATTTCTACAAGCTGTCTTGCTTAAATTCTTCCATAGCAGTATCTTGAATGCTGAATCTAATTTTATCAGCATATCAGTGGTGAATTTCATCATACGGTGTTATTGATCACACTCTCAGCCAACGTGTAAAGGGGTAACAGCTGTTCTCATTATATTGCCACAGAGCACTTTGCTTGTTTATTACAAATAACACCTGGTTTTATTGAACCAGCAGCTCTTCATTTCCATCAGCAGTATTGTCATTTCCATCTTGCCAGTTACAGATGTATCATGTGTGATTGTTCTCTACTTGATCATTCAGTGTTCAGTGCGGTGTTAGTTGTTGAGCTCGTTGGATCAGATGAAGTTTCTTGTTTTCGAAGACTGTTGAAGAGGATTGTATTTTTGATGCTCATCTGCAGAGTATAGTTATAACCTCAGGGTTGACTGTTAAAATTGCAACAGATCATCTGTTTAATTGTTTTCATTCTTTCCCCCTTTTTAAAAAAAATAACACATAAAACATGCAGTTTGCTGACTTTGATATGGAAAATGATGGGAAATGTGTAGATGCTGTAAAATATTAGTTAGCCAGAAGCATCTTCTTTCAGTAGAAATAGGAAAAATCCACACATTGTAACAAAAAAGGTTTGACTGAAGGATATTTGGAATTTACGTAGACCTAGAACCTTCAAGATAGTGAAATTAAGAATGACCAACTGTGTAGTGGGCAAACAACAAACCAAAAAGGAAGTAAGCAGTGTGAAGTGTTGATGCTTTTCTGTTGTTTTTTTTTTCTTTTTCAAGCATTTTAGAATCTGTGGTGGAATTCATGTCTGTTGTCACTATGGAACTTCCTGAATTTTCTGTTTCACAATCGCCTGCCAGTGTCTTCATGTGCTTTTGAATGATTTGTTGCTCTGGTACAAACTGAAACATACTGTCTTAATTATAAAAGTAAAGGGCAGGGATGTAAATTTGCTGATTTTTGTTGGTTTTCTGATTCTTTTTTGGCTAAGTTTGATGTTTTCTTTTATGACTGACAAGAAAGGCAGCTTAAACATTAAATTGTGTCTCTTATCATTCTGACTCTATGCATAACATTTTTGAATTATAGTACTCATGAAATTAATGAAAAGAGATAAAAATCATACTTTACACATTCTTTATTGTTTTCTGTGTAACAGGCAACAGCATCCACCAGCCTGTCAGATTCAGGATTTCGCAGCCAAAGAGATTCAGCTTCTGTGTCAAATCAGAGTGATGGCTTGAGACACAGAGGTCAGAACCAAACAGCTGATGGCTCATCCTCAACCCCAGTCACTTCGGGGTAAGTTTTTCAGGGATATGCAGCTTTCTAAATATGAATAAATGTGTGGTGTTGTGGTTTGGAATCAATTAGTTTATGAATAAACTTTAATCTCATAGATTTCTAGTGTACACTGTAAGGAAGATGTAGATAATGTTATACATGGAATATAAGCTTGCCTACTGAAGTGGTTAAACTTGATCCACAACTAATTACAAATTTATGCTGGGAGCATGAAGTAATTTTTTTTTTTAGTTCTGAATTCAAAGTAATAAATTTAACAATAACAGCATAGCATAGTGAATTGATTTTTGTTTGTTTGTTTTTAGACTAATGTGCTAGAAGGTGGTGGGCCTATGCTGCTTTGAAATCGACAGGAAAAAATGTTAAATCCAATTTGTCAATACTGGAACCAGGGGCAAGGATTCCTCATAATCAATAATCAATGATTACCCTTCAAATATTAATTATAGAATTACTACGCTGATCAAGCCCAACTCCAAGTCCATTTAATCAGTTCAGCATTCTATTCTACCTCGCCATTTGCGTTTGTTATAATCCAACACCCCTCACCGAAAAGCATCTTTATAGGGACCTACACCTTGTGAACTGGTCCATAATCAGTGATTAACAAAGACGAAGAAGACTTGACTACACTCAGAGGCTAACTTGCGCATAGCCTGTTTTCGTCAAAGCGGCCCCGCAGACAGCAGAATATGGGGGGAAAATAATAGGATTATAATCAAAGTTTGACCTGATTTTATCTGTGCATGTTTTTCACCATGCGGTTGTTTTCATCGTAATTGAAAAGTAAAGAGAAGAGTGAAAGAGTGGATTTTGTGGATTTTTTGTTTTTGTTTGAGGTAATCTAAGAATAATTTACTCTACGCACAGCAAGAGCTATCAAAACATAATAATATAGTCTAGATCTAGATATAACTGTGATCAAAATCAGTCAAACGTATCAAGAACATCAATTCACTTGATGGGTCGATTGAACCCATACCGCAACAACAGATAGCCACTTCTCCAAGATCTGTGCACATTGTTATGAGCACTTTCTGCCATTTAATGTTAATGGGTCCTTTTCAAGAAACTTTATGAGATGGTAACAAAATCACTGGCTGTGAATATGCCAATGAAAATTTGCCGTTCAAATTATATTTTAAAAAATGGATGAAAATGTGCATTTATAAGTCTGTTAGTATGAATGAATGGTATTTTCAGATTAGTTTACCTTGTAAATTGCTGCATTCCTGTCCTGTTGACAAGAATAGTCCGCAGGTCAGGGAACTCTCTAGATTTTGCAATGCATAGCATCCGTTTCATTGTTTTAGTTGCACATATGCATTTCTATGTGAATGTGATGTAGCGAGGCATCCTATAAGGAGCTTACTAGCTTAAATTCTGATTACCCTCTGCAGAGGGCCACGCTATGCCCCTGACTGGAGCAACTCCTATCAGATGTCCAAAAGGCCCAGCAGAATCATAATTTACATGTCTTAAATTCTGTTTCAGTGTTGGTGATTACAATGAATACTTTGATAACTGTTTGTTTTCAGGAGGAGGTTTTATGCATATTATTACTGTATTATCTTAGTATAATGGAGCAAGAGGGGGAACGTGTAAGCACCTAAAACTTTGTGGCCAGTGGATTGAAAATTATGAAACTTGGAGTACGGTACCGCTCCAATTTTTGATAAGTTACATGGACACCCCCATTTTGGATAAAATTCTTTAATATTATTTTTTCATTCTGTTTTTAATCGCAAAATAAGAGACATACATTTTTGTTGAGTAGAATTGATAATTAATGTGACCGGAAATTGCGTTCTGCACCTCTCAGAATAATACCACGAAAAATAGGTAAAAGCCTTGGGAATTCAGGTAGTTGATAATAATATGATTTATATAGTGCTTCATACTGTCAAATACAAGCTCAAAGGCTTTGCAGTTATTTTTCAACTTTCATCCAATTCACCAACGCAAAGAACATGCTAAACATGGGACAATAGTCAGAAGCAGCTGTGTTTTCATTCCATCAATTAAAATGTGTGTTTTCAGGTGTTTCTTAAACATTTCAGTGTTTAGTAGTCTCTTAGGTTTTGAGGAAGAATTGAAGATCTCTAGGCCCTGAAAAGAGTAGGATCATTCACCAAAACATTTTTATTTTTGTCCACAGTCCTGCCTACTACTATCCTCAAGCTGGAGCAGCTGGAGAGGATATGTCCACAGGATATGCTGGATACAACTACTCACCAGAACAGTATGCATGGATGATGCAGCAACAACAGCAGATGTACTCACAATACATGATGCAGTACTTACAGTAGTAAGTGTCCTGTCCTTCTGACCATACTTTTCCTACCTGGATAGCTTCAACCTGGTTATTGGATGACTGTCATTCTTATACTGAGTATATCAACCCTCTAGTGCAGAGTGTTCCATTTTGGAAAGACTTCGTGGTTCTCATTGGTCGGTTGTTTTTTTCTTCTTCCTTTTTCTTTGTACATTTTGTGATTCTTCAATATGTAATTTTTCCGGGTGAATATTTACATTCTTTGCATTTATTTGACTGTTTTAATTATTTGTGCAAGTTTTAGAATAGGGTGATAAGGTCATCAGTATGTGGTCACTGGAGATACAAGCAAGAGAAAACTATGAATGTACAAATGGTCCAAAGTTTAATAGGAGCGGAAAGTGGAAATGGCAAAATGTGCAGTGGACAGGGAAAATGGAGAAGCTTGTGGAGGTTAAGGTTATCCTGACATGTTAGAAGTAACAGTGCTACAGCTTAACAGAGAACTAGTTTCCATTAATGTGTGTATTCTGAGGTAGGTAAAATATAATGAGCAGTAAAACAAATGACCTGTCCTCACTAGTTAGGATTCATTAACTACTTTCAGAATTTTTACTTTTGGTTGGTTTGTTTCAAGTTGGTTAAACTTGGATCTAGAACATTTGAAATCATTTTGGTCTCAATGTGTATTTTAAGCGAGAACATTTTGTGAGCTCACTATATCTCTCCTTTACCACAGCTACCAAAGTCTCTACTACCCTGGTCAGCCTTTCAGCCCCCAGCTGCCTCCCTCACCGTTTTTACAACAGCCCTTAGCAGGTGCTACGCTTGCACCACCACAACAGCAGCAGCAACAAGCAGCCCAAGGGCAGGCAGCTGCAGCAGGCAACAATGGTGGTGGTGGTGGTGCAGGCCCGGCTAGACAGAATGTCAGAATGAATGCCCAGGGTGGCATGGAGGAAGATGAGGATGATGACGGGGAACCCCGGGACTGGTTACACCACACCTACTTCCTCATGCGCTTCCTGACTTTCATGGGCATCCTCTTCTTCTACTCCAATCTGACCCGTTTTCTCATTGTGTTCCTTGGTTCATTTGCTGTTTACCTGTAAGTTGTCACCTGAGATGCATGTCTGGTAACATCATGTTGCTCTGTTTACTGTTTTGAAACTTAAGAAAAATTATGCAGGTTCACGAGTGTAAGGACAGTCACCAATTCTTTTTGATTTGTCAGAGGACAGTCCAATTGGCAACACAGGAATCACTGCCAATGATAATATGATTTTGTGTGTCACAGGAGATGCCTCATAATGATGTTACACTATCTTTTGTTATTTCATTATCTGTCTTAATATGGGCTCTTTTGTTTTAAAAAATTTGGTCAGAATTTTAATCGCTTAAATGCTGAAACCACTGCATTGGATAAATAGGGTGTAAAATACAACCTCCTGACATATTGTTTCTTCATATGCTGGGTCATTCCTCATGGAAACTGGTTTTTTTTTTTTATTATGAAATAATGTGTTGTTCACAATTCTTGTGCTGTAATGAATAATGCCTTTTTTTTTAACAGTGCAGTCAAAATCAGTGGTTAATGTTGTTTGCTCCTATATCATATATGTAATAAATTTATCGAAATATGACCTAGTTGAAAGCAGAATTTAGCGGCATTTTTTTATGCAGTTTATAGTATATAAGCCATAGCATTCAATGCTTTTAATTTTGCCAAATTTCAAACATGATAATATAAAGTGCCCAAAAAGATACTGATTTTTTTTTTCTTTTTCTATGTCTCAACCATAGGAAATACTGAACATGGCAATTGCAGTAAATAGAATTCTTTTCAGCATGAGCTATTTGTTACAAACGAGGGTAGTGCTTGCATTTAATTTCTCACAGCATGTTACGGTTTTCTTATGGGAAAAATTCTGTGCATATTTCAGTCTTCAGAAGTTCAGAAAATACATGCAGAGAGCTCAGCGAGAACAGGAACAACAGCAACAGCAAAATCAAGCGCCGCCGCAGCAGCAGGAACAAAATGACCAGCAACAGCGGCAAGAACAAGATCAACAACAGCAGCCAGAACAGCAAGATACGCAGCCAAACACTAGAGCAGCAGAGGTAAGTCATGAACAATTTTTAATGAGCAGGATTGGTAGTAAGGGAGATTACCAATTGAAGATAATCTTTATCATGTTGTCTCCTCCAATGGCATGTTTCTAACTGGCCACGTCCTTGAAATAGAAAGAAACTAGGAGATGAGATGTTTTTGAGCAGTTGAAAAGGACACAATAGTGCTCCATGGTTGCCGCTTGTAACCAATAGGCCTAATCATTTTTTTCGTCTTGGTTTGGCCCCCTTCATGAAAGTTGCCATGATGAGACTTGAGCATCATTTTAGAGTGCAAAATCTAGAATTTGGAAGATTTACCTCATTTTGTGGATTTTTGTTGTTTTGTTTAATCAATTATACTTTTACCTTTGATTCACATTTCATTGTTTATTCTTTTGTTAGGTGTCATGATAGTTTACGTAAATATGATTTTTGTTTTTTTTTCGTTTTTTTTCATTTTTATCACTTTAATCCCATTTGTTATGTATTAGTACTGTGTTATCAAATTCTTTTTTTTTTTTTTGTATTCCTGTATTCCCTCCATGTTTTTATGATTGTTTTGTTTGTGCAGTGATTAAAAAATGTTGAGTTACACTTTTCAAACCTTGTTGATGTTTTGGGTACCCCAAAGGTTGAAGTGAATTTTCCCATTGTAGAATTTAAAGGAAAGCTAAACATTGCATTCACTATTGTGTCAAAAGTATACCAAGCTAAAGCTTTAGTATGACTGTGTCAGTCACAACCTACTGTGTGTAGGGGATGTCCTTTATTTGAAAGAAGGGGTTTGAGAAAATCTAGATTCGGTATAAAATAGGCTGAAACTTCAATAACAAACATAAAAGATTAAAACTGCTCATGTATCTGAGTGGATGGTTTGATTGAATGTATAAAACATGCCCAGCTGTGTGAAAAAATTCTTCAGTTTTCTAATAAATTGAATGATTGGAAATGTTGGAGCTGAAGATAGTGAGGTGTTTTGTTTGTTTGTTGTTGTTGTGGTTTTTTTGTTTTTTTTTGTGTCTTTTTTTGTAATGATTTGAATATCATTGTCATGCTAAAATGCTTATTTCAGGATGGAAGTGATGGTCACCCGCAAGGGGAAGTTGAAAGAGAAGAGGGTCCACAGCAGCAGCCACCACAGGAGCAGGAGCAGGATGCTGGACGTCTGGCCAGGGCTTTCATCTTCTTTTGCAATACAGTCCAGATGTTCTTTACTTCCTTGTTGCCGACACCGCCAGAATTGTTAGAGGGAAATTAACACAGGAACGCCAGAATTGGGTGCTCAAAAGCAGAAGTCTTGCATTCAGCCCTGAGATGACTGATGTGAAAGACTGCACTTGAAGAAACATACAGAAATCATTGCATGTTTATTGGTGCCTTGTGCCTCATAATTAACAAGCCAAAGATGGGGGAAGGGATTACATCCCTGTAATTCTGGTGAACACTTTTAAAGTCAATAAAAGCAATAGAATAACTATTGTATATCTTACAGCATGTGATTACACCATTGTTTCAGTTACATATTTCATCGTTGCTGTTAACACAGTTGGGCAGATTTGATTGGAATTGTGACATGTGGGCAACGTCACCAGGCCTTGATATATATTCCTCTCACAACCTGTCGTCTGTTCATCGGCACTTGCATCCATTCACAGAATTTGATCCTTTCCATTGTTTGTATTGACCAGGACTCACCAGGTTGGGTAACTGTATAGCCTGGTTGTGGGTGAAATAGTGAAACAATCTGTGATAAAAAGATTTGTATGCTAGAACTAATTAAACTTCTCCCACCATGCTGGTGTATATTTTAATTTTAGTGCTGTCAGCAGCATATGTTGGTTTTTGTTGTTGTACAAAATATGTCTCCTCTTTTGTTGTAAACTCTGCTGCTGATCTTTCATTTCACAGGATATTAGATAATCACTGAAGTGATACTGCATACAGGGGGGAAAATTGCACAATTGAACGCGCCATATCCTGCCACTTTGACCTTTAGACCTTTGCTCATGTGTAATAAATGACACAAATATACATGGGTTAGGAATAATACTTCTCCACGTCCAAGATATAGGATTGAAAAAACACGAGGTTTTACTGTGTAACTTTAGAGTGCAGTGAGGGTGAATATTTTGTAATACATGAAAAAAAAGGAATACATGTGATGTGCACAGCCTCCTGGCAGACTTTGAAGAAATTGTGAGCATTCACCAGTCTCTGAGCCACTTAATTTTACAAGATGTTTTTTTGTAGATCTTTGTATACTTTTGTCCAAACATGTCAAGTTATTCATGAAGTAAAGTCATGCTGGTAAAGACCGATTTGAACTTGCAAATCATATGAAATAGGTTAGACTTGAGACTCTCATATTGGTAGACATGCAAGATTGAGTATATTTTATTTTTTTGGGTCTACCACTTTAAATAATTAAGAATATCAAGCCGTGGATATGCAATATCAAAACCTCACAGAAAAAATCCATCCTGAATAACTATGAGTGTCATACATATAGATATGTAAGTTTAAATTATACTGTGAAATATTCTGTTGCATCCATTAACACTGGAGATAAAGTGAAACTGAAATTGTAAACTTTCAACTTTTTACTTTGTTCATTCTCAGGTTTAAAGGTATGGAACCATAGAACATTAGGAATGTCTAACAGGGGTCTGTTACAGGGGACAAAAGGAGATGTCCAGTTCAAAGGGATGAGAGATGTAATCTTACATCAAATTCACTGGTCAGGCTGTCCTTTTAACCCAGTGGTTTTCAACCTTTTCCAGGCAATTGCCCCCTTAGGCTCCGGATTTTCTTTTGTCACCCTGCCCTTCTTCTCTGGACCGACCACCCCACTCCCCCCCAAATCCACCTTCAAAAAGATACATTTCACAAGAAGACAGACTGTACCCAAATTATGATGTTAACCTTTTCAAAACCCTATTAATGACAACAGGCTTGTTGATTATTCATTATAAAACAGAAAGCATTCTTTATCAAATGCACTTAAACAAAATGCCTTTTCTGTTCATAAAACCCATCTAGGCATGCTGTTGAACAAGTCAGTGGTTGTCCTTCTGTATTAACCCCAAAATTGTTCTCCATTCATAACTGTTTTCGTCCCCTTTCATCGTTTTTGCCCCCTCGTCACCCTTTTCTTTGCTTTCACCCCCCCTGGAAATGAAAATGGCCAGGGGGCAATATTGGCGTCGTTGAGAACCACTGTTTTAACCAAATGACAAGTTGTGCTAGGGCACATTTTCACACAATCATTTTTTGTGGTGGAAGCTGCCATAATTTGGGATTCTTGATAGAAAATAGGCGACTCCAGTGAAGACCAGCACATTGTGGCATCATATATTTTTATCTGTAGGGTCAGTCTCACTGTGTCTGTGTGCTTTTTTTGTTCTGTTTTTGTTTTTTGAAAAGGTCAAGAGCAGTCCCAAAAGTCTTTGAAATTAAACTCTGTTCTAATATAACTCCTAGTTGGTACAGGCCAAGAGAGTCTCATGTCCAATATTTTCTGTCACTGAAGCTTAATTAAGATGTCACTGGAGAGTTTAGTACATTTGATATAGAGTGAAAACCAAAATGTCAGAGCAGCTTCAGGCATGATTTAGTTAAATATATTATTTTCAGCTGCAGTGAAGTTAACATTACCATTGTTGGGCCCTCAGAGTTTTGTCTATCTACTTGAGATGCTTGTAACTTATTTTCTTATCTCCTAACCCCAGTAATCTAGGAGTTAGTCACTCAGTACACTAGGAGGAGCCAGTATTGAGCCAAAAGGTATGTGGGCAGGTGGGTTCAGGAGCTATCTGAGTCATGTTCAGTGCCTACAGTTAACATTCTTGCTCCAGGCTTTGTATCCTCAATACAGATTCTACCACTGCATAATGTTCTTCTTACATTTCTTTCATTGAAATTTGGTTCTTTTTCAATCTTGATGGTTATTTTAACTTGCATGTTGATTTCCTTGTTACTTTTATGCCAGTCCTGCATTATTCATTTTGTTGACTGTATTTGAATCATGTGTCATATTACATTGAAATCCAGAAGCCAGATTGAGGTGAAATGTTCTTGTGAAAATAAAGAATAACAAGCTGTGAATTCATTTTGAAATCCATTTATTTGATGCAAATGTTGTTGAAAGAATGACAAATTGAAAAGAGAATTTTGTTAATGTTTACCTTAGTTCACTAGTTGAGCAAGTTAATTGATTTGCATTTGTGGACCTTTGTTTCAGAAGAGGTAACATCCGTTCGTTAAATTGGTGCTTTCTTTATTATATATAGGTCGTTTTTTTTTCATTAATGAGAAACCAGTTCCAGAAGCAATGTTAGTGTAGTGAAAACCATTATTTTCTTCACTTCCATCAAGTTCATGGAACAGCAACCATTCTGAGAAGAAGAGACATATTTGAGATTGTGGATAGAATTTGACTTAAGAGTGAGGCACAACATGTATGAAAGTCTGTACATGTATACCAGTTATAATTTTTTGCTCATTTTAAGAATTTTTTTTTTTACATGCAATTATTCAAATTAAGAAATGGAAAGAGCCACAGATGAAAGCTAAAGCCATGCACCACTGGCAAGCTGCAGAATGCAGCTAGATGTTACTGATTTTGATCTTTGGCAGGAGAGATAGGCCAGCGCAACAGCCACAGATAAATTAGTAGTATGTGTATGAAACATTCAGTAACTAGTTTGACCCAGGCATATTTGTAGGATAAGCCTAATAATGAGATCAGATTTAGCTACTTCTCCAACAGCTAATGAGCAATGTCCAAGTTTAAGGTAGAGTAATGTACATCATGTCATAAACGTGAGAGAATGTACAGTAGTCAAATGTGCTGTAGACAAAGACAGATACAGGTATTATGAAATTGAGATACTTTAATTTTAAATTTGGTAAACTTGGCAGAAAATTTTTGTTTAGAGCATTGCAAATGCAAGCTTTAGTGATGGTGAGAAAAGCCATAGTTGTCTTCAATTTTCTGTATGTCAAATTTATTTGCCATTTTTATCATTAGTTACAGCTGCAGATTTCACTGAAAGTTTGGTCAAAATAGGGAATGTAATCGCAAAATTTATCAATCAAGATTTCACATGCATGCCAGTGAAAATATTGCAAACAGTTCATAGTGTATAATGTATACATTTATCTGCCTTCATTGTCATAGCAATGAAGTCTGTACATGAAATCATGTGCTCTTTTGTGCCGAGCACTCAGTTGGGCCTGTTTAATTTTTTTTCATGTTTTTAAATGCATGAGGTGATCGTGTACATATTAAAACAGTTCATGTCTAAACTCCACAGCCGGCCTTTTTTTTTGTTGTTGTTGTTTTGTGTATTTGTTAATTTTTTCCTCAGCAAATCAAGAGAAGAACATGTATGAGTGTTGGTCACAGTTTTGTTGCCAAATGGAACTGTAGCAAAGCATTTGAAGTGAATGATCAACGGAGAAAGCATCCACTGCCACGACTGTTTGTAAAGTCTGCCTGTCAATTCTTTGACAAGTGAAAAAGACCAATGAGGGGTGAAACAGACCAAGGCCGACATAGGTGCCAGACTGGTGGCTGGCGGCCTCATAAATGATGCATCACACTAATCACTGCCCACATTGACATAATTTATGGGCGGCGAGCTACCAGTCTGGCGCCTACACCAGCCTGGTCTGATTCCACCCCCAATAGTGATTACAATTGTATGTAGTAGTAGTATTCCGTCTTGTAGGGAGGTTTCATAACAAACTTTTTTTTTTCTTCACAAAGGAAAAGCCGCAATGAAGTTTTGGTGTTCTCGGTATCACTATCACTGTATCAGCGAACTTCAGCTTGGTCACGTTTTAGTTTTATGTGATCATAGCATGAGAGTCGGCTTGGCCCATGCGAAAATAAGGGGGGGGGGGGGCTTCTGACTCTGAGAGAGGGTTTACACCATACATGACCGTGTATTGGCATGATCCATCACCCACCCTGTCGCCCACAGTGTACACTATAAACTCTTTTCATGCAAAGAATGGAGGGATCTATATTGTAGGAGGGAAGAAAAACTTCCAGAAAAAAAAAAAGTGTTTTTTGCCATGGAAGAAAACACTCCCATTATATTGTTTATCTAGAAAAATTAGACTGCAACCAGGACAATAGCACTTCCGCTCTGGGGGCAAGTAAAACTTTCTAGCACATTTCGCGGGTATAGAGCAAAATTGTTTTATCTCCAGGTTTATGAATAATGGAAGCTTACTCGGAAACGCCACAGTATTGCTCTCAATGATCTCATTTTTAAGGGAGATACAACAATACTGATTCTCTGTAACTTGGAACTAGTTAAAGATAGCGGAAAAACGAACAAATTGCAAGAAGCAGTTTGTCATTATTACAGTATTGCCATTATGAACCCCAATTCATAAACCTGGAGATAAACAATTTTGCTCTATACCCGCTATTTGCACCAGACTGAATGAATTACGGGCTGTAAATGTGTATGTGTATGGAGAGAGGGGAGCGGGGTTGTGGAGATACTAGATCGACAACATGATCCAGATGGGACTTTTTGCGTGCACGGATTTCGCGCCGCCACCCAGCGCGAACGCGTGGGAAACCTAAACGAGGGCGTATTAATTTTTTCAAAGCCGAATAAAGAAAACACTAGAGTTGTGTTTACTGTAGAGTTTTCAATCTGGGCTTTCATTAAAGTCCCTTACTTCATGTTCCATGACTTCAGTGTCTGTGGGAAAGCTCTGTTTTTGCTGTTGACACTGGTTGTGGTCACACTGTAACGAAATCATTATAGAATACCGAACATTCTCTTCATGCGAGTAGTGTGTCACAGGCCGCGTCGCAGATCGGCCCGATGCTGAGTGCACTGTTTTTATAGGCGCAAAAGAGGACACCGCCCCTTTTTATCGAACTTTAGTCTTTGGGAGACATTACATGATACAGAGGGCAAAATAAGGTTAACAGGATTAAGGGGTGCGTGTGTAAGGGGGGGGGGAGGGGGGATACATATGGATTAGAGGTTAATTAGATCCATAATATACCACATGCCTGTGCATTCAATTTCTTAACTCAGAGTTTAAGATTTCCTGGGTGTGTATTATGTATAGAAATCACTATCAGTTTTGACTTTTGTTTTCTGCACGAGGACAGATTGTGACCACTAGCACTGATTCATATGGCAATACGGGTTGGCTGAACAGCAGCGCTGCGGAGGTTTCTAAAGAAAAACCAACTGATAATAATTTAAACGTTCAGACAGGACGGAATATGTCTGGAAAAATATCAATTTGCCCAGCCACAGTCCGCCATATTTTATGAAGTGTGTGTGTGTGTGTGTACT
Organism: Onchidella celtica; assembly: GCA_963931925.1. Taxonomy (NCBI): domain Eukaryota; kingdom Metazoa; phylum Mollusca; class Gastropoda; order Systellommatophora; family Onchidiidae; genus Onchidella; species Onchidella celtica. The sequence goes on from OZ007574.1 coordinate 12,481,405, forward strand.
TATTTGTATATATATATATATATATGCGGCGTGCGAGAGTTTGAACCTATCAGGATACACTGTTACCGGCCTTACTAACAAACAAAGGTTGTGTAACCTGAAAAAAAAATCCTCTCTTTCTGTGGTTGTTTCGTATTTTCTTTAATGCAACAAACTTTAAATAAAAAAAGAAATCCATATTTCAATGTTTTATAAAACGTCTAATTTAATGCCGGGATTTGTGATTTGGCAGACCACAAACACTTTTTTAAGAGCAAACAGAAATAAAAAGGGTAATAATGAAATATTAGCACAAAAAAAAAATTAAAAATTCACTTAATGTTTTCCCACTTTTGCCTGTGGGCAGAGAAACTCGACTATAGAATCATGGAATAGATTTCATTTAGTTTAGCTTGAAGGTCACCATGCCCACTTAAGGGGTTATTACACAGATTAAAATCTTGAGAGGCTCTGAGCGCTCAAAAGGTTTTGGTGCCCCCATCATCACTTTATATGTAATTCAAAATATAAACAAAAATAAATCATGAAATAAAATGTTATTTTTCCGAAATGATGCAAAACAAACAGTAAGATGGAAAATCAGTTTATTTTTGTATACTTCCCATTTATTTTTATTTGAAAAGTTTTCTTCTACTTTTAAAAAAAAATTATTGCAGTCCTTGATCAGATCCTTGTCCTCGTTCAGCTAGCTGCACCATTGCATTTTTGCACCCTGATGGTCCACGGTAAATCTGGCAACGGACAATTTCTGTGGTACCCCTCAGCCCTTGATGCCTTAAGCACGTACTTATTTTGATTAATGGTTAATCCAGCCCTGTCAGTAGTGTCAGTCATCTAACGTGTTCACATCAAGTGTTACCAGTGAATTAGTGAAAGCACAGCTCGGTCTGAGGGGGAAGGGGGAGTTGTACACGGCTGCCATCCTATTAACAACGAATAGCAACGCTGGATATAAGAGACGACGTTCCCATGGTAACTCTCGAGACCTATTAACACTTACACGAAATGTCAGCACTGTAATTCAGTCTCTGCTAATTCTACACGATTTATTTTGATTTGTGTATGATCTGCTTGAAGTTTTCATTAGATACCTCGTTGTTGAAACCGTTGATATTACCCAGTTCATATTCCTGCTTTTGCCGTGAGCTGACAATTATTAGCCTATCATGTCACGCGGACCGTAAGAAATGATTACTGGAAAATAAAAAAATAAAACCTGGCTAGCCCCTGTTTACATGTCAGCCGCTCGTTGGTTAGATAAACCTCAGACAGGGCGTGGCATATCATATTCCGGAGGCCATTATTGTGTTCAGTGCTCACACATTATGTACGAGTACCAGGCACACCACGCGGCAGCATAGGCTACGTCACGAAGAGACAGCGACGCTGAGACAAATTAATAGTTTAATGGGTTCGCGTGTTCACAATGAGAGGTCAGAGTTCATGGCTCACGCATAGAATCTCCACTTCTTACTGCAAGTGGTACAGTCGTGCATGCTCTTAGTGGTAGCATCTGAGCACACTAATTCATCAGTTTTGTCGCTCTCAACCCTCGCTCAGTCCAAGTTAATAAACAAACAAATAAATAAATAAGTGGCTGTTGTTAGGTACGTAGGCATCCCTAACCCTACCCCAGCCCTCCCCCTTTCAACCACAAAACAAGAGGAATACAATGAGAAAATCATAATTAATCATAACTAATTAGGGCTGTTGTCAAGGAGCATCTCGGGAGGAGCTCTCTACTCCACTAACTCTGGAGATACAAATGGCTTTAATATACGTACCCCTAGCGCGAAAACAAATTCTAATGGAGGACGTAACTATGTACTTGTAACAACGTCCTAAATAAAGAAACAGATAATGTTGTTCGCCCGTCTGTGACAACGTTTCCCAAACCCTTCATTCGAAGGAACCAGATAATATAGCATAATACCCAAATGACTATGTATAAGCGTCCACGAGTAGTGCCGGTGTGGTATCCCAGATTATCCCTCCCAAAATCTACCCCCCCCCCTGATATTTCAGAATATCCCCCGGATAATGTAAGATATCCTAGAATAACCCCCGGATAATCTGGAATATTCTGGTTTATCTCCCCGGATATTCTAGGATATCCCCCTCTATAGCAGTTTATCCCCCGGGGTTAAAATAGGATGGGAGATACTTAACAATTGGTAAGCAGCATCCTATTTTATGCCCCCATTATAAATTATCCCCCACCTTTTTGGGGGGTTTTTGGGGATAGCCCCCCCCCCCCCCCAACACACACACACTTCTTCATGTGCCTTTTTTTCTACAACCTTTCTCTGCCACACACACAAAAACACACCAAAAAAAAACAACAACAACACACATACACACATATATACATGTATATATGAATAGTATTTTTATTGGGAGGGGTGGGGTGGTATGAGTATTGTCGAAGGGACTGAGAACAACAGAGGAAATGACCACGGATGTCATAGTAAACATGGCTACAACTCAAGAGAAAAATGACGGTGATGGGAGCCATCCCTAACAAAAGAGCAATCCATGGAAATGCAGATGTCATGCCCATGAGTGCAAGAAGCCTAGTTAACGCGATAGCCCCCATCGCGAGCTTGCCCGACACAATAGGCCGTTGTTATTAATGTTATCACATATACATTATTTCAAGACTAAACGAAACACACTGTCATTATCTCACGTAATATATGTAAGTCTATTGTATTTTGTTCTTGGTGTAGATCTTGGTCCTGTCTAGTCATTTTCATTCCATATAAAAAAATAAAAAAAAGACAGCGTGTTCTGAGCAAGAGATCCTTCAAAAGCCAGCCCTGGGTTACAGGGAATTGGATCCTTGGTTTTAATCAACTGTCCGTCTCCTTCAGCCTCATCTGAGCCAATCTTTCCTTTCCCACTGGTCACATTATCCGTTTCCCTCCTTGGAAGTCTGCCGTTCCATTATATAACCATAGTGTAAAACTCTTGTGCGCCTTCCTTCCTTTTCACTGCCCCCCCCCCCCAACTGTTTTTCGCCCACTATGACATAATGCACATACGGCATTTTGTCAGCCTTCGCTCATGGGACGGGCACAGTGTCCTAGAACTGCAACCCCTCTGGTGATGTCGGTAAAACTTTAGAACAGTGGTTCTCAAGGCGGGCGATTCTGATTTCCAGGGGGAGGGGGAGTGGGGACCAGGAACAGTAGCAATATGGGTGTGGGGAGGGGGAACCAGAATGGAGAGCGATTAGGGGACAAATACACAACAGTCACTGACTTCTTCAATGCCTAGATGGGTTTGATGAACAGAAAAGGTTTACTTTTAAAAAATTTTTTTTTATTAGTGCACTTGACAAGAAATGGTCTTTGCTCTATATGATTATAATGAATCATCAGCATGCTTATTGTCATTAATAAGGCACTGAAAAACTTAAAATCATAACTTGTGAGTGATCTCCATTCTTTTGAAATGTTTCCATTAGGTTTGAGTATCGATTTTTTTTTTTTCGGGAATAGGGGAAAGATGTGGGCGATGAAAGAAAATTTAGACTCTAAGGGGGCGATTGCCTGAAAAAGTTGAGAACCACTGCTAAAGAAGGTGAAATCGAGCTGGGGGATACTTTAGGATAGAGGGGGAATGTTCTAGGATATCCTAGATTATCCGGGGGGGGGGGGGTTTAAAATAGGATGGCGGATAAATGTCCTCTGTGACCTATCAGTTCTTAGCAACTTTCGCTGGTCCATGGAACAGGGCACGTAGTACCGGTGTAGCAGGCCAGATTATACCCCCGCCAGACTATACCCGGGGTTAAACTGGCCTAGCCCAGAATATCCCCCGGGGTATATTCTGGGCTAGGCCAGTTTATACCCCGGGGTTTACTTTGGGCTAGGCCAGACTATACCCCCCCAGTCCAGATTATACCCCCTACTTTTTTTTAAAAACAAGTCAAGACCGCAGTTTATTTCAACTTTAGTTTGAATTGTCCATTATCACTGTCATCAGATATCATACTGAAGCATACATTTTTGACTCTTGTAAATTATGATACATTTAAAAGGAAATAAACATGCTTAAAAAGCATTGATATACAAAAGGATTGAAAATCCATTGAAACTGATATGATTATACTTTAACACTAATTTTACTTGTGTCCGTTGGTATTAGTATTGTTTTGGTTATTTTATAATTAGTTGTCCATGAGTTAAACATGCATTGTGATTTTTTTGTTTGGCCCCACTAACATATACTTAGTGGCAAGGTATGAACTAATTATAAGACCCATAAGTGTAAAGTTATCTGAATTTTATTTTAATTTTTGAAAATCAGAAATGTGCTTGATATGTCAGAACAATTAGATATACATACAAAGTTACACTGATGCAGAGAGAAAGGCCAGGAAAGAATACATAGAGAAAAAAACAACAACATTTTAACAACTGAACTGGCAGATGGTGCAATTCCATCATCCAGCAGACATTAAATACTTCACACAAAACTAAATACATACTAAAATTGTTTCACATAATGAATTTAACCTGTCCAGATCCACTTGAAATGTTACAGAAAGCTAACCAGTAAAATACAATAATAACAATAAGAACACCAAATCATCTTATTTACTCTTGAAAATAAAGAGAATATAATCAATATCAGAATCACCATCATCTTGGAATAATATAAAGATAAGAGGGAATATAAAAATGACCTACACATCATTCTAGAATCTATAAGCAGCAATAATATATGTGTGTATATACCAAGTACATGTAAAGAAAAATGTGTTAAATCTTTTCAACTATTCAAGTAGAACTGGACTGAAAGCTTTAGCGAAGTAGCTTTGATATTCATGTAAAATGACAGATTAAATCCACTGAGACAACAGTGCATTGCAGAAAGTAATTACAGTATGTTATGGCAAAAATTCAATGGATCATGTTCAATGATCATGTTGCATGAACATGTCTTGTTAGTAAATTCTTTGATAGCGTATTTGTAGAAATGTATACATTTTATGTGGCTCATGGTTTAAGGCACTGGATTACTTTCACTCACATTCGTTGGCATGTTGTAGTTGTGTTTGTAGTTGGTTGCCATTGAGTAAAATTTGCACGGTACTGTTTGTTTGGCACTGACATACACTTAGTCCCAATGGATGAAATAATTAACGGACTCATAAAAATGAAGTCATTTAAAATATTTTTTTGTGTACAAATACACAGTTGTTAAATCCCTTGGCAAGGGACGTGGTAAGCTTAGGCAGGTAAAGACGGACAAGGTCTTTTTTTTTTTAATTATTATTATTTCACTCGCGAGTGACATACCCTTATTTACTATAATACATAGGTTCAATCTTTCAAAAGCCTTGCAAACTAATCCAGTGTCTTAAACCGTAATGTACATGAAATGTATATCTTTCTACAAATAACCTATCAAAGAATGATACTCACTAACAAGAAATACTGTTAATGTAACATGATCCATTGAATTTTGCCCCAACATGCTACAGATCTAATTACCTTTTACAATGCACTACTTTTGTCTCTGTGGACTTACTCTGTCGGCCTACACAACTGTCAAGGCTATTTCACTAAAGCTTTCTGTCCAGTTTTACTTGAATATTTGAAAAGATTTAACACATTTTTTATATATAGTTGATACACATACATTGCTGCTTATAAATTCTAGAATGATTTGTAGGCATACGCTGCCATTTTTACACTCCCTCTCATATCTTTGCAATTTCCAAGATGATGATGATGATTCTGATATTGATATTTCTCTATATTTTCAAGAGTAAATAACATGATTTCATGTTCTTATTGTTATCATTATTACTGGTTAGCATTCTGTAACGTTTCAAGTGGATCTGGACAGGTGGAGTTTATCAGTCGCAAACATTTAGTGCCTATTTAGTTTTTTGTCTGCTGGATGATGGAATGGCACTATCTGTCAGTTGGATTATCATTATGTTTTTATTATTTTTTTTCTGTGTGTTCTTTTCTGGCCTTTTCTCTCTATATCATTGTAACAAAAAATACAATGCATGTTTTACTCATGGCCAACCAACTATCAAAATAATAATAATAATAATAATAATAATATCATCAACACACACGAGTGAAATTAATGCTGAAGTCTAATCATGTCAGTTTGAATGGATACTCAACTCTTTTGTATATCAATGCATTTTAATGCAGGTTTGTTCCTTCTAAAATGTATCATGATTTACAGGAGTCAAGAATGTATGTATGTACACCAAAGTAAACTAAAGCTGAAATAAACTGTTATTATTATTTTCTCTAAATTGCATTATGTCTTGTTGGTGTCAAGAATGTGTTCATGTATGTCTTAATATGATATCTGATGATAGTGATGAAGAACAGGCTGAAATAAACTGTGGTCTTGACTTGTTTTTAAAGAAAAAGCAGGGGGTATAATCTGGACTGGGGGGGGGGGGTGTAGTCTGGCCTAGCCCAAAGTAACCCCGGGGTATAAACTGGCCTAGCCCAGAATATACCCCAGGGTATATTCTGGGCTAGGCCAGTTTAACCCCGGGTATATTCTGGGCTGGGGGTATATTTTGGCCTGTTACACCGGTACCCTGGAGTTTCACTGACCTCACTTTGGGAATTGCTGGACGATGGTCATAGTTTTGGCATTTGCGAAAGCATTGATCGATAAATAGAACAACAAATACATACACTACAACAGAATAGGGACATTTTTTTGTTTGTTTGTTTTCGGTTTAGTCTCTTGTACAACACGATGACGGTTAACCCATCAGAGGCGGGATGAACTACACTGACATTGCATAGATGTAAGCTAGAACATACCATGTCATTCCCCAGTGGACCACTGTATATAAAAGGAGTTGAAAGCTTGACATGATACATATAGGCCTACAACGTATTTCTCTTTTACACGTGAGATTTTTTGTCCATCAGAAAACTTGTCTTTGCCACTCAAACATCTCCAGGCAAACCATCACAAGCTGGGGTAAGATGGGACCAGAACAAAAACACGATATTGCTTAATGGGAGTAGCATGCTTGGATATCATTATTCAGCAGTGTCATGATTCAGATGTTGTTAAAACTCACGCAGAGAGTGAGTTGTTGTTGTTTTACCAGGGCCATGAGAAATTGGCTGGTGGCCTTGAACGGCCCTCGCGAATTATAGTTGGTGAGTAAATAAATGTAAAGTTAAACTTAGAGTCACGCTTGTCGGTTTTAATGTTCGTGATTAATAAGTAATGGAGTAGGGGTGAAACAAGGTGGGGATAGTTGACTTTGTTAAGTATGACTAGACAAGTTTTTGCACGTTAACTGGCTGGTAGAATAGTGCAGACGTATTACTACAATTAAAATGGTGGGAGGTTTCGACCTATGAGATAGCTGAACTAATTGGGCCAGCGGACTAGCACGCTGGGTAGTTAGATAGTATAAAACATCGTGTAACGTTCAGATTTGGTGAATACAGACGAGCAGAAGCATCGTGTCGTGAAGTATCTCCGGTTGGCCAGTACCTGAACTGTGTGGTTTGAAGACTAGAGTCCTTGCTAACGGACTGACTGAGCTCTAGAAAGAAAGGTCTGAGTGGGCTGACCTTTGAAAGCCCACGCTGCGCTATTTTGATGTTCGCGCCTACCAGTAGGCGTGACCAATGGTAATATATCTTATTTGAACTTCAAGCATAATAGAAGATCAGAGATAGAGAGAGAACCACAGCCTCATAGGAAGTCTAGGGAAACCCCAGCTGGCACTCGACGACGAGTGGCCTGTGTTATAGAATTATTTCCATAGTATGATTGAAGTAATATGGCACATTGTTGATGAATTGAATAATGATTGTGCATATATATAATTAGTTTTTTTGCAACTGCGTAATTACCTACAAGCCGAAGTGTGCTTCTGTAGGCTTGGAACATACTGGGCTCTCCTAACATTCAAGCCCATATGATTTAGGGAGAGTTTGCCTGGCGACTGGCCAGTGGCGACTCAACTGTCACTTTAAATTGATATCTAGTTTCGTATAATATACCTATTTGCTATTGATTGCAGTACATCCAATAAGGAACCATAATTACATGGATATCATAGATTAAGTTAGTAATTAGAATTTATTGCTTTGAATATACCTCTATTGTCTTTTGTTTTGTTTATTAATATTTATGTAAAACATGGCCTGACCGGCCTGACATATATAGATCCTCTAGTTGTTTAATACTTTTCTTGTGTGGTTGTGTCCGAGTGTGAGTTAGCTGCCTCTCGTGCAGTCGAATGCTCCCCAAGACCCTAACTCTGCTCGTGACAAGCAGAATATTTTTGACCTGGTCGGAACACACAAACACACACACAAACCACACACACATACACACAAAGAATGATAGTGGCTGTTACTGCATGTAGCCATTGCAGTTGTAACTAGTTTCTTGTGATCAGTTTTGTCGCCAGTTTCCGAATTATTATTATTTTTTCCCGCTAAAGTAGATCTTATTGTGGTCAAGTAGCCAAATCTAACCGCAGCCCTAACCCTCTTTTTTTTTTTTTTATAGAAAAAAATCATTATGTGACCAAAACCTAATTTAGCTCCATGACCTGAGCAGTCACTCCAAAAACAACATGTTTCGGAGCATAATGTGAAAGAAAGAAGGATCCATGCTGTCAGCGCCATGATCCTAGAGGTTTTCCCGTGGGTTCTTCACAAGTAAGGATAATGTACAGGTATTTTAGATTTGGAACAACTTTGCTGACAGGAAAACAACGATAAAGCAAGGGTGAAGTTATAGTGCGATTAGAAATTCGTGCTCTCAATCTTCTGAAATTTGCTCGCAATCTGATTGTTCTCCTGCAGTACCGGTAGTTTTTTTTTTTTTTTTGCTTTAGAATTTTCTGATTGATAAATCCACAAGCTGCATTAATTTTTCAAAGTGGCGAATTTCTTTGATCGTTTTGAAATGTTACAAAAAATGTGTATTAGAACCCACTCTCGCAGCAAATACACTGCTATTATTTCACGTCACTTCGGAATTTAATACAACTGATAGAGGTTTTTTTTTGATTTTGTGTAAGCTTCCCGCACAAGCCCTGAGCTGAAGTGTGCATTTTTGAAAGGAAATGGTGGCTTTGTGTTTGTAAAACTATTACATTTCTGTCCTGAAAGCCTAAAGCATTAAAAAACAATGTCACAAAACTTAGAGAAGCAAAGTACGAAATAAGATGAGTTTGCAGAGGACAAGAGATATCTCACTCACGTCATGAATGAAAAGCAGTCCATATTCCAACTTTTTGTGCATTCAGTCAAAGTGCTGCCAAGTTATAGCTTTCGTAAGAATTTAAGGGGACAAATTTCCGAGGGGACTTCAAAAAGGAAATAAAAAGGCCGGAACGATGTCGGACAGAATTGTGGTCACAACATTTATTTTTCATCAAAGGTGATAAATAATCTTCCACTGACTTATGAACAACATAGTGAGGCCACACGGCACAGTGGGAGACTCGTTTTCTTTTTTCTTTTCTTTTGCAAATACCCGAAGGCGGCAAATCCCCAGTTACTATTAAAACTGGTATAACACTTTCGTTATTGAAATGAATCGCATTTAAATAAACATAAACGGATAGGAAAAAGACTAAAGCCAAATTAATTTTGACGGTTTTGTACAACAAGGAATTTTCAAAATGTAATTGAAACACCAATCAATGAGAAGCCAACAAACAAGCACACTGCCAAAGATCGTTAGTTGTACTTATTATCTGGATGGCTCATCTTTCATACCGCGTCTATCACAAATGATCTAAATCAGAGATTTCTTCTGACGATGAAATTAACCGACTGACGTGGTAAACATTTCTCTGTATTTAATTACAGGAAGATGAAAGTTATGGTCTCCACATCAATCAAACTCGTTTTGTTGCAACATGTCAAGACTCAGAGTAAAAGAGAATTGTGTATATTTTGTCTATGCGCGAGCGAAATTTTCAATTAATTTTATAGTGCACGGACCAGTAGTACAGTGCCGAAAAATTCTGACGGATTCGAAAGATAGATGCTTGTTTAATAACAGTATTTTATTATACTTACGTGCAGTTTATTATGCCCAGGGGGAAAAAGAATAGGACGAGAAAAGGTGGGAGAAAGCGACACTGGGAATGAAAAACGCAAACATTGTTAGGATTCTCTACGCCATGAAGTATAAGAATAGAAGGCTGTTGTTATGTACTCCGCAGCCCAAACGTTTTTGGCTAGGGGCGCGTACATATACACACCTATCCCTAACCCCATTCTTATTCTCAAACCTAAGTACTTGTAACAACACGCGTAGAATAAATATTGGTCTGGGGCAATCCTTATCTGCAAGGTAGCTTCCGTATCACATGGATACGTAGGGCATTTCCCATAATTATTTCCTGGGCTTATTTTCTCTGTTGTCCGATTCAGAAGGACATACGTCCAATATCCGTAACCGAAAGTTTGATTCATTTTCAGATGTTGACGAATCGACCTAAGAGCGCATGATGAAAGAATCTACATGTATTTTAGAAATCTTTGCCTTGTCCAGTTAAAGTGTTAGACGAGAGTTTTCTTCTTCTGAACATCACGTGTAGTTCCAATGCTCAATCCCCCCCCCCCAACCCCCCCCCCCCCATAATGCAGTTTTTTAAAAATTGAGATTGATTTGCTGGTTGGGTGTGCGGTCACTTTTGTTTACTTCCGGTTGCTGGACTTAAAAGTTGAAGTAGCAAAATCTTTTATTGGTCAGTGTGAAAGTAGGTCATCCAATGCTAATTATACTGCAGAGCCACACCCCTACAATCATCGGGTCCCCTATAGTATAATAGTACCGTGATCTAGAATCTAGATCTAGATTTACAGCTGGGTCAGACAGCCTGTGTGCAGTGTGTTCGTGGAACATACCTCAAACCGTCCAAACACCAAGCATGCAGGATTCGATCAGAACTGACAGTAGGGATGAAAGAGGAAGTATGGGAGGTGAGTTGAAGTATGAGGTACCGGTAGATGTGGAGGGGTCTAATGAAGAAACAGATCTAGATCTAGATCCGGGAGGGGGGATGTTGAAAGAGGAAGATGGCGAGGCATGGCAAAGTCGAACAGGTGCGGGAGGAGCCAGAGAGGGAAGAAGTTGAGGAGACGTGTGCGTAGGGGGAAGGGCTTAAGACGGAGTAGTGAGGAGGGGCAAAAAGAGGCTACACATGAGGAGGTGTGGACAAGCAAAATGGTGAAAAAAAAAAGGGGGGGGGTGGGAGAGTAGCTGTGCTCTTTAAATTCCTTTCATTTAAACTTTGACGTGGGACGAAAGTATGGGAGGTGGAGTGAAGGGTGAAGTAGGCAGGTCAGTTAAAATCTGTATTGGTAGATCTAGACGAGATATATCCAGGTGTGAAGGGTTAAAAAAAAAAAAAAGTAGATGAGGGTCCCTAGGGGTTAAATAGGAAGATGGTTAGGAATGGCGAAAGATGAAAAAGGATGGAGAAATACAAGAAAGGGTGAAAGTGAAGGGGTGAAATGAAAGAGGAAACGGTGAGGAAGCGCAAAGGAGACTAAAGAGGGGTATGAGAGAGAAAAGGAGTGGCGGTTGGGGGGGGGGGGTAACTGGGCACTTATTCCTCTCTGCGTGGATCACTTCCACAGCCTGCTCAGATTTAGGTCACAATTGCCGTGCATAATTAATAATAATGACAATTTTACTAAGATGCGCCCATGAATGAAAGGCAAGCACCACTTAGGCATTGCCGTTGGGGTCAAACATAATAGGTCACCCTTACAGTGCTTGCGATCGGTCTTGGCTAATTTGACACCCCCCTCCCTCTCCCATGTAGCCTTCACTATTGCACGCCTGATCCCCCCCCCCCCCCCAACCCCATTTTGTACAAGCCGACGGGGTCATAAAAATGGTGAGTGTTCATGATAAGGCCTTGATTTTTTGTTTCTCAAACTTACAGGTGGCATTTTGCATGACTATTTCATGACTGTATATGACTGTTTTTCATTAGAAAGATGATTTTCATACTTTCTAAACATGTACTGACTTGGCAGAAAAAAAGTGAATAAAACCATCATTTTTACTCCATTACCCTGAATGAAAAGCATTCATACGCTCCCCATGTAAGCTTTCCGTACGCTGGGAACAAACCCCACGCCCCCCTCCCCTTCCGAGCATGCGTACTATAGATAATTATGGATGCCCTCTCAGATTGTGACCACAGCGCTTACAGCTTACGCCGGCTAGCTCTAGTGTCAATCAGGATTTCAATATCGTATATCTGTACAGAGGACATAGAAATGCTCAGACTGGAGAAATGAAAACAGTACAATAATACATGTAATTAACAAGTAAAGGTAGTTTAGTTTTAGATGGCCGTTGCCATTGGCAGCCTGTGAGTTGGACATGTAAACACTGATTACAATTATTCTGTTCTCAGGCGGCACTCTTAACAATAATTATATTCAAACGAATTGGAGGGCCAACCATAAAGTACGTACGCTCGATTTTGTAAATATTTTGTTTTGTTTACCCCTCTTCCCCTTTGAACGCTTTCCACACCTTGGCGTCAAAACCCTTCCCCTCAACCCCAGCCCCCACCTCATGTACGAGCACATAGCCATTAACTTGTTGAAAGCCATGATATTGATAAGATCTTGGTACACTCTATTTTGAAACTTTAAATGACATTTAACGCCGACTGTTTGGTGTTCCATTACAAACACTGCTTGTATTTGATTTTATTTTAATCCTGCAACCTATTTCGTAAAAAAAAAAAAAAAGGAATAAAACCAGACTGTTTAATTCATTATCGTATTTGAAAGGCTTACAAACTGGTCTCAGAATCCTCCATATCACCGTCAACATCATCATCATCATCAAAATCGTCATCATCATTATAATCGCCGTCATCACCATCATCATTACTGTCATTATCATCACTGTCAACATCATCATCATCATCATCATCAAAATCGTCATCATCATTATCATCGTCGTCATCACCATCATCACCATCATCATTACTGTCATCATCAAAATCATACTCATCGTCGTCAGCACCATGCCGCCAAAAATGTGAGTTCCATGAACATGGAATCCGAATTCCAAGTGTTTGTACAAGGAGCACTGAAGCAAACAAATGATTCCGTTAATATGACAACACAAAAATTTAATTGCTGATTTTCCCCCGTCTCTTTTCATCTCTCCTAATCCTCCCCCACCCCTCCCAAATCCAAGAGGAATGAGGGAAAATTGTCACTCAGTCCATAGAATTCACTGGTGTCAGAACTTGAAAATCACTGCTGAGACCATGGTTCTGTTGAGATCATGACTAAAATCACCCGACACCTCTTGCAAGTGACTTGCTGGAGCATCGTGTGAAGGCGTAAATGGAAAACTTGGATTAAATCCCCCTCCCGCTATTGATTCTGCAGGAGAAAAGGCCAAGAGAAGACAGTTGAGTGGATGTTGCTCCTCCGTTGATGTTATTTGGAGACCACAAACAAATTACAGGATAAACAGGTATTTATGTGGCTGAATTTTTTATTCAGTTAATGGTTAGTTGTTTTTTTTTTGTTTGTGTACATTTTAAAAAAAAAGCGGTACTACAATATATTTTTTAAAGTGGCAAAGTAGAAAGTAAACACGTACGATATTAATTTGCATTTGTTCGGAATATTGGCTGCACACCATTGCAGTTACCATTTAAAACATTTTTTAATATTGATATTATTGTTTTCATTTTTTGGGGTATTTTTAATATTTATAAAAATTATATTATATTTTATATGTTCATTTATTAAATTGTTTGTTTGTATTTAAAAAAAAAAAATCTTTCCTCCTTTTTTTTTTTTTTCTCGTTGCTTTCGGTAGAGTCAATTCAGGCTTTACAAACTTTTTTTCTTTCTTTTTAAACCAAATTAACGTTGTCGAAGGTGTCGCAGATTATGTACCCTGAGTTTTGTAGATGCCCTGGAGACACATGAGAAAATTCATTTCGTATGGTTCGTTTTAATGGCTCAGAACTGGTTGAAAAAAAATGTTATTTCGGTGTTATTGTGAAATACAATGGCACAAAATGAATGATTAGACATATAATAAGCTGGCGTTTTTTGGTTAATATGCATGCTCAGTTACAAGTATAGTAAGAAACAAAACACATGTTTTTATTCAAGTAATATAGGCGGCCTACAGTTTCGCGTTATTTTCGACTTGTTTTCGTATCTCCTTCCTTTCTTATTCCTCTACAAACTTTTAATAGCCCCCCCCCCCTTCCCTCTTACTCGTAGTTTCGCGAAAACTCAAGCTTGACAAAATTAGCGAAATTTCAACTTTGGGCCTTTCTTCGTGAATCACTGGCGTATTTTCTTTTTTTCAGAATGATTATTGTGCCAGTCTCTTTGTCTAGTCCTTACACTCTCAACACGTCTTCAACGAAGCCGTACGGCAAGAACGATCTCGGGCAGTCTTATATCATTTTTCGAATACTTTTATAATATAATTAATCAGGATGTCATTTTTACGTGTGAACTAAGTCTGAAGTATCAAATGTCGTAGATAGTTTTACTCTGTGACCGAAGAAACAGCCGCTGAGTAGCATCTGCATTGTGAATAAAAGATAAGGATTCGAGCTTGTCAAGACGGTCATGGTATTGAATATCTCTTTGCCAAAGTCCTCATTACTTAACTGCATGTCATGCGCTCAAGTGCGAAGTTGAGGGACGGCAGCACCAGCTAGGGCCCACGGAAAAACAAGGTCCTTAGATTGTGTACTGCGAGGTCTTTCTAATCACTGTTTACACCGCAGTCTGACTGATTAACTCGTATCTTCAAGAGTCGCTTCAACCCCAGAGTAACTGAACAGGCTCCTGTCTGGCTCTGGGCATAGACCCGACAACAGCAATTAGAGGGAGTCTCATCCACCCCCCCCCCCCAAGCACTAAATACAATAACGAATTCGTTATTTGGGTAGCCGACAAACGCATATTCTGATTTCGGTACCTCCAATTTGCCTTGTGGCACACGATGTATCAGTCCTTTGTGTGCACTTGTGTAATGTAAAAGTAATTAATGATGACCGGGGCCACTCTGATTTTCTCGTGTTTGTAGCCTAGCGAATCTGTCCACCTGACTCGCTCACACACTGGGTTATTAAAATTTGAAATAAAATTTAGAAATTAAACAAACATGCGAAAAATGAAATCGAATTCATAAATCTACGCCAAAATTGGTACCGTAATTATCTGTGGACACCGTTGATTTGCGGAGATGTAAGCACCTCAGAATTGCTCGCCAAATATGTCGAAATTAAAGAAAAAAAAAAAGAAAGTCTCAACCATCCGCCTAGTGGGGTTTGGGAATTTTTTTCCCGATGGACCAGTGACCATGAAAGTAGGCCTATTCACACTATGGTTAATGACATTTAATGAATGGAAACCACGAGAAATCATGAGAAACATATAAAACTCAAAATATTTGCACAAAACAAAGCAATTTATGACCTTTTACGAATTTTACTCACGTAAGATCTCGAGTTTCGAGATGGCAGTTTCAGAAAGAGACTTTCAATTGCTTCTAGACACTGTGGTGACTGAAAGTGAAAGTAAGGAGTTATCCTTAAACATCAAGAAAACAGAATGCATGACAATATCTAAAAATGCGGTAAACCCTATCTGTAATCCCATAAGTAAAGGTGAGAAGATTAAAGAAGTTCAAAAGTTTAAATATTTAGGACATACAATTACATCCAATGGCGAATGTAGAACGGAAATAAAAAGAAGAATTGCGATGGCTAAAGATAGCTTTAATAAAATGAGCTCAATCCTAAAGAACGGGAACATCTCAATGTTAACAAAAACGAGGGTTTTGAAGAGCTATGTGCAGTCAGCCCTCCTGTACAGATGGACATTAACTAAGGACATGGAAAACAAGCTAGAGGCAACGGAAACGTGGTTTTTAAGGAGTCTCCTAAATATTTCATGGAAGGAAAGGAAATGGAATGAAATGGTGATGAAATGGAGAAGACAATTGCAGTTCATGGGACACCTGAATCGACACAAAGGTCTTGACCACATTGCTCTGACTGGAAAAATAGAGGGCAAAGAAAGCAGAGGTAGACAAAGAATAACAGAAATCTAGAGAGTTTGTACAGATGGGCGACAGGGAAAAACCAGGACACTATGGGCTTTTTGAGAGCATCCGAGCGGAGGAATAAGTGGCGAACCATGATCGTCGATATCTGTTCCAGATCCGGCACTTGAAGAAGCAGAAGAAGAAGATCTCGAGGAATTAATTACTATGGAGCCGCCCGTCCGCCATCTTGGATTCTTTGCATCTTGTTATTCTGCCATAGATACACCATTTTTTGAAAATCATGTGGATAGAGGATTTAAATATTTAATGCACTTGATGTCTTTTGAACATCCAAAAGGGCAGAGTCAATACAACTCACTTCTCTCCGAAAATCGCGGCCTGCGATGGGTATGTTTACATGACCCCATGGCCCCTTCAATTTTCGAAATATTTTTCCTCCCTCCCCCTTTTAGTCACAGGAATTGACTTATTGTGACTAAACACGAAAAATGTCCTGGCTAAACACAAGGACTTAACAGAAAAGCAGGGCGGAGAAATAAATATTGCACGTAAATCTCAAAATTGGGCAAAAAGAAAAGGTTGTATGTTGCAAAGTCGCGCGTGAGAAATAAAACCCAAACAATACAAAGCAAACTAAAGAGAAGACAGAAAATACACAAATTTTCAGCTTTCGCCTTTGTCAAGTGAAAAAAACAAACAAAAACGAACAATAAAAGACTTACAACTATCAAAATAAAAGAAAACAGAGAAGCACAATATGTCACGAGTGGAGTGAGTGCAATTAAGGGGATTGCTACAGAGCGGGTGTAGAGTAAGAAAGGCTCACAGTAGACAGCAAGTTAAGCGTGCTGTTGTGAGTAGTAGGGGGGGGGGGTCTGAAGGAGGCGAAAGCGCTGTATAACTATCACTGCAAGTTAGAAGGTCCTAGGGAGCGGATCTGTGAATAATAGCCCATCGGGCAGAGATAAAAGGAAGCAGTCGAGAAGACTAGGAGAAAGTCTTTCCAGTTATGACTGGTATGTAGAATGTTGATTGATTATTATGATTGATGTATTATATTATATTCGTCTATTACCATGATGTGAATAAGTATATGTGAGGAATGTGGAAGTCCTTGATATTGGATATAGCAATGTGCGCCATGAGCGATAGATGAAAGTGAGTTCATGGATTTGTAGCGCGAGTGAGTAGTGTGTACTCCGATGGAGGTGTGTTACCGTAAGATGTGTGGTGAGTGAAAGGTGAACTAGTGTGTGTACGTTTCATGGGTTGTAAGGAGAGGTGGAGTGAATAGAAATGGTAGGGTATTATACCAATGTAATATTATTCTTGTAGGTGTCGGGGACGGGCCGCAGAGCCACCTCGATGAGCACAGGGGATAGGCCAGCATAGGGCCGGAGGCCACACATAGGCCAGAAGTGAGGCTGTCAGTGCAGGACAGTAGGGGCACATAAAGTCGTGGCAGTCAGGCCACGGGCAGGGGACGTAGATATGAGAGTGAATGAGATACTATGTTGTTGCCATGTTGATAGGCTAGTGAACTGATATTATGTTGTTGCCATGTTGATGGCTATGGAAATAATAATGTGTTATTGCCCTGCGGAGGTGCTAGGGGAGTGCTAAGGTGTATGACAATAGGAAGGTGATATTGAGAGACTGCGGTGCCAGTGAATCATTAATGTACTATTAAGACCCTGAGGGGAGAGGCTGAGGCCGAAGTGCCTTTAGGAGTAACTACCGGATTGTGGATCCGAGGGAGCGTGTGTGTGAGAATAAGGCCGTTGTACGGCAGTCATTTCAATAATATAATGTATGTAATTGCGCTATTATATGTATAATTATGTTTAATAAATGTGTGAGTCTGATGGGTTGTTTTGTTAAGTGTTAAACTTGTTTGTTCGTGATTGTCGTCCTGTCATAAACTATTACATCTCCCAGTCTGGGATTTGTGACATTGGGGGCTCGTCCGTTGTGACACTGGGGGCTCGTCCGTTGTGACACTGGGGGCTCGTCCGTTGTGACATTGGGGGCTCGTCCATTGTGACTCGTCCATTTTCGTAATATTTAGTTGTAGTTAGTTAGTGGGTAATTGTGCTGTCTTGTTCGTTGGATGAATGGACATTTCATGATATGATTTATGTATAATAATGAATGTATATTGATGCATGTATTGCTATGAATAGGTATTAATGTGTATTTAAACTTTCCAGAGTGTGTGCGTGCAGCCTGAGGAGACGAGCAGCCAGAGCTCCGATTAAAGGGAGGAGTTTTACTCAAAATTTCAAAAGTTAAGTGAAAGTCAAAATTTTTGTGCCCTGGATTGTGGGCTGTTCCTTTAATCTGTCTTTTTCCCGGTTTTTGCTGTTGTTGTCGTTATAGGTTATACGGGCGGTGGCGCGGGTTTGCTGTGTTGAACTTAGTTTATCCTTTTAAAAAGGTGTGGTAAACTTTGGAACTTCGTTCATCACAGTGACCAGTTCTGTAGGGACCTGTATTTTTGTTTAGATTGTAGCGTTCTATCTTCCTCGTTGTTTTAGGAAGACGTTTCTCTTGTCCCTCTTCTACCTTTCTGTAGATACGTTCTTTTTTTTCAGACTCTGTTCTTGTTCGTACCTTGTAGTGTAATCGGCGTAGTAGGTTGCATTTTTTTTTTCCATTATAGTTTTTTTTTGTAGAAGCTTTGTCCTAGTCTGGTTCGTTGTCCTTGACGTACTTGTGGTCCTTCTACTGAATTTCCTTATTCTGGTCGTTTCTATTTTCTTTTATAATTAATAGTGCATACATTTTATAGATATAGAATTAGTTTTGCTGTAAAGGTAAATTTCTGAATTGTATTCTGAACTGGGTATTGTTATATCTGGTGTGATCTCAGGTCTCTGGTCGTATCGTTAGTGATCATACCGACAGGTTGGTCGTTCGCATAATAGATACCATAACCATAAATCTGTGAAATGGCGGAACTCCAACAACTAATGAAGTTGGGTAAGGAACTTGGCCTGGAGGGAGAGGAGTTACGCGGCTGGATTAAAGAACAGCAGGCGGATTTGCGCGATGAGCGTGCTAAGGATAGAGAGCGAGAAAAAGAGGCTCAAGAGCGACAGAGAGAAGAGGAAAGAGAGGCTAAGGCTCAGCAACAAGAAAGAGAGGCTAAGGATAAGGAACAGGAAAGGGAGTTTAAGCAACAGGAAAGAGAGGCTAAGGATAAGGAACAGGAAAGGGAGTTTAAGCAACAGGAAAGAGAGGCTAAGGCTCAGGAGCAGGAAAGGGAGTTTAAGTTAAAGGAGTTAGAAGATAAGCAGCAGGAGAGAGAGGCGCGAATAAGAATCGCCGAGTTAGAACTCAAGAAGAATACGCCAACGGAAACGGTTGAGCGGCAGGTACACAATAAAGGTGGCGTTAGGATTAAGCTCCCTACGTTCGACGACCGGAAGGACGACATAGACGCCTTCCTTTACAGGTTCGAACTGAACGCACAATTGCAATGGGGGGAAAATAAGGAATTATGGGCCACGTACCTGGCGTCGCTATTGCAGGGGCGAGCGTTAACCTACTTTAAAGAGCTACAGCGCGAAGACGTGCAAGATTACGATAAGCTGAAGGCTTTGCTGCTTCGCCGATTTGCGCGTACCGAGGAATATTTCCGGGAGCAGTTTAGGCGAGCACGTGCAGATACCAGGGAGGACTTTGCTGCCTTCGTCGCGAGACTAACGGAGTATTTCGCGAACTGGGTAGACTTGGCGCATGTGGGCACGGATTTTGCTAAACTGAAAGACTTAATGATCCGTGACCAGCTGTACGCGTCGTGCCACAAAGATCTGGTGGCTTTCCTGAAAGAGAACGAACCCGCGACGGTGCAGGAGGCGTCTAAGTTGGCGGAAGCATACCGTACGGCGCATCCGTCCAAACCAGTCGCCAGGGCGTACGTCCAAGATGCTGGATACGTCGCCGTTGTCGAGGGGTCGCCGGCAGGACTTAGGGACAGGTCGCGTCAGCGTGGTGCCTATAGCGGGCAAGCCCAGGGGCAGCATAGGGGCTTTCACCAATCACCGGCGTATGGATCCGGTAAGTTTGACCGAGCAGGAGGGCTAGGTCGCGGTAATGGCCGGGGGCGAGTTGTGACCTTTGCCGATGACCGACGGCATAGGGACTCTAGTTCCGGTCGCGAGGGGTTAAGGGGACCCAGGCCTAGAGCAGCACAGGGAGCGGAGTGTTGGACTTGCGGACGCGTGGGTCACTTTTCGCGCGAGTGTAGGGCCGCGAAGTGTTGGAACTGCGGAAGAGCAGATCACATCAGCGTGAACTGCCCTGCAGGTAGGATAGCGGCGAACGTGGACAGTAGCTCCAGTCCATGTTCCCCAAATAAATTTCATCATGCGGCTGCGTGTGTTACATCGGACAACGGAGGCGGACAGTATTCTAAGTGTCCCAGTTGCGAGAAGTTATTATCTTCCGGTGTTTTACCTTGTGGGAGAAAGATCCCCGTTATAAATTCATGTCATACAGGAGGTGGTCTTAGGGTTTATCCGGGGTTTGTTGGGGACGAACCGGTCTCGGTTTTACGAGATACAGGATCTACTGTTGTGGGAGTGCATAGGGACTGCATTCGGGATTCACAGCTTACAGGTGAGACTGTCCCGTGCATCCAATTTTCGGGGGCCATTGAGAAATTACCCATGGCAAGAATAATGATAGATACACCTTTCCTTAGCGGGGAAGTCGAGGCAGTCGTTGGTTGTTTTCCAGGCGCCCAGCTCATCATTGGGAATGTATCACGGGTGGTTTCCCCTTCCGATGAGAACGTGCAAGCATGGTCGCAATCAAAAGGTATTGACTTTTGCGCCGCGGTCGAAACACGCCGACGGGTAGCGGATAAAGACAAGATTAGACCTTTGGCTACGCCAGCGGTCAACCTAGACATCACGCCGGAGCGCTTGGCGAGATTACAAAGGGAGGACCCATCATTAAACCCATGTTTTGGGGAAGCGCGAACCGAGAAAACGAGGAGATATAAGAACGGGTCATCTTCTTTTTTTGTCCAGGGGGGCATTCTGTTCCGTATGTACGTCACAGTGGCTTCCGTTCAAAAGCAGGTCGTCGTGCCACGGTCGTTAATTGCTACAGTATTGCGTCTGGCCCATGATGTTCCATTAGCGGGTCATATGGGAAGTGCTAGAACCAAGGAGAGAGTTCTAAAAGATTCTTATTGGCCGTCAGTATACAGAGATGTACGTTTATATTGTAAGACGTGCAGTGCGTGCCAAAAGACGACGCATAAGGGTCGTACACCCCAGGCTCCTCTTCAAAAGATCCCCACGGTTTCGGAACCGTTCAAAAAGGTTTCGATAGACCTTGTTGATTTAAGAGAAAGATTGTCTTCAGCGCGCACTATAGCAGAAGAAGCGTCTAGTATCGCTTCAGCAAGAGCAAAGAACTATGAAGATAGAGGATCCAAACTGAGAATTTTTAAGCCAGGAGACAAGGTCCTATTGTTGTTACCTACGGACCATAATAAGTTATTGATGACATGGAAAGGTCCTTATGTTATTGAACGAGTTGTTTCGAAGGTAGATTACGCTATCCACATTGATGGATCAGTAAAGATTTTCCACGTTGATATGCTGCAGAGGTTTCATGAGAGACCAAAGTATCTGTATTCTCATACTGGTGTTGAAGGACATACCTAATGTCGTGTCATTCTTTGATGGTATAGCATGCCATACGTCGACATGGTCTGATCATATTCAGACACTAACAGTAATTTTTCAACGATTACGTCATTTTGGGTTAACTGCTAAACCCGCAAAGATGGATTTGGCATGTCCAGAGATAGTATTCTTAGGACATATTGTGGGTAGAGGTGTTCAGAGGCCTGAAGGAACAAAAATTGACAAATTAGTAGGGTTGCAAATCCCAAAAACAAAGAAACAAGTCAGAAGCTTAGTGGGAATTTTAAATTATTACAGAAAGTTCATTCCAAATTTTTCCTCCTTGTCATCTTCTCTTACTGACCTTACTAAGAAGGGACAACCCGATAAGGTCCAGTGGACGTCTGAATGTCAGACAGCATTTGATAATTTGGTGACAGCATTATCATCGTCACCCATTCTGATATTACCCGATTTTCGATCAAATTTTATCCTCAGAACGGATGCGTCGGACTCTGGTGTCGGCGCTTGTCTTCTACAGGAGAAGAACGAATGTCTCCATCCTGTATGTTATGTCAGTAGGAAGTTATTGCAGAGAGAAAGAAAGTATTCTGTGATAGAGCGTGAGTGTCTTGCCATTGTCTGGTCCGTCCAGAAACTAGGACGTTATCTCATGGGACGAGAATTTTGTATCCAGACAGACCACAAGCCACTGACATTCTTGTCGAAGAATCGTTCGTCCAGCCCACGCTTGTCTAGATGGGCATTGGCTTTACAGCCGTACACCTTCGTTATTCAACCAATTCCAGGAACCAGCAATCATATCGCCGACTACCTTAGTCGAGCCTAGGGGAAGATTTCAGGAGCTTATACATCGGAGGACAGGAACATTGACAGGATCTGTGTGAATGAGTCGACTTTAAAATATTGACATTATAAAATATATGATATGAAGAATGGTTGATAGGTTGAATGGTTTTTGATTCTGTATTAGATATTGTGTTTAGTTAGCTATTCATGAGGTGACACATATATGCATATTTCAGACCATATTGATCCCCATATTTTCCCCTGATTTCGGTATTTTATATACTAGGGGAACTGCTAGGTCAGTTTTTTAGTGTAGGTATTGCTCACGCTCACTCGTTGACAGTCATCTTGATGCGATTTGAAATTAATTGCATTAATTTTTTTGGGGTGGGGGATGATGTCACGAGTGGAGTGAGTGCAATTAAGGGGATTGCTACAGAGCGGGTGTAGAGTAAGAAAGGCTCACAGTAGACAGCAAGTTAAGCGTGCTGTTGTGAGTAGTAGTGGGGGGGGGGGGGTCTGAAGGAGGCGAAAGCGCTGTATAACTATCACTGCAAGTTAGAAGGTCCTAGGGAGCGGATCTGTGAATAATAGCCCATCGGGCAGAGATAAAAGGAAGCAGTCGAGAAGACTAGGAGAAAGTCTTTCCAGTTATGACTGGTATGTAGAATGTTGATTGATTATTATGATTGATGTATTATATTATATTCGTCTATTACCATGATGTGAATAAGTATATGTGAGGAATGTGGAAGTCCTTGATATTGGATATAGCAATGTGCGCCATGAGCGATAGATGAAAGTGAGTTCATGGATTTGTAGCGCGAGTGAGTAGTGTGTACTCCGATGGAGGTGTGTTACCGTAAGATGTGTGGTGAGTGAAAGGTGAACTAGTGTGTGTACGTTTCATGGGTTGTAAGGAGAGGTGGAGTGAATAGAAATGGTAGGGTATTATACCAATGTAATATTATTCTTGTAGGTGTCGGGGACGGGCCGCAGAGCCACCTCGATGAGCACAGGGGATAGGCCAGCATAGGGCCGGAGGCCACACATAGGCCAGAAGTGAGGCTGTCAGTGCAGGACAGTAGGGGCACATAAAGTCGTGGCAGTCAGGCCACGGGCAGGGGACGTAGATATGAGAGTGAATGAGATACTATGTTGTTGCCATGTTGATAGGCTAGTGAACTGATATTATGTTGTTGCCATGTTGATGGCTATGGAAATAATAATGTGTTATTGCCCTGCGGAGGTGCTAGGGGAGTGCTAAGGTGTATGACAATAGGAAGGTGATATTGAGAGACTGCGGTGCCAGTGAATCATTAATGTACTATTAAGACCCTGAGGGGAGAGGCTGAGGCCGAAGTGCCTTTAGGAGTAACTACCGGATTGTGGATCCGAGGGAGCGTGTGTGTGAGAATAAGGCCGTTGTACGGCAGTCATTTCAATAATATAATGTATGTAATTGCGCTATTATATGTATAATTATGTTTAATAAATGTGTGAGTCTGATGGGTTGTTTTGTTAAGTGTTAAACTTGTTTGTTCGTGATTGTCGTCCTGTCATAAACTATTACATCTCCCAGTCTGGGATTTGTGACACAATACAGCACAAAGATGTATGTGAATTTTTTACTACTGGTCACATACACGGACAAACTGAAAGACCCTGAAATCAGCAATGCTTTTCAGATCGAAACAGAAAACCGTTTCTCAGCATTACTCAAGGAGTGGTCAGCTGAAGAAAGACACCCGGATACACTGTGGAAAGACATGAAAAGAATTTGGAGTGAAACAGCTGAATCGAAACTCGGGAAAAGAACGAGGAAAGCTCCCAAACCATACATCAGTGAAGAGGTGATAGAGCTTGCAAAAAGAAAGAGCAAAGCCAGAAAACTTAGTAAACAAGATGAATATCATGCACTGAAGAAGGAAATCCAAACAAAGATCAGAAGAGACAAGAATGCATGGTTAGAAAGAGAGTGTGCAAACATAACAGAATGTAATACACAAAGAAAGTCAAAAGAAATGTTTGAACAAATAAGAAAAGTAAAAAAGAGGGATTTCCAACCACAGAACTTGAGTCTGAACAACAAAGAAGGCACAACACTGACAAACACAAAAGATGTGCTCTCAAGATGGCACGAATACGGCAAGATGCTGTTTGCGGACAACATCAGACCAGACCCGAGGGACCTCCAACAACCAGACTCACAACAGATAGATAAAGAACCAGAACCTCTCTTGGAGGAAGTACAGGCTGCAATAAAACAAATAAAGAATGGAAAATCCCCTGGATTAGACAACATACCAGGTGAACTCCTGAAACACACCAGCGAATCAGGAATAAAAGCACTCCACCAAATGATCTGCAAAATTTGGCAGACAAATGAATGGCCAACAGACTGGAAGCTACAAGAATTCGTCATGCTATACAAAAGCGGCAATGTCAAAGACTGTGGAAATTATAGAACCATCGCCCTCATCAGTCACACCAGCAAAATCCTGCTCATCATCATACTCAACAGAATGAAATCTAAGGTAGAAGAGGAACTATCAGAATGCCAAGCTGGTTACAGGACCAACAGAGGAACCGCTGACATGCTCTTCATACTACAAATAATGATTGAACAGATAAGAAGCAATGGAAACGAAGCCTTCATCACGTTCATAGACTACAGCAAAGCGTTCGACAGTGTTAGGCACCATCACCTGTTCGATATAATGATTAAGATGGGATTCCCGAAACACCTTGTGACCCTCATCGCTGCACTATACCACGAACAAAAGGCAACGATTAGATGGAACAATGAGAACTGTCCATATTTCAACATCGAGAAAGGAGTCAGACAGGGTTGCATACTTTCACTTCATCTTTTCAATATTTATACTGAGCAGATCATGAGAAACGCAGACATAGAAGATATGGGAATAAAGATCGGAGGCCGAAACATCACAAACCTTCGCTACGCTGATGACACAGCTCTTATGTCAGATAACATCACCAGCATGAAAAGAGTGTTGCACAGAGTGGATGAAGCGGGCAAGACAGCAGGCCTACACCTAAATGCTAAGAAAACGAAAGTCATGCATACTGGAACAGGGCACCATGAACACCAGGAGATACTAGTAAACAAAACAGCACTAGAAAAAGTGACTGATTTCAAATACCTAGGATCACATAAATCGCAAGATGGAAGCTGCTCAAAGGACATAAAAACAAGGATAGGAATGGCAAAACACAAAATGGTTCAACTAAACAACATTTGGAAGGATAGAGGCACACCAACGGACCTCAAAGTGAACATACTTAAGTGCTTGATCTGGCCAGTCCTACTATATGGTTGTGAAGCCTGGACACTCAAAAAGGCAGACATAACAAGATTGGAGGCAGCTGAAATGTGGCTTTACAGAAGGCTACTCAGAATAAGTTGGACAGAAAGGAGAACAAATACAAGCATCTTAGAACAGCTTGGCACCACCAGAAGAATAACACCTGAAATAAATAAAAGAAGACTTGCATACATCGGCCACGCGGCCCGAAACAAAAGCACGGCCCTTATGATATCAATCCTTCAAGGAAAGACAGAAACAAAGAGAAAACAAGGAAGACCACCCATTACATATCACGATAACATCAAGAAAGTCAGCCAGCTGGAAATAAGTGAACTAACTAGGAAAGCTAAGGACAGGATTGGGTGGAGGAGATTTTGTCGTGACATCCACTGTAGCAGCTAACATCGATGACGATGAAGCCGACAGGTGACAGGTGAGGTCACATACCTCTTTGTGCTGTATTGTGCTTCTCTGTTTTCTTTTATTTTGATAGTTGTAAGTCTTTTATTTTATTTTATTTTTCACTTGACAAAGGCGAAAGCCGAAAATTTGTGTATTTCTGTCTTCTCTTTAGTTTGCTTTGTATTGTTTGGGTTTTATTTCTCACGCGGGGCTTTGCAACATACAACCTTTTCTTTTTGCCCAATTTTGACTTTGCTTATAGCCCTGCTGCGACCCCACAGTTTTTCTGTGGTTTTTATGATATGCACGTAAATCTGTATACTAATTATATATCGGCACTTTGCACGATTTAGTGTGTCAGTGCTCAGCATAGTCGGAGCGAGTTTGACTTTTTGACAAATGCATGAGATCTATTTACGGATTTTAGGGGAAAATTATGTATACCCCGGTATTAAATTAAGGTTTAATGAAAATGTAATCTGGCACAGTAAACACAGAGATAGGATGTTCACCATAAAGCCTCAAAGAGTCAAAGTTAGATATGAAAAATGAGATTTTACAATTTAGAGATTTGTTTTATGAATATGGATCGAAATAAAAAAAACAAAGATATGGATATATTTAAGAATAGACATAATAATAATAATAATAATAATGTATAGCATTTATATAGCGCATATCCATTTAAAATGCTCTATGCGCTTTACAGAAACAACATGTCAACCACAGAGCAGAATGGAGCTGCCTGCGAAGCGCTCAACATACTGCACTGCTTCTTTCTCTCTCCCTGTCTCGCTCACTCTCTCTCTCTCTATCTCAGAGCAAATTGTAACGCAGCCTGTTAGGCGCAGTTCACAACTCACAACAACAGTTCACAACTCACAGCAGTTCACAACTCACATCAGTTCACACAACACACAACTCACATCAGTTCACACAACACACAACTCAAATAATATTTGAATATTTATTAATAACAAATATATTTAATAATGAATAATAAATTCTGGCGGGGGGGGGGGGGGATGATATGGATAAATTTTAATCTATTAATTTCAATTTTCAATTTTGCCCATAGACATGTGAGAATATGAATTGCTGCACAGTAACCAAGGAGAAATAAAGGTTTTCGCCACAAAAACTAAAATAACATTAAACATGAGAACAGAGATTCCATGATAACAAGGATAAAACTGTCTCATTCTGAAAGAAAGGAACCAGCCTGAGCCTCAGTCACACAGAGTAAGGAATAACATGTGTTTGTCTTCGATCAGCTGGACCTTGTAGCCGGGTCACGCCATGTCTAAAGAGTACAAGAAGCCCGACTTGACAGAGGAACAGAGCTCAGGACTTGAGTTTGCTGTCCACTCCAAATTCCATAATGCTCGCATGCGATATGCCCAAGTTTACTGGAACAGCAAGCAAAGCGCCAGTTCATTTGGGTTCAAAGATGCTGGGGACGAGGACTCAGTGGTGAGTACTCCCGTTCTTCCACACATTGTATAATATGATATGATTTTCGTAACAGAGCTTGTGCTGGTACGAAATTTTGAATTTTAGTTGATCTTCCATCGGTAGCTCCAAGGCCATAGCTCCACATTTCATTCGCCTTAGAGTTTCAATTCTTCTTTCTCGATTATGGCTAGTCTTTGCGAGTGCGCAAGCTTGTGTGTGTGTGTTTGTGTGTGTGTGTGGGGGGGGGGGGAGGAGGGGGGGGGCGCGGATGCATCGCAATTTTGGGTGACGTAAGTGAAACAAACCATTGTTTAGAAGTTGGTGTCATAGGTCAACCGGGAATTAAAAAGTAGGCCTACATGGTTTTACCAGAGACGCAATAAAGAAAAAAAATAACTGAGAAACTAATTGGGTCATATGGCCGAACAGGGTTTCGTTTGCACAGTGATTTTGCAGAAAAGTTTAGGGTTAAGGCTGGGGATATGGCTAGGATTAGCTGATTGGCCATAACAACATTTTTTTGTTTGCTGCACTTTTAAAGCTGATCTTAAATTTGTTACATAAAAGCATATTAATGTGATAATGGTCGCTATTTGGCCAATTTCGATAGCCTTTACCATACACAAAAATCTTGTTTGTAGCTGCACTCCGGCTTTCCCCGAGATAAGCCTGCTTCCGCTCTCTCCTCACTCTATCTCTCATGCTA
Organism: Onchidella celtica; assembly: GCA_963931925.1. Lineage (NCBI taxonomy): Eukaryota > Metazoa > Mollusca > Gastropoda > Systellommatophora > Onchidiidae > Onchidella > Onchidella celtica. The sequence goes on from OZ007574.1 coordinate 12,509,838, forward strand.
ATCTCACTGTCGAACTACGTTCATGCTTTGGCAAAGTAAATGATCTGGCGTCCCAGCATGCTTTCATAAGTTAATGTCTTTCCCCCCAAACCGTCACTGTTTGTAATCAGTCTGCCCAAATACGAACCAATTAAGTCGACTTTTTATGGCCAAATTGAAGGCCTTTTGACTCCGCAGCTTGGTAGGCTACCTTGCCTGGATGCAAGGCCTTTACGACATCACTGATTTTCTAATATGACCGAGCAGCCTAAAATACTATGTGTACACTTTTTAGTGTTGCAGCAGTTTTTCTATACAGTTAAGTTCATAGATATACACCAGTGAACTAGATTCCACGCGTCAGTTCGCCAGCCGTCTCTTTCCCTGCTTCCCGACACGAGCCGGAATGGTCCGCATTGAAACCCCATCTCACCATCGCGGTGTGGGCTGAGCGCTCGATGCTGCCTAGGTAAGAGGTTGAAAAATAGCGGTGACTGTGATTGATTTTGTAGCTTTAATTTGATTGTGATTGATTTTGTAACATTCATATTGTTTATAGTCACTCACATACCATTTCCGTACACTATGTCATAAAATTGAATAAAAGTACTCGGTTGAAAACAACAACAACAACAAAAAACAAACAAACAACAACACCAGACTGATTCAACCGACACAACTCACCACAACTACATTTTTAAGCCAATGGTGTTAATGTGCATGACACAGTGCAAGAGGATGGGGTAAGCCCAGAGGGAAGACAACGGATGATGCGAATAGATAGATAGATAGATAGATAGATAGATAGATAGATAGATAGATAGATAGACAGATACAGACAGATAAACCTTAGAGAGAGAGAGAGAGAGAGAGAGAGAGAGAGAGACAGTGATAGAAACAGATAGAGAGAGAGAGAGATCGAGACGGAGAGAGATATTGAGAGAAAGAGAGAGAAGCGAGAGAGACATAAATAGATAGATAGATAGATAGATAGATAGGAACAGATAGAATCAGATAGATCAGATCAGATCAGAACAGAATAGATCAGATCAGATCAGAATAGATCAGATCAGATCAGAATAGATCAGATCAGATCAGAATAGATCAGATCAGATCAGAATAGAGCAGATCAGATCAGAATAGATCAGATCAGATCAGAATAGATCAGAATAGATCATATCAGAATAGATCTGAATAGATCAGATCAGAATAGATCAGAATAGATCAAAATAGATCAGATCAGAATAGATCAGACCAGATCAAATCAGATCAGAATAGATCAGATCAGATCAGAATAGGTCATATTAGATAAGAATGGATCAGATCAGAATATATCCGAATAGATCAGATCAGATCAGAGAATAGATCAGATGAGAATAGATCAGAATAGATCCGAATAGATCAGATCAGATCAAAATTGATCAAATCAGATCAGAATTGATCAGATCAGAATAGATCAGAATAGATCCGAATAGATCAGATCAGATCAAAATTGATCAAATCAGATCAGAATTGATCAGATCAGAATATATCAGAATAGATCCGAATACACCAGATCAGATCAGAATAGATCAGATCAGATCAGAATAGATCAGATTAGATCAGAATAGATCAGATCAGATCAGATCCCAATAGATCAGATAGAAATAGATCAGATCAGAATAGATCCGAATAGATCAGATCCGAATAGATCAGATCAGAATAGATAAGATCAGATCAGAGTAGATCAGAATAGATCAGATCAGATCAGAATAGATCAGATCAGATCAGAATAGATCCGATCAGATCGAATAGATCAGATCAGATGAGAATAGATCAGAATAGATCCGAATAGATCAGATCAGAATAGATCCGATCAGATCAGAATAGATCAGAATAGACCAGAATAGATCAGATCAGATCACAATAGATCAGAATAGGTCAGATCAGAGAATAGTTCAGATCAGATCGGAATAGATCAGATCAGGTCAGATCAGAATTGATCAGAATAGATCAGATCAGAATATATCAGATCAAATTATATAAAAATAGATCAGATCAGAATAGAAAAATATATAAATAGAATAGATAGATAGAATAAATAGAATAGATAGATGGAATAGGCAGATAGATAGATAGATAGATATATAGATAGATAGATAGATAGATAGATAGATAGATAGATAGATAGATAAACACAGACAGACAGATAGACAGATAAACTTTCTCATAGACACAGGCCTACACGCTGCTCCGTTTACTAACACGATGACTCAAATAATGAGTCGCGACCCACACCAAGATGGCCGCCAGCGCCTTCTAACAATCCCATTCAGTCCCCGGCGTGTCTGGGCATTGGTTAAGTTAAAAAACATTATGAAATAAAGATTTCTGTGAAATATCCCTGAAGTCCCAGGCTCACCTTGAGAAACACTGGCTTAAGCGATCTACAGAGATAGGCTGTACAGAAATATTTTGTTTAAAATAGATAGTTAAAAAAAGAGAGCGGGCCGGGGGTGCCGTCAGCGCACAAAAAGCTACACTTCTTGAGGAAGACGGATGTTGGGGGCGCTTTTCAATGATGGTCACAAATTAAAAAGTTTATGAAAGTGTATGAAAAGCGGGAGGAGTGAGTTGTCAAAATCGCCAAAATCGAGCCTAAGCACTTTATGGATAGCCTCTAACCGTAAACCCCAAGCCGAAGCCATCAGAAATCTAGCCCCTTCCTTCATCATCGGCGTACTGAATCACCCCTGCCTTTGAAGCCAGGCTTGACTTGAACTATCACGCCGACATTCGTGAGGCGTTCTAAAGAATCTTTTCCCTATAAAGCTACAATTTTGAAAAGATTGGCTTGATAAATAATTATGGGGTCTCTTTGATCTTTTTGAGTCGGCAGTTTTCAATGTGGTGGCCGTGATTTTTCTCTACTAAGAACGATGTCTAAAGATAATAGATAAGACAGAACTGTGTGAGCCCAGTGTAGAACAACTTAGAAAATCTTCTGCCATGAATTTGAAGGGCCAGTGCTCAAAGTGTTAGGCCAGAATGTTTCTTCTATCTTAAAATAGAGTTATTAACGGGGATTGGCGTCAATTCCATGAATGTAACAAGGGAGCAATAAAAGGAAGGGTTTTAAGACTTCAAATTCTCCATCCTCATCATCATCACGCTCGTCACTATCATTGTCTTACTGATATCATTTCTAAGCAAATAAATCGCTGCTTTCAGAATAATGATGCTTTCATAGTTTTATAGGCTTTGTGGTTGCAAACGTCGTGATTATTTATAAATTTATTTTAGAACCCCAAGTTCAAGTTAGGTTTTTTAATTGTTTTTTGTTGTTGTTGTTGTTGTTTTGACTTTTGTTTACAGCACCTGTCCTTCTATTTCGGCTATTTCGATTCTAACGCTGTTGATGTGTAGTGTGTTGACGATTTCTGGATTTCCAGCATGATTCTATAAAAAAAAAGGTTTGATTTTATGCAAATTCATAATTTTAATTTTCAAATGTATCCCCCCCCCCCCCCCCCCCAAAAGAAGAAAGAACAACAATTTTTTGTTCCATCTGACTTCACAGAACTTGCCCTTCTCCGAATTTTTAAAATAAAAATACTATTACTCAGAATACAGATGTAGCATTGTAAGAGCATCTACACAACAATTTTGGTGAGGTCAGTGACACACGCAAACTGTCAACGTAGGAAAGATTTGATAGCCGATTGCCTCCCGATTGAATCTTGTATAAACAACATACTTGGCTTTGTATTTGTGGGTACCAGAACTAGGGAGTCCATGTAGGCATTGTCACTTTGGAAAATTCTGATTATCACATCTTTTAATACTACGTTGGCCATAGCGACAGTAATTTTCAGAAAAGAATGACTAAGCGGCCAATAGAGAATATGAGAGAAACAACGTCGAATTCTCATAAGAACACGAAAGTTTTATTGTGTTCTGGAATATCTACTGGTGTTTTTCTTTGAAGATGTACTCTGGATGGCAATTAATGTAAAGCCTCTGAAGTTTTGTTTTGTTTGTTGTGTCCGAATTGACGAAGCGATTGTCTCTGTCATGTACGTCACCCAGTGAAATCAATTGCTTCCCCCGCCCTCCCCCAAATCCCCTTCCCAACCATTGGTCCGTCTCACTCATCATTCGGCCTTGTTTTTATCAATTATCACGAAGCTGCCATGGTTTTTGTGTCATATGGGCGTAGGCTAGGCTGTAAAATGTATACTAAGCAGGCTTAAGGACGTAATACGCTACTCAGGAGTGCCAACAGCTCATGGTGGTTCCAAAGATCTGATATGTGGGCACGCACCGTGGCTACTGATGTGATATCTTCACGATTATGGGTACTCGATACACACTAAAAAGTACACAGTGATGTTATGATGATCTCGGTACGATTACAAGCCCTCAGTATTTCCGTATTTTTCAGAGAAAATTGGAGCACGAGTTTTGGAGGGGAAGATTGAAGTCAGTTTCCTTTCATGAATTCAAGACTCCTTGGTTAGGATGTGCATTTAGGATCTCTATTTCGTTTTACTTTCATGCGATGCGACTTGTTCTGTTCGTGGCTGACTGTTATTTTGGCATTCATTTTGTTTTGTGAGATTTTCACTTTTGATGTAGTCATCACAGAAGCGCTCGGTTTTCATCTAGCAATCCTGAGTTGCTGGATTTTTTTTTTTCTCAGTGGAATATTTTTGTGGACTGTGGAACATGCGTGAGCATCACCAGAACACATGCACAAGAACGCTGTTGCCACGAAGGCGACTGCTGTGAAGATATAATAGGCAAATTTTGAAAATTGTATGTGGTGGATTTCTGGATATTTGCTCTCTGTCATAAGATTTTAGCGATGATAAAATATTTACTTGTTTTAAGAATCTCACTTCTCCGACAGCACTGCGAGACATAAGCTTTTGTAACAAGCCAGTACGTAGTTGAAGTTCTGGATTTATACTCTCCTTTGGCAGAAAATAAAACAAGCGTGCTGAGATATGTGTTTTTCATAACAATATAAATTTTACAGTGGTGCCATCCAGCGGCGGATCTACATTTTTCTGACCTAGGAGCTTGAACTGTCTTATGGCCCCATCGCAACCAGCACGAGTAAACTGAGTTTTTTTAAATCCAAAATTCACCCATTAAAAAAATTCCTTAGGGGCCCTAGAGTTTAAGCTTCATTATTCACATAGTAGGTCCGCTGCTGGTGCCATAAGACAGCGAACTTATTTATGAGGATTATTATAAACTTGTGGGCATATCTGTCAATAGGTCTGTGTAATGCAGTCAGTGGCAACAATGGAAGTCATACATATAAAGATATTCGACTGGTATCGCCTGTTGAAATCTATACCCGTCAATTTAGTACAATTGAAAATTTGATTTAATATTCAGACATTTGTAAGATAACTCACAATTTCAGCGTGTGGTGACAGTAACAATTTATAAAATTGTCTTCCTCCTTCGGAAGAAAACACTTGTACTTTAAACTCGCGAGGTCAAAAAAAATAAATAAATGAAAATTATAATGAGAAGGCTATATTCAGACATGACCACTGATGTTACTTCAAGAGGAATCATCCCGCCCACTTGTAAGGTTGATGGCACAGTGAGTCAAGTCTGTTTTGTATCGGTGAGTGTGAGATGTGAACTGTGGAGTTCAACGGAACCTCGCACAGTAGTCAGATTGAAACAAGTCTGTTTCACTAGTTCGTGTGCGTCAAAACTGTCTTGAGCTGAGAGACCTCGCGCATTGAGTCAGAACAGACGCGAAATAGACGACTCAGTGAACCACCAGCCTTATCGCTCCAGAAAACCGGACTGAGTTTTCAAATATTCATTATATGGTACTTAGTATTTTTGGCTGACTTGATTTCCGCCTTCAAGATCGATGTAATTTCCAGCATTTTGAAGGAGAAAAAAAAAGTGCATCCCTGAAAAAAAAAAAAAAAGATTGAGCTGTGTTTCTTAATAAGAACAGAAAATCAGTTTTTTGTTTCTTTACAACTTGTGTCACTATTATTGTTATCTTTACCACGTTAGCTATTATCATTGTTGCCAATGCCCGTGTAATTAAGGCGAATTCCACCACCACTCCCACTCATGTCTAGTAAAGCTATATTAACACGACAATTGAACGATTGGTGTTGCTTTTGCTGTATCTGAAGTAACTTATTTGTCTTTTCTTACAACCGTTACACGAGATATATTTGACTTACTTCCAATTTCCCAAATGCTCCTATCAGAGCATTAATTATTGTTTCACCATGTCAATCTTTTATCACTAGCATCACCTTTAACATTATTATTATGAGGATGATTGTTATTAAAATTTCATAAAACTTGAAAAAGGAAGCAATGTCATAAATCGTAGTGTATATTATTATTTGTCTTCATAATTATGAAAACAACAACGGGTATGTTTTCGGTATTTGATTGATTATACCCCGATAATACACCATAGCCGCCCAAGTTTAAAGCAGAGATTGGGTCGGCAACTCTGAAGGATGCAGAGGATGATCCTGACTTGTATTCTGTACTGAAAGATTTTTGTTCTTGGTTTAATGTTGTCAAATTTCTAATTATTATTTCATACACAGGGGTCAATTGACTGGAGGAATTGCAGTGTACACGGAAAGTGTCCCCTTTGAACACATTGACGTCGTCCTGCTAAGCTCTTGTATTTGGCAAATTTAATCGCCATGCCATGTTGTAAAATAGTGTTAAGTAGTCCTCTAACATTGCTAAAGTTCATGATCGATCCCCTAGAAAGCATTGAGATTTCCCAAAAAAACACTGGGGTGGGGGGTGGGGGTAGGCAAACAAGATGGAGCCATGCATTCATAAGAAAAACCACTTCTGAATAGTGCTCAAAGAGGGGGCAATTCCTCTCGTCACTTGTTATAACCTCTTTGAATTTACCTAGAGTAAGAGCCACTATTTACACTTGAGGTGCGAGTTGGTTTTTCCTATTTCAAAAAAAATCAAACAGATCCTGTAAAGCTGGATTTCCTGAGTATTGTTATCAGTAAACTTTCCTGTCGCCAAACATGTCCTACTCCCGTAGGAGTAGTAGTTGTCTTTGGTGTAGAAAACGGATGTAACAACCACTCTTGATTTCAACAAACCCACCTAATCTGCAGTATCAGCCGTGAATCTGACTGACCAACTGACCTTGTAAATTTGAGCGTGACCTTGACACAGCCCCCACATCATCGGTGATGACTTGGAAAGATTGATCCGATATATAAATCAGCCTAGATCCAGACACACACCAATCTGACCTTTGACTTTATACATGAGACAGACAACCTCCTGCAGAGATTGATGTCAATGTCGCCCCTGACAGTCTCACCTGTAACGTCAGACGTGAGTGTCGCATGTAGGACAGCCTAACTGCAATGTCATTGTGTTGGCCTGGACAGGATCATCTTTAACTCCGGTCGTAACTCGGACAGACTCACCTGTAATGTTAGTAGTGACCCGGACAAACTTACCTGTTGTCAGTTGTGACCCGGACAAAAACAGTGAGGACATCAGTTGTGACCGGGTCAGCCTCACATACTAGTGACCACGATGTCATGTTTTTAGCCGTTCCAGTAAGGCACCAACTTGTTTAGGGCATTTTCACAAGTTAATCCACTAACAACGTGTCCTGGTGGTTGCTCTCCCCCTTTTTTTGAAAAGCTAAATAGCGAGTGGCAATAAGCAAATATATTGTAACTCAGAGTTAATAATTTAAACTTAATGTAAGGATTTCGGATCTGAACATTCATTGGGACGGATTTTCAAACAAATGTTTTAATGAAGCGCAAATTAAAAATGATTAAATGTTTAGTACTGTACTTTAATGTAATGCATTACTTGAGTTGATGCTGTTTTTACATTCACCACATTCCTGTCTGGCAGTTTCATGCAACCTTTAATTTATAAACCTATTTATGGCTCTGCAAATACTGTGATCGTTTAAACTAAGCCAAAAGTAGTCCATTTTAAGTTTTTATTCAGTTTTAATTTTGAAGTCATTTTTTTTCTTTTTTTTTTACTGTGATTCTCCAACACGAAAAGCGGAGAGGTGATGCTTCTCTGAGCCGCATTTTCTAAGAATTTATACTGAAAATGCAGGATGTCACAATAAAATTCGACATTTCACCGTTGCCTAGTTAAAAGGAAACAGGATAGATACTCTGAACTGTTATTTCTACTGTAGCCACTAGCCAGGTCTCCGTGTGAGCTTCAGCATTTCTGTCGGACCTTAAGAAACTGAGTGACTTTCCCGAACGATAGAAACATTCAAAATTGCTCTTAGAATCTTACCGTCATATTGACTTCAAACTGTGTCAAAGTGCAGAACTGTGTGAAATTTAATAGCTACGGCGAGAAAGGTAGAGTATAGAATTTCAGTGATGAATGACCAACATAATAGACGAGTTGTTGACAGCGCCATCATGAGGCTGAGAGGCACAGGTGGCTCATCAAGAATGGGCTCGGTGAGACAAGGAGACGACTTCAAAATCTGGAACCCGCGAGAGTTGGTAAGTTTTCTCTCTGTCTCACTCGGTAATTTTCTTCCTTTTGCTTTCAGATCAGTATTGTAAGGTGATATAACATTGGATATATGGTTGAGGGACATTTTCATTTATACGGATTTATTTATATGCAGGAGTATATATAGGCCACCGGTGGTCTGAATGGCATTTTCAGAAGGAGTTTAGTGCATAAGTGGCAAGGGTAGTGGATATAAGTATACATATGGATATAAGACCGCTGATGATCTGGCAAGCATCGTCTTTAGATTTTTTGTTATATAGGTCACATACCAAATGGCATTGGTAGTATGCAGAGCGGCTGGAAATTTCCTACCTGGAAAGTTCGAAAGGGAATTAATATTTCCCCAAAATTCATTCTCATTCCAATGTCGTCGTTAAACCAAGGGGAAGTATTCTTTCCGTTTCGAGATTTTGAGGGTGTTTCAAATCAGAAGAGGAATTCGTTACCACATCTGGCCTATCCAGTAAAGATCATATGAAAGTGTTAACAGATCAGATATGGCCTATATATCTCTAGCCATATTATAATGAAATAAAACTTCTTAAAATATATACCTGGCATGGAAAATGATTCCCTGAAAACTGTTTTAATTTTATTTTATTTTATTTTAATGTTTACTAGTGTTAATTTTTGGCTCTTTTTATATTGTACACTCAGCCAATTTACCCTGTCTTTCTCCGTTTGAGAGTATTGGTTTTCCTTAAATAATTGAAAATTTTTTTTTTCGAAATTAGCAGAGTTTGTATTGATTTGTTTTGTCTTCTAATGAGGTTGGGAGAAGTGAAACGTTGTTTCCTGTGTACTGACTGTCGTGAAACATTAATTTGTTGGACAGAGGTGCCGTTATTCTGAAGATACCCAGTAGTCTCCCTCTCTCAGGAGTTTCAGTCCTTCGTGAAGAATTTGAATCGTGGAAGAAAATAGAGACTTATATAAATTGTGTATCATTGAGTCGTGGAAAGTAAAATTTACATTGATTATTTATATTTGACGTTTTATAATTCATTGAGGCGTCTCAAACATGTACCGACATATTTTTTCATGAAGCTGTGAAATTCTTCAGGTCGGTGAAGCATTATTGAGCTTCTCTTCCCATATGGGCCTCGCAGGACAAAATCGCACGTTATTGTTATTCCTTGCGAGGGTAAAATAGTTTAATCTCTGTATACCAGCGCTGTAGTATCCATAGTTCCACTCATAGTGTTTTTGTGAAAGAAACGGGGAAAGGCATGGAGATTTACTTCTTTGATATTACCATATTATTACCTACATACGTTGACGGATGTTCAGTTTGTATAATCACCCACAGATTTCTTTCAGGACATAACCAAATAGAGGTACCCCCGTGCTTTAGTGTGTATGCAAAGTGCAGGCGCCAGAATGCTTGTGATATCGGGCAAGCCACAGGTGGTTAACGGTCGTATGTTTTGTGATCTCACGCAAACTACAAGTTGTTAACTGGCAGATGTTTTGTGGTCACAAGCAAGCCTCAATTAGTTAATGTACCAATGTTTTAGGATCGCAAGCAAACCATAAGTGGTTGGCAAATGTTTTGTGATCACAAGCAAGCTACAATTTGTTGACAGATAAAAATTACATTGCCCAGACAAACATCCAATTTAACTTGTCCTTCTTCCTTCACGGGTTCGACTACGGTTTGCAATAAAGATCAAAAGAGTTGAATATTCATTCCTGCTTCTTTTCCGTGACAAGACGAAACATTAAAACCAGACAAATGGTCTTCTCTCTCTTGCGAAAGGCAAACGGATGTTTGAAATTCGCAGCTAGGCCGATCGACATAATACCTTGTTTTGTTTTGTTATTTATTTGCGGATTATGCGGTATTTATTTCGTCTCAGACATTTTGAACGTTCACGATCTGTCGGAAAACAGCTTTTTAGCAGTTATCGACTGAACACGATGTACGTCATGGTAAGGGCTGGGAGACACTAGAGGAATGCCGGAGTGGGTAGAATTACCGTCAGGGTATAGAAATTGGTCAGGTATTTCTTTGACAGGATTACCGAAATATAACATTTTTATATCGTCAGTTTTCATTTGCTTTTTGTACTTTGGAGCCTTCACCTGTCCTTTCGTCGGCGTGCCGAACAAAAATAATACTTTTTGTCTTTGTTGTTGTAGTCCTGGGTCACACAAGACCGGCGCTGCACATTGGCGACGATGTGTTTGTTCCTGCTGTACCTGGGTTGCAAATGACGCTGAGGCAGATTTCCCGAATGGGATCAAAGAAGTTTGCAAATACAAATTAAATACAGCTTTGCTCAGCCTAGCGGCTGCTAAACCTAACATATACGCACACGTAGAGACAGCAGCCTGCCAGACTTAGCAAAGCTTTTTGATTACATGACCTGCGGACGTTTTGCAAAATGACTCCTGTTTTGGGAGACAATAATTCATACGCGATTTGTCATCTAATCAAGTTAGTTATGCACATATCCCATGAATTTAGCGTGTAGCAAGACCACAATTAGAAATAACAATGTTCTCGAAACAAGAGCATACCACTGTCAACAGTACCACCAGGAACGCAACCGCCAATACAACCTTTGTATCAGTATTAAATCGTCTTTAGAGTTATTTATTTTTTTTAGTGGATGGCGTCGTAGTCATTTTTATTGAATATTCTCAAGCTGTAAAGAGCTCATACCCCAGCCGAAGCATTTCCATGAAGAGTTGGCTGTGTCAGGGTGAAGGTTGTCGCCAGTCTAGTTCCAATAGGGTTAATTTTGTTTTTGTTCAAACTCGATCTCTTCTTACTGTGATAACGTTATAAATTTGTAGCAACCTCTATCACCCACGAGCGCCAGATATTTTTAATACACATGTATTCATAGACGGTAATAATTATAATTATTGTCATCATCATCATCATCATCATCATTATCATCAGTTGCCCTGTCTGGAACAGACCTTGGCGATCATGGCTCTCCACTCAGGTCTGTCATCAGCCAATCTCAAGAAAGGGTTGTTGTTGTGACGTTTATTAATTGTTGTCCATGAATTAAGACTTTCGATGGAAGTTTTTCTCTGTCTACCCCTGCTTTTCCTGCCTTCGATCTTCCCCCTGACTGCTAGATGTTCGATGCTCCTGAGGCGGCAGATGTGTCCTAGAAATTTCAGTTGCCTCTGTCTTATTGTTTTAATTGATGATCTTTTCAGGTTAGAGTCTCTCAAGACTGACTCATTTGATTTTTTCCCCCGTCCTTGATGTTCTCAACATTCTTCTAATAAACCACATTTCTGCTGCCTCTAGTTTCCTCTCTATTTCTTTGTTCATTGTCCAACATTTACATCCGTATAAAAGCACTGACCACATATGTTTTCAAGACTGATTTTAGTGGTCGTTCATAAATTTCTTTTCATTAATATTGGTCTCATTTTTTTGGAATGAATCTTTGGCCATTATTTTTCTTTTCTTTATTTCACTTATGCTCCTACCACCTGATGTTATCAAATAGGCCTAGCCTAGATATATGAATTTTGTAACTTGTTTGATTTGCTCTCCTTTGCTGAGCAGGTTACATTTCGGGTTGACTGTTGTTGTTTCTTTGGAGACTACCATACATTCTGTCTTTTTCACGTTGAGAGACAGTCCCATTTTTTCACTTTCTATTACTACTGTGCCCAAAAGTCTCTGAAGTTGTTGTTCCGATTCTGCCATTAAAACTGAGTCATCTGCATATCTAAGGTTGTTAAGATTTTCTCCATTTACTTTAAGGTAGGCCGGGGATGTCTTCTGAGTTTCTGAGGATCATCTCGCTGTATAGATTAAAAAGCTCAGGTGACATCACACACCACTGTCTCACTCCTCTTTTAATTTTTTGAATTCACTACGGCTGCGCTTTGATCCCAGTAAAGATTTCGGATAACCCTTAGGTCTTTGCCATCGATATTCAGTTTTTTCAAAATGTTAAATAGTTCTTCAGGTTTTACTTTGTCAAAAGCCTTAGTGTGGTCAATGAAGCAGAGATGGAGGTCTTTTTGCACTTCTATGCATCTTTCCATGATCACTGATAGTGTGAAGATGGCATTTCTGGTACCTTTATCGGGTACAAAACCAAACTGCGTTTTGGATAGTTCTGGTCTCAAGCTGTTCCGTACCCGAAGCATCAATACCCTGAGCAATATTTTAGTAAAATGACTCATCAAACTGATTGTTCTGTGTAACTCGCATTCTTTGGCCCCTGGTGTTTTAGGTAATGCTATAAAAACTGATTTACATAGATCTAGGTCATCCGGAATTTTGCCGCTATCATATATTGTATTTAGAAGTTTTGTTGTCATATATCTGTTCCTAGATCCTCTAGAGTCTAGAGCTACGATGACTTCTATTGGTATATTATCTGATCCTGTTGCTTTTCTCGGTTCCATTTTTTTTTTTTACAGCTGTTTTTACTTCTTCCCTTAGGATCGGTGGACCTTCCATGTTTTTCTTGATTTCAGGTTTTTCTCCTCTGTTTCATGAAAAAGATCTTCAACATATTCTGACCATCTATTTAAAACATCATCTTTTGTCCATAAACATTGTTCCTCTTTCGATTTGATACAACTTGTACTAGTGCATCTGCGTTTGTTTCCGTTGACTTCTTTAATTTTGGAGTGTATATATTTGCTGTTTCTGTCTTGGGTTTGCTCTATTTCTTGGCATTGTTCGTTGATCCAATTTTCCTTTGCTTCATTACATTTCTTTTTAATCTGATGGTTTAGATCAATGTATTTCTTGTTTTTTAATTTTCGTCTTTGATCTATTAAATCTACGATTTCTTTATACATCCATTTCTTGTGTTCTTTTTTGGGATATTTTCCTCTGTGATATTAATGAGTCCTTCGTTTTATCCCATAGTTCTTCAGTGATGTCTTACTGTCATACTGCACTAAAATACATGTATAACGTCTTTGTAAATAACGCACCATCGAAATGCGAGAAAGATGGTTAAATAAATAATCAGGCAGTGGTTTGGTATCAGTTTGTAACAAAATTCTTATTGTGAGTAATTTGGCTACCTGGCTCAAATAGCCTCTTTCATGAACTTCAGTCTTGAAACCTGGTGCGGGGAACGTGTGTGAATGCATTTGACAGCTACAAGGAATACTGAATGCTTCCAGTGGGGACAAAACGCCAGAAAAAAACAAAACACCCGAGTTCTCCGTTCACCAGTATTAATATATCACACCAATCACAGAAACGAATATTATAGTACGGTTAGGACTTAAATGAATAGTTCATTTGGGTGGGGTATGGCAAAAGAAGAATGAAAAGGTGTGTGTGTGTGGGGAGGGGGGGGGTGTTGGAGAGATTGCCCTCACACCGCCTTAATACTGCCTTATTCCACCTTTACGACGGCGCGTTTCGGGAAAATCGCTTGTAAAGTTTGGCACTTAAATTTTCACGAGTTTTGTAGGAGTGCTGGAATACACTTTGTCTTATGATTTTATCTCCATATATGTAGAAAGTAGAAGAAAGTAGCTCTGGGGCGACGCTCAGTTAGCTGCATGCTATTGTTGGTCATGTTTGGCAACACATTCAATCTCTGCTGGAAGGTGTTCTGGCAAACTCTATTTTTCCTGGTTCTTTTGTCTATATGTGTTTATCATAGTTTATGTGGCTCTTGAGGGATCGGTACTGGAGATACCCATGACATATGAAAAAGCTGGTCTCCACTTCGATACCACGGCAATAATGGTGCTTAGAATGTTGCCAGGGTGACCGAGTTATTATGTAACAATTAATTTCCTGGTAGCGACGGTGGACCGGGAAATTGAACACCGCCAGTGAAAGCACTAGACAAATCTTACAGGGTCCTGGTTTTTTTCATTTTGAGGTCTTTATTTTAGGAGGTTCGCTGCCCTTGGCATTTACACCTCACTTTACTTGTTTTTATTATTTCTTGTTCTGGCGGGGGAGGGGGGGGGGGAGAGAGATGATATGGATAAATTTTAATCTATTAATTTCAATTTTGCCCGGGCAGCGGCCTTTCGGCCTGCTCTTTACGATTTCCAACTGCCAAGGTATCTTTAACGTGCGCAACGTGCACACGGGCCCTCCGAATTTTTTCGTCCTTATCCGAGAAGACTAGGTACTCGATCCTACCCCCTAATAGGACCAGGGACTTGAAAATATGAGAAAAATCCAATTTCCAAGAACTACTCGATCCTAGCCCCCAATAGGACCAGGGACTTGAAAACACGAGAAAAATCCAATTTCCAACATGCCTGCACTGCCCGGGTTTAGAACCCGGGACCCTTGGCATGAGAGGCGAGCACCTTGCCTCTAGACCACCTTGTCCCCAAGGGTCCTGGTGATCACTGTTTTCTTCTTTTGTTTGTCATGGCAGGAAGGGTAGGATTCTAAAGTGGTCGATATTACCTATCTGTCTATCTACCTATGTCTATTTCTGTCTCTCTGCGTTTCTGCCTCTTTGTCTGCCTGTCTATCTACCTGTCTGTCTAGGTTATCATGGCTTTGTTCTTTATTTACTATGATGGAAAATGTCGGGTTCTACAGCAGTCGGATATTGTCTGCCTGTCCGTCCGTTGTTGCCTGTTCATTTGTCTCTCTATCAGTGTGTCTGGTTTCTGTCTCTCAGACTTATCTGTCTGAGTTTAATCTGGAAAAACTTGGAATGTGATAAAACCACAGTTTGTAAAGCCACATTAAAAAGTCAAAAGAGAGCTATGATCAGCGGGATGTTTTCCGTAATATTCTGTCACCTAGAAATAATCACAAATAGAGAATTTTGATACACCCTTCACGGGGTGAAAAGGCGTCTTGTCAGGCATTTTTTTTGTAGTTGAAAAGAAGGTACTATTGTGTGTCGCCGAAATAAAGTTGAAATGAGGCAATAGCTGTGAATCGGTACAGTCATCTTAATACTTTTTACTATAATATTTCTCTTCTTTTGTAATGCTTACCTCTTACTCTGGTTAAAACTGTTTTAAGTTCTGGTTAAACTTTCTGTTCAGTTGTCTGTCACAAATTCAAAGTATAGATAAATCATGTTGAATATTATATAGAGTGATAGATAGTACTGAGTTTAAAGTGATAAGTCGTGCCGAATTCAAAATCGTACTAAGTATAAAATGATAAATGGTACTGAATATAAAGTGATAAATCATGCTGAATTTAAAGTGGTAAATCGTACTGGACATAAAGATAATGATAAATCATGTTGGATACAAAGTGATAGATCATGCTGAGTTTAAAGTGATAAATGGAGCCGAAAGTCATGCGGTACATCAAGTGGTAATTCGTGCTGAATTTAAAGAGACAAGTCGTACTGATTAAAAAGACAATGATAAATCGTGGTGACTATAAAGGTAGTGATAAATCATGTTGACCATACAGGGATAAACGGTGCAGAATGTAAATTGTGATATTTTGTGCGCAGTCTAAAGCGATAAATCGTGCTGACTATAAAGTGACAAATAATGCTGAATATACAGCGGTCACCCATGCTGAATATAAAGATAATGATAAATCATGATGAATATGAAGTGGTAAATCGTGCTCATATCTATACTAATAAAAGAGAAACTTTACGACATTGCGCGGGCCTCTGTCGCTACTCCTCCGTTAATGTTGATTCTATGGCCTTCAAATTTTACACAGTGCTTAGTATAGTCTGTGGTCGTGTCGCCGGCACATAGAATTTAAATATATTTGAGAAATAACAGAACGTTTGTTTCCGTTTTTGTGTTGCGACACATTAAATTTTCGGCAAATTTGCGGCAATTTTTTGTCATCGATTATAGTATTCTGTGCGCAAATTGCTTGAGCGATTACAGTCGCCGATTTTGTTGAATCGCCTCGCAATATAGCCGATTGTGCTAAACGGCCTCGGAATAGACCCCCAAATTACATGTCTTATCATGAGGACGCAGATCTACATGTCTTATCATGAGGACGCAGATCTAATGATTTGCGTGCACTGTACCTTCAAGAATGCATTTTCTCATAATATTTCATCGACTGAAGTAATCAGACCTATTTAACTCATGATGTTTTGCGCCAACGATTACCGCCAACTTCCGCCGTCACACATTTTAAAACAGTGCACAACTGTGGTTAAGTTTCAACTTTGTTCTGATTAGTTTACATCTAGACTAGATCTAGGTCTATATATCTGTGTTTTAGAATGTGTTTTCAATAGCCTATGCCTACATTCTAGACTAGATCTAGGAAAGGAAAGATTCTGGATTAGGTCGACTATTAGCTAACGCTACCCTAGACCCATTAATCCATAAGTATCCATAAGTAAGTAAGTAAGAGATTGACGCCACAGTACAGGGCCAACGTTTCAAGCGGCAACGATTGTTGTACGTGGGTGGCCATCACACATTTTAACTGTTTAAAGCAGCGCCCAACAGCAGGACTTTCATTTCGTTGCTCAACAGCAAACCTTTTTGGCTTTGGTTAGGTTTCAGCTTTGTTCTAATTAGTCTAGACCAGATCTAAGCTTTTAATATGCCTAGGAAAAGGAAAGGGTCTGGATTAGGGAGATTGACGCCGGTATGTCACAATAGTTAACCCATTGTCATCATCTGTCACTGTCACACTGCCTTTTCTTTCTTTCCTATTCCGTTCGTAGAACGGGTAATCAGGCTTGTAAATTATATAAATCGTCTGAATTGGCAGTGACATTTATTATTGTGCTGAATATTTACACATTACCTTTGCTGAGTATAAAGTGATATACATCGTGATGGATATGTAGTGACAAAAAGACGCGTGGCTAATCGCTCTGAATATTAAGGGATAAATCGTGCTGAATAAAAAGTGATTAATCGCGAACAGTATAAAGTGATAAATCGTGCTGAATAGAAAAGTAGTGACAGGTTTTTATGCATATAAAGGCAGTGATGATAATATTAATAATGTTGTTGAATGTTTGAAAAAGCCATGGATGATCGGATTAAAATAACACTGGCTCAGATTTTCCCTGTAGGCAAAGGTAACATTCGTTACATACCCTCAAACATAATTATTGTAGACTTGATCAAATTAATTAATTAATTAATTAATTATTTATAATGAGTTTCACGCGGAGATGTTGTTTGTATCTACTTCCTTCTGTAGGCGAAGGCCGATTGTGTAATAGTGTTGGAGTTTTCGTTATACAGATTTGTCATTCTGGAACATCTGAACCTCACTCTCTCTCTCTCTCTCTGTCTCTGTCTGTCTCTCTCTCGCTCTTTCGCTCTCTCTCTTTCCATGTGTCTGTCTCTCCCCCACTCTCTCTCCCTCTCACTCTGCCTCTCTCCCTCTCTCTCCCTGTCTCTCTCTGTGTCTGTCTCACTCTATCGTACAGTGTATGTGTGTCTCGCTCTCTCTTTCTCTCAGTGGGTGTTGGCTGGCGCTTCTGGTAGGGTCTTCTTCTGTCATATCGTTCTGTTGTCTTACTTTTCCCCAGCACCGTGTCACCGTTGTGTCGACGTGCTTTCTTCAAGCTCTCCCTTTCTCTCACTCTATCTCTCTCTTATACACTCTCTCTCTTTCTCTCTGTCTGCCCCCCCCCCGCCTCTCTGTCTCTATCTATGTCAGTCTGCCTGCCTGTCTTCTTCTCTCTGTCTATTTCACTCTTCTCTCTCTCTCACTACTTGTGAGTGGCATACATGAGCATACATAAGAGGAGAACAGAAACAAAGCAATGCTATTTATGTCCTTAATCTGTATCGAATTGAAAATGAGACAAGAGTTAAATAATGAGTGACCGTGTCACGCCATCAGTGAAGCTACAGACCTTTACACCACTCCGGGACACATATCGCGGCTCTTTCATATTGGTAAGCACTGGTTAGGTAATACTCCTGTTTTATTATTTTTTTTAATGATCCTTTTAGAATCGTTCGGTTTCGTTATAATGGAATTTTGCAGTGTCCTGGGAAAAAGAAATATTTACATTGTGAGTGCGAAACCGCCCTCAGTCTCATTCTGATTTTTCTACTGCAAGTGATTTTTGCTGTTGATGTAGTCCTTGCTCTCTTTCCTCATTCTTTTTGTTCTTATTGTTGTTTTTTGTGGTGACCGTAGTTGGCTTTATTTTTCAGAGTATTGTAGTGACCTGTGTTTCTACTGAAATTTCAACAAGCCCACGTCTGTTGCTTTGTTTCACTTGGCATCTCAGAACTTGTGCTGCTACGAAATTTGAAGTTTATTGCGTCTTTCCTCGGAAGTTCCAAGACCATAATTATTATGTTTCGGTCTCCCAAGAGTGCGCATGCTCAGACGCCGTGCCAAGGACAAGTCTTTGTAAATGCACATGAAAAACCTTCCCTGCGAAATGGGGGGGGGGGGGGGAGGGGCATGCAAAGCATCACGGTCAAGTCAACATCACAAATTTTAGTGTTGTAAGTGAAACAAACAATTGTATTCATCGTTTTAACCGTATAGAAATCTAATGGATTTCGTTATCCGTGGTTTCATAAATCATCATAAAACTTAAAAAACAACAAGTAAAGAAAAAAACAACAACAACAACCCGTCAGTGCAGTAACAGGATAATCCAGACTACGGACTTCCTTCCGCTTTCAAACTCTTGAAGGTATACCTGTCCTTGGTCTCTGTCGCTAGTAACAAAACAGCTTATTACTGAAGACAGAAGGACGAAACGCAGGGGCGAGGCTTCTTCATAATCAAATAATCAGTGATTACCCTTCGAATATTAATTCTACAATTACTACGCTTTTCAGATCGAGCCCAACTCCAAGTCCATTTAGTCAGTTCAGCATTCTTTTCTACCTTGCTATTTTGGGTTTGTTGTTATAGTCTAACACCCCTCACCGAAAAGCATCTTTGTAGGGACTTACACCATATGAACTGGTCCAAAATCAGTGATTAACAAAGACGAAGAAGACTTGACTACACCCAGAAGCCAGCTTGAGGATAGCCTGTTTTTGTCAAAGCGGCGCCGCAGACAGCAAATAGTGGTGGAAAAAAATAGGTTTATAATCAAGGTTTGACCTGATTTTACGTACTTACGCAGGTTTTTCACTATGCGGTTGTTTTCATCCCAATCGAAAGGTAAAGAGTAGAGTGAAAGAGTTTGTGTGGATATTTTTTTTTTCTGTTTGAGGTAATCTAAGAATAATTTACTCTACGCACAGCAAGAGCTATCAAAGAATAATAATTATTATAGTCTAGATCTACATATAACTGTGATCAAAATCAGTCGAACGTATTAAGAACATCAATTCACTTGACAGGTCGCTTGAACCTAAATCGCAACGGCAGATAGCCTCTTCTCCGAAATCGCTACACATTGTTGTGTCACAGAGATGCCATTTAAGCACTTTCTACCATTTAATGTTAATGGGTCCTTTCCGAGAAACTTTATGAGATGGTAGAATAACAAAATCTCTGGCTATGAATATGACAATGAAAACGTGCCGTTCAAATTGTATTTTAAAAAATGGGTGAAAAATATGCGTTTATAAGTCTGTTAGTATGAATGAATAGTTTTTCAGATTAGTTTGGCTTTAAATTGCGGCATTCCTGTCCTGTTGACAAGAATAGTCCGCTCTTCAGATTTTTGCAGTGCCTAGCAACCGTTTCATTGTTTTAGTCGCTGCATTTATGATTATGTGAATATTTATGATGTAGCGATACGTCCTATTATGAGGATCTTACTAGCTTAAATTCTGATTACCCTCTGCAGAGAGCCACGCTTCGCCCCTGGAAACGCTTTGTTCAAACGCCTATCACTATGGCCTAACCACCCGCATCCCCACCCGTTGTACGACAGCGTTACAGGTGAACATTCAACAGCCTGGCTTGCTTGTGTCGACCGAGCTCAGCCAAGTAGGGCGGTGTCCCTGGCACAGTACTCATTATACATCGATGAATTACTTCCTTCCGCCCCTCTCTTTGCATATCTCTCTCTACGTGGTTGCTGTCTTTGTTTACTTTGGTAGCGCATGTTTCAACAATTAACCACATCAGCTGGAATGGGGAAAAAATCTACTAAGTAAACTTCATGCAGTATACACATAATTGCACTTAAAGGCGTCTTGTCTTCAAGAGAAACGTGTAAGGAATTCTTAAATATCTCCGTAAATCATTGAAAAACACACAGGCATACACTACAAACGAAATCTGACCTTTGGCTGGAAAAACAACAACACCCGAGATGCCCAGGGTAAGAAACGACAGTCAAGGCAGTCCGAAAAAGGTAAGTAAATCTTTCATACAGAATTTTTTACTGGCTTTGTCATATTTGGCGTCATGTTTTCTTTCAGTCTTTACTTGCCGGCGATAATTTACCCACGATTTGTGTAGTTTGTATCTTTAGCAAGTTACCATTAAATGCCTGAGCCCTAGCATAAACCAAGCGGTCGATCCGCTGACTTAAACAAAAAAAAAATGTTCTGATCGCCACAGATCCGCACAGACATAACAAGAGTAATAAAAATCAAATACATTTAAATAAAAATCGAATTTCAAAGAGAATAAGTCAAATTGTTGTTCGAGGAAATTATGCTCTTGATTTTTGTCAACCAGTTTGCTCCATAAGGCAGTTCTGTCGGTTCTTCATTTCTGTGTTTTGTTTATCTGCCCGAGCTTAATAAATTCAACATCGTACCATCAACTTTCTTACTTTATTGTTTTTTCAAGGATCCATGGGATGCACTGGATCATTCTTATTAAATTTTTCACCCCCCCCCCTCCCCCGTATTTTTTCCCCTTTTCCCAACGACACTGAAATCTTATCAGGTCAGATCATGGGAAACAGTACTTACTGTCCAAATTTCTTCAAAGTGATATATCCCACCCAGGTACGGTAATGTAGAAAGCAATATTCATTTTTATTGTACAGGGTGTTCCTAAAGTCTGGACACATAGGAAATCTCATTAACTATATTTTTTGTTAAAGAGTGAATGTGCTCAAATTGATAGCAGTGTGGAGTTATTGTATCGAGTTCGCGTGAATTTTACAAAGCGCATCGATCTTAGCATCACAAATGGTGGAAATCATATTGAAGATTTATTTCTTAATATTCCAATTGAATAAAATGTTGTTGAAAACTTTATGTGTATTAATCTTGAAATATACATTTTGCCTATGCGTCCAGACTTTAGGGTCACCCTGTACTAAAGACGGAAGAAACATTTATTCAGCATGCTCTACCTGATCATGCTCTGTTCTGAAGTTTGTATTCTGACATCAAATGTATTGGTGTGTATTCGTTGCCGTGTTCTTCAGTGTAATGTGGTTGCTTCTTTTTACAATGATTAGTTTATGTATTTAACTCAAATTATCAGAGGCGTTTCTCGAATAAACAGGGCATTTTCTGCTCTCGTGACTGCTCATTCAGACCTTGCCAGACTTACCCTTTTCTTCTGTCTGATGGTAAAGTTTTTGGGATGATTTAAATTGCAGCAATTCCCACCAATAAGCTGAGACGAAATTTTGGGATTTCAGGAGGAAATACCTAGGCTGTTATATTGTGCACACTGCAGGTTTTGTGAATGTAGAGAGTCGCTTTTATTTTTCTTATTCCAGACTGTGAAATAATTTCTGCTGACGTTCAATCCAATCTTCGTTGCTTAATTCCATTGACCCGGGTTGTCCCATCAGTGTTGCTGGATCTATAGAATCGAACATGAATTGTTGTATAAGTAGAGGGAAATAAAGCCATGAGACATGAATCTAGGGGGCAAACTCATTTTAAAATGTTAAGAAGCACTACTTCTCTGTAACCGTTCAATAAGCTGACAATGAGTTCGCTTCATATGGCAGAGAATGGTTGCAGATATGCTTCAGATAATAAACCTGCACTGCTTCCAGCGCTAATCAAACGCAGTCCTGTTGCAGATTCATGAGTTTATGAATGCGTGTGGGTACTCTCGAGAATGAAGTGTAGAATAACAGTTTTTTAATTTTTTTATTTATTTATTTAATGTATGTATGAATGGGGTAGGGGGGGGGGAGGTGGGGTATTGCCTAGACATTGATAACTGAGGTCCATATACAGTACGTGTTAAGTATGTATATGAAATGTATATAAACGTGTATATAAAAACTTAATGCAACGGGCTAGAATTACGACTATTTATATGGAACCTCGTGCTTTAAGGCAAGGTCGCAGTCCAATGGAAATGACAGGGCTGACATTTAGACGCAAGGAAGTCGCGACGTCTTGTTTGTTGGGAGGGGATGCATTTTGCTTCTTGTGTACCAAGCCACAAACTGAATGATTAAAGTAAAAGTTTGCTGTCAGGTACTAACCGTAGTAGAGAAAGGAATAAATAAGCAAACAATAAAAACTACAAAAAGCATAGCGCTCTAAATTTGTCATTATTTTCAAAAACGACCACAGCGTGCTTAAAAGACTCTGACATGACCTGCAAACTTGTCTATACATGATAAAGTTTTAATTAGTACTATTTAATCGGGAGTTTGTGGCGAAAAGCGGCAGGTACCGTAATGAATTGTTTATATAGATCAGACACGAATTCATGTCAGGTTTTACCAAAGCTTCGCGCCCTGAATTGAAACATGTTTAGTTTCACCGCTTTGCAAAAAATCAGGTAAATGGACAGATGTATTATTTCTTTCATGTCGACCACGAATTGGTTAAACATTGGAAATAGGTGTTTGATACACTCTGGTTAGGTGCAGCTAATGGATTGTTGCAAGTGGCGTTTCAAAAGTTGCGATTTGCAATATTTTGTTCAAGTCACACAGATTACGATCCGCAATATTTTGCTTTAAGTCAGAAGATCGGCACGTGACATTATGAATCATTAGACTTATTGTGGTGACCTTTGCAAATTTATCACAAAATTTTGCTTTCGTCTCCAGGATCACATTTTCTTCAAAATGGGAATAATCATAATTTGTGACATTACATTAAAGTATTGTTGTTAGCCCCCCCCCCCCCCCCCATCCCCACCCCACCTAGAACTTATCTTTTCCCGAAAACTATTTTCACTTGGTATAGCTGTGGAGCATTGCCTGGCGGTCTGCCTAAAGATCACAGTTTTGGTAACGGAAATGGAACAAACTGATATGAATCATATCACGTCTTAGTCTACGCCTGTTTTTTGTGTTTTTTTTATATTAAATAAGTTGACAGAAAAACCATTCGACAAGTAATTTTTAATTCATGTACTGTCTTTTTGATATATCCAAGAAAATTTTCTTGTTTTTTAAATTTTAATTCAAAGATTTTAGGGTTCAGTTTTGTTGTTTCAACATGGCAGATGAAAATGTGACAAAACGATGCTGCATTTCTTGTCTACAATGTTATGAGTTCAGATTGTTATATCATTATTTCTTTCCATGCAGATGATGTTTTGCAGTTGTTTATGAAGAAGTAAACAGAACTCCAGCGGAAATGATGTGAATAAATTGTCCGTGACTTTGTATCGAAATCATGCGTGAAATAGCAATAACTTGTAACTTAATGTGCATTATAATAATTATGGGAACGTCGGAATATGAAGACAAGGACAAAGAGAGAGAGAGAGAGAGAGAGAGAGAGAGAGAGAGAGAGAGAGAGAGAGAGAGAGAGAGAGAGAGAGAGAGAGAGAGAGAGAGAGTTGGGGGCGGGGGGGGGGGGATATTAGCTTCGTGACAAACATAACATTAATTTCTAACCAAGGAATTTTGGACTTGATGTATGCATGCTTGACTGTCATCGATTCTCTTACTATTTCTTTTTAATCTGATATTAACGAAGCCAGATCCAACATTACAGCTGACTCTTAATTCCCTCTGGTAACTTTATGTATAGGCTTACATTTCGACAAACGCTGTGGATATACTGTGGCATCCATTGATAAAAATAACTCACTCTGCTTCAGCATCGTTCAGTCAATAAATACATATTAGTCCCATTGTGGACCTTGTGAACGTTACGATATTCTATTTCAGCAATTTATTTCGATTCCACATTCCAATAAGTACACGCCCTGGTCGCCGATATCTACTAGCTTTCCCTGTGACAAATATTAGCAGCTCGCATTGATTAATTAATTTAATTGTTAATTTTTTATTCAGTTTCATACATTTCTGTCAATACTTCTTGGTGGCGGCCGAGCGGTGGATAAGCAGGTCTCTGTGTCCCGCTACCCTCAACGTCAAAGTTAAAAAGCACCGAAACGACACCGAGAGGAAAACAATCGCGCCAACGCAAATCTTATTTCCTGGATCCATTCACACGAAACGACACCGAAAAAACACCTATGTGGGCACCGATAATGAAATTTCGACATCGGGAAGATCTCGCTTTCATATGGATTTGCAGCTTTAAAGTGTCAGTAATGCCACGGATTTTATATCACCAATGGGCGTTCGCCTAAAAAAACTTCCCGTTGGTTTCTGCCTCCTGGGACCTCCTCAGTAATCTGTGGTTGCGCGACATAGCCTGCAGAAAGTAGAAACTGTATACCAAAAGGTTCCAAACTTTCTGGCTTAGATAGTTTCAGCTGACATAATTATAGTGTCAGATTGAAGAATAAGCTAAATAAGCTACAGCTTAGGGCCTTACAAAAACAAAATTTCAATTTTTGGTGGGGGTGGGGTGGGGGGGGGGGGGGGGGTTAAAATAATTCTGTTTTCATTTTTTTTTTCAAAATGATAGTATTTTTCACCTTGACGACTGTCACGAGCAGAGTTAGGGTCTTGGGGATGTTACGACTGCACGAGAGGCAGCTAACTCACACTCGGACACAACCACACAAGAAAAGTATTAAATAACTAGAGCGTATATATGTCAGGCCGGTCAGGCCATAGTTTACATAAATATTAATAACAAAACAAAAGACAATAGGGATATATATTCAAACCAAAAAAAGTCTAATTAATAACTTAACCAATGATATTCATGTAACTATGGAGGTACTGCAATCAATAGCAAATAGGTATATTATACGAAACTAGATATCAATTTAAAGTGACAGTTGAGTCGCCACTGGCCAGTCGCCAGGCAAACTCTCCATAAATCATATGGGCTTGAATGTTAGGAGAGCCCAGTACGTTCAAAGCCTACAGAAGCACTCTTCGGCTTGTAGGTAATTTAAGCAGTTGCCAAAAGACTATATTTTATGCACAATCACTATTCAATTCATTAACAATGTGCTATATTATTCCAATCATACTATGGCAATAGATCTATGATACAGGACACTCGTGGTCGAGTGCCAGCTGGGGTTTCCTTAGTCTTCCTATGAGGCTGTAGTTCTCTCTCTATCTCCGATCTCTATTATGCTTGAACAAATAAGATATATTACCATTGGTCACGCCTACTGGTAGGCGCGAACATCAATATAGCGCAGCGTGGGCTTTCAAAGGTCAGCCCACTCAGACCTTTCTTTCTAGAGCTCAGTCAGTCCGTTAGCAAGGACTTCTTGTCTTCAAAGCACACAGTTCAGGTACTGGTCAACCGGAGATACTTCACGACACGATGCTTCTGCTCGTCTGTATTCACTAAATCTGAACGTTACACGATGTTTTATACTATCTAACTACCCAGCGTGCTAGTCCGCTGGCCCAATTAGTTCAGCTATCTCATAGGTCGAAACCTCCCACCATTTTAATTGTAGTAATACGTCTGCACTATTCTACCAGCCAGTTAACGTGCAAAAACTTGTCTAGTCATACTTAACAATGTCAACTAGCCCCACCTTGTTTCACCCCTACTCCATTACTTATTAATCACGAACATTAAAACCGACAAGCGTGCATCTAACAGTTTAACTTTACATTTATTTACTCACCAACTATAATTCGCGAGGGCCGTTCAAGGCCACCAGCCAATTTCTCATGGCCCTGGTAAAACAACAACAACTCACTCTCTGCGTGAGTTTTAACAACATCTGAATCATGACAACGACCTTGCGATTAAATAATCAAAAGACATAATATTACTATGTTATTTCAATTTTGTGATGATCCAAGGTTCTGTTGGGGTATGCATTTTTGTGAGATCTCCTGGTGGAACTTTCTAACGCGGGGACTCCAAGCTCTAAATAATATAGCTTAGGACCTCATTAAGTCTAAATCCGGCATTGCTTATGTGACTGTTTGTTCACTCACATTCGCCAGCTGCCCTGGGGAGAAAACGGTCTAACCTTACAATGTTTCTGTCTGGGTGGTGTTCGTATCTCTGAAATGTTAAGCTAGAGTAAACAACAGGGGCAGTGGGCACCCTCTCGCATCACTGAAAAAACTGTATCGTAGGCTCTGACCCGATAGAAGTTGTCAAACACTGGACTTGAACTTTGCACTGTCGCTGTGGCGCGATAATCGTTGTACTTATTGCGAAATGGGGACAAGGTGGTCTAGAGGCAAGGTGCTCGCCTCTCGTGCCAAGGGTCCCGGGTTCGAAACCCGGGCTGTGCAGGCATGTTGGAAATAGGGATTTTTCTCATATTTTCGTGTCCCTGATCCTATGGGGGTGGGGGGGGGTGTAGGATCGAGTACATAGTCTTCTCGGATAAGGAAGAAAAATTCGGAGGGCCCGTGTGCACGTTAAAGAAACCTTGGCAGTTGGAAATCGTAAAGAGTAGGCCGTACAGGCCGCTGCCCGGGCAAAATTGAAACTAAAAGTTAATAGATTAAAATTCAGCCATATCACCTTCCCCCTTCATATGTCCAACAAAAAAAAATGTACATAATTCATTATTAGTTATTAAAAATAGGGAGAACCCCTAAAGGCAGACTACACGGAGGAATGCACCTCCTGCAACACTTTGATTCCACGCGTATCGACCATGTCGTTCCAATGGATCAAATCAACACTGTCGAGAGGGGGAAAGTGCACCATGGGCTAGGCACTTTCTCCATACCCACAGCCTAAGCATGCAGCACAAAAACTATATAGCCGCTGACCGTCTGACAATACGAAAAAGAGCCAGTTATTGCGAAATGGAAGCAGATGAAACGTTTCAAATCCGGGGAAGCCCCTTTGAAGAATAGTAATGCAAAATGTGCGCATTTATCTGTTATATATTTCAGTAACTTGCAACCTTTGGCATGACTAACTGACCAAACTATACACTCTTCAGGCCTTAAATTTGGCAGGAAGGTGGCAATTGAGATAAGGAAGATGGTGGCTATAATTAAAAGTTGTTTACTTCAAGCATGTATTTTTAAAAAATAACAATGTTTATTGCTATGTAACATCTGTATTTTTGCAAGTTCGTTTCGTAATATATATACTTCCGCGCATGTCATAAAAAGTAATCGTATGAAGCGTTCAGTTTGGTGCGTAGTGTTCTGGTGCGCATGAGTTCTGGAGAAAGACTGTAGTTTATTACTTTTATTATGTGAGAGGCCGAGGGGGGGGGGGGGGGGGAGGACATGATTGTTTTTGCCGGGCAATGATCTAGTTATTTATGTTGTAAAACATGGCCTTCATAACTTATCCCTCCCCGTATGTTTTGACCGGATAGTAATCTCATGTCAGTGTTCTTTGAAGAATATAGATATAGAATGGATGCATTTATTTCTGTTTTAAAACACAACCCATACAAAAAGTAGTGCACTTAAATCATACCTTGTGTATAATACTCATCCATAACTTTAACAACCCAGTGATGTCTCAAAGGGTAAGCCTGATATTCCATTATTATCTCGCTTTTGCCTTCGTCAATATGCGTTTTTAAAGTCATTTCACGCACATTTCGGGAAATAATTTACAGAAACAGTCATGTCATTACGAATGACTAGCTTTCCCACCATCGGCAAGACAGAAACCACTATAAAGAGAAAAGCAAGGAGGAAAGCCTGAGAGGAGTGGGAGAGAGAGAGAAAATGACAGACAAAAAGAGATAGAAAGATACATGGGGCTGGGGAAAGAGAGAGAGAAAGAGGAAGAGAGGAAGTGGGTAAGAAAGAGAGGGAGAAAGAGAGAAAGAGTGAGAGAGAGATAGAGAAACGAGACAGGTTTTACTTGAATACCAGCTAACATTAATTTAATCCATTTCCATACAAATTTCCAAACATGGAAATTGTTACACTTTCCATTTTCACGTGTGTTTCTTTGGCTCATATTAAATCCTGAATAAGTATCGTTGATCTTTTATCTACTTCGTCTTCTTGAAGAGATCTTTTGTTTTCAGAAAACAATTACATGCTTGACTTTTAGAAGACTTTGAAAGTGGGAATGTGCGTTTTGCAACAGCGCCCTTGTACATGACTGTATTTCATCGCGGGAAGATCGTGAGGATCAATTCTAACCCTGGTTAGTCCACAGAGAAGAGAGTGGCATTAATGTTACC
The DNA here is from genome assembly GCA_963931925.1 of Onchidella celtica. Classification (NCBI taxonomy): domain Eukaryota; kingdom Metazoa; phylum Mollusca; class Gastropoda; order Systellommatophora; family Onchidiidae; genus Onchidella; species Onchidella celtica. Next base: position 12,538,606 of record OZ007574.1, read on the forward strand.
TGATAATTATTATTTTGTCTACAGAATTGATCCAACCAACCTTCGCTACAAATGCTGATTAGTAGTACTCCACTCTTTCAAAAACAGCGTTCCTATTGAACGCCGCGCTACCTTCCCGCCCTCCCATCCACAATTTCTCATTTCCCCATTGCCTCTGCGTTGATGAAGTAAAGTGAGTATTTAGAGAGCAGCACACGTGTTCACATGTACCACACGTATATAACATCCCATTATCAAGGAGCATGCAGAGGCGTAGCCACGCTGGATGGTGCGTAGGAAAAAAAATAACTTAACCAATTGGTGCCTCTCGAAAACTGCGTTCTTTAAAATTCTGAATGAATTCTTGTACAGGAATATAATAATTATATTATACTATGGCCCAAGTTTAGCGCCCGGGCCTCGTACCCCTGTTTGCCATACCCGAGTTACGCCGCTGAGAACTTGATGTTTATTCATGAAGAGTTTATTACTGTTAAGTATGACTGTGTTCAAACTCTGTCCATATCAGATCGTAAATCACAAAAAAATGCTTCATTAATCTGTTATGTCTGTTTATGTTCATATTATAATTAATACGTCAGATCGTGTATGTGCGCTTAAATGCTCTGTGAACATGAATTTCCCCCATAGGGTAATACAGTGATTTTTATCTTATCTTTTAAAAAGTGGGAAAATGGATACGGACCACATGTAAGGTCATCCTTGGCATTTCTTGCCCCTGTCCTTGTCGTGCTCTCCCAACGCTCCCCTCCCTTGCTTGAATGAAAGATGTAATAGGAGCCGTAAACAACAGCAGTTTGCCACTGGTATACACTTTTGACCTTTCTACTTTATGACTTCCTTAAAATGACGTCAATATTAAAGGACCACCCATGTTTTATAGTGTTTTTCCCTCAGGACCAACCATGTTTTTGTAAAACTCAAAATTTTGAGTGGGTTCAGAAAAAAATTCATAGAAAATGAATGATTAGCGATAGATAATCACTCATAGAATACTTTTTTCTCAGAACTGGATGTAGATTTTGTGGCAGAAGCTTCAAATACCGGCCCCAGATGTATCAGCACCAAGCAGTCTGGTGCATAGGTCTCTAGATTTATTACCTGACTCTCGACAGGTTCAGCAAAACCTTCAAAATCGCTATCATCACTGTCACTGACAAACAAATCTAGAAAAGAATCTGTTTCTCGAGCTTCATTGTCACTAGTTTCACTTTCGTAAAAGTCAGGATCCGCCATCTTGGCTGAACAAATGAGGAGTAAATAAAGGTCTCCGATTTGAGTGGATAAAAAAACTCAATTCTGCATGGAACTCTTTGGTTCAAAGTTTATTTTAAGACTCAGCCAAACAGAAAACGATAAATCATTCTGCCCGCTTCAAAAACAGCCCGGACTTCCTGTTATGACGGTGTAAACATAGCAACCCTCGGCGCTGGAAATATACGCGAACGGGCCTCGGCAATGGTAAACTCCGGTTGGAAATATACGCGAACGGACCTTTAAGGGTTATATTATTCTCTGTTGGTTGATATTTGCTAACATCTGTGTCACATCTATGTCTTCGCACTATTACTGTTGTTGTTGTTACTGTTGCAGCTATCGGTATCAATGCCCAAATCGCCTACGGTATTGTCAGTGTCGAACTGAGAAATCAATACTACTATGTAATGACCCATATTGTTCATGTTGTCTCTGACCAATGTTCAAGACGACCTTTTTTATCTTTTTTTTTTTTTTTTACTGAAAAATCGAAACAATCGACTACACAGTAATTTTACCTGCATTCTTCGTGAAAATGATGTCAACTGTGGTCAAACTGACTACAAAGTTCGTCCTACTGATGAAGTTCTTGTTGTTGCTTTTTCCCAAAGGAAGCTGACAACCTCATACTTTTCATGACTCTTTTGCTTTAAATGCCATTTATATCATATTGCATAAGACTTGAACCGTCCTTGAAAATTAAAATTGTGAAGTTTTGCATGACTCCCTTCAAAACTGAGTTTGATCGTCGCTGGATGTTAAAAACAGACCACACCAGACCAGAGGATGGCAGAGTACCAGTAGGCAAGGGCCTACGCTTTTGAGATGGCCTGCTCCTCCTTTTAGAGTTAATGGGGGGGGGGGGGGGGTGGATGTTTTGATTAAAAAAAATGATATTGTGACACAGTTTGTGTGTCACACATTTTATTTATTCACACATTTTATGCGTTTGGCATTAACTATTATATTATTTTAAAGGATATTCTTAAAAGATTAATGTAGATAATGTACAGATAAGTAAATGCGAAACGGTAATAAACCAAAGTATGTTCTAAACATAGCATTGTGTACCTCTGTATTAAATTAAAACAAAAATACTTTGTGAGCAGTTTGAAATGGACCTACATTTTTCATCTGGCCAGGGCTTATTGCCAGCTCTGCATGGGTCTGACAAAGAATGCCTTAGTGTTGTAACTGATGTTTTTGAGAGTGCATTTGTCTGTTTTCAGAGTCGTTGTATTTGGTTTGTTTCTCAGTGTGTTGGCTTTGCGTGGCCTCTTGTAAGTGTGTGGCCGAATGATTAAATGCATGGTGCATTTGCTGTTGTGTGACAGCTTGTCAGAGTTGAGTCCTGAGGATTTTAATAATGATGGCTATTTAGTTACATTTTGTATTTCAGTCATAAGAATATGATACATGTAATACTAATAGTGTAAGTCACATTAATTATTTTTCTCCAGACATCAATAACACTTTTAGCTTAGCTAAGCTCTCTTGCTTTCTTTTTTTTAAAGCATTAATTTTTTTGGAATTTGAAATGTCAAAGTTCGAAACACTTGATTGAAAGATATTCTCTTCCTCTGAAGCTCTCTTGTAGCTTTGCTGTCCCAAGATTAAATATACTTTTATGTTTCAGCAGTGCCCCTTTTTTGTTCACTCTAACAAAACTCGGGAAATCAAGTGAAAAAACGACTTTTGTTTTCATTTGCGTCAGTTCAAGTTTGTTACTTGCTTCTCTGACACTTTGCAGAGTTACCCGTGAGTACTGAATACAATATGATATACGTGTGAAACAAACGATCGACGCCACTTAACGTCACAGAGTTATCATCTTAGTGTTTTTATACGAATGTATGAGAAACAAAGCTAGATAATTACAATTTTCCTGTGGCAAGCGGAATGATGAACGCTCTCTTGTAAAGCGTGTGCAAGAAAAAGAGTGTGTGTGAGAGAGAGAGGGAGGGAGAGAGAAAGAAAGAGAGAGAGAGAGAAAGAGAGAGAGACACAGAAAGAGAGAGTGAGCAAGCAATGTGTTTTTATAATTGAGTACATCAAAGTTATCCCAGACGTCGCATGACAATTGCCAAAAGATTAGGGGTACCCATGTGCTCAAAGGGTGGTCTTTATCTGTGATGGGCCTCAAAAACTCTAAACTCCCTGACTAGCTTCAAAGATGGATATGTTGGGTTGGGGAGTGATGGTGAGTAAATTTATCACCTTTTGGCACTGTCCACAATTCGGCGTCGTCAGTCAATTCGAGCCACAAATATAGTTCTAAAACCAGTTCCTCTCAGAAAAACGGATGCAAAACTGAAGGCAGCACCAATAAACAGAAGTGCGGTTTCCTCTGTCTTGAGCATGAGGAGTGAAGAATATCCTGCTGTGTCCACGAAGTAATGTAAAAGGCTTTTGCCTGCACTTCACATTACACTCACGTACACAGAATCGGAAAAAGTGTTATACAAGTGCATTATCTTATCCTAGTGTGAAATCCAGTAATATATGCGGGGTTTAAATGATTTATGTAATTTGAAAAATGAAGTTTACAAAGCAGAGGAGAATGGCAAAGACAATAAATCCAACATTTGCAGCTCACCGACAATTTTATTCAGTGAAAACAAGCGTTTGTTACCTGTCGCCTGAGCCTACTCGAGAGTTAAGAGTTCAATTATTTATATGGTGGCATCTAATTGTATGCTAATGTACAGCCTATATGGTCCGCAAGATCATGTCCCCATGCCAGATTTCAGAGATCCGTTAAGCAGTTCATAACAATGGATTTTTCTTCTATCTTTCTGTTATATAGATATTCCAGGTCCAACCTCGTTCCTCTTCGGCTTATTTCCATGCCTTATCCCCAGCGGTCAGATCTAACCAGATAAAACCTATAGTTTTGCGGAGTTCATGTGTCCGCAGGGCCTGCTTTCTCTGATGTGAAGATTCAGATCAATAAATACCAAAGAGAAAAATACGAAACTGTTGTCTTCTTTGTTATCATACGATGAACGTAATCCCAAAATGCTGTCCTCAGATGGGAACTAGGACTGTTAAGAAACCTCACGCCCAATTCCAGCTGCCTCTGTGGCCTTTTTATTTTTAGCTGGCCCAATAGGATTCTCTTTTCATTTCCTGTATTCATTCTTAGCAAAATTTACTCGAAAACCTGTGTTGAAATGTGACAGAGGGATGAGGGTCGTAACGTGAAGTTGAAGTAAAACTAGAAATCTCTTTGCTCTAGAATTTCTGACGTGTGGGTGAAATAAGGCAGAAACATCCTGAAGACTCAATCGTTAGTAATAAGTCTTTAGAATTTGAAGTTCCCTCAAGCATCACTGTCAAAAGAGTAAGATTTGCATAATTAGTGCAGTGTCGAAAAGTTTCTTTATACCGATATCTAAAATGATCATCTTGAGTTCTGAGTTAGTTGTCAGTCAGGTTAAATTTCCCGTTTTCGATCAGTCATCTGATAGATTCACTTGAGAAATTGCAGCCGTTTAAAGTGCTTGGATGCATCGAAGTCTCGTGATAGACCATGATGATTTAATCTTTTCAGCACTTTTTGAAATCACAGTATCACCCCCCCCCCCCACACTTTCCCTTTTCCCCATTTGTATTCATTTTTCCCCTGCAGGATTAAAATTACGCCAGACAAAGACTTTACTGAAGAAAACGATAGCAAAAACCGAGAACGCAGTGTGCTGCATTAGACAAAAGTTTTCATCATGAAAGGACCAACAACAACTGATAGTGCAAAAACAGAAATAACGCTACAAGAATACCAATCAGCGAATCGACAAGCGCAGAGTAACACTGGAGATAAAAAACAGATCTGGAGCTCGTGACAACAGTGAAGATGACATAATATTATTATGAAGCTAAACGTCGTTGGTAATGACAAACACGTCAGCGGCTACAAAAGCAACCAATTACCACTGACGACCTACATCACATAGCCAGCATGAAATGCCGTATTTCGAGGATTTGGCTTTTTTCGTTAAAAGTTTTAAAAAGGCAGTTGGCATTACGGGTCTCGATGTCAAATCAGAGAACACTGGAATCCCATGAGTGGTTTTCTTTTGATCATGCCAGGGTCACAACTATATTGCAGTTACCAGAAAATTTAAAGATAACGACCAATGACACTGGCGGGGCACTCCAGCAGACACAGCGCTTGGCACCAGTGTAAGAGGTCCCGGGTTCGGATTCTGCGAGGAAGACACGTGCATAATGTCCTTACAATAGTTACATTTTTGTTCTCCTGTTCCTGTGTGAGCAATTGTCAAAAGCGTCAGACATATTGGTTCCTTCAACAGTTTCTCTAATTCTCATACCAGTGTAGCTTCGAGGTACGCCTTTCAGTGTTCTCACTTCAGCATTTGTTGGTCATGTTTAAAAGCAATATTTTATATTATGCTGACAACTTACGCAAGGGAGTAATCAATATCATGTTACAGCCAGCCCTAATTGTTCACATAATTACAACTGCCCATATAAGAACACCACACAGTTAAGTAATAAAATCATAATATCACCAAGGTTTCAGGTGTTGACTAATCACTCGTTTGCACTGAGACGGGCATGAAATATTGACGCGACATTAGTTAAATATATCGTTCATTATGACCATCTGATAGCTAGGACAGACCAAGTGACAAACACAAACATGAACTAACAGTTCTAGTGCCTTTAGAAACTCGTGCACTAAAGTCTCTTGCAGTTTTCTCATAAACTGATTTTTGTATGGCAGTAAATTTTTTGCATGCAATCTAAGATATTCCGTGACCTCAAGATTTTCTAATCGGTAAATTCACAGGCATATTGCATTTCTCATAGGGTGGGTTGATCTTTAGAACATAGTGCTAAAACATGTGCTTTCAGCATTTAAGTTTACAGTAATCATACCATTACTAGTGCAAGTCATTTCCATATTCAACACTGCTGACTTGAGGCAGGAAGGCGCAAATGAGAGAACGTCATTTGTTGTCCTTTAGAAAAAAAAATCCGGTTCAAACATGTTTTTCTTCTCAATGAACAGTAGTGTGCACATTTTAAATGTAAACAGCAACTTTATGTCTGTAAAACTATTACATTTCTATGTTGAAAAGCCTGTAAAATACGAAATAAGATGAAGTTTCGAAAGGCAAAAATATTTTATTAAAATCATGAAGACCAGAACTCCACATACGAACCGTTCAATACGTTCAATTCAGTCAAAGCTCTGCTAAACTATAGCTTTCGGAAGAGTGACACAAATTTCTGAACTGATTGTCTCACAGACTGCTTCATCAAGAAAGTGGGATCTTGGCACTTTCGTCATATGACTTGGTTAATGAATGCCTATATAGTGTGATCGACCCCACCCTCGTCAAGCCCTACTGGGATTGCCACAGAGACGCATTATACCGCCGTGACCCTAATTCTATCTAACCTTTGCCTTTTTTCCAAACATCAATATCGGCGGTACTGTAGGAGTCAGGAATTACTTCCCCTGACATAGTGAATGAACGGCAATTATGACGTCATTGACCTTTGACTCACATTTTTTGTTGCTGTTGTTGTTGTCTTCCAGCTGTGTTGATTCATTTTTTATTTATAGATCTATCATTAATGTCATGTGCACGACCTTGTATCGATCTTTTATGCTTACGGTTGAAGCTGAAGTTGGATTTTGTTCAGAATCACGGATCGCGATGTGCTTTCTCTTGAATGTCTTACCAAAAATTTATTTTAACTTGAGTCTAAGTACTGTAAGGCTAGGCGTGCATATCGCGACCTTACGTCTTGTTTGTTCCAACTCCATCATTTTTTGCACAGCTGAGAAATTCCGCGTTAAATGTTTGCGGCTTTAGTATTATGATATGGAGTTAGAATAAATCGGAATCGTGAAAGAGCTTGATAAGTGCCACAGCGCACTTTAAACGAGTGTCAAAGTGCGCATTTGTTATACATTGTACTTCTTCTGCATACCAACAGATCTCCAGTTTTGCAGAAAACGGAGACTAGAATGAAAAATATTAAGGTCGCGACATGTCACGTTGTTGCGCTGCAGTCGGGTCGCAGTGGATGGCAATTTTTTTTCAAATCCTAAGTGAATGTATGAAAAAAACTGTCGTGAAAAGAAAGTACATGCACTTTCTGATTGCACAGGAATCAGCAGAATCAAGATGATCCTCCGGTTACTTCTTATCAAATGAGGCCATCGCAGATGAAAGTTGTAGGGTTGTTGCAGGTATGCAAATTTCAGTTAATCAGTGCAGACGGCTGTCGTGCCTCCACATAAACGATCATTCTGTTAAACCCCGCAGAGCAAGATCAGTGGAGGAGCCGTCCGTTAGTACAGTCGCCTCGAGTACATCAACCGTCGACCCAGCGAATTTGTGTGCTGGCTGGGGAGTGAGTAAAGGCGTCGGGCAAGATTTTATTGCATTATGTGGATGTACTTCTAAAATTCTCGTTCTATTTATCTATTATTATCCTCATAATGCGCAGCTATCTCTGCACCAATACATACCAAATATTTTGTGCAGATTCCTTTTGAACAGTTAGTGCAGTCGAGTCCAGGAAAGAAAACGTAGTCTTCCAAGCGTGACCTTACTGGTGCCAACGGGTCACAGGTTTTTCTAGAATTATATAAAATTGGAAAGCTGAGATTCCCGGTGTTGCTCGGGATAACACTGCTTCCGGGTTTTTCTGGCCGTTATTATGGCTCTACCTAGGCTTGTCTGTGCTTTTTGTTACCATGGTAAAAAAAAATTGAAGAACTACTTAAAAATATTTTTACAGTAGCTTCCATCGACGTACCCTCTGGTAACTGTTAGAGATTTGATTGTTTTTCATTTATTTGATGTAACAGGCGATGACTGGACCGATTTACAAGGAATATGCCCCCAAAATTTGAAATTCCCTCAAAGTCTGCCAAGGCTGTCATGTTGCAGATCTCAGCCAACACGTGTTAGAGTAGCCTTCCTCACCCATCAAAACCCCTATTGCCAAATTTGGTATATATCGTGATCGAAAGAATTGAGCGTGATTACATTACGTACGTTGGGCAATTGTGTGTGGCAACAATAGCCACTGGACTACACATGATAACATCTGCACTAACATCAGGTGGGTGACGGTCAAGATCTCTGATTTCATCCTGAGCTGTGCAATAGGCAGTTAAGCAGTGTTTGAGATCATTCAAACGGTCTCGTACAGGATTGTAGGGTCCTCAGTGCAATATATTGTAAAAGCAGTTTTGAGAGTTTTCAACATGGAACATGTCTTGGGCGGTCGATCCAACCAAACTTCAGTTACTCCTTTGCCAGCGAGCGACGGAGAGAAGGGGTCACGGTGGGGGCGGGTGAAAAATCAACATTAAGATTATGATGTGATTATACCGGTTACGGTATATTAAAATCAGATTACTTTGTGACAACAGAAGGTCGTTAGTGTGTTGTGATAACGAAAACTAAGAAAAAAAAAGTAGTCCATAGGAGAGGCTACACGCAATCTCTATGAATGCCTTAAGGCACATGCAGGTACATAATTTCTACCTCCGTTTACCACAAAGTTGCCACCTCTGAAATCAAAAACGAAGGGACTGAATTCTGCGCAGCATTTTCGCCGCCCATGATAATGGTTAACCTTGAAATTATTGAACATTTAATTTCCCAGACAGAGATCTAATTAGACGGCAATTTGGCAGAGAAAGACAATGAGGGGGGGGGGGGTGAGCACCTGACAGCCGTGGCATCGAAAAGACGGCAAGCTGAGTTTTAGGTCATAGATCAATGGCAACGCTTGTCTTATTGCCTGTGTGCAGAGGCGTCACTCGCCGGTTTATGTGCCTGCATGAGAGTGTCACACGTACATTTGATTTTTGTTGCTATTTTTTCTTCAACGCTCTATGGGTAATGGTTAGAGGACCAACAAACAAAAAAATCGAAGTTGTGTGTCAGAAAAGGGAATAGGGGAGGACATTTATCCAGTTAAAAAAATGAAGATTTGACACGAAATCTTCACCTTGTTTGAGACAAAATTCTGTTTTCCTTTCCTTGTTTGCCAATTTATATGCATGCGCACTCACGGGTAACATATGCCAGACACGCATAGTGGCTGATATTTGATCGCTAACCATTTTTTGGCCTTCAGTATTTCTGTCTATGGGTGTTCAGCTGTCGAGGTAACTTCATGCATTTTTTATTAACCATGGGAAGATGAATGTGTTGGAATCTCATAAAGTTGGAAGCATGCAAATTTGGTCTGAAATTGTTGACTAGCCATGATTGTGTCCCCAGTACGATAACGCTGACATTAGTTCAGTTTTTCAAACAGGTTGATTGCTGTTCTAAGACAGGCATTAAAAAATTCACACGTCATAATTATAACCATATGGATACAGCTTGCAACTGTTTACTTATTATCCTCACCGTGAAAAAAGAAACTAAAACATTTTCAGTACTATTGCAGCAGGCATACACATTCATTACACATAATTATACTCATGCACTACCATACAAATCAATGTCTAATATTTTCTGATTCGGTCGCCTATTCCAATAATAATGTGTTTGTTCGTGTGTGTGTGCGCGCGCTGACGCGTGCAGGCGTGCATCCTTGTGAGTATGTGTTATTTTTTATGAGACTTGTTTCAATTAGCTGACTTGGTAGACTGTCAAACTCAGAAACTGGCGGCTCTCCGATTGCTATTGTGACAAATTACATCTACGCCGATGACCTCTGCCAATTCCTCTTGTCGCATCGTGTATCTGCGTCCCTGGGCGGTTTGTGTGTGTTTATATGTGTGTGTGTGTGTGTTTACTTTTGATTAGATTTACTTTTTGGTTGACATGGTGGACTGGCTTTCCCAGAGACTGGCAACTTTCCGATGACTATATAGTAACGAATTATGTCTCCGCCGTTGACCTCTGTCACAAGTGGAGCGAGCGCGATTAAAAGGATTGTTGTAAAGTGGGTATAGAGTTGTAAGATTAACTCACTGATAGTTCAGGCTGACAGTTAACTGGAAAGCGTGCAATGACCTGAGTAGAGTTTTCAAGTTATTGAGGTAACGTCTGTGTAGTGAAAAGTCACTGCAAGCTATGAAGTTCAAGAGAACAGACGTGTGAGGGGCAGTCTGGAGTTTTTGAGATATTCCAGTGAAGACTGGTAGGTTGAATTATAAGGATTTGTAATTGTGATGATAAATCTACTATATTCTGATGATGATAATGATGCAAATAAGTTATATGCGAGGACTTAAGGAGTGTGCAAGTAATTCATTACTGTATAAATAGATGTGAACAATGAGCGAGATACGGATGTTAGGAGCATGGATTTTTAGCATAGTCGGCGTGCTGTGTAATACTGTGAGTGTGTGTTGCAGTAGAGATGTGCGGCTGTGTAGTGTTTGCGGGAGTGTTGGCTGTGTGGTGGGTGGAATGTGGAATGTTGTGTGTACGCTTGATGGGTCGTAGTGAGTGGTGAGAGTATAGTAAGTACATGGTATTATAGAGATGTGATGTTATTCTTTATAGGTGCCGGGTACAGGCCGTAAGCTGTAGCGGCCGTAACTGAGGTGACGGGGTCGGGCTGTGATGCCACCGTCAGGACCTAGAGGACATAGACAGGGCTGGGGATGTACGCCAGTATCTGGGTGCTTCCGCCTAGGGTAGCTGTGGCGTAAGGCCGACAGGCAGCACAGTATTAGTAGCAGTCTGATTCGGGGAATCGAGGCTGGCCCTATTTATGGGATATATGTGTTGAGATAGTGTACTGCAAGGTTTTATGAGATATATGTATTAAGATATTGTACCGCAAGGTTTTATGAGGTATATGTATTAAGATATTGTTCTGCAAGGTAGTGCAGAAATTGATGTTAGGCTGAGGCCAAAATTTCATATTTTAAAGAAGTGAATATACTGCCGTGGAATTGGAAGTGGAATGAATGGTTGAGGGGAACGAGGACTGTATGGTATTTATTGAATTGTACTTATTAATGTGATAATAAATGTGTGAGCCTGCTTGACTGTTTTTGTTAATTGCTATACTTGTTTGTTTGTGATTGTTCGTCTGTCGTATTAAGGACATCTCCCAATCTGGGATTTGTTACAACCTCTATCATTTCCATCTAGTCCCCCCCCCCCCCTCCCCCTTGCATATATCCAGGGATAGAAGTTTGCGGATTTTTGTCGGTTTCTAATTTTATGGCCCTAATATCCCAAACATCTTTGCTCCAGTGTATGTTGAAATACGGCAATCGTGCTATGCCACAATTTCGGGTAAGGGTAGATTCCGTTCGGGATTTTCCAACTTTTCACTAAAAAGCCTCTTATGTCGGATATATCTACGGCCCTGGGTTATGATGACATGCTGTAAGTTAAAGCTCGAGGAGATGGTGCGGAGAAACATCGTGCAAGAGCGCAATTACAGTGATCGATCATCGGCGGCGTTACCTTACCTGTTGAGCTGAAGATGAGCATTAAGATTCAGCTTTCCCCCCTCAGGCGTTCTGAACTGCGTGTCTTCTTACAGACAGACACACGCAAAACAGTTGACGATTGTTGTTCTTATGTCGTCGTCTTGGTACCAGATCCCAGCCCTCTAGCATTCTGTCCCTTACCTTCTCTAGCTCCGCCTACCCGCTCAAGCAATGCAAACAGTGTGATGTGAACTTACACAATTATAGGAAAAACTGACATTTTCAAATATTTGCACAGAAAACTTTATAGGAACTATTAGACAACGCCCTTCCCGCCCATTTCGTGTCTCAACAAAATCCACGGAGAAGAAGCTGAAGATAAAATGAATGAATTTTGCTTGGTAAAAAAATCACTGTCGAGTTTTACAACACCACCCGCCATCGAGCTTGAGTCCTTCGGCCTGTTGATTACGGAAGAGTACTTACTTGCAGGTTTTCAACAGTTGTGTTTTGTCTGCCTAGAGGGTGTATCAGGTGTCTGTGGAGACGAGACAGAGAACACGCATGAGTATTAGTAAGCGTTAGTGACCGAATCAGTGTGACAGAGGAGGGGAGAGAACGGAAGAGCAAGATAGATCAGATTAGAAGACCCGTGTGTTCTGCGAGGGGTAGAAATTACAAAAGAAAAATGCAAAATAAGTACAACTTGTCTTTGCGTCCTTTCTATGTGAGGTTTCAGTGTATTTATGAATATGTATGCATGTGACTGTCAGCACTATGTGGGTTCTCTGTGGTTGACATGAATTATATGTAATTACACGTATACATTAGGTGCGTGTGTGTGTACGCTGTGTGGGTTTTTTGTGTGTTGACAAAAATTATATGTACGTGGATGAAGACGCGTGTATATGCATGATTGTGAGCTTTGCGTGGGTTCTCTCTTTGCTGTCTTAAATTGTATATGTGTAAGCGGACACATTTATGTACGTGTGTGGGTGCAGTGTGAGGGCTCTCTGTGTGTTGACATAGATAACCTGTGTATAAACGTATATATTATGTATGTACGTGTAAGGGGAGTGTGAGATGTTCTGAGTGTTGACATCATTACATGTGTGCAAGCAAGTGACATAGTTTTGCGTAATCACACAGGATTGATAACACTGCCAGTCCCTGTCATTCCTCCGGCTGCCATTCAATATCAACAAAGATACAACGATGCTCTCCCTCCCCCCCCCCTCCCACCTCCTCTCTAACCCCCACCCAAGGCAGCCTGGAAGTCGCGTCTCGTTTGCTGCTATTCAATAAATATCTATACTTACTAGGAATTAATGATAGCGTAGGTCTCGTGGATGACTTTTGTGCAGGCGCACGCTACATTTGTTATTAAATTATTTTTCAAAAGTTTAATCCGTGTAATATAGAAAATACCAGCATACAATATATGTAAGTTTAAATGCCACGTTCTGCCATCCAGCCTGGAGTACCGGCTATATGGTGCAATGATTTAAAATTTACTATCATTATACTAGTTCATTTCATTCTAAACAGTACCTGAGACAGCGAAATTTTGCATGAAATCCATGAATTATATGCTGATGTAACGGACATGAGGTCATTATTTGACTGTTCTGTTAAATTACCCAAATTTTAATGTCATTTGTGGTATTTCATTGTAAGCCTTCAACAAACCATCCATTCAGGATTCCACATGTCCTGACTAAATAATTATTGTCGATACCCAACCTATCAGCCATGTAACACAGAAATCCATTGTTTATTCATGTCATACAGGAATGAACGCCCAGCCGGTGTGTTACGTAATGCTTGCTTTGTCTCCAGCCCAGTCCGTACATTCGAGTGTAAAAACCCGAACAATGACAATTTTTCCTTGTATTTATTAAGGTCTGATTTTTTTTTTTCCACAAAATTTCGCGTTCCTCCGCCCAGGTCATGGTACCCTTAATTTGCATTTTAATACTGAAGCGTGCTTATATAAGGCGCATGACATTTATTTTTAGTAACCATTACAATTGTTCCTGGGGCTAAAAAAGAAAACCCGCTGACGTATGCCTTGGTTGACATCACAGCGCACATACAAACCAGGTTCCAGTTGATTCCACTGAGTCCAGAAGGAACTACGAGGGGGAGGTAACAAGTAATGCAATATGCAATTTGTTTCCTACAGTACACAGTTTACCATCAAATGAGCTGAAATTTGGCATAATGGTACTTGTGCATGTACTCTCAAACCCAAATTGTTAAAATTTTATTTCATTTCCATGACGAACACCGAGAGTCATGAACTTGGTGTGGCCGGGTTTCTAGAAGATGTCAGGAAGTTCAAGGCCGAAATATCTGATGAAAGAATCCACTTTTCCTCTGAAGATCGTCATCTACCTCGCTCGACTTGAGGTGTTTCTTACCCCCATTGAGCGAGTGAGGTTTTTTCAAAATGGCTGCCCCCTTGGAAGTCTGTCACTGTCAGAAACAAAGAGCAGTGTCTGAATTCCTTGTTACTGAAGGAGAAGCCCCCAAAAATATCCACAAGTGAGTGCAAAATGTTTCTAAAGATCAAGCTTTAGAATATAGTATTGTTTATAGGTGGGCCCGACGTCTGGGCGATAGCTTTGAAGACAGAGAAGAGTTGATATCTTCATGCTTTTCTGACAAACATCGTGCCGGGCGCCCGTCAAGTTGTGTCAAGACTGCCAACAAAGCAAAAGCAAAAGCTATAATCAGATCTGATAGGCGAATAACACTTGATGACTTGGCAACAAAGCTAGAGGTAAGCCACGGAAGTGCTCCCAACCTCATCGAGCCACTTGGGTTTTCCAGAGTCCGTGCCCGTTGGGTACCAAAACAACTGACAGCTGATCACAAGATTGAAAGATTGAATTGCTGCGCGGAGCTTCTGCAGCTTAGCGAAAGAGACCACACATTCTTTAGAAGGCTTGTCACTGGAGTCGCGACATGGGTTCAGTATTAATATTATGAACCAGAATCGAAAAGACGATCAATGGCATGGCGACACCAACGTCCCCAAAGACTAAAAAATTCAAGACAGAAAAATCAGCCGGAAAAATCATGTCAACTGTGTTTTGGGACATTCACGGTATAATTGTCACTGATTTTTTGCTACGAAGAGCGACTATAAACTCTGAGGCATACATTGAGATACTAAAACGGCTGAAAGCAAGAATTCGACGAGTGGGCCCAATTTGGAAATGAAAAAAGTTCACGACAATGCCCGCCCTGACAAGAGTATAATGACAAAGCAGGCATTCACCTCGTTTGGGTGAACAACACTGCCACACCAATCTTATTCTCCTGATCTGGCACCGTCAGATTTCACCTTTTCGGTCCCATGAAAGAGGCCCTGAGGGAGGACATCGTTATGAAAGCGACGAAGAAGACAAGACCGCTATTTTAAAGGTTGGCTCAAGTCAAAGATCAACCTGTTCAGTTTTACGAAGCTGGCATACGTGGCATTACTAAAAGGTGGACATTGGCTATCGAGAGATATAGATTATGTTGAAAAGTCGGGATCTGATCCTCTAATTCAATTTGAGCTATGATACTTGTTATTGTGTTTATTTCTGTTCTAGCAATGGAACAAACTGCATTACGTTTTGACTCCCCCTCGTAATTACTTCTGTAGACTTCATCTGTTAATTATACACAAACAAACTTTTACTTTTTTGTTGTTGTTCGTATGTAATTGAGTTTCTTCCATTTTCGTTATTTGTACTGCAACAGTGCATGTAACTGTGTGCACTCTGTAGTTTCATCCATTGCGCCTCGTCTGGATACAGTACATTCTTTCATATCGTTGCTAGTTTATTCTTGTCAGGAATTTGTGTAACGCACACAGTAACATTTATTGTGCATGGTAAAATATTGACTTAAGTCAGTCTTAACAACCTTTTGACATTTCACGAACAAGCAAATCAGGGGGAAAAAATAATGCACCTCAAATTTCACAGTGACAGACCTATATTACTAGTCCAGATAACTTTCAAAAGATATTGCAGTACTGTGGGTGCTTTTGTCTGAACTTTATTAATTTTTATTAATTTATTTACTTATTTATTTATTTATTTATTTATTAACGTGACTGATTTCTTACAGCGACACATCCTTCGGTCACTTCAGCCATAAAAATTTAATTCAAAATTGTTTTGATCCACTTGTTTGTCAGAAATGCAAGGCGATGGAAGTGTATATACACATCCTCTCTTGTTGGTCTTATCCACATCGATGCCAGGAAATTTAATGATGTTACCAACGTCGCACTTACCAGAGAAGCATTGCTGTCCAATTATCTGTACCGTACAAATAAGATCCTAGGGCCGATGTCTGACGATAAAACAAAACAAAACAACACAAAAGCAAGACAAATGAAAAAAAAATCCTAATTCTAGAAGTTGATTCGACAGTATTACTGGAGTACGTGCGTAACCGAACATCATTTTACTTCTGAAAAATGGATCGTAGATCAACACTCAGTGAATGATGATTAGTTAAAAGAACAGCGAGGCTCCTCCTCTGCCTTCTCCCTCCTTTTCGAGCCTCTCTCTCTCTTTCTCTCTCTCTCTCTCTCTCTCTCTCTCTCTCTCTCTCTCTCTCGCTCACACACAGGCATACGTGCGCGCGCACACACATACACAGAGGAAGAAAGAGAGAGGGAAAAGTCCAATAAATTAATATGACCTTGGAAAATTTCCGTTTTCGACGACCGATCAAAGCATTCACGCCACAGACAAAAAAGAGTGGAATCAATTTACCAAGAGACACAACCGCATGTGATTCGTTCAAGAGCCACAGGTCTTATTGCCCTGGACCATTTTTATTTTTCTTGCACTCTTGACATTCGGCCTGTTTTTCAAGCCGGGTGTGCGAACTTAAAGCAGGTCTTTCACAACTAAAGAGTTTGGAAGGAGCAAGTTCCGTAAAACTAAAGGAAACGTATTTTCTGCACATAATATAAATGTGCATTTAGCAACAAAGATGAATCCACAGACTAGCCCTGTAATAAGACGACGCAGAAAACAGTCGGACCTGATGGATAAAATCGATGTTGAAGCAAATATATTATGCTGTGTTGCTCTTTTTTTTGTTGCTAATACTCACAATTTGTTTGTTTGCTCGCAACGGTTTTATATTGTGTTTGCTAGAATTCTGACAGTATTCACATTGTCATTGTTTTTGTTTGTTTGTTTGTTTTTCGCTACTTTTCTGCCAATACTCATACTTTGTTTGTTATATTTCTGCTGATAAGCATGCTATGCTAAGGTCACAGCTTTTAATAAAATTGCATATCATTTAAATAATTCATTGAATTGCTCTTGTAAGTACATGTATAATCAGAATTGAATACAAACCGCATGCATGGATGAGTGTTTTGAGGGTCTACCTCTAGTCTATACGACCTCCTTGGCTGTCACTATTGCAGTGAGATATCTAATCATCTGAAATTATTCAATTTGGTATGCGCATGAAATATCGACAGTAATTTATAAAACAACAACAAAAACTTGATAACACCACTGTATCATTGTCAGTGTATGGAGTGTGTCACGACTCGTGACACTATTAGCTAGTTAGGGTTCGATAACTCTATCACAGCTCAAGAGAAAGATCGACTCTATAGTGATAAGACAGAGTTGACACCAACAACTGAAAAAGAAAGAGTCTTCTTCCTGTGGACAGGAAACACTTCTATGAAAACTTAGGCGAGTTTCAACATAAATGACATCTCATAGATTTTCTTTGTAACATAAAACATGCTGACACTAGACGGTTTGAGTAAAACTAACAAATTTAAGTCAGCGCCAGCGGCAGAAACATGAGACAGGAGGAAAAAGGGGCACCTGTGGGTTCAAATTTCTTCCTCACCAGTCGATGACTAATCAAAAAGAAAAAAAAATCCTTTAGAATTGCTTCTCTTAAGTGTCTTGTGTTGTCAGTTTAAAGAAAAAAAGTTTTATTTATTTATTCTTATTTGTTACTTTTCTTTTGACTTAAAAAAATTTTTTTAATCAAAGAACACACCACAAATATGAAAAGTGAGCAGTAAAACAGAAATTATTGACCAAAGAAGACATACGACCTTCTTGGAATTCTACTAGGTTTTGACGAAGCGCCATTGGTACAAAGTCAAAGATAGTACATCTGCGCTGTATTTGCTGACAGGCGGTAATATATTTATTTAACATGGGAGTTGTCTTTTCAATGTCCAGACTGAAGTGCGTCAACCAAAGATCTTTGGCGTCAACAAACATGTCCATGGGGAGGACAAAGTTGATCTCTGGCCATGTCTTTTGCTGAAATTCCTGTCCTGTACGCTCAAAGAAGAATTATGTGAAAATAATTGTGTGTCCACTCTCGTGGTGTCTGACTTAGGCCTACATCCTCTGTGACATGATTAGAGAATACATGTACTTTCAAAAAAAAAAATTAATTACACTTGTTGTATTTCGCGACACTTAAGAATAAAATTTGCAGGGATCTGTTTTTCTTCTGGAATACGTTGGCTTCCTGGGTTGGATCTGTAGACAGGTAAAAGAAAACTGGAACTGACAATTTAAATGATAGAAGCATAAATTTGGCGTACACCAAACTACCTTGTCAGCAGCATTATCGTCCTAATTGAGTTCTTTTGGCTTCTCGGAGGCCTCAGCCTTGGGTTGTTGGCCCCTGTTCTTGTGATTCTACCTCTTTTCCTTGTTGTTGGTCCTTATCTCGGTTTCTGTTGTGGTTGGAGCCATGGACTAAGAATGGTCCAGAAGGAGGAGGCTGAGAGTTCCCACCCGCCTCACATATAGGCCCATTGCGAATGACGTCACAGGGTGTTTTTTGTTTTGTTCTTCCGACACCCAAGATGGCCGGTGGATCAGCTGATGAGTGTATATCCGATATGTCGTGTTCAAATTATCTGAATAACTAGGAGATCATGTGAACATAGCTCAGTATAGAAAGTACTGTTGTGCATTTTCTGTTCTCATGTAAGAGAGCTGTTTCAACTGGCGACCTTCTGCCTCGACTCCTTCTATTCGGACAATTCCTAAAGCTGCAGGCACAGTGGCTTCGCTTTCGTCTCCTTTTGATTTCCTTTCCCCGTTTTTGGTGATTAGAGAATTTAATTAGTATAAATATTGTTGGGCCCGCTACGGTGGGGTCACCTCCTTTTCCTCTCCCTTTCCTTAACCACTCCTCCAAAAAAGGTGAGGCGAGCTCACCTAGCTCCGCACTAAAATTTCAATCACCTGTCTCTCACCAAAGATACTAGTGACGATTAGATGAGACACTATCTTCTTGTTCTTCGCACCACTAAAAAAGCCGTGCACACAATTTGCGCGCTGATCGGGGCCGGGGCCCATGGCGCATAGTACGAAAAGAATGTTTGACATAATGGTAAATTTATGATGCAAAATTGTGACAGTACTACTGCGACTAAAAAAAAAGTAAAAAATAGGCAGTTTTCCCACAGCGATTTAAGGTTATAATTCCACAATAAATGACGTCAATCAGGGCCCACAGCGATGGTTGAACAGTAAACAAACTTCGATATTTTACCTATTTGGCTTTGTAAACTACGTCACTTTTCATGACTTCCGCGCGTTGGCCGGTAGGTGGCGGTGCGAAATCTGTGCTCACTAAAAGCACTAGCTGTCTCATCTTATCAATTCTAGTATCTTTGTTTTCACCAAGCGTGTCACCGCAGTGTCTACACACATTTCTGCACACAATGACGTGCTCAGACAACTTGGAGTCAATATTTTGTTTCTTTTTAAAAATGGACCCTGAAGTTTTGATTAATAATGTAATGTTGTACCAAAAAAAAGAAAAGAAAAAGCTCTTTATGACAAGACTGACCCATACTTTTGCAACCGCAATTACATAAACGGAGAGTGAAAAAAAATTCTATGGATTCTATGTGCCCAGTATCGACGTGTTTAGCCGTCCTCTTTTTAACCGGAAGAAAAGCAACATTTGTACAGCTCCCATGACTGCGCAGATTATGAGGGGTGGGGTGGGGGGGGGGGTGGAGGAAAGACAATCTATTCTGTGGTCTCCACTCCTCTCCTTTCCCCCTCCCTTTCCTCTCCTCAAAAAGGGGAGAGGAAAAGGAGGCGAAAGCGAAGCCACGTGCCTGCACCTTTAGTTAAAGATGAGAACAGCGACGACAACGTAGATATTGCGTAACAAGGCAAAAACGAATGATGTCACCATAATCACAAATTTCCCTCAATCCCCCGTCCGTATCACGTTGATGTCCTTTTTTTTTTTTTAAATATCCTATGGTGGAACCAACAGGCAAGACTTATCGATCACCTGCAGTGTAGGGTGTGGTCACAACGTGCCACGCGGATTTCTCCAGCTGATATCTCGTGTTCTACCGTCATACCTGAGCCCAGCCCCTGCGCCATCTCTTTTGTCTTTTACGTGCTCGGATCTTTACGTGAATGAATGAAATTGTAAACAACTTTTGTCCTTATTTGGTCCCGTCAATGGCGAACTGACAATAACCTAAGCAAAGGCTATGAATACAGCGATAGAAGGCCGTTAATACTAAATTTTGACCTGCATCACAATCACTGCCTCTAAAGGTGTAACTTTTGAAATAACACAGGAAATCAGTGGTTCAAACTTTGTTTAAGAATTATTACAGGAAGATGACTTGATGGTATTATCCTGGGAAATGTCCATTTTGAATCAAACCCTACGAATGTGATGTTGGACAAAACTGTGCAGCAACGACCTCCTATCAAAATGTGATACAGGTATTATGGATAGATAGATATGTGTACATGACATGCATTCGTTTTGTGGAAGAGAATATTTGCTGAAACTTGCCATCAAGGAAAGAAATATACAACAATCGCATTGTGAAAGGAAGCACTTCAAATTATAATTATTTTAAAATTATGAAAATGATTTAGAAAGTCAAGTCAATTCATATTAAATTGTTTCTGATGCAGACTGCGGAATCAGTAGATTGCCACAAAGACTAATAGAGTTAAAAATGCAAAACCAGACATGACATGTCTTCAAATAAAGGTATTTCTGCGCCCCCCCCCCCCGCCCAAAGTCATTAATGCCCATGCTGTGGGTGCGGATTGGAACGAAACAAATCCATGCATAACAAAACTAAAGAAACCATCCATCATCAAGCAATCAACGAGCAGAGTCCCTAGCAAACTGACAGAACACAATTTAAAAAACGAACAAAAATGTTTATTAATACATGCTAGGTTCACTTGCTTTATTCTTATCGTTTTAAGCACAATATCATTTTCATTTTCATGCCAGACACTGCAAATATTCCCAGACTCTTTCAAAGTAAATTAAAGCCAGCCGGATGTCGAAAATTAAGAATTATTCGATGAACCATGACAAGGTCTCAGTTTTCACTTCTTTCCGTCCTCCACCCAAACGTCGGCCTCAAACTTAGTTTACCACGGATTTCAACATTGGAATTTTTTACATGTATCTCAAATTTACACCGACGTTTCTCTGTAACTTACACGGGGTGATTCTAAAGCGCGCTGCTGCGCAAAACATTGTTCTTAATACCTTGTAATTTGATATTGCATTGGACAAGTTGCTGTATTTGAAATCAATGCCGTCACGGCTTTGACAAGTTTTAGCTGGTGAGTCATAAAGACACTTTTGTTTTGGCTATGCTCAGGGCAAGTGCACTTTCGGCGCCTTTTATACAGAAACTAAAAACCAGTCTATGAATACGGCGTGACTGTTTTCATGTTTGTTTGAAATGTCTCATATATTAACATTTGAGAAACTCATTTACTCGAACTAATGATACCCGAGGAAGAAACACTGATGTTTACGATAAACTCGTTTCACATCGAACACTAAATCTAAATGGGAAGAATTCCAGAATTCAGGAAGTTGTGTCTTCCTGCAATTCGCCGCATGGCTAGCCTTTTGAAACGTACGAAAGGGGTTTACGTCATACCAGTTTTTAGAATAGGTTCGGCGAAATTTTTGAACATAAATTCTGCATGTGCCAGGACTGTGAACACATTAAATCGCTTAACGAAGATATTCGAGGTAGTCAAAATACAATTTAAATAAATTATGTGTGTGTGTTGGGCGTAACTTTTAAATGAAACAACAATAAACTGAAAAATTATAGTGTGTCTGCTGAAACAAAAGGAACTATTATTTTGTATGAAATAATTTTGTGCATGCCGAAAATTCATTGAAAATATGGAAGGAGATGAAATACGTCTGTTTCACACAAACGTCATGCAGTTTATCCACTACGATTTCTTGCAATCCTTGCTTTTTGACTTAGGAGAATTTGTGGATGTCTTTGTGCTCTAATATCGTACCTGCATCTGATCTACTGTAGGCTAGAAAATTAAAGTATTTCACTCAGAATAACTTTCATATATAATCCAAACCTCAACCACTTTTTTTTTTCTTCGCTTGAATTAATCAGTGAATCTGCTGACTGTGTTACACTTATACATAATGAATGGGTGTTACACATTCGCTCTTACCTACGTTAGTGCAGAGGTCTCAGGAGACCGATACATATTTCAAACAAGCTTGCTTTCCCCCAACAGTTTTTTCTCGTTTGTTTGTCATTTAAACAACTTTTGGGATCGATAGGGTCATACAATGCTAACAATGAACACTCTGTCACTTAGAGATGACTGGCTCGTGTTTTTAGGAGCTGAAAGTGATGTGAAGACTTGAATGTTAACGGGATGGACTAGGGTAAATGCCGAAAACAACCTCACTTTAGTTTACATGAAGTTTAGTGATGGGGCCGTCTATTTCCCTGTCTGTATTTGTTCGCAAAACGCATTTTTCCATTGAAAATAATTGATTTTTAAATATTTTTTCTTTTTTGATAAATGTCAAGGATTCATTGAATTTGTTTGAGGTTGCCAATGGCGACCTACAATAAAGGAGTGGAATCAAGGGAGATAATGCTTGTTGAAAATTTATGGTTTGGTCTCTGTTTGAAATATCCAGGGCCATGTAAAAGTCATGTACAAGGCCACCGTTAAGGTCTTCTCACTTTATTATTTTGTTCGCTGATATGTTCAGTATTTTGAAGCCTTATAAATTATGTTAAAGAAATTGATAATTTATTCTTTAAAGCTAATGTAAGTGAGATCATGCTTTTTATATTTATATATCTTCTTCTTCTTCTCCTTCTTTCGTTCACCAATCTAAATCTGCAGATTTGTTCTTTTAAGAAAATCTACGGTTTTCTCCTGTTCTGGCAGAGCACCATAGAGTTTGATATTCAGGTCGGTGGGTTGGGGCCAATACGTTTCTCGCAGTGCTGAGAAGAGTGTGCAGTTCTGCAATATATGCTCCGTGTTTTTGACGAGACTGGCTGCACTCACATATGGCAGATGTTCCTATTTTAAACTTGGTGAACATATGGTGGTGGAGCCTATTGTGGTCAGTTCTTAGACTGAACAATATTACTTGATCCTCTCTGTTCAGGAGATGATATTTATCCTGTTGGTTTATTTGCTGCCGTCTGTTGTTTTTGATGGGGTTTTTCTTCTCATAGTAGTTTAAGAGGCACTGTGGCTGCTCCAGGCCAGAGACCTCCTTGGCCAGTTGGTCTGCCTTCTCATTGCCTGGGACTCCACAATGTGATGGTATCCACTGTAGGACTATCCTGCTTCTATTTCCAAGGTGTGTAAAACATTTCTTCAGGTCGTTAAGCTTGCCAGCTTGAAGGGCCTCAAGGACTGATCTTGCATCTGTGAGGAAGACGATGTTGCTGTCCTCTAGTACATGTCTGCTTGGGAAACATGTCTAGGAGACCTTGGTCCCCTGGATTTGACGCACCAGAAAGAAAAGTTCGACAATCGCAGTGTTAAATCGGGTGATTTGTGAATTGTCATTGCTGGGACCAGCAAAGCAATATTTTCGAATCCTGAGTTTCAATTTTTCCTGATATTGGCGATCTAGTCTGTTTTTGTTTTATTTTGCTTGTTTGTCTTTTTGCAGAAAATATGCAGATTTATTTTGTTTTTCTTCCCCAAGGACTCCACGAAGTCTTGCCAGCCTACTGGTGAAAATAACCTTATGATGTCAGCGAGTTTTGAGAAACTACAGAATGTCTGTAAAGGCTTTGTGTGATTTACTATTCTTTTAACATCAGTAGTATTCAGGACCCAGTGACCTGTTGAGACACTAATTGAGAACTAAATTTTCTTGCCCGGATCTGAACATTCAGTCCAACATTCTCATGTCAACACTGGATTTTAGTTTGCTCAGATGGTAAATAGTGTTGAATATAATGTAAATGACACCCATGCTATTTGTTGACCTGTCTTGAGATAGAATTATGTTATGGAGACTTTTTGGATCGCTAATTTACATCTTGTGGGCAGACTCTGAAAAATACTTGCAACGCACTTGTTTCAGTTTATTATTATTATTATTATTATTATTATCATTCTTGTTCTTATTCTTATTATCAAATCTTTTGGCCCATTGGTAACTGGAGCAGTTTGCTGCAGACACTCCAAAACTATTTCCATAATTATGCTGTTCGGGTTGATGCAAACTGTGATGTCAGGGAAGAAACCCAAACAAACAAAGGAGGACTATTCGGGTTGTATGGCCAAATTAAGTTTGTTTGCATGGTAATTTTTTTTTTTTGAAATTGCAAAGATTACATATTTTGGACAGCCCGCCACAATAACCTTTTTGTTGGGCAAATGGTTGCAGTCACGTTTTTGTAAATTGGCCACAAAAACTGTCTTCAAAATAAGGCTATTGGTAGTATTTTTGGTCACATGGCTCAAATAGCCTGCATGCACTCTAATGGCAAAGAAACGGTGATTTCTCTGAGTCAGATGGAAACATGAAACCTCGAGATCGATAGCGGGTCTAGGATAACTTCTAGTTTATCTCCTGGAGGAAAATAAAATAAAAAATTAAAAAAGAGCTTAAGTGTACATTTGTTATGTTCATTACAATATCAAACGTTCAATTACAAGAAAGTTACGCTTAGGTCATTCTCAGAGACGTCAGTTTAAACGTCTGCGACGTTCCTTACGTATTTAACAAATTGAAACACACGCTGAGCAAAGGTTACCCGGAAAGACGGTGCTGCATTTTCTTGTTTTTTTTCAGATTCTTCACAATTTTTTTCGCAGATTGTTCATGTTTTTTTTTTTTAACCTGACAAAGATCCCAGGAACCGGTGGCCTCTGTGTAGTATTTTATTTCATTTTATTTCCATTTTGAATTTAATTCAGAAAAAAAAATTACCGCATTTTTATTCTTTGTTATTTTGCTGTTAACGCACGGGTTAGTAAAATCCAACCGCTTTCATGCTTACCCTCTCTCTCTCGCTCTCTCTCACTCTCTCTCACTCACTCCCTTTTACTTTCTTCCTTTCTCTCCCCTTCTCTCTGCCCTCCCTCCATCTCTCTGTCTGTGTCTGCCTGTCTGTCTGTCTCTTCCACACACTCTCTCTTTCTTGTCTCTTGCCACGTTTCAACTTTATTAATTCTGAAACATTGGCCGTGTATTTTTCTGTGTCACCAATACCTGCTTTGTTTTGAGCTAATCGACTGTCCAAATAAACGCGACTTTGTCTTGTGTTATTCTGTCACGAAGTGAGCAGACAAATACCATAACAAAAGCGTAGAAAAACATGGATCTTTCTAGCCAGTTTCCAACCCGTTTTTTGTACAGTTTAATAGCCTTGAAATCTCGTCAGTGGGACAAGGAATGTAATGACCTGTCATTACCAGTGACATTTTGAATGCAAATCTTGTATTCTACCTGCAGTGGGTTGTCATAGCAGAAGTGGCTGAGCAAGTGCCGAGATTCAAGTATGTGGTTGAAGAGACACGGGGAAAAAAGCAGAAATGACTGACACACGAAATGAAACAGACCTTGCAATCTTTCTGTAAACCATGAGATTAAACGGGATAAGGTATGGGACACTTGGAACTGCCCACATCATCAAATAATTACATGTGAGAAAACTGATCACCTCAACTCTTTTGCCCCAAGACACAGAGGGACTTATCTTAACTTCGCAAAATTGGATGGTCATATCTATACTTTTAAAAAAAAAAAAAAGAAAAGCTTGCTAAATTTTAACAAGATTTACCACCGCTCATCATAGAGTTCGGATTCACTTGCAATTTTTGAACTTCTGTACGGAAGCAGGGTTGCCAACCTAGATTTTTAAATGTCGCCAGGCTCATCCCTAAAAGTAGCTAAAATGTCGTTAAAACTCCCATGGAAAGTCGCTAGTTATTGCTAGTCGCTTGTATATCCCCCCACAGCAGTAATTTGATGCAAATACATATTTTCATGAAATGCCGACAAATGACCAATTAAAATGCATTATACAAAATATGCTAAACAATTTAACTTTAACTCGTACTGGCAACAACCAACTTTGTGAAATTTTGTCGTAAGCCAGGTTTTTAAGCCTGACCCGTTTCGTGTAATAAATAAACGAAATTTTATTACTTAATCCTTGTTGCTATTTGCAATTTCTGTGACCTTGTTGTTATGATTACACTGGTCAACAAGTGCATTTCAGAAGCAGACACATTTTCAAAATTTGTTGACCAGTGTTATGTATTATTATTAAGGCCCAACATGAAAAAAGTCCAAAAGTATCCAGATTTGGCGCCATATTTCAGTGAAACGGTCCAGCGCTCCAAAATGCCGCTAGAAAATTTCAAAAAGATCCAGATCTAGCTACAAAGTCGTTAAGTTGGCAACCCTGTACGGAAGGTTGTTTTTCAGATTTTGAGACTTGAAATGATGGACTAGTTTTTTCGTTTTTTGAGCACCCTTTGTGTCGCCGATTTGGCTTCCGATCCTTTTTTTTTTTTTAAACCGGTGTCTCTTGCCATCGTTGAAGGGCATAACTGGTAAATGCAAATATATGAATATTTCACACACACAAAAATAATGTATAAATTAGAAAGTGGTCCCAGAAATAGGGCACTGAGTTCTCGGTAGTGTGATTCAACAAATGGCACACTACTCAGTGCAGGATTAGCAACATCTCGTGCCGTCGGGTACATTTTTAAAATCTGCATTGTTATGGAAAAACACCGCACGCGCCAGTACGGGTCACAAAAATGGAAGCGCATATCCATACAAGGCACACAATTCGATGACGTAGAACACACACCGGAATACTATATTACTGACCTTGTTAATTTGCATAGTTTTTAAAAATATGAATCGGCTTAGTAGCAAAACAATCGGACTTCTGCTCGGAGATTGCGTGATCTACGCTAATAATATAGTCACTTGAGTGTACGTCTATCACCAATGCCGCAATCGCTACCCAACCCACTTTCGCCTGATCAGTCAATCTGACTACCACCCATTGATACAAACTGACTAGACCCTCACGCCCCCATGTCCATCTGTCTATTCCATGTGTTGTCACTTTAAATTCGTGAACACCATACCAAGTTTTGTTTCAGCAAACCTTCACCAGTCGCGCTTTTGGTAAACATGTTGTACGGATATGCACTGTCCATATATACAAAAATACAAACTGAACAAAGAATAAAGTGGGTTAGATTCTTATTTCGTCACTCATAAAAATTTTGCTTTTGGTGTAATATACAGTTTTTAACAAGATAACACGGCTGTTACCTGTAATAATGTATTGTATGTTTAGCACAAAGTATACAGGTAGGCTACAGAAGATGGGGGGGGGGGGGGGGAGAGGAAAAGGAAGAGAGAGAGTTGTAACTATTTCATTGTAAAGAGCTTTAGTCCCACAATATGGAGACCTGCGCTACCTAAATCAACAGTAAATGTACTCCAATATTATTTCCAGTGAATAAAATAAGGTATAAAGTCATGATGAAAGCAGAACACAGCAGAATACCTGGTACGAACATACGAATACAATGAAGTTCTTATCTGAGCCGCAGAAAGTCGTGCAGAGAAATATGTTTTTTGTTTTGTTTTGTTTTGCCATGTAATAATGGCGTGAAATGTCACATTTTTTATCTCGCCATCCCCTGAACAAAGTGTCAAGTGTTCAAATGAATAACAGAGTCTCTAGCAGAGTAAAAAAAAAACAGTTGTGCTTTGGCATGTAACATTTTTATTCTGTTGTTATTTCTGCTAGTTTTCCTCCTCCCCTGCGGTGCGCAGGGTGCTGGAGACCCCCACCAAAAAAAAAAGTGCTTTTAGATGTTGCCCGTAAACTTACATTAAGTCACAATCCTATCATATTTATTTTAATAGCTTTTTCAGAAAACAACAACAACAACAACAAGAAAACCCTTCGCTTTGCTAGTACTTTAACTTGCGCAAAGAGGATGTCATCTCAAAATTCAGACTATCAGGTAATCAAGGCATGAAATAAACCATCACGATAATCAAGAAACAAAACAAACCACCCTTATTTTTATCTGGGACAAAACTTGAAAGATGTTTAAACATTACTTACGCTCTTATTTCTTTTACGATTTCAATGTTAAAATAAGAAAAAGGGATGTGCAGCTTGTACGTACACTAAACCCTTGGAGTTTTCGACAAGCACAGAAGTAGTGTATCAAGATGAAAAGTTTATAGATAATGATATGCCATTCGCCAAGATTTGCATCATTTATGGGTTGGTTCATGGTGACATTTCGCATCTTCCTCTTTCTTTCAACTACGTGTTAGGTTTCAACGGCTGTCATCGTGTAGAGATCAGGGGTGGGGAGGTTGAGTGGGAAAAACTATGGAAAGGTGTGTTTTTGTAACGGGATGAAGATATCAGTATCACGACAGACCTCTTATCACGCTCGATAAATAGCGTAAGATCGCCGAGGGAAATAAATGCTTAATTAGATTGGTCTTTAGAAAAATTCTGCGCGGGGCAAAGCAAAGGTTGGCGGTGAGCGATGTCAATACCATTCTGCTGCCAGCGCTTACTGGCGCACTAGTTGGAGTCAGATCTGTGCTTGCCTTTAAATGTTAGTATAATCTCTCTCTCTCTCTCTCTCTCTCTCTCTCTCTGTGTGTGTGTGTCTCTCTCTCTCCAATTCATGATTGCTGTAACCAAAACAATAAATTAAAAAAACACAAAAAAACTAGTGAATGCTGTATTGTTCACTACTTTGGTCAATAGCCAAACATCGCCAGTCAACGGAGAGCGGCGTTGTAGGAAAGCTCTTCAGTGATTTATTGTAGCATTGTCTAGCTGAATGCTCACACGCAGTTGGATACCACAATCTCTATGGTTCGACATCCGATTTGTAACTTCCTTCCGTTAATACTGCTTGTCACTTTTTTGTGATACATGGGATAAAATACAGTGTGAATATTTGCTGATCTGAAATTCAAAGTAGCTTTTTTTGTCAAACTTCCGATGGACTTAAAAGTGAATAAAGTGATATTCCAGAACTCCATTTATGCCTTTCACATGTGAGGTAAGGGGCACTTTTCGATGTGGAACATGAAACAAAGTGTTTGTCTAATTGACAATGACTTGTTGATTTTCAAACAATAAATGTAAATTTATGATGAGGATTCCTCGTACATTTCATCTTAGCAAAGTATACACTGCAAAGTAATGTCGTTCCAAAGTGTATTTGTCTAATTTCAGACAACCGTTTCTGTACTATTTTCTTAAGAATAGGTGTACATTTATTATGAGTATCCCTACTGCATAATACATTATCCTTCACAATGGAATGCTCGGCTGGCGTCAAGTATTTGGATAATACTTGATGCTAACTGTTGGCATGTGCAGTCTAGTTTCGAGGTGCTATAGTTCATTGTCAAAGCGTGAGAAGTGGAGAGGAATTGTCACAATTGTGTGTTCAGGTTTTGTGCTGTGAAATTTCTCCATGGACACAGGCATTTGCTGAAGTGTGGGATTTATCATGTGGAAATGAAGTTTCTGCCATAAAGCTCGTGTGTAATAAACCGACGGTTTTAATTAACATATTGTTCTAAATTGGGCTTTAGGTCACGATGAGGTGGAGTTTTAATGATTTCATTTTTCTTTTTTTTCTTCTTCCTCTGTCCCTCTCCCCACCCCCAGCCCCTTTTTTCCCTTCAAATTTTAGTAAATTTCTATATTGGCTTTTTACCCTCTGTTCAAAACAATATTCCCTTTGAATATTTTCGGCTGTGTAATATGCATTCAGAAATACTTGAAATAGATTTGCGTCATTGTAAGCCTACAGTTGTGAACAATTCTTGGATAAAGTAAGCTGTGTTAGTATTGTACATTCTTCTATACTGTGGAAAAAGGTGGGTTAACATTATGATTTAATCACAAGTAAATAATATTAATAATCAAATAATGGTAATAATAATAATGGGGGAGATTCCTCTGACCAGATTTTTTCTTTTGACTAGACATTGTCTTTCACACGCAGCGGTCCGGTGTTTCAAAGTTAGGAGGGGGGGGGGGGGTGTATCATACCAAGCCCGGTCAGACACAAATAAAACGCTGGCATTTTGCATGTACCCAAAAGAAATGATGGCAGAAGCTGACCGTGTCTGACCGGGCTTGGCATGACAGGGTCTTTGCAGATTTACTAAGAAAATATAGAAAATTATGTTGTGCACTTCTTGTCTGCCAGCATCTAACTGTGTCTGACCGGGCCTAGTATGATACCCCCCACTCCCCCATTAAGCTGATATGGCGGCCGTGGAAACAACAGAGGATGTAAGCACCTTGCTTGAAATGATGTTTGATTGCTTGTATGAGTTTGTATATCAGTTTGAATTATTCACCTGGTCAGAGCCAGGAGAATACATAGATTAATCTGACCACCTGGTCAGAGGAGCCTCCTCCTGATGATAATGACAATAATGATAAGAAGAAGAGTAAAATTTATTCATCGTTAAAATAGGTCGATAGTAGCTTTGTAAATATCCTCCATGAGTCTAAGTCTAAAAAACTTGTACGTGAATATTTCTTTTTTTAATTTGATCTTAAATTTCAAGGAAATCGGAAGAGTTGCGGATGTGCTTCTTCTGTCACAATACGTACTGGTGAGCTATGTTACTTTCTCTCGATCTGGGGCGCCGGCTTCCTTCTTGAGGACATATTGATTCGAAGAATACTTGTCGTTGTGGGCATACGTCAAACTATAAAATTATCTTTTAGTTCAAAGGAAAGAAACTATTGAGAACAATATTAGATAGTAAACTACGAGTTCATCTGCGGTGGCATTTGAAGGAATGTATCAGGCTGGACTACAAGTGACTTTCATCAATCGCTTGAAGAGACGGCGAAAGATGAGGCAAGAGAGGCATGGAGGAGGTGTACCTTCGCCACAAGTAGGTATTTTTATATCGTAAGTTGTGAGTGCATAGATTAGTGGCTGAGTCGGTGGCCAGCTGGGTGATTGGGTGAGTGAGTGAATTAGTCAGTCAGTCACTTAATCAGTTGGTCATTCAGTCAGTCAGTCGGTGAGTCAATCAGTCATTTACTCAATCATTCTGTCAGTCAGTCCCCCCCCCCCACACACACACACACATTAATTTTATTATAGCTAAACTTCCCCATTCCACACTGGAGTGCTTACAGTGTTACAGCTAATAATAATAATTAATGTGCAAGTGAAAGGCACTTCAGACATCATCGTCATTTATGCTTTTTTTCAAATATAATTTTTAAAAAAGTGTTACAAAAATATACAGTAGAGGTTCGATGATTCTGTCACAGAATATGGGTCATGTAATTCTACTGCGTTCTCTCGTTCGAGCTGAAGCCAGGCGCTTGAAACTTTTGAATATTGTGTTTTGTCAGGCTCACAGCAATATGACAGCCAGAAAATTTTGTTGTGGGGACTTTGACAGTACTAGATCTAGACACGAATTGACTGTAGTTCGCATTTGGAGAATTGGATGGTTTACTGAGTAGCTAGGATTTGCGGTGCAGTTTTTGCGGGTAACGTTTTGAACCAGCAGATTTGTAAAATTTGTCATTGGAATAGCTGATCGTTTTAAGGCTATTTTTGCAAGCCAACAAAAGACATAGGTTGAAAATTCGAACGTCGTCAGTTTATCCTACTTGTTTGGCACCTCATAAAGACTGTATCATAAATCACCGAAGTTTCTAGACTTAAATAAAGTTAATGATCACCTTACAACTGTCTGACTTTGTAGTTGTTGAAATACACCATCAGCACAAAGCAAAGTCATGCACTCAGTGGATCAACCCGATGTCTAGAAAACACGCCCACTGCCTTATGATAAGAAATTTGCAGTGCATTCGAAAACAAAACGCTGAAGTGCGAATTCCACGTTCTCTGTGTCACTGTCAGGGTGCGGATATGCACGCGTAATTACTAAATTTAAATATTTTCACTGTTTATCCTGAACTTTACGGCACAACAAACCGTAAAAGCTCTTAACTTTTACCAGATTGTTGCATTGTGTCACTGATAAAGTTTCTGTGGTACCATAATAAAATAGAATTTGCTCAGTCTGTTGACCATAAAGAACGCCTGATATAATAAACGCCCAGCACCTTTTCACTTTACTTACACTGATTTTGAAAATACTTTTCGTAATGAAGAATGAGGCATTCCTTTTGCCAGTTCATTTTGCTTTCCAAAAAAAAAAAGATTATTTTCCTAAAAGTGAGAAAAAAGATTTATTAGGTTTTTCTTAGCCCTGCTTCATGTATGATATGCACAGTGGGACTGCCTTAGACATTGAAAAAGCATATTTAATGGTAAAGGTTCAGCCAAACAATGAAAAATGTACACATGTGTGTCACGAGCAGAGTTAGGGTCTTGGGGATGTTACGACTGCACGAGAGGCAGCTAACTCACACTCGGACACAACCACACAAGAAAAGTATTAAATAACTAGAGCGTATATATGTCAGGCCGGTCAGGCCATAGTTTACATAAATATTAATAACAAACAAAAGACAATAGGGGTATATATTCAAACCAAAAAAACTCTAATTAATAACTTAACCAATGATATTCATGTAACTATGGAGGTACTGCAATCAATAGCAAATAGGTATATTATACGAAACTAGATATCAATTTAAAGTGACAGTTGAGTCGCCACTGGCCAGTCGCCAGGCAAACTCTCCCTAAATCATATGGGCTTGAGTGTTAGGAGAGCCCAGTATGTTCAAAGCCTACAGAAGCACTCTTCGGCTTGTAGGTAATTTAAGCAGTTGCCAAAAGACTATATTTTATGCACAATCACTATTCAATTCATCAACAATGTGCTATATTATTCCAATCATACTATGGCAATAGATCTATGATACAGGACACTCGTGGTCGAGTGCCAGCTGGGGTTTCCTTAGTCTTCCTATGAGGCTGTAGTTCTCTCTCTATCTCCGATCTCTATTATGCTTGAATAAATAAGATATAGTACCATTGGTCACGCCTACTGGTAGGCGCGAACATCAATGTAGCGCAGCGTGGGCTTTCAAAGGTCAGCCCACTCAGACCTTTCTTTCTAGAGCTCAGTCAGTCCGTTAGCAAGGACTTCTTGTCTTCAAAGCACACAGTTCAGGTACTGGTCAACCGGAGATACTTCACGACACGATGCTTCTGCTCGTCTGTATTCACTAAATCTGAACGTTACACGATGTTTTATACTATCTGGCTACCCAGCGTGCTAGTCCGCTGGCCCAATTAGTTCAGCTATCTCATAGGTCGAAACCTCCCCCCATTTTAATTGTAGTAATACGTCTGCCCTATTCTACCAGCCAGTTAACGTGCAAAACTTGTCTAGTCATAATTAACAATGTCAACTAGCCCCACCTTGTTTCACCCCTACTCCATTACTTATTAATCACGAACATTAAAACCGACAAGCGTGCATCTAACAGTTTAACTTTACATTTATTTACTCACCAACTATAATTCGCGAGGGCCGTTCAAGGCCACCAGCCAATTTCTCACGCCACATCAATAAATACGCCCATGCGATCATTATGGGTGAAAAGATAGACGATATGGCCATGTACCGGCGTAGAGGTAGCAAATAGAGATACGATCTGATAGCTCTGATTATATCAGCAATTACTGCTGTTTATTTATCGTAAATTAACCTGAACGTGATTTTCTATGTGCTGTTTTATTTATATCCGCGAAGCACAGCTTTAGCCCTTCGTTGTTTGGCTTCCCATTACCCAGAGTCCTAGCACCCATAATGTGTTCGAGCTGTATAACGTCGGGCATGGTCAAGCTGAATCTCTGGGATTTGGTGTCCCTGCTTTGGTCAATAGCTAATGTAACAGGTGTTGCCAGAAATAACCTGTTTCCGCCCCCCCCCCCTCCCTATCCCCTCCCCCGATCTCTGACCCCATCCACCCTTACTCTCCATATCCCTCCCCCTTCCCCCATCCCTGTCAGTCTCTCTCAGATAAATTCTGTAAAGCCAGATCTGCCCATATTTTCCTCTGGAGCACGCATATGGCACCAAACTAAATCTGTATCAAATACAGTTTTCCATGTCCATGGGTACTTTTTTTTTTTAACCCCTGGAAAGCAGATCAGCAAAAAACAAAATTGCTAAAAATTCGTAGACAATGCTTGGGGCTGCAGATCTTCAAAGAATTATCTTCCATCTGACAGTAAACTATGTTGAAGATTTCAAGTGAATCGGTGCCGAGATAAGACCTCCAATCGTGACCACGTTGTCTTTTTACTATACTAGTTGGGACTTCTGCGAAAGGTTGATTTCCTCTGGTTGAGCAAGTCCCATGTCCACTCAGACATTCCACTGGTTTTCTCAGATTCCCCTGCTGACATTGGCGATCTTGAGGAAAGTTGTAGTTTTGTGGCGAGATGTAAGCCAAGAAAATTATTTCATTATTGCCCATTTTTCATTTAATAGATAGCTTTCAGTAACTATTGTAGGCTGCTTCGCACCTTCCATGTTTTATCGATAAGGCTCCTGACCCCGTCAGTGAACCGTGCACTTTTATCCGCTCTGGAGCTGGCGTGCCATTGTCCTCCGTCTCAAAACAAAGATTACAATCAATTGTTCTATTTTACCTTGTTTGAAAACATGCGTAACTTTCGCTTGTTTGTTTTGAGACAAAATAATTTTGACATAATTATGCATTGGTCATTCAAATGGTTTGAATTTGATCGTGGAAGATACCTTTGTTCTTTCTTTCTCTCTCCTTTTTTTTTCTTTTAACCAACAAAACCTCATCATTAAACCGCTAAGAGCAAAGGAAAGAGTACTGTTCTGACAGATACAAACGGATTTAAATTTTCTTCCCAAAAAACCGTCGCCGTCCACTTTAATAATAAAATTTTAGAGAAACCCGGCCCTTTTCCTTCACGGGAATCAACGAATTCCAGCGAAGGGCGAAGCCAAATTTCTAGGACTTATATTCGGCAAAAAAAAATAAATTTACTTTTGTCCCTCATGTAAAATACCTTAAACTCTCCTGACAAAAAGCTCTTAACTCCTAAAGATTGTCTCAGGAACTGAGTGGGGTGCGGATCCAATCTCCATGCTTCATCTCTATCGCTCCCTGATCAGATCCAAACTACACTACGGTTGTTTAGATGGATCAGCTAATCCGCCATGCCTGAAAATGCTAGACCCTGTACACCACCAAAGGTTACGCCTTGCTCTGGGTGCTTTCTGCACCTCTCCAGTTGAGAAAGTCTGTATGTGGAAGCAAGTGAAGCATCCCTGTCCGACAAAAGAAACAGACCCACTCTTCAGTACGGACTTACAATTTGGTTTTCAACGCAACATACATTCAAAATTTTGAATCTTCTCTTTGCTCGCAAAGGCCGAAATCCAACCAGGTGACGTGGAGAATTACCCATTTCCTGCCATCCCACCATGGCTAACACAGAAACCAAATATTATTTTAGATCTCGCGGCATGACCGAAGAGCAACACCATGCCAGAAACCTACAAACTAATGTTTAGAGAGGTAATCAATATATACCCGGATCTCAGACCTTTTTACACTGGCCAAAGAAATATTGAAACGTCCACCACAACATCTAAAAATACAATACACTGATTTTGAACCAGCTATTAATAACTTCATTAAATCGAAATGGCAGGAAAGATGGGATGAACAAGCATCAAACAAACTTCACTTTAGCGAACATCAACTTGGGCAGTGGACCCATGCCTTGCAACAGAATCAGAGAGATGAAATTGTCCTTAGTAGACTCCGTCTGGGTCATACCCATCTCACACACCGTTTGTTTTTTTCACATAGGGGGAAGATCCCCACCCCCGATTGTGTGGCATGCAATTGCCAACAATCAATAAAACATATTTTAACTGAATGTGTCGACTTTATGCATATCCGAAAACAGCACTATGCCTGCGGATCCGTGAAAGAATTATTTTCAGTCGTGGGTCCGCTACGCATCCTGTCCCTTCTGAGAGAGGCTAAGATCTAGGCCTACAACTTGATTTAATAACTTTTATACTCGTTTACAAAATCTTTTCCAGATCTATACAAAAAACTTTTTTATTTAGAATTTTACCAATGTGTTAAAATTATATGAATGTATTTAATTCTATGTTAAACTTGACAGCTCTGTATACGAAATATAAAATAGAGAAAATGTACCCAAGTAGACCGTGAAGGGCGCAAAGTGACCGTTATCGTGGCAACGCACCGTAAAATCCAAACTCAAACTCACTCAATTAAACTTAATACAGAGAGAGAGAGAGAGAGAGAGAGAGAGAGACAGAGAAAAAGCGAGACGGAGAGAGAGAGAGATAAAAGGAAGGAGAGACGGACGGACAGACAGACAGACGTATAGTCAGAATATTATCACTTGCAGAACGGTAATACTGACGTCAATGTTCAGCATTTCGTCGCTACTGCTTAATTTGATTTTATCTAACAAGTTGTCCTTGGCTCGGCTTTTAGGCGTTGTATTTGTGTAGTAAATTGGATATTTTTGTTTTGTTTTGTTGTCAATACCAATCAATAGATTCGCATGATGAAATCGAACTGTATAATTAAATCCCCAGTTCTATGTGTTTTGTGGCGGAAAAACAAACGGAATCACTGATAAAACTGAGTAAATCGCAAATCTATCTGTTGACTGACTGGTGGGTGTATGAGTCTACGTGAAAATACGTCTCTCTGTCAAACACTTTCATTTGCTGTCTTTCTACATAACAAAAAGTAGCTGCTTTCGTGGGAAAAACGGATATTACGGATTAATGGCACTCGCTCGATGTTGCAGGATGTTCGTAATTCCAGAAACCTACATTTGTGTTTCTAAACGCAGATCAGTGAAGTATTGTTGGGTGCCATCAGATCGGGGGAGAGGTGGGGTGGGCCGTACGAAGGTGTTAACAGGCCCAGGCCAGATGGGAAATTAGGCCACCGTTTCAAACTGCTCATTAAGTATTTTTGTAATAAATTCGTACAAAATACATGATTTTTATCACTATCTGTAATAATCTTTTGAATCGTCTTAGAAATAGTAAAGTTGTATGCTAAAGCGCAACCCCTCCCCCCCCCCCTGCCCGCCAATTCTCTTTACAATATCAATATTTTTAACCACGGGGTCCCCCACCCCACCCCACTCCCACCCCGATCTCCTCATTTGCCTTTATCAGGGAGAGAGGACACCCTCAAAATTGTGGGCCCATGTCAACTGGCCCATCAGCCTCCATCTGGTCAGGCCTGAGAAGGCGATGCCCCAAGCATAATATGAAAAGCGTGGAAGGGGAGAGTTTTTCAATTATGATAATAAATTTAAAAGTGTTTTTTTTTCTCTTTCCAACAAACTGAGTTTTGGACATTTGGCAATGTAATGTATCAAAAGAATTCGTCAAATTTAATAGTTCATGTAAAATGCGACGTAAAGTTTATCAGAGACATTCGCCATTTTTTGGCCGTATGCGCATACAAAGGCGAAGAGGGGGTGGGGGTGGGTGGGTGGGTGTTGAAGCCAAGCATATGAAAAGTGTATATGGGGGAAGGTGGGGTAAAAAATGGCCAAATTCGAGCACCCGTACTTTAAGGATTGCGCATGCCGAAACAGTACACTGACCACATTGTACTTAATACTGGCTTGATGCATGTAATGTAGCTGCTTTCTTGCCCTCATGTCAGAGGCTTACCCTCTAGTAGGCCTACATGGACAAAGAGCACTTTCTCCAAGACTTCTTTGAAACGCAAAACTGATTTAGAATATTAGTAGTCAAATAAATTGTAGAAATAGAAATATTTATCAAGAAAAATAGTTCTTTGGTAAATTATGAACTTTGTTTCTATGTTTTTCGAAAATAGTACATTAAACATAATTATGGCGATGCTTTACGAATAATGACCCATTAGACGCTGAAGGTGTAGAACCAATCTTTGCTTATTATGAAACTGGCTTTGCATCAGTTTATTTGCTTGTGTGCATGAATTATTACTTGACATGCACTGTGTGTGTATGTATGTGTGGGTGTATGTATGCGTGTGTGTGTTTTTATGAGAAAGAGAGAGAAATAAAAATCATCTTCAGTAAGAATGAAAGTCCCTTGTTTCTGTACATAATCATTTCATTTTTCAAATGGAAAATTCTGCAGAATGATTAAACGTTATAAATCTTGGCCTTCTGCGTACAACAGTGCGTCGGCTGATTTATGGACATGCTGACTTAAGGATTGAAATAAACCCGGGCGGTCACCAACCAACTATCGGATTTCTCGTGATCACACTGTAAGTAATAACAAAAGCATCACAAATACAAATGAATTATGATAACAATAGATAATATCATGGAAACAGTTAATGGGAGTTCAAGAAATGGCCTCAAGCGCGGGGTATCGGAATTGAACACCTCTGCCCCGCTTACATTAATTGTTTGTTTGTTTAATACTTCATACCATTTTTTTTATCGTCAAGCATTGTTGCGACATGCCAACAACATTGACCAGTGGAACATCCTGCCAGCAGAATGGTACCGCGGTAATCAACTTCACAAAGTTGATAGATAGGCCCAGGCCAGATGGGAAGTGTAGGTCCCATTTCAAACTGCTCATTAAGTATTTTGAATTAAACATTATACATAATAATAAATCTCGAACATACGTTGGTTTCAATTACCGTACCTATATTTCTTCATCTATATTCAATCTATGTCAATCTTTTGTAAATCTTCATTAAAATTACGGTTTGTGCCGTGGGGACCTTTTTGACTCTCTCTATAGTATCAGTATTCCTTACCAAAAACACCCCCACCTCATGTCTTTATCAGAGGGAGTGGAAATCGTAAGCCATGAGAACTGGCTCCCCTGCGCCTCGCATCCCCCGACACCCCCACCCATCCCCGGTCTGGCCTGGTAATCAGTAGATCAATATCCCCTAGTAATGATTGTTGGGTGTACACAGTGCCGGATGAAGTTTGGTAAGGCTTTAAATTATCTATAGCCTATAGCTTGGTGGCCCATTGGTGAAAAATTATACTAGAAGTAGAAGAAGGTCTCACAAAAGTGCGTACCAAAACGGGATCTCGGGTCGTCACAGAAAAAAAAAAATGATTATAAGCCTTTCAATTATTTCATGGCATTTGTAATGGATGTCACAAATCCCAGACTGGGAGATGTAATAATTATAACAGGACAACAATCACGAACGAACACGGATAACACTTAACAGAACAACCCATCAGACTCACACATTTATTATACATAAAGATAAAGATAGAAGTGCAATTACATACATTATATTATTGAATCTAACTACCGTCCAACGGCCTTATTCCCACATGCACTCTTCCTCGGGTCCACAACCCGGTAATTACTTTCTAAAGACACTTCGGCTTCAGCCTCTCCTCTCAATGTCTTAATAGCACAATATTTCACTCGCACCGCAGTCTCTCAATAGCACCTTCCTAGTGCAATAACACATTAGCATTCCAATAGCACCTCAACATGGCAATGGCACAGTAACATTCCAATAGCCCCTCAACATGGCAATAGCACATTAATAGTTCAATTCACATTAGTATCTCAATAGCACAGTAGTATATCAATATCACAGTAGTACATCTTAATAGCACATTAACAGTTCTATACAACGTCCCTGTCTGTGGCCAGACTGCCACGACTCATGCGCTCCTACTGTCCTGCGCGACAGCTTCACTCCACGGGCCTATGAGTAGCCTTCGGCCCTATGCTGGCCTATCCCCTGTGCTAGTTCGCTCACCGCGAGTGGCGTCTCTGCCCGACCCCGGCACCTACAAGAAGAACATTACATTGGTATAATACCATACCATTTCTAACCACTTCACCCCTCATTACAAACCATGAAGCGTACACACACTAGTCCACCTTTCACTCACCACACATGTTACGGTAACACACCTCCACCGTACCACACAGCACTCACTCTCGCTACGAATCCATGAACCTAACTTACATCTATCGCTCATGGCGCACATTTCTATACACAGTAATCACTGACTTCCACATTCCTCACATATACTTATTTACATCATGGTCATAGGCGAATATAATACATCAATCATCATAATTATAAATCACAGTTCAACCTACCAGTCATCACTGGAAAACACACAACAATCTCGCGACTGCTCTGATCTCACGTCTGTCCCCTGGGACCTCTTAACTTGCAGTGATTGTCAGTACAGCGCTCTCGCCTCATGCCGACCCCCCAATTCACAACATTTCACGCTTTAACGTTAACTAACAGAAGTCAATATAGGTGAGCAGCCTCACTATCCCGTGAGTCATTCCCTCACTTCCATGCCCCCGTAATCCTTGAATCCCGCTCACTCCACTCGTGACAATGGACTTAAAAACATTATGTAAATTAATTACGTGTAAAGTATTAATGAAATTTTACAAACAAAGAAACACACACACACTCTGAAATTTCGTGAGGCCTCTGCAGATTGCGAGTGCCTAAGCTGTAGCCTATTTGGCTAAATATAACCGTAACCGGCACAGTGCGTATAATGTTAAAATATGAAGTAAAAGTTATTGGTTAGAACGCGCTGTGTAAGATACAATAAAGAAACATTACAATTAATCAGAAATGAAAAGCAAAAACAACAATACACGCCTTGGGTCTGCATCTGCGAGATTTTTAAAATAGTTTGTCCCTGAGCTTCCAAGATAGATGAAGTACAATAATTGCAGCACATCTATGGATGGTTGACTAGTTACAATTTAGCGACAATTTTCACGTGACTTGATGACCTCATTGTTGATTGTCTGGGTTATCTTAGTAGGTGATTGACCAAGTAGATGGGTACAGTTGGTCAACGGAGTTTTACTGGACATCCATGGAATGAGGATGGGGTGAAATCAGCCAGCATCCCTAAGTCAGTCCGGCATAGGTTTGTATAGGAATTTTGGAGGGTTGGTAGGATTACCGTCAGGGACGGGTTTTCCTACACCAAACGAAGTCGGCGCGATGTTGTAGTCAGCGGTTCTACCTAGCGAAGGCGCCATTCCTACGAGAACATTGACATCAATCCCAATCGTCGGACTTCCGTTGAGTTGCTGGCTGAGGATGGGAGGTATGAATGTTTCAATCATTATGGTACCTCCTCCAGACTGTCCATCCTTGGCTCTTTGTTGCTCAACAAACACACCCTCACATATGCAGGTGTTACGGGTGTGCCCTCGAGTGTTACGGGTGTGCCCTCGAGTGTTACGGGGATGGTTTATTATGGAATTATTGTTACGACTGCATTTTAAACTATCGAGAGGTTTTTAGAAATTACTCTTCCATACCATGCCACATATACTAATAACAATTCGAGTAAGTTTTATCAAGGACCTTGCAGGGCCACAAATTTATTACTTTAAATTCCCTAACAAATTTCGTCTAGCTTTTACATTCTAAAAGGACAACATCAGCAGCATCAAATGAAAACACAATAATATATCACTAGACGTCTCCTCTAGGTTCTTAAAAGATTATATCATTCTGACTCATTCACAATTTAATTATTACTTATCTATCTTTCAGAAATAGCCTACCTACTATCTAACAAATAATATCTTAATGTCTCAGACGACAATGTTAACTCAGTTATTTGTGCCTACTGCTTAACAAGAATATAACTCGTCAACACAACTGACGTAGTTACATTAGATCTAGATCTACTCTAAGATGGGCTGGCAATCCCCAGCCTCATCCAGACACATCAATTTCAATTTACAAATGTGTATACCAGACACTCATGCTAAATCTAATTGCATGTAAAAAACATTGTAGTCTTGCATTCTTTCGGTAGCACTTCTACTGGAAACTTAAGGTCAGATTCACGTTCATCGTCGAATCCGTAGGTAGAAACTTACGATTGTTCCCTGATACGAGATCAGGGAGCTGGAGATAATAGCAGTAGATGATTTGGTAATAGCGTATGGTCTCATTCCCATGTCTATCAATGGCATAGACATGACTTTAACAATCTTCTGATTCTCTCAGGCCGAATCCAGCCGACTGCCCTCACAGATGGATAATAATTCTGCATGGAGTGAAGAAACGTGGGAATGGCTCCGCTTAAATACTACGCAGCCATCTGCAATTCCCCAGCCAACTGCCCAAATTTGATTGGTGCATCCATTTCGAGCTCAGCT
This sequence comes from Onchidella celtica, assembly GCA_963931925.1. Lineage (NCBI taxonomy): Eukaryota > Metazoa > Mollusca > Gastropoda > Systellommatophora > Onchidiidae > Onchidella > Onchidella celtica. The sequence goes on from OZ007574.1 coordinate 12,580,826, forward strand.
CGTAGTATTAATAGATTCTATTAATAGTAACAGACAAGGTCAATTTAACATATCAAAACCCTGACTAAAGTCTCCAAACCCTCTACGTTTTATGTACGAATTTACTCACTCCCTTTTCTCACCCCTGTTAAAGTTTATCAAAATCACGGGGTCGAAAATTGCACCGTCACTGCCCCACTTTCTTTCCATCTCTAAGAAAAAGCGTTACAAAAACAAACTGTCCACGAGAATAGTTCAAGGACATTTGCACTGGCTGAAATCAACGCGACCCTGAAATAAACAAACCGTGACCCAGCACGGCACTTCTAGTCCTGACCCTGACAGCAGGCATTTGGCCAGGTAAATGATAAGGTGGGGATCTGTATGGACCATGTAGCCAGAATACTCACACAAGCATTTTTATTACCAGCTTGTGGCCAGTTTCGGAGGAAAAAGTTACTGATGCCATGTGACCAAAGAAAAGTTGTTGCGGTCAGTTAGCTGTACTTAATGCTACCCTAACCCGAACTTCACTTGGAATCCAATAGTCTGAGCATGATTGAAATCACTGGCGTATTGCTACAAATATGCTACCAGTTGCACTACCTTGAAACGCTGGGTCTCATCCAGTCTTTGGTCTAGTTCCAGAAAGCTATTCAAAGACTGATTCCAAATGATATTTTTGTTTGCCAGACTGAAGAGATTAAAACTCTTCTTGCTTCCAAATCTGAGGATTCATTTTCAACCTAAATGTCACGGTTTCGTCTTTACTTCGTCCTGTCGTAGACAGAATGGTTTTCACGAAGAGACAGATGATACCACAACAAAGACGTGAATTTGGCATAAGATCCCTGTCCATTAATGATTCATAAGATGAAGACAATCAACTCCGTCGTCATCATTGTAGTTCATCACATTTATACACAACACAGTCCAAAGATTTTTTTATTTTCATTGTTCTCCGCTCACCGTGTGGCAGTGGTTCTCAAATCCAAGGACATTTTCATGAGGGGACTGCGGGGAGGGGTCCGCAAGCCGATTACCGATAATAATATGATAATATGTCTGTCTGTCTGTCTATCTATCTGCCTGTCTGCCTCCCTGCCCGCCTGCATGCATGCATGCGTTTTTCTACGTTTCTGTTTGTCCGTCAGCGTGTGTATGCTTGCATATTATGTTTGTTTTGGCTGATCTTTGGTGGTGATTAGAACTTTTAAAGGAAAGGGTCGCGAAGCAAAAAAAGGTTGAAAACTTCTGAATAGATTGTGTATTGATGGCTGTAGAAAGCTGATCTCGCATTAATATTTCAGTGAATGCGGTGTAAGTACTAGCGCGGACTGGACTGAAGAAGGAGGCCGATTGTCATGCTCATACTTAGCATGAGAAAACGATAATGTTTTTCTATCAAGTTGTCCTGTACATAAACAAGGAGTTTTTGATTAGCGCGTTTCAAAGTACCGACAACTGAAATGTTGGTAAGGCGAAATCTCTTTGTGTTATTCTTTGCCTTCGGCTGCTGATAAGAATTTCTACTTGTAGACGGAAGGATTCTGGACTATAGCCATCTTTTTAATCTCGTGTGTTATCTTGAATATTTTGTGATGTTTGTGGAATACTTGTAAACAATAAGTTGACTGTTCTTTGAGTATTTTGACACCCCCGTAGAGCACCGTTGCTGTGGCTGCAGTTGTTAGAGATATTATTATTATTTATGATCTAGATCTAGTTATTTCGTTGTTGTTGTTTATCCACTTTCTCCGTTTTTCTGTCCGTCTCTTTGTCTCATTGTCCCTCTCTCCCCTTCTGTCTCTGTCTCTCTCTCCTCGCGCTCTCTGTCTGTCTGTCTATGTGTATGTCTCTCTCTGTCTGTTTCTCTCCCTCTCTGTTTCTGTGTCTGTCTGTCTCACCTTTTGTCTGTCTTTCTGTCTCTGTCGGTCAGACTGCCAGTCTATCTGTCTACTTACTAAATTAGCTATTAATGTATCGGTCTTTCCATCATCTGGCTCTCTGTCGGTCAGACCGTCCATACGACCACCTGCATAGTAGCCGGCTAACTATTACTTAAGACCGTTAAACAATTATAATTTTGCTTATAGTATACTCTTCAGCTCACATCCTGTAGCAATCACATAACACCAGATATATTCCTGATATAATGTGATGTATGATTGAATAAACTTCCTCTAATGAGCATACTTTACACCGCATTGTTAGCCTGTAGCGTTGCTTTGAATCATTCCCTCGTTCCAATATGAGCGTCGGTCTGTCCATCTGTTTGTCATCTTTAATTAACTGGATCTCAACGTTTTTCAACAAGCACGCCATTCAGTTTTGTTTTATGACTGAGCTTAGCCAAGCTTATCATGCCACTCAATGCACCAATTCACCGTGTGATTCAGCTGTCGATATAATCTATTTGTTTATTATTGCACTGATCATTTCTGTCTACTTTGCTCTGTTCATATACAACTGGAGTTGTTTTAAATGTCTCTGAACTATATTTTGACATTTATCTTGAAAACAGGCTAATTAGCTCGATCATCTTATGCCCGGACGCACATAAATTTATGCTTTCCTCGACATCTTGATTAGCACTATTTCATACACATAATAATTTAATGCTGCACTGAAAAGTTCGCCAGAATGTCGAAAGATGACTCCAGCAAAAGAGGTTTTTGTTTTTTTACAAAACAGGGCAGGAAAAGCTAAGAGTGATGCCTTAAGAAACGCGGCGTGGAAAATGTAAGGTTGTGAACTGAGAGAGTTGTCACCCCTGAGCATGCTACGATTACCCTAACACAATTTTATTTGTCTGCGGCAAACTGCATTTAAGAAAAAAAATGAATTTCGGTGCCAGCTCTAGGTTTTGTGATTGTCTCCAAGGTTCTCCAAGGTTTGCACCGCGCTCTTCTTATTCATATAAGATAAGCCGGGCTATTCCCCAGTGCTCGAAATAAACCTATTACAGAATTGTGATTCACTCCGGATCTTCCAAAACGAACCCGTTTGTATGGATATATTTTGTTTCGTTTTTTTAGTTTTTAACTTCGATAAATCACAGTCAAATTTATTGCCACCACTGGGATCTGCACACTTCTGTAACTCTTAGACACGGTGTTCACGCAGAGCAGTTCGTTTTAGTGAACACACCGTTTTGAGCGTCGGGGGCAGCAACAACAACCAAACAGTTAGGAATAATATGCGGCGTAGAAAAGGTAGGGATCAACTCGAAAACTGTCCTCGCTGAGCGTAGTGAAAATACATGTATATACCCACAATTTATTTATCCAGCCATACCACATTATACGTAAGGAATAGAGGAGAAACCGCGTATTTCTAGGTTTTGTGGTTATGTCAGAGTCCTCGCCGTAAAAATTTTACAACTCGCCCTTGTATATTTTATAACTAGCCGACCCGAGAAAAATAAACCTTGCAATTTTTTTCTTTTTTGTACCAAGGCCAATATTATAGATCTTACTAGATCTAGATCTGAGTCACGTTAATGACGACACTTGGATTCGATGCAAAGTCTAAATAGCACTTATTGTGGTAACATAATTTCACCCAGAAATACGCGGTTGTGATAAGGTTGATTTCCGACCAGTAATGTGTGAAGAGAGACAAAGAGCGCAGTTGCCCATCACACTTCGATTCTACACGACAAAAAATGCTTCTCTCTTCTCCGGCTAAAAAATTCGTAAATAAATAATATCAATGACAGAATTTCGTACAAAACGGATGTGTCCACGTAACTTATCGTCAAAATTCGAGGCAGGACACAAAATTTCGTAATTTTTGGTGATGTAGTCACGGAGTTTTAGACGCTTACGTGCTCACTCTCTAGCTCCATTACAATATTTATTATATGTGATATCTGTAATTGTTGTTTTGTGTTCTTGGTCCACTGTTCATCAACTGTTAATCCACACGGACAGTACCTGTAATTCTGTCCTGCTAAATATATTTATAATGAATAAATTATTGAGTCAAACGTTCACAGATCAGGGAAGGAATGTATTGCGTCAAGATTTGAGTGGCAGAAGGAGCGATGTAGTCCTTCAGTGGAAGTTCTACATGTATTAATAAAAGTGCGTATCTCAGAAATCCTCTAGTTGTTTCCTCAATGCGGGCAATAGACAGTATTTTCTTATTTTTTGATCGAACAGAGGAATGTATTTAAATGATTGAAAAGATGAGCAGTTATCCAAAAGGCATTACTTAAGGTTGGGGATTTTGCGAATGGCGTACTGAACTAAATGACCGGACGATTTGATTTAAAGACAGGCGTCTGTAATAGTTTTGTAAAATGTAACATTAACAATTAATACAGTGTTTAAGTTGGTGGTGTAATTTATTGGGCGTTTTCTTCCCTCTCTTCAAACTTACTCCCTAATTAATCTCCTTGATCTCCGGAAGTGAAGTAAGAAAAGTACATTTCAGTGTTCTGAGAAAATAACTCATGTACTGTCACTGTTCAAGCGAGAAAGGATCATTCAACTGGATAATAGTCATTCAGATGTGATACTTTTTTTTCAAGTCAGAGAGCGAAAAATGTTACACGTTTTACAAAGTTATGGCAGCCTGACTACTTGGGATCCTAAAGTAATGCCAGGAATGAAATGGAAAACAATTGTATCATCGATTGAATGAATGTGATTTTGAAGGTGATCACTGCTGGTGTTCATTTGTGTGACCTCAACCTGTACACAAAGATAATTGAAAGAACTTAGTAATTTTAGATTTGATCATGATTTTGAGGGGAAACTGAAACTAAAGTGGAAGACGTAGAATTTGTTTTTGTTTGAGTTTTCCTCGTTTCGGGAACAGTCTGAGGGAATGATTATCAATTTTGACAGAATTCTACTTGTAAAATCATGGGTGCGTACGAAGAGAGAAAAAAATTCAGATATTGATCATGTTACCCAAGATCTAGGTGTAGCCACACTCCATTATGTGTAAGATAGTCAAGCGCCAAAACTCCCGTTTGACGGGCTCTCTCTTCCTTTGAAGATCACATGTAGTATTGGGCGGGGGTGGTGAAGGAGCATGAGACTTGTGTTGAAATTGGACTTCATGTGACTCGACACTAAGTACACTGATTGATTGATCTCTTATGATGTCACTGAAGTTGATTGAACACCATATGAGCACGGCTGTGATGAAGTGAACAGCAGCCTTTTCCTTTGGGTGGTTGGCTGGGTGGATGAGGAGGAGTTGGCTAGGGTGGGGGTGGGGAGATCTGAGATAAGATATTATGTCTTGGTAATCCCATAGGATTGGGGGGGGGGGGGGCAGAGTATGTAGCCAGATAATGCAAGTATGATGGGGGTGTGGGGGAAGAGGTGAGTTTGAGATAAATGCTACAACTAAACAATGATGTATTGGCAGGGGGGGGGGGGGGGGTTGAGATAAACCCTTCCAGATAATGCTAGGCATGGGAATGGAAGGGAGATAAAGTACTAGAGTCAGATCATGCCAGACCAGGCTAGTGATGCTTGGTTAACATAGTGTTATATAGGAGCAGAGTAACTTGACTGTAGTTTTTCTGCTGCCCGTGAAATTGGATACATTGGAGATATGTGTTGATTGGATTATATTGTTCTTGCTATGGCGGTAAGTGATATACTTGTTTGGATCCAATGATCCACAGTCTCATGTAAGTAAAGCATATGAAAAATCACTATCTAAATCTTCAAACTTGCAAAAGAGCTAAGACAGACAGTAAAAATTGCTAGGAATGATTTAGCATATGGAGGGGATATTTCAACTAAAGTAATTAAAATTTCAGGCGTAAGATGGGATATTTCTACAAAAAAAATTACGAATTCATCCTACAATGGGATCTTTCTACAAAAATGATTAAGAATTCAGCTCTAGGAAGAGCCATTTCTTCATAGTAATTGAGAATTCACCCTAAGAAGAGATCTTAAGAATTCAGCCCCAGGAAAAGATATTTCTACACAAATAATGATGACGTCAGGCATAGGAAGGAATACTTCAATAAAAAATAATTAAATTTCATCCACAGGAAGAGATCTTTCTACAAAAATGATTAAACTTTCAACAGGCCTGGAAAAACTTAGAGACATTTGGGAAAAATTAATTATGAAAAATAATTGAGAAGTCAAACCTTGTGAGTGCTTGGAAAGTGGGCAAGATGGATCACAGAGGGCATCAGGGGTGGGACTGTGTGATTTGTTTCTAAAGAACTT